>CP094633.1:8546940-9157443 GCA_023657505.1 Camelina hispida | reverse complement strand
TCAGCCGTAAACATAATAACTCAGCCATTACGTATAATATCTCAGCCGTAAACATAATAACTCAGCCATGAAGTTAAACTTACTTTATCAGACAGCCACCCCAAATGTACCAGACGGCCAGTTATTTCTTTTGGTGATGAGAGTCCTATAGAATTCAATATTTGATGTTGACTTTCCTAATGGTGTACCCTAAAAAAAAAATAAAAACAGGTTAATATAATTTTAACAAGATGTGATTATGAGGTCACAAAGGGTCATACTGCATTCTCGGTACTCCAAAGTTTACGCAACTTGACCGGATCAACAGGTGCCAGGGATCATATATTCCAGGTCCAGGTGAACAGTTCTTCCTCATGCACGTCAGTCCGTTGTCCCCAATATAAGGAAAAGTCCTCTCTTGTGTAGCTTGTAGTTTATTCAATGAACTTCCATCCGAAGACTTCAGAGGATAATGATTTGCATCAAACAGCTGGAGGTAATGGACGGCCATATCCTCATTCCCTTGACAAATACTTAGTACCCGACATGCTAAGGTGGCATAAGCATCGGCCGGTACAATACGACTGAGAATATCAATCCCACGCTGGATATCTCTATCCTCAGCCACAACCCTTAGCCCTTCGTAAATGGCAATGGGGTTGCCGGCCTCAAAGCATCTGACGAAGAAAGGCCTGTGCCGCCCTTCATTTTGGAGGCTACCATCAGGGGCATTGGATGTGTTGATTTCTGCTGGATCAGTACAAAGCCAATATATAGCAGCTGTCTTTAGAACTTCATCACTGTATACTTTGCCTTTTTCCCCTACGACCAGCCCTTAAAATAGAACCAAGTGAGGACCATCCACCATATTCTGCAGCATTTTGTGCAACAAGGAAACGATTTTTATGAAAACATCGTCGGGAGATCCGGCATCTTGGGTGCTCGGCGGACAGATTGTTGTAAAAAATAATTTTATTCTAGTTTGTAGTTGAGAGGTAATAGACTAAAGTAACGGGAATACTTGTATATATACAGAGATGGAATAATATTATATTATGGTTGGACTATTACAGCTGAGTTGTAATATTTTCCCAAATATTACAACTCAGCTGTAAAGTGAATATATTAAACATTACTCTTTCGATAACTCAGCCATAACTCACTATAACTCAGTCGTAACATGACCTTTCGTTTTCCCGTGAATAATAGTATAACTCAGCCGTCAAATCATATATATCATTAATTTACCTTTAAAAATTTTCTTGTAATAACCCAGCTATTACTCTCTATAACTCAGTTATAATATGACCTTTCGTTTCCCGTATATATTATAACTCAGCCGTCAAGCGATATTTTGGCGGGAAACCATAGGTTAACCTAATAATAAACGCGACCTTTCGTTTTCCTATTGTTTTTCCTTTATATTTTCCTCATTCATATGTCTGACTCTTTCATCTCTTTCATCTCTTCGTTTCTATTGTTTCTCTTTATCTTTTCTTAAATCACAGATCTGTCTATCGTTACATCTTCATATCGACATGGAAGTTGTTCCTCACATCGATGGACAGTTTTTAGAGATGTCGACGATCATCTGCGCCACTGGTCGGGAGAATATTCCGGTTCTAAACCCTGGTGTGGGTTCCTTGGTTGACAAAACCACTGTTACGTGGTTCAATTCCTTCACGTTCTCTCTATCGCGATTGGAGGAATACTTCAACACAACTGGTACCATGCGTGGCCGACGTACCGCTTGATTCCCTTCCACTTTAAGAGACGGTGGTTTCTCCTCCTCGCGGTAAGATCAGTAAAACAAACCATATTGATATTATTCTTTACTCTTATCGTTCCTTTCCTTTAATTGTAGCGTAAATACACGTGGGATCCAAAGCATACTTTAACGGTCTGGACGCAGTTTAATTTGGTGGCTAGAACGATAATCAGATCCGGATACGTGCTCGAGGAGGATATGGGCGAGTGGTGGCAATAAACCCAAGATGCTGACTAGCATAGTTTGGAATGATTTGGTCGATATGTTTGAAGAATTTGGCCCAGATGACGTCTGTTTCAAAAAGTGATTGTCATTGTACTTTTGTGTCGTCTTCTACATGAACTAATGAACTATGAACTACGAACTATGATTTTGTGTTTTGTTAGTACTTGAATATTAATATAAGGAAGGGAATCAGTCGTTATTACGATATCTCAGCCTTCACAGAATCATAACTCAATCATTAAGTTCAATCAACCACAATATAGAATAACTCAGACATCACTTTACCGTAACACTTTGAATAATTATTTTAAATTTAGATTTGAGTTATAATAATTTTAATTTAAATTGTTGGACAAATACTTTTACAAAAATAAAAAAATGCGTGAAACGTTTTAATAATATCGAGACGTTTTAATACTTTAAGAAAATAAAATTCAAAATTCGAATAATAATATTTAATTATTTGCAATAATATCTTGTGATAAAAAGCTCACTTTATGAATTTATTATGCGTGTGGATTTGAGCAGGCACAGAATTAGTGATTTTTCACGCTTCCCTAACACTTTTTGTAATACCAAGAGACGTTTTAATACTTATTAGTAATCTGACAGAACAAAAGACCCAAGAAAGAAGAATACGTTTTCATATCTTCATATTATTGAAGACCGTAAACGATAACTCAGCCATAACGTTTCCATAACTCAGCCAACCCCAAATTAGAATGACTATATAACTGACCAAACCGACCCAAACCGGAAACTAATTTTTCCATTATTTTCGGTTAATTACGGTTATATTCGGCTGCTATCGGTTATATTAAGTTAATCGACCTAATTTGGATAACATTTGGGTTATATTATGGTTATATAGTCGTCTAACCGACACATAACCGGAAATAACCGAAAAGTAATTTCAAAATTTTTTAAAATTTGAAAAATGGTTATCATATTAGTATATCCAAATTACCACCTTAAACCAAACACAATATAACAAAACCAAACTGTTATATTAAAACCCATAATATTGGAAAATATGAAACATACATCTCTAACCTAACCTAACCTAACCTAACCCCTAAACGTCATGTGTTGTGTTTTACATCCTTGGTGAGAATGTGTAAAAATCAATCTTTGTCATAATTATTACTTTTCATTGCTTATAGTGATTGTCATATTCCTTTTTTTCATTCTATATTTTAATTTTGAGTTATAATGATTTTAATTTACAAATATTTCATAAGTCAGCCGTTTATGTCGACAACTCAGATGTTTGAGAAATACTTTTATTAAAAAAAAAAAAAAAATTTAATTCAAATTCAAATTTTAAATTCTTTTTAAATAAAAAATCGCTAAAATCTAACTTATTACGCGTGTGGTTCTTAAACGTAAACATAATTATTGTTTGTGTCTCTCCAACAACACTTTTTGTCTTCTCGAAGGTATATAATAAATTAATAGACCGTAAGCGATAACTCAGCCATAACGTTTCCATAACTCAGCCAACCCCAAATTAGAATGACTATATAACTGACCAAACCGACCCAAACCGGAAACTAATTTTTCCATTATTTTCGGTTAATTACGGTTATATTCGGCTTGCTATCGGTTATATTAAGTTAATCGACCTAATTTGGATAACATTTGGGTTATATTATGGTTATATAGTCGTCTAACCGACACATAACCGGAAATAACCGAAAAGTAATTTCAAAATTTTTTAAAATTTGAAAAATGGTTATCATATTAGTATATCCAAATTACCACCTTAAACCAAACACAATATAACCAAAACCAAACTGTTATATTAAAACCCATAATATTGGAAAATATGAAACATACATCTCTAACCCTAACCCTAACCCTAAACGTCATGTGTTGTATGTTTTACACATCCTTGGTGAGAATGTGTAAAAATCAATCTTTGTCTATAATTATTACTTTTCATTGCTTATAGTGATTGTCATATTCCTTTTTTTCATTCTATATTTTAATTTTGAGTTATAATGATTTTAATTTACAAATATTTCATAAGTCAGCCGTTTATGTCGACAACTCAGCCGTATCAGTCAAATGTTTGAGAAATACTTTTATTAAAAAAAAAAAAAATTAATTCAAATTCAAATTTTAAATTCTTTTTAAATAAAAAATCGCTAAAATCTAACTTATTACGCGTGTGGTTCTTAAACGTAAACATAATTATTGTTTCTCTCCAACAACACTTTTTGTCTTCTCGAGAAGGTATATAATAAATTAATAGACCGTAAACGATAACTCAGCCATAACGTTACCATAACTCAGCCAACCCCAAATTAGAATGACTAAATAACTGACCAAACCGACCCAAACCGGAAACTAATTTTTCCATTATTTTCGGTTAATTACGGTTATATTCGGCTTGCTATCGGTTATATTAAGTTAATCGACCTAATTTGGATAACATTTGGGTTATATTATGGTTATATAGTCGTCTAACCGACACATAACCGGAAATAACCGAAAAGTAATTTCAAAATTTTTTTAAAATTTGAAAAATGGTTATCATATTAGTATATCCAAATTACCACCTTAAACCAAACACAATATAACCAAAACCAAACTGTTATATTAAAACCCATAATATTGGAAAATATGAAACATACATCTCTAACCCTAACCCTAACCTAACCCTAACCCCTAAACGTCATGTGTTGTATGTTTTACACATCCTTGGTGAGAATGTGTAAAAATCAATCTTTGTCTATAATTATTACTTTTCATTGCTTATAGTGATTGTCATATTCCTTTTTCATTCTATATTTTAATTTTGAGTTATAATGATTTTAATTTACAAATATTTCATAAGTCAGCCGTTTATGTCGACAACTCAGCCGTATCAGTCAAATGTTTGAGAAATACTTTTATTAAAAAAAAAAAAATTTAATTCAAATTCAAATTTTAAATTCTTTTTAAATAAAAAATCGCTAAAATCTAACTTATTACGCGTGTGGTTCTTAAACGTAAACATAATTATTGTTTGTGTCTCTCAACAACACTTTTGTCTTCTCGAGAAGGTATATAATAAATTAATAGACCGTAAACGATAACTCAGCCATAACGTTTCCATAACTCAGCCAACCCCAAATTAGAATGACTATATAACTGACCAAACCGACCCAAACCGGAAACTAATTTTTCCATTATTTTCGGTTAATTACGGTTATATTCGGCTTGCTATCGGTTATATTAAGTTAATCGACCTAATTTGGATAACATTTGGGTTATATTATGGTTATATAGTCGTCTAACCGACACATAACCGGAAATAACCGAAAAGTAATTTCAAATTTTTTAAAATTTGAAAAATGGTTATCATATTAGTATATCCAAATTACCACCTTAAACCAAACACAATATAACCAAAACCAAACTGTTATATTAAAACCCATAATATTGGAAAATATGAAACATACATCTCTAACCCTAACCCTAACCCTAACCTAACCTAAACGTCATGTGTTGTATGTTTTACACATCCTTGGTGAGAATGTGTAAAAATCAATCTTTGTCTATAATTATTACTTTTCATTGCTTATAGTGATTGTCATATTCCTTTTTTCATTCTATATTTTAATTTTGAGTTATAATGATTTTAATTTACAAATATTTCATAAGTCAGCCGTGTGAAGTATGTAAATCAGCCGTAACTTAACCGTAAACCAGCCATAATTTTGAAAATAGACAAATCAAAGTTTTACAAATCCAAGTACAATTCCAAAACAAAAGGAAGGAAGGACATAATGCATTATTTAAGCTGGATCAAAAAAACCAGGTGCCTCATCGTAGATTTCTGCAGCCATTTTAACCCGTATAGCCTGGATATTTTGATCACTGATTCCATCGAAAGACACACCAAGCGCTAGACATTCAATAAACTTTAAAGCGTACACGCCACAGTCACCAACCTGTACGTTTTGAGGGACCTTGGAGGCACTCTTCCTCCTGAAACTGAACTGACTGGCAGTAGGTGTACGAATTTCGTGAGGAACATTCGCGTTCATCATTGCTGGAATCATCCGTGTAAACGCCCTACAATTATTCAGCATTGTAAGCTCACTCTTTTCGGTTACTTGTCCCACGATGCTATCATAGCAATCAATATGCCTTCTCTTTAGATCCACGTGCAGCGCCACCCAGTGATTGCCTCCAGTTTGTGGAGCAATATACAGGTGATCCACATCTTCTATCCACTTCAAATTAGTCGGTTCATCTAGTGGTAACAAACCTTTAACTAACTCTTCATAACTATTGCCAGTCATTTTAAAAAACTTGGGTTTCATATTGAACATCGTATAATCACCAATCATCGATCTAGTGAACCACGGGTCTATAAACGCAATGCGTTTGTTGTGAAATGGGAAGGGATCTCGTTTGTACCTAATACTGAGGAGTCTCATAAACGCGCCCAAGTGCTGTAAAACAGAAAACTGATTAGTAAACAACAACTCAGCCATAATGTAATATAAGTCAGTCGTAAACAATAACAAATCATACCACTGCCACCTACTGTCAATATGTATTATATCTCAGCCGTAAACATAATAACTCAGCCATTACGTATAATATCTCAGCCGTAAACATAATAACTCAGCCATCAAGTTAAACTTACTTTATCAGACAGCCACCCAAATGTACCAGACGGCCAGTTATTTCTTTCGGTGATGAGAGTCCTATAGAATTCAATATTTGATGTTGACTTTCCTAATGGTGTACCCCTAAAAAAAAAAAAAACAGGTTAATATAATTTTAACAAGATGTGATTAACAAGGGTCTAAAGGGTCATACTCGGCTTTCTTTAGGTACTCCAAAAGTTTCTGCAACTTGACCGGATCAACAGGTGCCGAGAGGATCATATATTCCAGTCCAGGTGAACAGTTCTTCCTCATGCACGTCAGTCCGTTGTCCCCAATATAAGGAAAAGTCCTCTCTTGTGTAGCTTGTAGTTTATTCAATGAACTTCCATCCGGGGACAGCTTAACGTTCTCCAGCCTTAAAGCTTTGATTCTATCAAGCCTAATCTTTTCCTCCTCATCATCCTCAGATTCAGGTTCAAGGATATTGTTTTCAGCCATAATCTTGGCTGTCATATCACATATACTGCTGTCAGCAGCGTCGGCAGCAGCGTTTGCACCAGCTTTGGATACTCCCTCATTCAAATCAGATCCCAATTGAATGATTTGATTAGGCTTAGTAGTCTTTCTAACTCTTTTCTTTGGCGGATTATTTCCATCCTTCTCTTCCGCCAACTCTTTGACATTCTTTGCAGCCGCCGCCTCATCTTCTGCCTTCCGCAAACTCTTTGACCTTCTTCGCAGCCGCCGCCTCATCTTTGGCCTTCTTTGCCGCCATCTCTTTGTTCTTCTTCGCAGCGGCCGCCTCAACTTTGGCCTTCTTTGCATTTAATTCTTCGTCCTTCTTTCCATCATTGGCATTTTCCTCGTGTTAGGCCGTAGAATTGGTTTCGTAGCAGCTGGAGACTTCTCAATGAAATTAAGAGGATCATCTTTATCAAACTCATCTTTATCAAACTCATCTTTATCAAACTCATCTTTATCAAACTCTTTATTCAGATTCCTACTGACCCCAGCCAAACCACGGCCAACTACCTGTATAACATAGCGAAGACAATTAAAGATAATGATAACTCAACCTAAACAATCTGGAAACTCAGCCATAACATGAACATAATTCAGACATTACCGGAGGACTGTTGTGAGTAGTTTTGGTGCATTTTCTGGAACTACTGGTACTGGTGGACTTTCTGGTGAAAACAGGTCATCCCTAAGGTTTTTATTTTGAAATTTTTACAAGTGTTTTGTGAGAACAGTTCATCCCGAAGGTCTTCAACATTGTTTTGGCCAGTTTGCCCAACACCCAAGGAAAACACGTGCTCTTTCATCTGCTTGAGATCACTCTCAACAGAACGAAACCTGGTTTCAAACCTTTCATTCATCCTCTCTTCTATTCTATCTCCAATGTTTTTTCCAAGGTGTCAAACCTTGAGGTTAAATTAGACACCAACTCAATGAGAGTTCCAACCGGTCCACCACCTGACTGTTGGAAACTACCACCTTCTGTTCAGCTCCTTCACCAGATCCACCACACTGACTGTTGGAAACTACCACCTTCTTGACTTTCTGCTTCTTTGCGGGAGGAGAGTCCGAATCAACATCCCAAAACCTTTAACAAACTTATCCTCATGTATGTCTTGGATAAGGCGATCAACTGCTGGGTCGTCTTTTTGATATGGCCACGTATGAAATAGCTCCGTACATCATCCTTCATAACCATTTTAGTCACACGCAGCTGTAACATAAGAAAAATGAGACCCATCAGTGAATAATAACTCAGCCAACACTAAACCATATATCAGCCATTACTAAAACATAACTCAGCCGTTACTAAACAATAAATCAGTCATAACTAAATCATAACTCATCCATTACTAAACAATCACTCAACAAGATATAAACCTTACCTCACCAAGCGCTTTGATCTCTTTAGCAATTACCGATACCATCGTAGAACGTGTACGGTTTCCACCCCATTGAAGCATCGGTATGCCACCATCATTAGCTGATGCATTCCCAAACCGTTCTCCAAAGCATTTGATGGACTCATACGCCCAAGCCTGTAACACGGGTGTAAACCCACTGAGGGTGTACGACTTTCCCGTAGGGTTCAGCATCTTTATGGAATCGACAAGAGCTTCAAATGCTGACCGACCCCACGGATATGTCTTCATTGCTTCATCATCAAAAACTCTTTTGGCACTTTCATATGGAATTCTAGAGTTATGAATGCAAACCATAAATCCAATGTGTTGAAGAAGCAACAGCCCCAGCCATTTACGATGATCAAGGTTAACCCATCCCGGCACACTTTTAATGCTTCCCTGAGTTCAAGTAGCGTTGGACCTGCCCCACCAGGCACTTTCAAAGTCGGAAGAACTTTTTGTGTTCCTCTTCAAGTTCAAACTGTTCAGTAGGCATTGGGTCTATGTTTAACCGTCGAGATAATGAAATTCATTCAACCCAAACCTGATAGGTTGACCGCCGACCACAAACCAAAGCTCCTTCTTATGTACCCTTAACTGGTTACATAGTAGGAAATGAACAACCTTACCAGACCAGACGAATTGGCTATCAACTAGCTCAGATTATTCCAATTGGTACATCCTTCGTTTTTCCCACGCATCCAGTCCTATTGATTCCCTAATCTGAGGGAATTCTAACATCGTGAAATTGGTGTTTATATCTTTAGTATGTAGAATAGACTTCATTTCTGGCCAAAGTCTTGGTGGGTAATCCCTTGCTTGTTCTTCGAAATATCCTTCGCCATCTGATAGTAAAGCATAAAATAAATCAGCCATAACATATGGCAAACACAAGGCATATAATAACTCCGCCATAATACATAACTCAGTCGTAAAGCATAAGATAACTCAGTCCAAACTCAGCCATCCAAGACGGCGACAATCACCCGTAACTCAAAAATAAATAGGAAGACACATACCGGAACTCGAAGACGAGACGGCTTAGACGGAAACGAACAAGACCAGCGCCGACGAAGAGAAGAAAGAGCGAATGAGGATATCGAGCGAGGACGGCGAGAGATGACGGCGGGAGAGTAGAAAAAGACAGATTATCTCCGGCGGAATTAGGGTTAGATTTCGCCGACGATAAGGACAGAGAGTTTTTTTCCGCGGTTTAAAAACCGTTCACTTTCCCTCTTATTGTAACTGTCGATGCTGGAAAGATAACTCAGCAATCATAAACGGTATCTCAGCCAACCTTCAAATTAGAATGATTAAATAACCGACTAAACCGAACCGAACCGAAAAAATAATTTTTTCCAATTTGGAATTTTTGTATTGGTATGTTTGCCTAGTTTTCTTATATTCAGCTTATTTCGGTTATATTATGCTAACCGACCTAATTACAATATATTTTGGGTTATTTATTGTTAGATATTCATCTAACCGACCCATAACCGGAAAATAACCAAAAATTAATTTCAAAATTTCAAAATTTTTAAAAAAAATTAATTTCAAAATGGTACTCATATTAGTATATCCATATTACCACCTTAATCCAAACACATTATATCCAAAACCAAACTGTTATATTAAAAACAAATAATGTTACCACATCTAACCCTAAACCCTAAACCCTAACCCTAACCTAACCCTAAACAACATGTTTTGGTATGTTTGACACATTTTGATCAGAATGTGTAAAAATCGCTCTTTTGTCTATAATTATTATTTTTATTGGTTATAATAATAGTAATATTCATTTTGCCATTCTAAATTTTAATTTTGAGTTATAATAACCTTATTTTACAAATATCTCATAACTCAGCCGTTTAAGTCAATAACCCAGCCACTACTTAGTCAAATTACTGGCCCCTTCTTTAATAATTAATAAAAATACATGAGAAATTTGAACTCAAATTTTTGAATTTAATTTTAATAATAAATCGTTTAAAATATTTTTATTAAGCGTATGGATGATAACAAGAAACATAATTATTGTTTGCGTCTCCCCAACAAACCTTTTTGCATTCCCGAGCGGGTATATAATAAATTAATAGGGTGGCCGTCGGATAACTCAGCCGTAAAACCATTATTATGGCCGTTGCATAAGTCAGCCATAACAAAGTTGTTAATTTAACTGACTATCCTAAGTCAGTCGTGTAAAGAACACAACTCAGCCGTCAAGTATATTACTGTCAAACGACGTCGTTCGATATATTGTTTTAGTATAAATTAAGGGATTTGTTGTGATTTATTGCTTCAGTAATCGAGATCGAGTCAAGAAGATGGCAAATAGAGATATCTACGGCGGCAACTCCAGGGCTGATGAGAAAACTGCTTCGAAGCCCAAGCTGAGGTAGATCTCTGACTATCTGAAATCTCAAAGCATTATCTTAATATTGTGTTTGTGGAACTGTAGGAGCTGAATCGTAATGAAATAAATATGAAAATGAGGTACGGCGAAATCCGGAGGCGAGACAAGGGCGTTCCAATCGGGTGTAATTGCGGTGCGGTGCTTCTCGTTGCCACTTCTAATGATCCTACCACGAGAGGAGAACGTTATTTCAGTTGTCCGTATGACATCACAGATGTAAAGATTTTTGTACTCTTATTTTTGAGTTTTGTGTTCTGTTTCTGACTTTTTCTAGTCTAATATGAATTATGTACTATTTTTAAGGGTCCGGTCAAGGCTGCGGTTTCAGGAAGTGGTGGACTGATGCAGTGCGCGAAGAGTTTAGGGTTATTCAGGAGGAGAAGAATGAGATGAAGCAGGACTTGGATGCATCCAAGAAGCGCATCGAGATTCAAGAAGAAATGATCTTGTATTTGGAAAAGAAATATGACGCGCTGGAGAAGAAGTTTGAGAGCTTGAACAAGTATACGTGAGATTAGTCAAGCTCCGTTGTTTTTTTTTTTTTTTTTGGAATTGATATGAACTTTCTATGTTGTGGTGTTTTATCAATCTATTTTAATAACTCAGTCATGATTAATTATAACTCAGTCATCATTAATTATAACTCAGCCGTCATAGACGATATCTCATCAACCCTCAAAATAGAATGACTAAATAACCGACTTAACCGAACCGACCGATAAAATAAATTTTCCAATTTGATATTTTTGAATTGGTATGTTTGGTTTATTTCGGATATATTCGGCTTAATTTCGGTTATATTAGGCTAATCTACTTTATTACAATATATTTTGGGTTATTTATTAGAATGACTAAATAACCGACTAAACCGAACCGACCGATAAAATAAATTTTTCAATTTGATATTTTTGAATTGGTATGTTTAATTAATTTCGGATATATTCGGCTTAATTTCTGTTATATTAGGCTAATCTACTTAATTACAATATATTTTGGGTTATTTATTGTTAGATATTAATATAACCGACCCATAACCGGAAATAACCAAAATTTTTTTTGATTTTTTGATTTTTTAAAAAAATATTCAAATGGTAATAATATTATTATATCCATATTACAACCTTAAACCATACACATTAAAACACATTAGAACCAAATCCAAAAATCAAATAATCTGAACCCTACATCTCAAACCCTAAACCCCAACCCTAACCTAACCCTAACCCTAACCCTAAACTTCATGTGTTGTATGTTTTACACATCCTTGGTGAGAATGTGTAAAAATCAATCTCTCTATAATTATTACTTTTTATTGGTTATAATAATTGTAATATTCATAATTCAATTTTACATTTAAATGTTGAGTTATAATAATGTTAATTTACAAATATTTTATAAGTCAGCCGTGTAAGTCAATAACTCAGCCATCACTTAGTCACTTTGTCGGAATTTCAAAATTTTTATTCGAATTTTGAGTTCAATTTTTAATTATATTGTATAATATAATGTGAAAAAATAACTTTATAAATTGATTACGCGTGTGGATCTGAGCAGGCACAGAATTATTGTTTGGGGTTCCCAACAACACTTTTAGTAATATCGAGGCACGGCACGAAAGACTAAACGAAGCCGTACCAAGTACATAACTCAGCCATAACTCACTCATCCGTACGAAGTAGATAACTCAGCCGTTCGAAATATATAACTCAGCCATAACATATATGTTTATTCAAAATTTAATTATAACTCAGCCGTGTGAAGTACATAACTCAGCCGTAACATTGAAAAGATACTAAACAAAGGACTTTCTAATCCAAGTACAATTCCTACCAAAAGAAATCCAGATGTTTTTACATATCCAAGTACAATTCCTACAAAAGAAATCCAAAGGTTTTTACATATCCAAAGTGCAAGTCCTACCTAACCAAAAGAAATACAAATGTTTTTTACGTGAACTGATTCATAAAATCAGGTGACTCATCGAAGATTTCTGCAGCCATTTTAACACGTATGCCCTGGATGTTTTGATCACAGATTCCATCGAAAGACACACCAAGCGCTAGACATTCTATAAACTTTAAAGCGTACACGCCACAGTCACCAATCTGTACGTTTTGCGGGACCTTGGAGACTGTCCTCCTCCTGAATGTAAACTGTTTGTAAGTAGGTGTAAGAATTTCGTGAGGAACGTTCGCGTTCATCATTGCTGGAATCATCCGCGTAAACGCCCTACAAGCATTCAGCATTCTAAGCTCACTCTCTTCGGTTACTTGTCCCACGATGCTATCATAGCAATCAATATGCCTTCTGTTGAGATCCACGTGCAGCGCCACCCAGTGATCGCCTCCAATTTGTGGAGCAATATACAGGTGATCCACATCTTCTATCCACTTCAAATTAGTTTGTTCATCTGATGGAATCAAACCTTTAACTAATTCTTCATAACAATTGCCAGTCATTGTAAAAAACTTGGGTTCGGACTTGAACACCGGATAATGACGGTGAACCATTTCACTGGTGAACCACGGGTCTATAAACGCAATGCGTTTGTTGTGGAATGGGAAGGGATCTCGTTTGTACCTACACCTAAGGACTCTCATAAACGCGGCCAAGTGCTGTACAACAGAAAACTGAGTAGTAAACAACAACGCAGCCATAATGTAATATAAGTCAGACAACGACAATAATAACTAAGACATTAAGATAAACTTACTTCATCAGTACACCACCCATATTTACCATATTTTTCTGGCCTCACTGGCCAGTCCTTTCGTTCGGTGATTAGCACCCTATAGAATTCAATTTCCATTCCGCCTTCGCCTAACGGGATATTCCTAACAAACAAATAAACACAAGTTAATATAATGTTAACAAGCTGTTATTAACTTGTTAAGCAAAAGTGATGCAGCACATCTTCTCATATCAAACACTTTGAGCTTTACGTGTTTGATATCAACCTATCTCTATTATTTTCGTTTGGGCTTTTTACTTGGGCTTTGGTATTACTTCTTAATCACGTTTCTTTCTTTACACGTTGTTGCTTCTTAGGGTTTTCAATTCTTATTTAAGGCTAAGTCTATTGTAAGTTGAAGGCAGCTTTTTGATATTATTAATAAAGAAAACAGAGAAGTTCTTCTCTTCTTTTTAAGTCTTTGATTTCTCTCTTCTTTTGATCCATTGATCCATAAGAACGAGAACTCTCAGCTACGAATTTGCGTTTTAAGAATCCATAGATATCTTAAGACCTTTTCGTATTTATCTCCCTGCATTAGTTGGTATCAGAGCCAAAAGATCCTAATTCATTATGCCTCCAAAGAAAAACCTTCAACAACAGTTGGAAGAGCAACAAGATGCGTTTGAAAAGATGTTAGCCGCGTTTCAACGGAGCATGGTCGAGACGATGCGTACCTCTATTGAAACTGCAGTTCGTGCCGTCATTCAAGTGCAGAACAAAGCTCCCAAGTTGCCACGTCGTGAGGAATCAATCTTTGATGAGGATGATGATGATGAGGGTGATGACGTTGAAGATAACCCCTTTGCAAGAGATCATGTTCAACAACAACGTGATATTGTCGCTAACCCTAGAGATGATACACGTAGATGGGAATCAGGATTTAAAGTTGACCTTCCTGAATTTCACGGCAGCCTACAAGCAGATGAATTGTTGGATTGGATCAGTTCGGTGGATGAAATATTGGAGTTCAAGCAAGTTCCAACTGATATGTGTGTCCCTTTGATCGCTACACGTTTTAAAGGCCGTGCTTCTGCGTGGTGGCAACAGGTGAAAGAGCAGAGAGAGAGAGCTGGGAAACGTCGAATTGCGTCTTGGGAAAAATTAAAACAACAACTACGATTGGCGTTTTTACCTTTCAACTATTCACGGACAATGTATACACGTCTTCAGAATTTGCGCCAGGGAAGTAAATCTGTTGATGATTATGCTTCAGAATTTTTTTCTCTCTTGTCCCGAAATTCACTACAAGAAACACAAGAACAATTGGTTTCCAGGTTTATTGGTGGTTTGCGTCTGCAACTGCAGAATTCTCTTCTCCAGTTTAATCCTCTTTCAGTTTCTGAAGCTCACCAACGAGCTCTCTAAATCGAACAGCAAGCTAATCATTCTTCTTCCTCTTCTTCCTCGTGGAATTCTTCAACGGCGCGTCAACGTGGAGGTTCGTTTATTGATTTTGGAACAAATAAGCCAGCAGAGATTACTCCTCTTCAATCTGTTCCGTCACGAGTGCTTGATGCAGGCGAAGGAACACTTGCCCATCGTGGTAACCGCCTTGCTAAGTGTTTTGGATGTGGAGAAACAGGGCATCAAAAATCTAATTGTCCTCATCAAGGGCGACGAGGCCTGTTCACAGGAGATGACCCGATATATGATGAAGCTCCGAAGGATGATGAACATGATCTGCAAGTTGAAGAAGTTTCAGGTGATCCTGGGTTGATGTTGATTACTCGCCGAAGTTTTTTGATGCCACATAGTGCTGACGAATCTTGGCTGCGTACGGACATTTTTCACTCGACTTGCACAATACATGGCAAAGTTTGTCGTCTCATTGTTGATTCTGGAAGCTGCACCAATGCAATTTCGGAAGAGGCTGTTCATAAACTTGCCTTAAGTACTGAGCAACATCCAGCTCCATATCGTTTGGCATGGTTACAGTCAAAAACAGATGTGCGTATTTCTAAACGTTGCCGTGTACCGTTTTCGTTGGGAGCTAACTACAAGGATTTACTTTGGTGTGATGTTATTCCCATGGATGCTTGTCATCTTTTGTTGGGTCGTCCATGGCAGTATGATCGACGCACAATACACGATGGCTTTACCAACACCTACAGCTTCACATTTGAAGGAAAACGCATCACCTTATTGCCATCCCAAGAGACTACCAAAACCGGTTCATGTGACAAAGTTGCCGACCAGAATACAAGAAAAGTGGGGGAACACAAACATGCTCTGTTTTGTACTCAATCACAATGTTCTGCTGCTACTCAAGACACAAATACGGTGTGCGCTATGTCGGCGGATTCGTCGTCTTCTTTAACTGTTGCTCCCTCTTCTGCAGACCTTCTCACCGATGTTGTTGTGTTTCCTGAAGTGCTTACCGATAGTTTCTCACCTCATTTCCATTCAGCAGATATCTTCAATGTTCAGCATCTCACACCTTATCTTGCTAAGGATGACAATGCCAATTCGAGGTCGAATTTTTTCTCACCCCAGGAGACCTGATGCAGCACATCTTCTCATATCAAACACTTTGAGCTTTACGTGTTTGATATCAACCTATCTCTATTATTTTCGTTTGGGCTTTTTACTTGGGCTTTGGTATTACTTCTTAATCACGTTTCTTTCTTTACACGTTGTTGCTTCTTAGGGTTTTCAATTCTTATTTAAGGCTAAGTCTATTGTAAGTTGAAGGCAGCTTTTTGATATTATTAATAAAGAAAACAGAGAAGTTCTTCTCTTCTTTTTAAGTCTTTGATTTCTCTCTTCTTTTGATCCATTGATCCATAAGAACGAGAACTCTCAGCTACGAATTTGCGTTTTAAGAATCCATAGATATCTTAAGACCTTTTCGTATTTATCTCCCTGCATTAAAAAGGGTCTAAAGGGTCATACTCGGCTTTCTTTAGGTACTCCAAAAGTTTCTGAACCTTGACCGGATCAACAGGTGCCAGAGGATCATATATTCCAGGTCCAGGTGAACAGTTCTTCCTCATGCAAGTTAGTCCGTTGTCTCCAATATTAGGGAAAATCCAGCTTGGATGATCTTGTTGTGTATTCAATGAACTTCCATTCGGGGACAGCTTAACACTCTCCAGCCTTAAAGCTTTAATTCTATCAAGCCTAATCTTTTCCTCCTCATCATCCTCAGATTCAGGTTCAAGTGAGTCGGCTTCAGCAAAATACTCGTTTGTAATATCTTCTGCACCAGCTTCTGAACCTCCAGGTAGTACAAATTTCAACGGCTTAACACCAGCAGCCACAACAGCAGCAGTAGCTTCTGAACCTCTACCTCTACCTCTACCTCTACCTCTACCTCTACCTCTACCTCCACCTCCACCTCTACCTCCAGCCGCAGCTACTTCTTTAGCCTGCTTTGCCGCAGCTACTTCTTTAGCCTGCTTTGCCGCAGCTACTTCTTTAGCCTGCTTTGCCGCAGCTACTTCTTTGGGCTTCTTTAACGCAGCTACTTCTTTGGCCTTCTCTGCCGCCTCTAACTCTTTGGCCTCCTCTGCCGCCTCTAACTCTTTAACATTTCTCCTCGTGGAAGGCCGTGTTTTCGTATCAGCTGGTCTCTTAGTAGCTGCAGACTTCTTAGCATCTGGAGAAGTCAAATAGTTCTTTTCCTGTATATTAAAATTATAATAACTCAGCCTAAATATTCTGAAAAATCAGTCATAAAAAAGATAAATCAGACATTATAATAACTTAGCCTAAACATTCTGAAAAATCAGCCATAAAACAAAGATAAACCAGACATTACCTTCTCTCCCGCCTCTAACTCTTTGGCCTTCTCTGACGCCTCTAACTCTTTGGCATTTCTCCTCGTGGAATGCCCTGTTTTCGTATCAGCTGGTTTCTTAGCAGCTGGAGACTTCTTAGGAGAAGTCAAAGAGTTCTTTTCCTGTATATCATAGCGAAGACAATTAAAATTATAATAACTCAGCCTAAACATTCTGAAACATCAGCCATAAAACAAAGATAAACCAGACATTACCTTCTCTCCCGCCTCTCTTTGGCCTTCTCGACGCCTCTAACTCTTTGGCATTTCTCCTCGTGGAAGGCCCTGTTTTCGTATCAGCTGGTTTCTTAGCAGCTGGAGACTTCTTAGGAGAAGTCAAAGAGTTCTTTCCCTGTATATCAGAGCGAAGACAATTAAAATTATAATAACTCAGCCTAAACATTCTGAAACATCAGCCATAAAACAAAGATAAACCAGACATTACCGAAACTTTTGGTGGACCTTTTGATGTCTGAAGTTCCTGTCCATGTCCCAGGTTATTTAGTTCCTGTCCCATTTTTAAAGTCTGGTCAGTCGTGCTCTTTGGAAGCACGAGCTCTTTCATATGTTTGAGCTCCGTCTCAAAAGATCCAAGCCTGGATTCAATCCTTTCATCCATCTTCTTCTCCAGATTCGCCGATACATTTTCAATGTTCCTATCAACGGCGTCAAACCTTGTGTATATCTTAGAGATCAATTCGTAGAGATCATCTGCCCCAACATCTTTCCCAACATCTTCCTCCTCACTTACCTTTTTTCCTTTCTTCTTCCTCTCCTGTGCAACTCCTTCACTAGTTTCCTGACTGTTGGAAACTTTCATCTTCTGAACTTTCCGCTTCTTTGCGGGAGGAGATTCAGACTCAACAACTGCTTCAGCTTTCTTTTTCTTTTTATCACTCCCCTTAACATCCCAAAAACCTTTAACAAACGTATTCAGATGTATGTCTTCGATCAGGCGATCGATTGCTGGGTCGTCTTCTTCGTCTGGCCACGAATGAAATAGCTCGCAGCCATTTTCCTTCATAACCATATTAATCACACGCAGCTGTAACATAAGAGATTATGAAACCCATCAGTATGTTTTAACTCAGACAAGACTAAAGCATAAATCAGTCATTACTAAAACATAACTCAGCCAACACTAAACCATAAATCAGTTATTACTAAAACATAACTCAGCCGTTACTAAACAATAACTCAGCCATAACTAATCATACTCATCCATTACTAAACAATCACTCAACCAGTTATAAACCTTACCTCACCAAGCGCTTTGATCTCTTCAGCTATTGCGGTTTCCAGCGATGAACGTGTACGGTTTCCACCCCATTGAAGCATCGGTATGCCACCATCATTAGCTGATGCATTCCCAAACCGTTCTCCAAAGCATTTGATGGACTCATACGCCCAAGCCTGTAACACGGGTGTAAACCCACTGAGGGTGTACGACTTTCCCGTAGGGTTCAGCATCTTTATGGAATCAACAAGAGCTTCAAATGCTGACCGACCCCACGGATACGTCTTCATTGCTTCATCATCAAAAACTCTTTTGGCACTTTCATATGGAATTCTAGAGTTATGATGCAAACCATAAAGTCCAATGTGTTGAAGAAGCAACAGCCCCAGCCATTTACGATGATCAAGGTTAACCCATCCCCGGCACACTTTTAATGCTTCCCTGAGTTCAAGTAGCGTTGGACCTGCCCCACCAGGCACTTTCAAAAGTCGGAAGAACTTTTTGTGTTCCTCTTCAAGTTCAAACTGTTCAGTATGGCATTGGGTCTATGTTTAACCCCGTCAGATAATGAAATTCATTCAACCCAAACCTGATAGGTTGACCGCCGACCACAAACCAAAGCTCCTTCTTATGTACCCTTAACTGGTTACATAGTAGGAAATGAACAACACCAGACCAGACGAATTGGCTATCAACTAGCTTAGAGATTATTCCAATTGGTACTTTCTTCGTTTCATCCCATGCATCCAGTCCTATTGATTCCCTAATCTGAGGGAATTCTTTCATCCTGAAATTGGTGTTTATATCTCTAGACTCTATTTTAGCGTATAGTCTTGGGGGGTAATCCCTTGCTTGTTCTTTGGAAGAAATAATCACCATCGACATCTGTTATAGTTCATAAGTAAATCATAACATAAATCACCCATAACATAAAACAAACTCATACATAAAGCATAACATAACTCAGCCACAAACACATAACTCAGATCTAAAGCACAAAATATATCAGTCACAACTCATCCGTCCGCAAAATAAAACAAACAGTAAATCAGCCATCGAATCGAATAAATCTAACAAATCAGCCATAAACCCTAAAATAACTGAGCCGCAACATAAAACAAAAAGTAAATCAGCCATCAAATCGAATAGATCTAACAAATCAGTCGTAAACCCTAAAATAACTGAGCCGCAACATAAGACAAAAAGTAAATCAGCCATCGAATCGAATAAATCTAACAAATCAGCCGTCATTAACAACGGCGACAATCAGCCGTAAATCATCGAAAAAACCCACATTTAGCCAGAAAACTCGAAATTAAACAGTCGACACATACCGGATAGACGAAGACGAAGAAGACGAAGAGACGAAGAGAGAGAGCCAATTGAAAAAGAGAGTGCGACGACGAAGAAAGACGGTGAGAGATGACGGCGAGATGACGGCGGGAGATTGACGGCAATAGAGTGGACAATGATAGTATCGCCGGCGAGGAGAGACGAGAGTTTCGATAATTTTTTTTTCTCGCGCTTTGTGAATAGTTAAAACTATTCACTTTCCCTCTCTTTGATATAAACGAGAGAAAACAAAACTGTGGATCTAAAAAAACTGCTTAATGACGTGTTAATTCATATTTGATGTGTATTTTAATTTGCTGATGTGTATTTTTTTTTAAGTTTTTACTCAAATTCGAGAATTAAAACTCAAGGAGTAAATTGTAATTACACCCAGGTCACTAAACATTCTAGTAATTTTCAAAAGATTTATAGATATGAGTAATAAACCAACTTTTGGATAACATTTGAGTAATTACTTCTATTTTTATTTATGTCATTTTCTTTCATATTCTCTGTGATAGCTCTTAATTGCATGTGTTGTGTCAACAGCTGCAAAGAGTACGTCAACCATAAGTGTAGCTCAAAAAACCATGTGTTGTGTGTGATTTGGGATTATGATCACCATTGAGATTGATCATATGGCCAGCCAGGCCACTTTGGTAGTCCAGTTTGACCGTCTGTAAACTAGCCATTCATACCAAGTCAGGCCACTTTGGTAGTCCAGTTTGGCCGTCCGTACAATTGCGTTGTAAGGAGAGAGAAGTTCATTTAATGCCTGACATTCATCTTGAGAAGACTTTCCAAAGTCTCTATAGTCTCTAGAACCTTCCTATCCAACCGTTGGAGAGTTGATGCAAGTGGGAAGGCTTGATGCAAGTGGGAAGGCTGTCACTATCAAGTCTTAATTACATTTAGCATCTTGTAAAGAATATTCTAACAGCTCATGTCTATATCTAGTTTGTATCTAGGATTAATTGAATTAAGAAGTGAGAATTTCTTCTTCTCCTACTCTTTTCACACTCTCTCTCTCTCTCGTCCACACTCATACACTCTTATTCTTTAATCTCTTTCATTATACTCTTAAGTCCCTTTGAATCTTCTAAAACTTACATGGTATCAGAGCAATTTCGTTCCTAAATCCTAACTTTCTCACCCATCTAGTACTTCTACTTCAATCCTTTTTCATTCTCTGTTTCGATCTGTTCTTTATCTCTCTTTAACCGTTGGATAATAGCATTAACCAGTGGACAAAACTCCATGGAAGGCACCAAGACCTTGATTGTTCCAGTTACTCTCAAAGGAGAGAACTATTTGTTGTGGGCAAGAACCACAAAGACGACACTATGCGGCCGAGGGCTATGGACCCATATCACATCAAGTGAAGCTCCAAAAGGAGAGCCAACCGAAGACGGCAAAGTTATAGCCGCAAGTGGTGAAGAGAAGTGGTTCCAAGAAGACCAAAGTGTTCTTGCCATTATCCAGAACTCCCTTGATGCTCCAATACTCGAAGCTTACTCTTACTGTGAGACGGCTAAGGATCTATGGGACACATTACAAAATGTGTTCGGTAATACTACCAATCTAAACCGAGTCTTTGAGATCAAGAGAGCTATCAATAACCTAAGCCAAGAAGACATGGAGTTCACCAAGCACTTTGGAAAATTTCGGTCTCTTTGGGCTGAGCTTGAGATGCTTAGGCCGGTGACACTGGATCCGGTCATCTTAAACGAGAGGCGTGAACAGGACAAGGTGTTCGGCCTCCTTCTTACACTGAATCCATCCTACAACGACCTCATCAAACATATCTTGAGGTCAGAGAAGCTTCCTAGCTTAGAGGATGTGTGTGGCCAGATCCAAAAGGAGCACGACTCCATGGGACTGTTTGGAGGCAAGGGGGAGCTTGTAATCGCCAACAAGGCAGAAGTAGCAACCGTAAACAAGGGCTACTACCGAGGTGAAGACAAGAACCCTCCAGTGTGCAACCATTGCAAGAAGCCAGGTCATTTCAAGAATCAGTGTTGGATTCTTCATCCACATCTCAGAGCCAACCGGCCGATGAACAACCGGGGAGCACCGAGAGCACATCAAGCGGTTGTGGAGTCGACGAGCGCAGAGCCTAACCAACAAGTCTCTGTTATGAATGGAACTGCCCTGGCTGCCATCACTGACTTCGTGAGGAGGTCTGACCTCGATGCACTCATCAAAGCTCTCAAAGAAGCCTCTGGTAACTCCTTTCTCGCTTTAAAACCAAACAAACCCCTTATAGTTGACTCTGGTGCATCTCATCACATGATTAGTGATTCTAAATTGATTAGTGACATCAAATCGGCCATAGGAAATGTGATCATTGCTAATGGTGAACAAATACCGGTTAAAGGAATAGGAAATTTAAAACTATTTGATAAGGAGTCTAAAGCATTCTACATGCCTAGTTTTACTTCTAATCTCTTATCAGTTAAAAGGGCTACAACTGATCTAAATTGTTATGCTATATTTGGTCCTAATGAGGTTTTTTTTCAGGATATTGAGACAAGTAAAGTGCTTGGTCAAGGCTCTACTCAAGATGATCTCTATTTGCTTAAGGATTTAAATTTAGCCTCTTCAAACTTTTCTTGTTTTAGTTCAATTTCTAGTAATGTGAACAATGTTATTTGGCATGCTAGACTAGGACATCCTCACTCTAGAGCTCTTGAACTTATGTTTCCAAAAATTTCCTTTAAAAATGAAGAATGTGAGGCTTGTATTCTTGGTAAGCATTGCAAATCTATGTTTTCAAAGTCATTGACTATTTATGATAATTGTTTTATCTTGTTCATTCTGATGTTTGGACCTCTCCATGTGTATCTAGAGAAAATCAAAAGTATTTTGTGACTTTTATTGATGAGAAATCAAAGTATACTTGGCTAACCTTACTTCCCTCTAAAGATAGGGTTCTTGAGGCTTTTATTAACTTTCAAAATTATGTAACTAACCATTATAATGCCAAGATTAAGATTTTGAGATCAGATAATGGTGGAGAGTATACAAGTCATGCCTTCAAACAACATCTCAACAAACATGGGATAATTCATCAAACCAGCTGTCCTTATACCCCATAACAAAATGGTGTAGCTGAAAGGAAGAATAGGCATCTCATGGAGGTAGCTCGGTCTATGATGTTTCATACCCATGTACCAAAACGTTTTTGGAGTGATGCTGTTTTAGCCGCATGTTATCTTATCAACCGGACGCCTACAAAGATCTTGCAAGATGTTTCCCCATTTGAGGTACTAAACAAAGAAAAACCTACCTTTGATCATCTTAGAGTTTTCGGTTGTGTGTGTTTTGTTCTGAGACCAGGAGAATTACGGGACAAGCTTGATGCCAAGAGTACAAGAGCAATGTTTATCGGCTATTCCACAACACAAAAGGGCTACAAATGCTATGATCCAGCAGCAAGACGAGTTATAGTCTCTCGTGACGTGAAGTTTGTAGAAAACCAAGGTTTCTATGATGCACAGAACTGGGAAGAACTACAAGACTTATCTACCTCGGCCTCTGATAAGGCCAAAAGCCTCCGGATCATTCTTGAACGGCTAAATGTGGAAAATGATCGGGCCAACCCATCGCCGACTGAGGCAAACTCACCAAGAGAACCTACTCTTCGTGATGAAGCTGAACCATGCCACACTACTGATCCTAACCCGGTCTGCAGTCCAACAGCCACAACACCCGCGGAGGAAGACACATTGACCCATGTTGCCAATGAGGTGCCTGCTGATGAAGAAAATGCCCCCACCGAAACTGAAGCTTCAAGAAATGATCATGATGAGATCATTCCACTCCGACGCAGCCAACGTCTTAAGTTTCCTCCGTCCAACTGGAAGAACACTAAAGTCTACTACAACAACATGGCGGTTGCACACCCAATTCAGGCCGTATGTACACTCGCCCACTTTCCGGTTGAACACCAAGCCTTTCTTGGTCAAATTGACAAGCATTGGGTTCCCCAAACATATGAAGAGGCCAAGGACCATAAGGTTTGGCGAGATGCTGTTCAAGATGAGACGACGGCCATGGAGAAAAATCACACTTGGGACGAGGCTGACCTACCAAAGGGAAAGAAGGCAGTCACATCTCGGTGGATTTTCACGATCAAGTACAAAAGTGATGGAGATATTGAGCGTTACAAGGCCAGACTAGTGGCTCGTGGGTTTACGCAAACGTATGGGGAGGATTATAAGGATACGTTCGCTCCGGTAGCCAAACTCCACACCGTTCGGGTTGTTCTCTCCCTGGCCACTAACCTTGACTGGGATCTATGGCAAATGGACGTGAAGAATGCGTTCTTACAAGGTGAGCTTGAGGATGAGGTTTACATGCGGCCACCACCTGGCCTAGAAGACACCATTGGCCCAGGAAAAGTGTTCAAACTCAACAAGGCTATATATGGTCTTAAGCAAATCACCAAGAGCATGGTACCACAAATTGAGTACGACATTGCTTGGGAGAGGCTTCCGCAAATCAGAATCGGATCACACACTGTTCACCTTACCAAGTGACAAAGGTATAGTAGTCATTCTAGTATATGTTGATGATATCATCATATCTAGAAGTGACAAGGTAGGAATTCAAGATACTAAAGAGTTTCTTAAGTCAGTTTTTGATATAAAAGACCTTGGAGAACTTAAGTATTTCCTTGGTATAGAAGTATATAGATCCGATGAAGGACTATTTTTGTCACAAAGAAAATATGCACTTGATCTATTGAGTGGAGCAGGAAAGCTTGGAGCAAAGGCTGTGACTACACCACTTGAGGAAAACTACAAGACAGCTGGAAAGGGGGAGCCTCCATTTGAAGATGTTACGCGATATAGACGCCTAGTGGGTAAGCTTATATATCTAACCATAACTAGGCCTGATCTTTGTTTTGCTGTGAATCAGGTGAGTCAACACATGCAAAACCCAACTAGACACCACTGGAACATGGTGAACCGAATCCTCAAGTACATCAAAGGATCACCGGGACAAGGCATATGGATGGGTAGAAACAAGAGCACCGAACTGGTAGAATATTGTGATGCAGACTATGCCGGAGAGCATGGGGATCGCCGTTCAACCACCGGGTACTGCACATTCTTAGGAGGGAACCTAGTCACCTGGAAAAGTAAGAAACAAAAGGTTGTCTCACTATCAAGTGCGGAGTCCGAGTATAGAGCCATGAGGAAGCTGACCACTGAACTCATGTGGCTTAAGGCCTTATTGAAGGATCTTGGAGTCGAGTCATCAACACCTATCACTATGCATTGTGATAATGAAGCAGCCATTCACATCGCCACCAACTCCGTATTCCATGAAAGGACGAAGCACATTGAAATTGATTGCCACAAGGTGCGAGAGCAAATTCAACTTGGTGTTACTCTTCCATGCCATACCGAGAGCAAAGAACAACTTGCTGATATACTCACAAAGGCAGCCAGTCCACAAGTATGTGAATATATTCATCCTAAGCTTGGACTCATAGACCTCACTAAACCTTGAGATCCTACACTCTTTTTCCCTTAAGTATAGTTTTTCTCAAGTGGTTTTCTATACTAAGGTTTTTAATGAGGTAGGTGATCAATTCAAGCTTGTGTCATGGATTCCAATGACTAAGCTTGAGGGGGAGTGTGATTTGGGATTATGATCACCACTGAGATTGATCATATGGCCAGCCAGGCCACTTTGGTAGTCCATTTTGACCGTCTGTAAACTAGCCATCCATACCTAGCCAGGCCACTTTAGTAGTCCAGTTTGGCCGTCCGTACAATTGCGTTGTAAGGAGAGAGAAGTTCATTTAATGCCTGACATTCATCTTGAGAAGACTTTCCAAAGTCTCTAAAGTCTCTAGACCCTTCCTATCCAACCGTTGGAGAGTTGATGCAAGTGGGAAGGCTTGATGCAAGTGGGAAGGCTGTCACTATCAAGTCTTAATTACATTTAGCATCTTGTAAAGAATATTCTAACAGCTCATGTCTATATCTAGTTTGTATCTAGGATTAATTGAATTAAGAAGTGAGAATTTCTTCTTCTCCTACTCTTTTCACACTCTCTCTCTCTCGTCCACACTCATACACTCTTATTCTTTAATCTCTTTCATTATACTCTTAAGTTCCTTTGAATCTTCTAAAACTTACATTGTGTACTTAATCTTCGGATTCTCACATATATATTTTTCTAAAAGGGAAACAATTAATATCTCAATGTTTATATGTTCTTTCTTAAATAGCTGGTTTAGAAGGTATTCTAAAGCCTTTAGCTTTAAAGCTCATTCTTGTGAATGTTAAGAATTTTACAAGAGAGCTGTTCTTACGTGTAATTCTCTTTGTTTTTGTTTCTTGCAGATGGTGTATGTGGTTGTTTTAACCATGACAAAGATGGTCTTAAGGCAGACACGGATTCTTCCATTAACATAGCGGAGCTACTCGCCGAAGAATCCAAATCCCAGGTTTGTTTTAGTTTTATAGATAGTTCTTGAATAGACAATGGAAGGCTCTCTCACATCTGAATCAATCGCAGTTTCTTGATATCTTTTGACTTGACTTTGGTAACACTCAGAGACTTCTAGCCTTACCATATCATTGAACAACCTTGTTCATACCCACGAGAACAAACGTCCTCAAAGGTAAGCTCAGTCCTTGGCTCATCATCAGTTACTTCGACCACAAGCGAATCATCCGCTATATCAGAGAGCATAGAGGGCTTGAAGCTAACCCTAAAGAAGCTGCACGGTCTAAGTGCACGTGATCCCGTAAACCATCCAAACTTCGATTAAATTATATCAGCCGGTAGATGTTATGAGGTACTCAGCTCAGCTTCTATTGGTTACATCTCTTTGCTAGCCAAATACAAAACCATCATTAAAGAAGGACTCGAGGCTTCTCAGAGAGTCCAGATTGCTCAAACCCGAGCCATACTGTTGAAAGAAACCGCAATGGAGAAGCAGAGATCCGTAGACTCGGTCTTCGCATCGGCAAAGATCACGGCTCAACGTGGAGACGCATTGCACATCAGAATTGTCGCAATCAAGAGACTGCTGGTGAAGCTAGAAGCAGAAAAAGTGAACGTTGATTCTAAGTTTACGTCTTTGACGACGAGTCGGTCACAGCTTCTCAAGGAGGCATCTCAGGCCTCATGGATAGGTAAAGAAAAACAGGGAGAGTTTTCTCCCTGTTCCTCACCAAACAACTTTTGTTACCGTGTTTGGGTTACTCTCCTCCACGTCCATCTGGCTGTGGGTTTGAATAAGTGCTCTTGTTACTTCACTAGCATGGAGGTGCTAGATTATTGATGGCCTAATTGAGAGTCCAAACGCAGCCGAGCTGCGTTTGGAACCTATCTCATCTATTGGATTGGCTACTTTCTTTTGTGCAGCATTTTTTAAATTTGGATTAAATTAAGTACTAGTTGACTACTTTGAGGTTCAAGATATTCATCTCTCCAATCTACCTAGTAGTGGTTGCCTTATCCACCCTTGTGTTGGTAACGGTGTTTGCTGTCTTGGTCTACCTGCCCGGTTTACATGAGTTGTGGCTGGAGTTTTCCAAAGTGACGGATATTCCAAGCTTATTAGTGCTGCTTGACAAGTTGGATATGTAAAAAAAATTATGCATTAGTGAAAATATTATTCGTTTTTGTGTTTATTATACTCATTCGGGTTACATTAGTGCTTATTCCGAAATAATAGTAACTCCTTTTACAGTTTTATTTACATATTGCAGTATGTTCAATTTTAGTTCAGCCAAACTATCAACATGTTTAGAATTTAAATCGCAAAATTCACTTAATTATAATAAAATTACTTAGTACAATATATATCTTTACAAATTATATGGAGTCTTGTATAAAAATATTTTAGAATCCAAAATTCAGTTTTTTAAAATTTATTTTAAAAATTTATTAAAAAAAATTTGAACTATATTGCTGAGTATTATGTAATAAAATATTATTCTAGAAATCCTAATCTACTTTTAAATTAAATTAGTGTCAATATGTGAGGTAGTATTTGGATACCAAATATACATGATACTATATATCTAAATAAATTATTAAAAATTGATAAAAAAAAATTAGAGGTAGATATAATAATCCTAAGAAAACCCAAACATATGCATAACATGTTAACATACTGTCTGTGTTTTACATAAACATATATATTTTATATAAATTCTTTAATGTGAGACCATCTATTTTTGGTCATATAATATGAGACAATCTATTTGTTCATATAAGTTGAGGTTGTCTCATATAAGATTGAGACAACTTCATTACAAAATTAATATTTTTACCAAAAAAAAATAATAATAAACAAAGCTTTACCAATAGATCGCATCTGAATCAATGTTGATTGTTGTTGAAGAAAATATTTTGTTTGGTCATAAAATATGGCACAATCTACTTGCTAATATATATGTAATTAAGTATTTACAATCATTTTTCTTTTAGCACTAATTATTGATTTTATAATTTACAACCATCTTTTTAATTTTAAAGATATTCACATTAGAATTAAATTTTTATATTTTAAAAATCCTTTTTAAAATTTGTTAATGTCTTATGCATTGTTAATATATATATATTTTTGTCTATATACGTTTTCTTAGATTTTTTATATTTTAATTATCTTCTTACATTGTGAGAACAATTATAGAATTAATAATTGATCTTATAATTTACTGTTCTTTTTCATTTAGTATATATGTATAAGAATTGTTTTCTTTACAATTTTAATTTTTTAAAAATTTGTAGTTTTCTTCAAATTATTGTTTTATATTTTTAATTTGTTTTTAACAAATTTTGAGCATAGAACCTTTTTCCTTTTATCTAAACACCGTATATAAAACGTATATAAAAATTTTGAGCATAAAACCTTTTTCCTTTTTGGATTTTTCTTATAATTATCTTTAGCTTCATACGTTTTCTAAATCGTTTAAATGTATAAATTTCCAACAATTATTTTCTTACATTGTTAAAAATAATTTTAGGATAATTATTTGATTTTATAATATACAAGCCTTTTCCTTTTAGTATATATATATATATATAGATACATATTATATTTATCTTTTCTCATTTTGTAAATTGTTCAAATTTATAATCTTTTTGTAGTTCTCTTTTCATGTTTTTAAAAATAATTAAAAATATATTTTTGTTTATATACGTTTAGAAAATTTTTAAATTTGTATTTATTTCAAGAATTATATTTTTATATTGTGAAAACAAAAAGTTGTTTAACACATTGTAAAATATCTAATCGAGAAAATTGATATATGTAGTATTAGAATATTGTCCTACATCGGTCGGGTTTGTCATTCTTGGGCAATATATATAGTATGTGGCAACCCTCTTCTCTTGAGCTAGCTTTTGGGTGTTGAGTTAGGCCCATTACTAAAATGGTGTCAGAGCTAAGGTTCAATTTTCTCGAAAGTGGGCGCGGCTAACATCCGTAGATGTCCAGTCCCACAAACTTCACGCTTCAAATGTCCAGTCATGAGTGTGAGGGAGGTGTGTTAGAGTCACACATCAAAAATATTAATTCCTTGGACAATATATATAGTATGAGGTAAACCTCCACTCTTGAGCTAGCTTTTGGGTGTTGAGTTAGGCCCATTACTAAAATGGTATCAGAGGCAGGTTCAATTCCGATTGTAGACTACACATGGATGTCCAGTCCCACAAACTTCACGCTACAGATGTCCAGTCCTGAGCGTGAGGGGGGTGTATTAGAATATTGTCCCACATCGGTTGGGTTTGTCATTCTTGGGCAATATATATAGTATTTGGCAACCCTCCTCTCTTGAGCTAACTTTTTTGGGTATTGAGTTAGGCCCATTACTAATATGATACCAGAGTGAGGTTCAATTTCGATTGTGGACCACCCGTGGATGTCCAGTCCCACAAACTTCATGCTACAGATGTCCAGTCCTGAGCGTGATGAGGGTGTATTAGAATATTGTCCCACATCGGTTGGGTTTGTCATTCTTGGGCAATATATTTAATATGTGGCAATCCTCCTCTCTTGCGCTAGTTTTTGGGTAATTGAGTTAGGCCCATTACTAAAATGAAGCGATCACATAAGTTATTAATTTTGAAAATCTTGTTTTATATAATCACACGTGTGATCTTTAAAGACTCTTCCCTGTTGTACGTCAAGATATTTGCGATAAAGAAACTGGTGTTGAAACTTGAGGCCTAGAAGGGAGAGAGGTTAATATGAATTTCCAGAAGACGGTTGTGAATTTATCACGCGTTATATATAGATGAATCTTCTAAAGCCTACGTACGAGGTGTATGATGTGGTTGTGCGTAAGTGGAAGAGTAACAAGCAGCTGAGGAGTTTTCGCGCTTTGGGTTAAGTTTTTAGGCACTCTCTAGAGTCAAGTCGTCTTTTTGTTTTCTTCTTCTCTTTAAAATTTCTTCTTTTATTGATGTTTCATGCATGTTTCCTAAAGGATAATAAATTAACGTTATTGAAAGATATGTTGAATTCATTTGTTTAAAGATAAAAATGCTCGAATCGAGTAAAAGTGTGTTATGTCACTAGACATCACTTATTCAAATTATGTGGTCCAAGTTAAAGCTTTAATGAATTGTGTGACACACTAACAATATTTTCTCTTAATAATATGTGGTTTACAATTTGGGCTTCACTTGTTTTATGTAAAGGCCAGCAGTGACTAATATTGTTGTAAAGGCTTCACTTGTTACATGTCATTGTGTAAGTAATATTGTTGAAGTAGGGGGATCAAATAGAGAAGATATTGTTTTGATTAATATGACCCTTGTTTAAAAGATTCAAAATATACTACTGATACGTACGTAACTATAATATATAGTTACCAATTTTTAATTTCTTTTTATTATCCCTCTATGTAGCACGTCTAATTAGGAAACTATTGTTAAGATGAAGAATACTTATAGACTATAGAGCAACGAAAATGAAGGAATATAATGAGCGATACAAGGGCAGCTCGGTCGCGTTATCTCCGGGTAAAGAATGCATGTGGCCCTCTCTTTTAACACTCCAATCTAATAGACTCTGCTAGCTTATCCTCAACTTATTTAGAGACATGCATGTTGTTTATACATTATAATAACATTACATGCATGTTGTTACGATAAATAACTGGTCGTATATACCAATTATTTATACGTTATAATAACATTACAAGATAAATATTTAGAGACATGCATGTTGTTACGATATATGTTTATTTTCCACGTACGCGAGTTTCGTTTACCGATGGGGTTGGGAGGACTTGCGGGTTAAGGATATACAATTGTATTTTAAACTAATTATATAGCTTTCATGTTTTCACGGTGGGGTGTTTCCTCCGATTCACCGTGTGGTTATAATAGGAAACAAATATCGGGATTGTTCTTGCGTCCTAAAGAATGGCTTATCATAAATGCTCCTGAGGAGATAGTAGATTTTTGTAATAGTTAGTGAACTTTAATTGTGCTTGCTTTGTCATAACTGGCCTAATTAATGGGGTCTAATATTATATTGGGTTTAATTTTATCTAAGCTACATGTAACATGTTATTTGAATTAGTGAAAAGTGTAGATTATGCATGGATGTTAACTTATCTATTATCTATGGTTGACAAATAAAATACAATTTTACGGAATCAATACTTTCTTGTAAGTCAAGCTTCTTCCTTGAGCCTCAAGTTTCACCTGTACAGATATTTTGAATTAGTGAAAAGTGGAGATTATGCATGGATGTTAACTTATCTATTATCTATGGTTGACAAATAAAATACAATTTTACGGAATCAATACTTTCTTGTAAGCCAAGCTTCTTCCTTGAGCCTCAAGTTTCACCTGTACAGATATTTTGTAACCAGCTATATATTCGAATATTGTTTTGTACGTAATATTGAATGGTGGGTATTTCCTCCCCTTCACCGTGTGGTCATAACTGGAAAGAAAGACTGACGCGCGGCTGGATAAATAGAAGTAGACAGAGGTAGTGTAATCTTGCCTGGCTCTAAACACTTTGAAAACTGATGAAAAGCCTTGCACCACAACGAATCCAAACGTATAGAGTAATATACAGTACGTAATCAGGAATGGACGTATTTAGTGACTAGTGTGGTTGATAAGTGATGAATCGACCGATGATGACCATCGTTAATTTGGGCCAAAAAAAAGGAAAAGCGAGAGAGGGATGGTGTAACGACCCTTTTCCTCGGTACCGGTGGTACGGTACCAGTGACGGTAACGGTACGTACGCGGTATGGTACCAGGGTCAGTAACGGTATGTACGCAGTACGGTACCAGGGTCGGTAATGGTACGTACGCGGTACGGTACCAGGGTCGGTCATAATACGTACGTGAGACGGGGCCAAGGATCGACTGATGGATCGAGCAAATGATCAACGGGTGTCGAGGAATGTCGACAAGTATCGAGGAATGTCGACGAGTATCAAGGAATATCGACGAGTATCGAGAAATATCGACGAGTGTCGAGGTATGGTACCAGGGTCAGTAACGGTACGTACGTGGTATGGTACCAGAGTCGGTAATGGTACGTACGCGGTACGGTACCAGGGTCGGTCATAATACGTACGTGATATGGGGCCAAGGATCGACTGATGGATCGAGCAAATGATCAACGAGTGTCGAGGAATGTCGACGAGTATCGAGGAATGTCGACGAGTATCAAGGAATATCGACGAGTATCGAGAAATATCAATGAGTGTCGAGGAATGTCGACGAGTATCGAAGAATATCGATGAGTATCGAGAAATATCGACGGATGTTGAGGAATGTCGACAAATATCGAGGAACGTCGACGAGTGTCGAGAAGCGTCGAGAAATATCGACAAGTGTCGAGAAGTGCCGATAGAATCCGATGATAGAACTTGATAGGTTAAGGATTGGTATGGAAATGGATAGTTTGAGACTACTGAAGTAGCGAATAGACGTTTGAACTGAAGAAAGGAATTTTTGGTACGTCGAAGATGATACAAGCGTGTAAGTTGATGGATGAAAAAGAAGAGAGGTTTCGGTACTTAGTTTGAGTGACATTCCGAGTAGAAATAGGAGTGAAAGTCCTAGTGATAGTGATAATGATAGTGAAGTAGGAGTGATAGTGGAGTAGGCTATCAGGAAATGGTCACATCGGCGAACGATGGATCGGGCCGCTGGACAAGGATGGATTGATTAGACTATGGGCCGATGGATGGCCCGGGAAGGCTCGGTAATCTTGCGAAGATTTAAGCCGACTCACGGGAAGGAAACTCGAGAGAAATGGAAACTCGCGGAAAAGGCAAAATTGTTCAGATAAGGATAGATGCGAAAAATAAGGGAAGTTAGGGAACGATAAGGCTCATCGTTTTAAGGTAGCTTAAGGCGGTTTTTTCGACCCTATATAAGGGACGAAACCCTTAGAATTCTCTAGTATTCGCATACACATCTGAAAGCCGCTGCAAGAGTAAGAGAAGAGTTTCCATAGGAGCTTAAACCGAGAGAGATCCTAAGTCTAAGTCGAGAGAGGAACGGTAAGTATCCTTCCGCCTTGATCCGGTGATGGTTTATGGTTATACATCGAGTAATAACGATGTTGATCTGTCCGTGTAGAAGCGGGGATCAGAGTAAGCATAGGAGTCGAGTGAACTAGCACTTTAGGTCGATACCGAAGGTGAGTGCGTGACTGTGGCCAAGTTCCATGGTTGATTCTCTTGACCTACGGTTTATTTAATCTCGTTAATTGCTTGTCTTGGTTAATGGTTAATGTGTTCTATTGCAATATGAATGGTGGTTGGTCTAAACGATTTGGACAACTAGCCAATGTGGATTGTTTGACTTGCGTGACTTGATTGGAATATACCCTGTGTTAGTTTGAGATCGTTGAACTGAGCCTAGTGAGACGGGGTGACCGCTCCACTAAGCAAACATTTTTTGCTTACGCCTCCTTTTATTGGACGCAGGAAAAGAAAGATCCGATGACCAGGAATTTAGTGGCTGACCAGCTCGTATGACGAAGGCAAGGGAAGAAGAAGATGGTGACTTTGGGTAGTTTTAATTATGGCGTTTATTTCCTAAGGATTTTATTATTATCATGCATGGGATTAAGTTATTTTGTTAAGGATGATTCGAACCTCTAAATTAATGAATGCTTATTTTTAAGTTATAGTACCTGCTTTACATATCCGCTGTTATGTCTTGTTAAACGATTGAGTAGAATTACATAGATCCTAGGAAAAAAATTTATCGGCCTGTACGACCATGTACGGAATTTTAGGGTCGGAGTCTTACAGATGGGGTGAATCTTTGCTGTTTATGGATTGAAATGCACATGGGTAGGTCACAGATGTAACAGATCATATGGGTTCGTTTCATAATCATATATCTTAATATTTGATACATCCGACTATTTTGTTGTACAAAAAGACAATATGGAAAAACAAAAACTAGCTCGACATACCGAAGAACATGCATGTCGGTGTTTTTCTATAATTGATATTAATGATATCAAAAGCAAGAGAGTGGATATCTGTATCTGAAGATTCATTGTAAAATAAGAAGAATAAGCTTAAAACATAAAAATAAGCAATCTTCATTTTAAATGTGAAATTAAAAGAATGAAATCAGAATTAAAAAAATTATGATTGTGAATAAGCAAAAAGAAAAAAGAGAGTTATACGAATATTTAAAAAGCAAAAAAAAAAAGGGGGGTAAATCCTTACTAGATCATACGAAGATAAAAGAATGAATTCAGAATTAAAAATTATATATGTTTTTATCAAATCTTGATTATGATACAAATGAAAGTAGATTGATATATTACACCATCGGTGGCCATGATGAGAAACTGGTCTTTGTCGGTTATCTTTCGGTATGTTACTTCCGGTTCATCTACTAAACCGAAGTCTTTAAGGCAGTAATCTCCGAACGCTCTTGAAACAGCTAAACCGAGTGATCCTCCATTCCGCATACCACCCGGTTCATCGTCTAGGCAGAACACCCATCCATCTGATTGTTTAATCCGTTCTGCTTCCTCTGTTTTAACCGGAAATGATCACATACCAATTGTTATTATCTATTTTATCGAATCTTTTCATCTGAATATTTATACTGCTGTAAATATGAAAAGGCTTCGAGAACTATACTGGGAATGTTCGGTTTATAGTCTACCGCGAGCTGAACCGGTGTAAATGTTAATTTGGTTGGTTTGGTTGGGGTCTCTCGTGTTGATGGTCTTTTCTTTACAATTCTTGTGACCAAAAAAAACTTTAATACTTGACAATTCTTGACAACTAAAAGAGTGAATCACAAGAGAAGAACAAATAAAATAAAAAACTATGACATGCATGCATTTGATATTCATTTTAGGTCGAGGCAGGCATAGATTTGAGTAATAATATCAAGGTATCAAGGTAGACGAGATTTGTCAATATTTGATTTTCTAAATACCTATACTGAACTGAACTTGGGTTTGTTTTTGGCTGCAATGTGGATTATACAATCCAGGTTAAATCACTAAATAATTGGGTGGATTATATATATATGTCTGTGTATGTCGTAAAAGAAAGAAAAAAGAAGAAGATATTTATCAATAGGGTTAGCTAGAGCTATCGATTTATCGAAGGTATGGGTCTGATGTTGCTATATATATAATCAATATCTGATGGTGTGTCACACTAAATTTGGTGAACCTAAGGAAGCTGCTGGAATTGGTATAAGATTTAATTTGTTTCCAAAGATGTTTTTTCTAGCTACTCTGTTTCCTCGTAACATAGTCGTTTTGGTATTTATTTTTTTACGTGTGGTTTGATTCATCAGATGCTCAAAGACGGCAACAGCTGGAAGAGACTGAACAGAAACTGAAAGGTAACTTAATTTGCCAATATATATATGCATGACTGAATTCAAAGTGGTGTTCGATGAATGTTATTCTAATATCTAAAGAGTTTAATTTCTTTTTGTTATATCTCACCGTTCGATCCTAGCCGCGTCTGCTACAAAAGTTGTTGTAGAAGAAGGAACCACAAAGAGAAAGAGTAAGGTGGAAGCACAGGAGATGACATTTGAAGGTACACGTACGTTGAGATGATGTATCATGTAACATAACATTTGCTAGGGGTTCCGCAATGAAAATCATATTATTATAATTTTCGATTAAAGCTGTTGGTGGTCATTAAGAATTGGGTCAAAGTTCGAGTATATAAAACGTCAACTCGATGGTCTCTCTCTATTATGATCTTTCTTGACAATTCTTGTGACCAAAAACTTTGATACTTTGTTCTTACCTCGGATCTTTTTGAATTTTAAAATTCTGAATCAAAAGGACTAATGATTACAATTCTTTTTTGGTGTTTAACCAACAAAAAGCCGCTTGACCCTGTTGTAACGATAAATCTTTTGTTTATATCAATAAAACTGAAGCATGATTCAAAAAAACCCATTAGAACTATGCCATCTACAATCCCTCTACTTGGAAAAACAAACCGTCTTGATTTTAAATATTTTAATTATGAGAAATGTTATAATTCGAAGTTTTTATAATCCTGAAACGTCAAATGAGTTGCACTATTTTTTTTTATACTAGTCGTACTGGTATGTCACACTAGTTTTTATACTAGCGGTATAGTTGATGGCATTACAAAGTCAACCACTAATAGTCTACAGAGAAGTCTACTTAAGCAAACCCTAAATCAAATAATTTTGACCTAATCAGCCTTACCTCCCTTAATTTGACTAGCTTATATGAAATTTTATTTTATTACAATGCTGAAAGTCTATGTGGTTATTATTTAGTCAATCGGTTTACCAAATTATTTTTTATAATTTTTAAAATTAAAATTTAACCTATAATTAAGAAGTAGACTTACTTTTAAGTCTTCTCATTGACGTCAATTTGAAATCTAACTAACACAAATCTATAGCAGACTTCCTCGGATTAAATCTGTCATTTCGGCTTCTGTTTTTTGTTAGGTCGTAAGGGAGTCAACTGTAATTTCAGTATCCTTAATGGTTATGTTTATCTTCTTTTACCTAATCCACTCATAAATTCATAATTGTGTGTGTTTGCAGGGGCCGTGGTTCATGCATGTAATAAACAATTGCTTTAGTTTGACTAGTTAATACTTCCATTCGCTCTTTCTTCACATAACACAAAAGCAAGTTACGTACGTACTCTTCTTCATTCTTAAAGAAAAATAATGACGATAAGTTCAAGAACCCAAATTCTTTCCCTTTCTCTCCCGTTCATCGACTTCTCTGCTCCAAACCTCAAACTGGAAGCTCCCGACTGAGACTCAGTGAGATCTCAAGTCCGAAAAGCCCTAGAAGAATAAGGATGTTTCGATGGAGCTTCAAAAGAGCCAAGGAAGGCACTGTTGGACGCATCGGAGGAAGTCTTTGATTTGCCTTCGGAGACTAAACTGCGTGCAAAGTCAGAGAAACGTAACAAAGGATACGCCGGTCAGATTCCAACTATGCCTTTATAGGCATGGGCTTTGACGGTGTAGATAATCCTCATGTTGTCGATGACTTGACTCGCAAGCTCTGGCCTCAAGGCAACACCACGCACCTTCTGGTTACGTTTTGTTCATGTCAAACAAACTTTTAATTATTACGGTAATTAACATTTATTCACATGAAATATAATTTGGTTTTATCCGTTTAGTTATTGTTCAAACAGAGGTGTCGATTATAATTAAAATAGTAAAATATGCAAATTAATGCAATATATATATATATATATATATATATATATATATATATATATATATATATTTCAGCAAGAATGTTCAGTCCTTTGCGGCAAAGCTATCACAATTAGATGTGACTGTGAGGACAATGATCATGGAGAGTTTTGGGCCCGAGAAATACGTGGAGGCGCATCTTAATTCATCGAAGAACCACTTTCATTTCTTTAAATACAAAGGAATTGACAATAACACTGAAGAAGATAGACAATTCCTCACCATACTTTGCTAGAACGATGTAGTAGATGGCTTGGAGATCAAAACCAAAGACGGTGAAGAGTGGATCAAAGCTTAGCCATCTCAAGACTCTTCTTTCCTCGCTTGTCTTCATGTAAAATCAAGTGCCAGACCCCACTCAGCTACAGAACTTTGTGTGGATCATATGAACCATGTTGGGGATGTTCTGAATGTCTTGATAAGCAAGTATGGTGATCTTCAGGTGCAAACGTGAATAGACTTGGCTTTGAGTTCCAGAAGCCTTTTGGTTATTGGTCAGACACCTCAGGCTCATGTCAAGGATCAAAACTTGCTCAGACCCGGTCAGAACTTGCAGTGCTACAGATGATGCTCAGTTTGTACATGTGAGGTCAAGCACATTTCCAAAATATTGCCAATTTGCAAAATCAGATTATGTTTTCTATGGGGTTAGTCTGCAAGGTGCTTACTTGACTGTGTTCTTCCAGTTCTCTGTTCCTGGCTGTCCCGACAGTCAGATAAATCTATTAGTGGCACTGTTAGGCTTCCCATACTGGATCCAGGGTCTAACCGAAGGTTGTGTTGAGTACATTTGTGAACAATTAACTGAACCATGTGTTGTCTCTTATCCACTATAAGCAACAACATCTACTCTGACAGTTCTGTTCACATCTCAGGGTTCTATATAATCTTGAAGAGTGTATCTCTGGCTTCAGAAGCAATGACCTCAAAAGCCATAGCTTAATTCTATACGAAAAATTATCTTACAGAGCCTCGAACAATGATTCGGAAGTATCAGGCAAGTATGCTGCAAATGTCGACTCTTGGGTTAATTCTTCTAGTTTCACGAAAATCTCTTCAGATTGAAGATGTGATTTGTCTCCAGCAACAAATTCGTGAGCAAACCCATTTACGTCAATCAAACTGAATCCTTGTGCCTTCTTAACTGCGATGTCTATCATCTTTCTTCTTACTTCCCGCAAATCCTCCCATCTTTCGCAACCTGCATATATATTGCATAATAAAGCATAAACAGCCCCATTATCAGGTTCCAACTCAAGAATTTTCTTAGCTGCCAATTCAGCCATTAGTTCATCATTATGAAGTCTACAATCGAATTTGGATTCATTGGCATGTTCCTTATTATCTCATATGCTTCCTTGACTAACCCAGCTCGACCAAGTAGGTCAACCATACATCCATAATGTGCTAAACTCGGCTCAATTCTATGGTTGCTTCTCATCTTGGCGAAAAATTTCCTTGCTTTGTCCACCATACCACTATGGTTACAAGCAGAGAGGAGGCCAAGGTAAGTAATAGCATCTGGTTGTATTGACATTTCTTGCATTTGTAAGAAAACTTCAATGGCCTCTTGACCTTGTCCATTGTTGGCAAGACCAACAACCATTGCTGTCCATGTGAATTTGTCTCTCTGATCCATGTCACGGAAAATATTCTGAGCATCCACATTTGAAATACATATCGATCAAAGCATTCCCTACAACAACATCGTTCTTGATCTTGTTTTTGTCTATGTACGTCTTCACCCATTCACCAATCTCCAAGGAAGCTAGATGAGCACAAGCTGTGAGAACACTAACCATGGTAAATGCATCAGGTACCATACCTGCACATTGCATCTCGCGGAACATTTCCAGAGATTCATTGAAGCAATCAGCTCGTAGGTAACCATCAATCATAATAGTCCACGAAACTCTGTCTCTCACTGGCATCTGATCAAAATATGTTCTAGCTAACTCTAGATTCCCTGACTCAACAAACCCTTTCACAATAGATGTCCAAGAAATCACATCCCTAGTCTTCATACTCCGGAAAATCCTTACCGCTGTATCAATTTCCCCGCAAGCAGCATATACATTAACCAGAGCATTCTCCAATTTCAAACTAGGTTCCTTCATACATTCACTAACATACCTGATATATCATGGTTTTTAGGTGTTTTTAGCCATGATATAAGTCTTAATTATAGAGTCTTTTTGGTATTTTTAGAGTTTTTTGAGTCTTTTATAGGATTTAGCATGAATGGGAGCTTAATGGAGCTAAATTGGAGGATTTGGAGCTTAATCAAACATTGAGGCAGTTGGGAGACAAAATTTAGAGAGTGCATCGATCGACACAGTATGTGCATCGATCGATGCTAGGCCAAAGTCAGAATTGGAAGTTTTCCCACAAGTTTTGAAGATTTACAAATCTGCCCCAAAGTCTTCCATATTTGCATCCTTAGTCCCTGGACGTATTTAGGAGTATAAATAGGATTTTTAGGGTCATTGTTTAGACCTAAGCTTTATTTTTCCCTGTAATTTTTGAGAGCAAAACCCTGAGAGATTTTTAGAGAGCTTTTGGAGAAGAATCAAGACTCCTTCGAGAAGATTCGAACTCCTTTACTTATTCTTTAATCTCTTTCTTATTGCAATCTATTTTATTCATGATTTGTGTTCTTAAAATTATGTCGAGTAGATCTGCTAGTTAGGTTTAGGGTTTCTCATTAGGGATTTCATGGATTATTAGATCTGTTATTATTTAGGATTCATTATCTTTCTTGTTCTTCACCATAGGTTGTTTTTAATGCTAGATCTTTGATTAGTATCCGGATTTAGATCTTAGGATTATTAATTGATATGAGAATATAATTGATTTTCCCGATAAAACCTTTGGTGAGCAAAATTACTTTTTGCAAAGAGATTTGAATTAGTGATTTTGTGAACTTATCTAAACCTGATTTTAAAGCTGATTTATTACCTAGAATTTTGCAAAGAGATTTGGATTTTCCGGTTTTAAATTTAGATAATATTTGCGGTGAGAACTGATTTATTTTATAATTGTGTTTAGAGTTTAAGAACGGTGCTTAATTGTTGAATCCTGCTTACTTAATTAATTGATCGATTTTCCATGATTTCCGAGAATTTCCCAGGCTAGCGTTTTTAATTCTGAATTTACAACACCTTTTAATTTTGTTTCGCATTGTTTTTAAATTAATATTTCTGTTTAGCATAATTAAAAGATTATTAAATATATTGTGTGAACTAGAGTCTCGTGGATTCGATCCCTAAATACTACAATTGACCTCTTAATTTGAGAGAGTAGCTCTAGGGTAAATTTGAGCATATCAAATTTTGGCGCCGTTGGGGACTCTTTTGATTCACCATTAGATTAAAATCTTTGATTTTGTCTAAATTTTTTATTTTTCTGTTTTACTTACACGCTTTTGTTTATTTTCTCTTGTGTGTTTCAGGTACATGCCTAAGCCTAGCACCAGGAAAAATCCTACTGGTCCAGTTGTTAAGCTTACAAACCAAGAGTTAGGACAACTAGAGCGTGAGAACACCAAAGCAGCCAAATCAACAAAGATGGTCAACCCAATCATATTGAGACCAGATGCGGCTGGAGTTTTGAGAGATCAAGAGGGTCATGTGCGCAACGAGCAAGGCCAGAAACTGAATGCTGAAGGACAGGTTATTGAGGAAGAACCTGCTGTCGTTAATGAGAATGCAGATGGCGTCGATCGACGCAATGTCGGCATCGGTCGACGCAACCAAGAAGGCATCGATCGACGCATAGTTGGCATCGATCGACGTAATGTCGGGGCTGGTGCGAACGGAGAACAGAACCTTCAGCCAAGACGGGACAACAATGGAGAGCTTGTCAAGACACTTGCGGACTTCAACAGACCATATTTATTCTATGAAAACCGTTCCGCAATTGTCCCTCCTCCATTCCCAAGGAATGACTTTGAGCTGAAGCCTGCCTACTTCGCTCTTGTTGGACAAAGGCCATTCCAGAATCTGCCAAATGAGAAGCCTCTAGATCACACAGTGCACTTTGAGGACATTGTCACTAGCATCAAGGCTAATGGAGTCACAGAAGACTACCTCTACTGCAAGCTTTTCCCCTACTCTCTAGCTGGGAAGCTTCTCATTGGCTAAGGCAGCTGGGCCGGATCTCGACAACCTGGCATGACATCAAGGTGGCATTCTTGAATCACTTTTATGATGATGCTATGTCTGATGAGCTGAGGATCAAGCTTTCTACCTTTAGACAAGGTCCTACTGAATCTTACAAAGCTGCTTGGGTGAGATTTAAGGCATACCAGAGAGACTGTCCACATCATGGGTTCTCAGAGGTGCAGCTGATTAGTATCTTCTTCAGCGGGATTGACTGGAGGTATCAAATGGCTTTGGATGCAGCTAGTGATGGGAACTTCAAAACAAGGTACCCAGATGAGGCAGAACAGTTGATAGAAAGGCTAGCATCAAGCAAGAGTACCAAGAACGCAGACTTGGAGCGGAAAAGAGCACATGAAGGAATTGGTTCAAATCAGTTTGCTACAGTGAATGCTAAGTTGGATACAGTGCACAATCTTCTTGTGGGAAAGAAGTCTGTCCATTTTGCTGAAGATGTTGAGATTTTTGAGCCAAAGCCAGAGACTAGAGAAGAAGATGTCAACTATGTATATGGAGCTGGCTTTCAAAATCAGAAATTTGGTCAGAAGAATTCCTTCACAGGAAATCCAAACAGCAACTTCACAAGGAACTATGGTTCTTCTTCTTACCAACCCCTCCCTCCACCCAGTTCAGAGAGCAAGATGGAATCAATGATTGGACAGATTTTGGAAGGTCAACAAAAGTTAATAGTAGACTTCAATGGGAAGATTGATTCTGTATACACAGAGCTGACTGGGAAGTTTGATGCATTAAATACTCATGTCGAAGCTAGAAAGTCAAGTCAGACTGCTGGGTGTTAAAAGACAAGAGGAACTTCTTTCTAGAGGAACAGAGATGGATCCAAGGCATGCTTGCAATGCGATTTTGGTGAAGGAAGGAGACGAAGATCCGTCAGTTGATCCAGCATCGACCGATGCAGCTGCTAAGCATCGATCGATGCAATCATCACCAAGCGTCGATCGACGCAATGTCAGCATCGATCGACATCCCCCACAGACAGCTACGGTTTCTATTCCAGTCCATCCATTTGATTCACAACAAGCCTACAAGCCTAAGGTTCCTTTCCCTAAGCCTAGGAGGTCTAAGCAGGAGATTGAAGAAGCTAGATGCAAGGCTATGATGGACAAGGTGATGATAGAGATGCCTTTGATTGATGCAGTCAAGTTTTCTCCTGGTATTAAGAGATATGTGAAGAGGATGGTCACCAATGGTTTGAGTCCTGAGGAAGGAGCACTGCTTACAAAGGATGTCATCTCAATTTTGTTGAACCAGCCTCCAAAGAGCAAGAAGGATAAGAAGCAGGATGTGGTTGTCTCTAAGGAAGTAAGTGCAGTGATTCAGAGTAGGATTGCAGAGAAGTTACCAGATCCTGGAAGTTTTGTGTTGGATTGTTCTATCTCCACAGGAAGGTTTTCTCACTCTCTCTGTGATCTTGGCTCTAGTATTAACCTGATGCCACATTTTGTTGCTGTGAGACTTGGGATGACAAATTTCAAGCCAACTAAGATCTCTCTTATCTTAGCTGATCGATCCCGCAGAATTCCTGAAGGTGTCTTGGAAGATGTTCCGATTAAGATTGGAGATTGCATGATTCCCACTGACTTTGTGGTGCTGAAATATGACAAAGAGCCAAGTGATCCTCTTATCTTAGGACGCTCTTTCTTGGCTACAGCTGGTGCAATCATAGATGTGAAGAAAGGACACATAGCTCTGAATGTAGAAGATTTGGTCATGAACTTTGAGATGGACAAGCTGAGAAGAGCTCCCACCATTGATGGTCAGACATTTTATGTGGAGATTGCTTCTGATGATGATCCACTCATAAAGTTTCATGAAGACATTTCTGCTGGGTATGTCCAAGAGTTGGAGATTGTTGAGGAAGTGAGCAAGCAAGCTGTTAAGCTTGAAGATTGGAGTGGAGATCATCTAATCAGTACTAGAGATCATGATGAGGTTCTAATGCATGACAAGTCGCTGGTAGATGACGTTTTTGTAATGGAAACACGGATTTCAGAGGAAAGTTGCAGAAACGTTCAAGAAACACGAGTTGCAGGCCAAGCATCGATCGATGCAGCTGTTGCATCGATCGACACACCTTCCAGAGTCAGCTCAGACTTGTCCAAATTCGAAGTTTCTCGTGTTGGATCCTTAACTGCAAGTCCTAGACCAGTTGTAAAGCTCAAATCTCACCATTCCACAGTCCAGAACCCACAGGTAAGGCCAAGGTATGCATCTCCTTCTTCCAAACCTTCTCCATTCATCAATAAGAATTTGAAAGGTACAAAAACTGTTGTGCAGTTAACCAAGCCACGAGATTATCGTAGAGCGCTTGTTTCTTCTGTTGATGATTTTGCAGGACTTAAAAGAAAGCCACCCATACCTCAGTCCCGCCCTGTTCCTGTTCCTCATGTCCCTTGTAGACCTCATTCATCTGCTGCATACACACCACCTTGGAGGAAGAGGACATACTCTCAGAAGCATTCACTGCCCTGTTCTGATCCACCGGATGCCTGAGGTCCGACACAGTCAAGCTAATGACTGAAAACAAGCGCTTAGTGGGAGGCAACCCACTGGTAGGTTTTTCTTTTTCATTTTTCTTTTGATTTTCATTTATTTTTATTTTATTCGCCAATCTCTTACTTGATAGCACTGGGGACAGTGTTGTTTAAGTCTGGGGGAGGCAGTTACTAACAGTTACTAACTACGTTTTTGTTTTTGAAAAAAAAAAAAAAATGGTTTTATTGAGTCAAAAATTTTGTTGGGAACTATGATTTTTCTTTTTAGTGTATTGCCTTGGTTGATTAATGCTGCAGATTGAATCCACAAATCCGACTAATGAAAAATCCAATGGCTGACCAGTGAACCAGAAACATCCGAATTTCCAACAGAATCCATAAAAGCTTGAGGTAATTTCTGTACTTTTCTTTTTACCTCATCAAGGAGATTGATATTCATAGAGCTTGACTCCTTGTTCATACCTGACAAGTAAGATTTTAGAAAAGAAAAGAATTGGTACTCCTCTCCCTTATTTAAGTTTAAAATATTTTTCCTGAGAGCTTTGTTAAAAAAAAAAGAAGAATAAAAGATGAGATGATTTTGATCAGTTTAGAGAGGTAGGTAAATTACCTGTGACCTCATTATTCTACTCTTAAGTCAAATGATCACACAAAGCTTGGAAGCGAGGGGTAGGTAAATTACCGATGACCCCATTATTCGCCTACAACTTTGAGAGAAAAGAAAAAAAAAAAACAAAGCAAAGCTCTAAGGAATAATAAAAAGAATAAGTCTGGGGGAGAGAAAGAGTACCACATGTGGTAAAAGATAAGTCTTGCTTGTTATGGTATTGTACGGGAATGAGTCTAGAAGGTTCTTGATATTGATCAAATTGATGAGTCCCACCAATGAAGGCTTAATGGAGGAAGTACTGGAATTTGGTTTGAATTTGGGATGCTATGAAAGTCAACGGAGAAGTACATGGTGGTTCGATTTGGATTTATCTGCTAAGCATGTGGATTAAGGTTTGGATATCATAGCATTACTATTAAAAATAAAATGAGTTCCTGCGTTTTCAAACCTCTTTCACAGATGAAGTTTATGTTTTGCTTGAGGGCAAGCAAAGGCTAAGTCTGGGGGAGTTGATATATCATGGTTTTTAGGTGTTTTTAGCCATGATATAAGTCTTAATTATAGAGTCTTTTTGGTATTTTTAGAGTTTTTTGAGTCTTTTATAGGATTTAGCATGAATGGGAGCTTAATGGAGCTAAATTGGAGGATTTGGAGCTTAATCAAACATTGAGGCAGTTGGGAGACAAAATTTAGAGAGTGCATCGATCGACACAGTATGTGCATCGATCGATGCTAGGCCAAAGTCAGAATTGGAAGTTTTCCCACAAGTTTTGAAGATTTACAAATCTGTCCCAAAGTCTTCCATATTTGCATCATTAGTCCCTGGACGTATTTAGGAGTATAAATAGGATTTTTAGGGTCATTGTTTAGACCTAAGCTTTATTTTTCCCTGTAATTTTTGAGAGCAAAACCCTGAGAGATTTTTAGAGAGCTTTTGGAGAGAAGAATCAAGACTCCTTCAGAGAAGATTCATAACTCCTTTACTTATTCTTTAATCTCTTTCTTATTGCAATCTATTTTATTCATGATTTGTGTTCTTAAAATTATGTCTGAGTAGATCTGCTAGTTAGGTTTAGGGTTTCTCATTAAGGATTTCATGGATTATTAGATCTGTTATTATTTAGGATTCATTATCTTTCTTGTTCTTCACCATAGGTTGTTTTTAATGCTAGATCTTTGATTAGTCATCTGGATTTAGATCTTAGGATTATTAATTGATATGAGAATATAATTGATTTTCCTGATAAAACCTTTGGTGAGCAAAATTACTTTTTGCAAAGAGATTTGAATTAGTGATTTTGTGAACTTATCTAAACCTGATTTTAAAGCTGATTTATTACCTAGAATTTTGCAAAGAGATTTGGATTTTCTGGTTTTAAATTTAGATAATATTTGCAGTGAGAACTGATTTATTTTATAATTGTGTTTAGAGTTTAAGAACGGTGCTTAATTGTTGAATCCTGCTTACTTAATTAATTGATCTGATTTTCCATGATTTCCTGAGAATTTCCCTAGGCCTAGCGTTTTTAATTCCTGAATTTACAACACCTTTTAATTTTGTTTCTGCATTGTTTTTAAATTAATATTTCTGTTTAGCATAATTAAAAGATTATTAAATCTATTGTGTGAACTAGAGTCTCTGTGGATTCGATCCCTAAATACTACAATTGACCTCTTAATTTGAGAGAGTAGCTCTAGGGTAAATTTGAGCATATCATGAACCCTTTTACAGAGATCCTTATCTTTTACCTTGGAACAAGCCGAGAGAAAAAGAAGTAAGGTAACAGAAGTTGGAAACACTAAGTTCCTCTCCATCTCAGAAAAAAGTTCCATGCTTTCTTCGTATTGCCTCATCCTATTATACCCATAGATCATCAAGTTCCAAGGAAACACATCCTCTTTGCATCTCCTGTCGAAAACCCCACGAGCCATATCCATTAGTCCACAAAAAGAGTACATTTGAACACGACCATTCTGCACATAAATGTTATTAGAACCTAATCCAAATTTCGCAACATGGCAATGCAGCTTCTTACCACAAGCCAACGCTCCATCTCGCTTAAGAGTGTTCAACAAGAAAGGAAACGTATGGCTATCCGGAGTCACACCTTCCTTCAGCATATCCAAATACAATCTAACTCCTTTCCCACCACAACCCTCCAACCTTGACCAACCCTTGATCATATTGTTCCACACAACCATGTCTGGTTCAGGTATTTTCACAAACAGGTTATAGGCATAACTCATGTGGCCACCTAGACGAGTAAACCAGAAGAGTAAGAGCTTCTTTTGCACGGTTGGGTTTGGTGCTAGACCTCTCTTAATGGTTTGGGAATGCAACTGCTTGAAGTGGTCAGTCGTTTTGCAAGATCCAAGGATAGAGATGAAACAAGAGTAAATCATTGGATATAGATTCTGTGATCGTTGAGATGAACAATACTTTATAAGATCGTTAATTTAGGGTAGGAAACTGGAGAGTTTAGTGGATTTCGCAGAATCCATTGCCAAAAATACGAGAAAGCAACAGCGAGGTCGGACAGCGACGGACTCGGCCGTCACAGTATTGTTCTGACGTCTCTTTTACAATCGGTCGAAGGGAACCGGGTTGTATAACCGGGTGTTTAACAAACCAAACTAACGCACTGTTTTGATTTGGTAGGTTTACTATTTTTTTTTTTTTTTTACGATTTTAAACGAATGTATTTAATCAAGTTCTTTAAGTAATTTTGTTAAAACAATTACTAGATAAGGACCCGCCCGATGTGCGGGTTTAAAGTTTTATAAATTGAATTAAATTTAACAAAAAAGTATATTAAAATTTGTTGTACGTTATTTACAAATTTCATTTTTGTTATAATACACTGATTTATATCTATTTACAAATCTTTTATGTATGTTACTATTAAAAGTGTATTTTTTACACCTAAATATACTTTCTGTTACAAATATATTATTTATCACCACCAACAAAATGTCTATATATATGAACACATTAAGCCAACTATTTTACTTTCACTTATGCATAATTTTATTATTATTGGGAAGTGTCTTTAGTCAAGTGGTTACAGCACCACCTCTGCAACCGATCCACCGGAGTTCGACTCCACGAAGTCGTGTTATCCCACGTTGTAGGGATTGGCTATGAATCGGGCCTTGTCGATTCAATGATGACAGAAAAAAAAAAATTTTAATTATTAAAATTGTTGGTTCAAAAAATATTTTGAATATAAAATATATTACATAATATACTAATCAATGATGTATCATCACAATAATGTATGACCACCATGGAGAAAACCTAGGCTCCGTCCTCATCCCTTATGGAGAGAACCTTGCGTCCAACCTCCTCCACCATGGAGAGAACCTTGGCTCCACCTTCCTCATTTAGGGAGATAACCTTGCGTCCAACCTCCTCCACCTTTCTTCTTTCGGGAGATAACCTTGTGTCCAACCTTCTCCACCATAGAAAGAACCTCGGTTCTATCCTCCTTCTGTTTGGAGAGAACATATTCACGTCTTTTTGCTATCTCAAAATGGCTTGCTCCGAGCCTCTGACCAATGAAAGTAAAAACTTTTTTCTAACGTCACAAAATCTTTTGATAATAATTAATGTTAAATGTCTCAATGTATTCGTGAAAAAGTCTTTGACACACCATGAAGTAGCGTCTGTCACTGTAACGCCTCAACCGCCACCTTTCTTAGTGAGCCATGTCCACTTTCAGTCCATTGGTCCATCTTCCTAAGTGGGCCCTACATCTATTCCAGGCCCGTGGACCCAACCATATTCGATGGCCGGTTTGTTACGTCTAGTAAGATTTAAAGACTTGTTTACCGACCCTACAAATCAACAAATAATATTTTTCTGTGTTTTGTCCTCACTCGCACAGTTCCGAACATTACTTACAGGAAGGTCACCCATCATGAAGTTCTCTCAGGACCCTTGACCGAAAAAATAAATGCATTTTGGTGACATACAATATGTGGCCAAATCAATTCGTTTAAACTTTTCCGCAAACCAGGATGTCACAGTTTTTGAGCTCCTATAGATCTATCAACAACGATTTATGTTTTTCCAATCTATCTATCTATCTATGTTTGTTGTAAGCTTGTGTTCGATTAGACCAACCAATCAAGGTTGAAAAATTAGAAGAAAACTAATTTGACGTAATTAAAGAAACAATAGAAAATTATAAGCAAGGTAATATATGAATCCCAAATAATTTAAAGATGAAAATATAAATTAAATAAATTTTTTTTTAATAATACTACAATAAATTTTAAAATACAATAGTAGGAAAAGAAGACGCATCTATTAATCTTTTTTTGGGTAAACATATTAATCTTATCTATTCCTAACTGAAAAATAAGAAAGTAGGAGAAAATTTTGGTTAAAAAAAATAAGAAAAATTTACCTCCCCATTAAAGAAAATTGCCTAATTAAACAAAGTTGAAAGCAGTGTTTTTGAATAGATTATTTAAATATGAGACAATCTATGTTTATATAGAAGTAAGTATTTACAAAATTTAGAATTAATAATTAACTGTATATTTTCCTTAATCCCTTTTTCTATTTTTTTTTGTAGAATTAATAACTTAAAATTAAAAATAAGTAAATAATATTATAATTTTGAATTTTATGAAATATATATATATATAATCTCCTTATAATTATTTTAAAAAATTTTGTATTTTTTCTAAATCTTGTAACTTTTGATAATTATCTTTTCACATTATTAATATTTTTTAAAACAAAATATTTTATTTTTATTGTAATCAAATTTTTCCTATTAAATATTAATTTTTACACATGTCAAAATTTAAGATTGATAACTTGACAAATGTCAAAATCTTGTTAATAGCTAATTTTCAAAACCCAACTTTATATAATAAGATTCAAACATAGACTTTAAAAAGTCTAGTGAACAAAAGTTATAAAGCTCAATAAATGTTACATTCTGAATTTTTAATGGTAAAAAAAACAACAAGATCTTCACAATTTTTTTAATATTTGTTTATCATATTTCACATATATAAAAATTATCATTTTTGTTTGATTGCTTATAAAACTGAGACAAGTTAGGAAAAAGAAAATATAAATATTTTAGGAATAAGATAGAGAAAAAAAACTAACATAAAAAAACATAAACCTTCGTAAAATATAAACATAATAGATATATTTTACTAGAAGATTATGCTGAGTTGAATCTAGCGTTGACACCATTTCTTTATAGCTTCTTTATAATATCAACTGCTAATAAACTTAAAGTAAATAATGTACCTGTTGTAAATCGATGTCTCCGATTTATCCCAAGACTCGATTCACGGATCTTAAAGCAACATAAACATAAACGAGTGCACCATGTTACCAGTTCCCTCTAGTTGCAATTGGCAACTCTGAGGTACGTCTCGGTGAGGAGCTTCCTCCTCACGATCTTTCACTATAATCAATCAAGAGTTACACTTGTGTTTACAACGGAGATTACACTCACTCACCCTCGAATTAACCCCAATCCGAAATACATGAACAAGAAAGAAGAAGAAGAAGAAGAAGAGAAGAGATAACCCAAAACACAGAACACTCTCACTAGCTCTCTGTTTCAATCTATCTCTCTCTCTGACTCTCTCGAAGAAGAAGATGAATCTTCTAACCTCCTCGCGTCTTGTGTTCTCTTTCTCCACAGAAGAAGATTCGATCTCTTCTCTCTAATATGAAACGGTATCGTACTTGCCTCTTGTCACGTGTACTCACGTGTGTCTTTATTTCCTAAGAGATTATGAGATACTCTGTTTCCAACAACAGCTTCTTCTAATGCTTCTTTCAAGTTGGCTCACAATCCACAATTCTCCACCTTGAGACAAACCTTGAAAGATTCCTTGTGAGCTGTCCTTAGAACCTTTTTGACTTACTTGACATTCTATCTCCTGACCTGCATAAGTTTTTACTTATACGAAAAAACACGTTAGTGAGCTTAAAATACCATAAACTCACTTGAACATCTACGCTTTAGACAATGTGTTCACAAAGCTCAATTTCAGTGTGACCACATGAAATTCCTGAGCTATCAACACTAGTCGCTTCTTGAGTTGTAAACCAGCAGCAACACAGTCTTGTGTTATGCTCAACTCCTATTGACTTCTCTTGATTCCTTCATAGTCCTCAAAACCTAATATATACTTCTCAAAATAACTCATTAACAATTATAAAAACCATTAAACATGTTAATGCAATAGAAACTTCATAAGCTAAACCACTTACAAACCAATCAGTCACACAATTTCCTCCATGATCACTGTAAACCATGAACCTGTAATAATGACTGAAAGAAACTTTTATCTCCCTGCAATGTGAATCCTTTTGACGTCCTTTTTGATTCACTCATGTGCACTGAGTCTTGAATCAAAACTTTCTTTGAATCAACTGCTGAGACTAGAATCATTCTAGCTTCTTGTCTTGAAGTAGACTTGATTCCTTACTTGAATCCTACATGCTTCCCTTTTGAAATAATCCTTGATTCAAACCTGCAAAACTAAATCTCCACAACCAGTTAGCAAACACCGCATAACTTCTGAGACTTGCCTTTCACAAACTTGTTTTGCGTAGTTAACCTTTGAACATTAACCCTGTTCAAACCACTCTTTTAACAGACTTTCACTAACAGTGTTAAACTGTTGCATGGTACCAATAACTCTTTCTCTTACCAACAATCCAATGATAAACTTGAGACTCATCCTACAGCTATTACCACGTCAAACTTTGAGCTCCCGACATAACCTTCAGTCGTTTATAACCTTCTGCAATACTTAGACCAGTATACAGAACTCCCCCAAAAAAAACTCTTGGTACTTGCATCAACCCTTAAGACTTCACCAATTACTTTCTCCTTGTCTATCTGCTTCACTTTACCGTGCTTTTGATATAGGAGGTTGCTTCACTTGCTTTATCCTTACAAGTGTCTTCTTGAGAAAAAACTCCACCTTAGTCTTCTAATGATGTTATGACCCATAACTTTACTTGTTCTTCTTTCCAAATGCAGTTTACACCCTCTGCACTTAATCCTTGCTTGGATCTTTACTCAGTTGCTAGTACCAGCTCTTATGAAGAACCTTGTTACTTGAAGTGAATGAACCAGAGATAAATCCTTTGCAAAACTTTGCACTTATCTCTTACCATATCCGAAGAGAATCACATCAGTAAACTCTTTATCTTTATATTGTCTCTTCAATCTTGCTGAACTTCTAAAACCTGCAACTGATATCCAGATGTCTTCTCACCACCATCAAGCATCCTCTGAAAAACTTTCCCTTTTCACTCATGTTGCAACCTGACTATGCTTGAATCTTTCTGACATCTTAAATCTGTTCTTAAACCCATGTCTTCTTCACACACTTGACCAACACTTGATGAGCTTCTAATCCTGTTTACTCAGATCATGCCTTTATGCTTATGCTAACTGAGATACTCTTTAACTGTATAGCTCCACCTGACATCACAAACCATCTTTATGAACATGCATCACGTCCATGTGATACCCATGACTCCACCTGAAACTTAATTCATGTATCTCCCTCAACATTCGCCATATCCTGCTGAGCTTACAATTTCTCTGTGCTTGACTGTATAAACCATAACATATTCCTTTGTCATATCTTGGACACATTTTACTGCCCCACTCTGTAGCTACCTCCAACAGTCTCTTTTAATCTCTTGAAGACTTTCCAAGAACCAGCTTCTAATGAAGCTCCCAATCTGATTTTATAGAATCTGATTGTGTAACTTAGTCTTATAGACCAATTAACCAACTGTTAACTTGTTATAGATGTAGACTCCTTGCCTTTCACTCCACCATTCTGCTTTGTCCCACCAGAAAAATGTCTTCTGCAACCATCTTAAATGCTTCATTCATTCTTAATTGCAGAAATTCTCAAACCGCCGTGAATGTAACATTTCTTTGAAAAAACATTTCCAAAGAAACACCTGAACAAAAAACTGTAACTTACAGAGCAGAACCGTTAAACCTGAGTCTTTAAGTCTAGATCCTTATTTCTATAGCCAGCTGATCCATCTTTCTTTCTTCTTCTTGACTCTCAGACTTGAGCCAACCAGAAACTAGTTCCTTCTACTTGGTTTCTATGAAACTTATTTTCCCATCAGCTTGTCTTTTGATTCATGCTTTATCTCTAAGCATGGAACTCCCTCTCCTGACCATAGTATCTGAAACCTCAACACTGATCTTGCTTCAGCTACTACCTAGTCCTTTAAGATACTTCAATCATCACTATGTAAAACTCCATGTCGTTTTCTACGCAAATCCATCTGATAATGCAACTCACCAACATAAGACTTAGACCATTCCCTTGGACTATACTGTACATGACGATTGATTTACTTGGATCTTGATCATTATAACTTGATTATTATCTCCGAGACTGAATTCAACACTTACAATGTCGCTAATGAACCCAACAACAGATACTGCATTAACTTGTCAATTTCCTTTCTTGACAAAGCTTGCACTCACAGACCCCTGAGATCTTCTTGAACCTTAAACCTCACAGCCTAACTCAGAGACTAAACTTGTAGCCGAGACCTTTTCAAATTTTCCTCATAACCTGAAACCTTCATAGTCATAAAACTGTCTTGAACCCAATAGCTATCTTAACCAAGTTTCTAGCTCATTCCACCTGCAATTCCATTACTTCAATCTCAACTTTTAACCTGATGCTTCAACAGACAATAACACATAGATGCATCTAGAGCTGTCAAAATGGGCTGTCCACGTCCATTTTGACCCGTCCAACATTGTCCAATTTTAATTTGGACAAATAGCTGTCCGTGTCCATTAACGTCCAGTCCACTAACGACCATGCCCACTTATGCCCATATTTTTATGGGCTGTCCATGGGTGTCCATTGGACAAAAATATAACATATTTTGTAAAATGAGAAAAAATGGTATAATTAGCTTAGTTAGAAGAAAGTGAGAAATGTGTTTTACGATTTTTCCCAAATCAATTTTGACCTAGAATTGTCTGTCCAATGGGCCGCCCAATGTCCAGGTTGTCCACGCCCATTTTGTCCATGGGCTTTGTTGTCCACGCCCACTTAAGTCCGTTTCAATTATGGGCTTGTCCATGACCGGTCCATAATGAATTGGACATGGTCCGCCCATGGACAGCCCGCCCATTTTGACAGCTCTAGCATGCATCCTCCTAAGGCGTCCCCTAGTAACCAGAATCTATGAGCTTCCAAAACTGTTAATTTCAACCAATCTTGAACACTAACTGAAGTCGATTTTAAACAAATATACTCAAACCACACTCAATCTGAAGCCCAGCAAAGAGTATAAGCTTTCCTTTGTTAAAATCATCAATCTTCTTGTGTTCTAATCCAAGCAATGATTCCTTAGAAAAGCAGACCTTGAGAATCTTGAAACTTAATAACATCACAACTGTAATCGTGATTTGCAGCGGATAATAGACTACTTGTTCTTTCTTCCAGATTAGAATCTTAAGACAAGCGAAATCGATTCTGCTTTTTCGTAACTTAGAGTCTAAACCTTAAACTCATACCATTGAACCTGAATCGATTGAACTTTGTGAAGACTTCACCCAACATCAATCTCAAACCAATTTCTTTTGAACACATATACACGAACATCTTCTTGTAACGATCGTCTTCGTCTCCGTCTCTGAAACTATCACTTCTTGTGCTTGCAACAACTTCGCCTGTAAGTTCTTAGACCCAAACTTGCATCGTTGCATAATCTTGCGCCAATGGAGGATATTAACTTAGAGGATTACCGATTCCATCAAACCTTGAATCACCTCAATCGATCAAATCTCCGATGATCTTTCTTCCTCCGTATCCGGTGACTTCCACCTTTAACCGTCACCATCTTCTTCTTCCTTCAGCTTGCGATCTTGCTTTCGTTGCCGTGAATCCCTAAACCTCGGCTCTGATACCAATTGTTGTAAATCGATGTCTCCGATTTATCCCAAGACTCGATTCACGGATCTTAAAAGCAACATAAACATAAACGAGTGCCCCATGATTTACGAGTTCCCTCTAGTTGCAATTGGCAACTCTGAGGTAAATCTCGGTGAGGAGCTTCTTCCTCACGATCTTTCACTATAATCAATCAAGAGTTACACTTGTGTTTACAACGGAGATTACACTCACTCACCCTCGAATTAACCCCAATCCGAGATACATGAACAAGAAAGAAGAAGAAGAAGAAGAAGAAGAAGAAGAAGAGAAGAGATAACCCAAAACCCAGAACTCTCTCACTAGCTCTCTGTTTCAATCTATCTCTCTCTCTGACTCTCTCGAAGAAGAAGATGAATCTTCTAACCTCCTCGCGTCTTGTGTTCTCTTTCTCCACAGAAGAAGATTCGATCTCTTCTCTCTAATATGAAACGGCATCGTACTTGCCTCTTGTCACGTGTACTCACGTGTCTCTTTATTTCCTAAGAGATTATGAGATACTCTGTTTCCAACAGCAGCTTCTTCTAATGCTTTTTTCAAGTTGGCTCACAATCCACAGTACCAAAAGTGTTTCTAAATAAAGTGTCATAAAATGACTTTTTTAATAATAAATTAAAGAAATTTTGGAACATACTACTATTATTTATAATATCGTATCTTAAAAAAATTGAACTGCTCTCATTGGTGCCAAATATCCAAACATTATTATCCTTCAAAAGCAAACATCAAAAAATATAAAAACTGGTACATACTCCAAAATGGTCAACAATCCCATAGAGAGTAATTCTTAAAAATAATATGTAAGACATTGAAAACTAATTTTACTATATGTGTGATGCTAGCGATGATAAAGTTTTTGTTTGGTAGAATATATTAAATTTTGTTGGTATCATATAATTTGTTGAAACATTACTAAGTTAGTGGTAGTAGGTAGTAAAGTGGTTGAATATTAACTATGGCTCTTGAAATTGTATATTCATTGTTTGGTACAAACCTGCAGTCAATGGTGGGTTCCGGTACATTGAGCCACCTTTGGGTGGACTCGGCCACAACATTACATCAACCTTCTTTTTAGTTATGTTTTTGTGTAAAAACTTTCACATTTGTTTCTTATAAAAATGTAAAGTATTCTTGGTTTTGTGTCTGGACGATGATGTCTTATATAATAATGCTTTCAAGTTAGAGGTTCCGGCTAACATAATTTACATGACGTTTGATTTAATAGAATAACATAAAGAGGATCCAACGGACACTTATCTAATAAATAATTTGCTGTCTTCAATCTCTGGTGTGTGTATAAGTGGTTGTTTTAACCAAGACAAAGATGGTCTTTTTTCTTTTCTTTTTTTCGAAGGCATGACACATTTTAACCACTTCAACGTGCATGTATATTTGTCTATACCTGCATGGGGGGTAATTTGACTAATCTTTATTCCTTAAGAAATAAAAAATTGGTATTGATAATAGTTTTTTTTTTTTTCTTTAGCGCCCATACGTTATTAGTTAAGTTATCTTAACATGGACTTAACATGGGCATGCAACCCTCTAAAAAAAAAAAGAAACATGGGTATTTTGTATATAAAAATATTAGCTCATGTAAACTCATTAAGGATAGTAGTTATATAATTTAAATTAGAGTTAATTACGAGATTGGCATTTATTCCCATGGGTATTGTTCAATACAGACTTTCTGTCCATGATTACAAATTTAGGTCTTTTTTAGACGATAAAAAGACAATATTGTCCCTTCTCACATCACACAATTGATCGTCTCTTTCTCTCGACACAACTCTGGTTTCTCACTTTGTCGACTCAGCCATAGAAAAGAGCCAAGGATCTAATCTTCTCCCTCCAACTACACACAACCATTATCTCCCCAAACGAATTAGCTCTTCAAAAAAACCAATAAAGAGAAGCTTATGGAGAAGTAAGTTTCAATTTCTAGGGTTTTTAATTTTCCTGAAATTTAGTTTCCCCTTTTGAATTGGGATTTAGAGATGGACAAGGTAGAAGAGACAGAGATTTTCAAACTCTCAGGTTCGTTTTCGGTCAGCAAACTTACACTTCACTTCATGTCTTTCTAATTCAAAGGTAAAAAGATCCAAATTTCTTCTACATTTTTCAACAGCGCTTCACCATCTTCATCGCTTCTCTGTATCGCAGGAAGCCTTCTGAGAATCGCCAGAATTTGAGAGGTATGTGAGCTCTATTTCTATGTTATCTTTGCCTGGGTTGTGATTTTTTTCTGTACTAGATAAACAAATCTAATGGGTTTAAGCATTGTTAGTCATGCTCTTTACAATATGTATGTTTCATTTGATGTTTGGGTTCCTCGGTTGTAGTTCCTTAGGGTTTAGTGCTCCTTAATTAAGAGTATGTTTAATTTGTTTCTTAGGTTCCCTTGGTAGTCATGTCCTTTACAATATGTGCGTTTCATTTGGTGTTTGGGTTCCTCAGTTGTAGTTCCTTAGGGTCTAGTGCTCCTTAATTAAGAGTGTGTTTAATTTGTTTCTTGGGTTCCCTCGGTAATAGTTCTTAGGGTATAGTTTTCCTTCATATATGGTTGTTTGATTTGTCCTTGGGTTCCATTAGTTACAGTCCTTAGGTTATAGTTTTTCCTTAATACATGTGTTGTCCTCTTTTGATTTCCTTTCTCTCTTTGGTTTACTCTTCTTATTTAGTTGACTTTGGATCCCACTAATTTCATAGAAACTATAAACAAGCACATCTTCATTGTCATTAACTTTTACACCTCATGATTTTGAAATACTGGCTTTTGTAATCATGAGTTTTTTGCTGTTCGATTTAACTTTATTCTGTAACTATTTGATCTTCTTCTCTGTCACTTGGTCATCTATATTTGTTCTTCTTCAGGTGTCAAAGCTGCAAGAAGCTTGTTCATACGGTAACTTGGCTTTCACATCATGTGTGGCATCAATGTGATGGTTGCAAAGGCAGAGACGTTCTGAAAGAAGTAGCAACTTCAGACTATCTTAACCCATATTTCCCCATGGCAATGCTTCTTCTTCTACTCTTGTTAAAACATGAAACAATATGTAAACTTCTTCTTGTACTGTGTTGGGGAAACACAAAACAATATGTAAACTTATTCTCGCTCTCAGATTCAATCAAATAAATTTGAGGTTATCATTGAAGCACAGCTCCATGCCTCCATCAATGGCTTCTCTGAAAAATTTAAGAGTTAACAAAACAAGACTTTAACTCCTTAACCTTAAACATAACAGAACCAAACCTTTAACTCTATAACAGAACAAAATCATTCGATTCTATAATCCTAAAAAACATTAGTAACGAGATTGTTGAATACATGAAGAAATGATCATGGTGTTTTACCTCATGTTCATAACTGACAAAGACTTTTGTTCAGATTCTTCTACTCTGCAGTTTTTTTTTTTTACCATTGTCCACAGAAACAAACAGAAATCCTCATATATATCCTCACCAATCCCTAATTAAACAACATCTTCAGTTAGCAGATGACGAAATCTAGTGCACCTGAAGAAATCATTGGAGGAGTGTGAAACGACAAGTTAGTGGAGGCTTTCGCAGCTGAAGAAATCCAGTGCATCATGACCAAGGGTAGAACCGTCTTTCTGCTTACTCTAAAATGCCTAAAACTTAGAGTACGGTAAGAAATGCTCAATTTCAAAGTTTTTAGGGAATAAATGCCCTATTAGACAATAACCCCTTTAAATTATGCATGAATATATGAAAAGCCTCCTACATAAAGAGAAAGGCAAAATGTCTTATCATCTTATTTATTAACCAAACCTTACAACATTTTCTTCTTCATTCTATTTCCAGTCTTCCTCTACAACAATGCATGGCTGGAGTTGTCTCGGTTCCTAATTTGGTGATTCCTTCAGCTTGGCTCCTCTAAGAGCGTACCTCGCTGAGTTCATCTCTACTTTGCTCTTTTTTTTCTGGTGTTTGGCTGCCATTGCCTACGGTTCGTAGACGCGTAGTTAAATAAATCTAAATATTTTTTGTGAGTTGTAACAATTATTAATGGGTCTAAATACTAAATGAATGTGTCACATTTGTACGTTTATAGCGAAGCTGACGTCCGACGCTGCTCTAGATACGCAGGGACTAGTGGCCATCGCGGTTTGCTATGGTTTTCCTCTCTTCGTGGCGGTTGCAATCGGAGCCAACATCTCCGGTGGCCATGTTAATCCAGCCGTCACTTTTGGTCTTGCCATCGGGTGGTCAAATCACAGATTCACAGTCATCACCAGAGTTTTCTACTGGATTGCCCAGCATCTCGGCTCCACCGCCGCTTGCTTCCTCCACAATTTTGTCACCGGTGGTTTGGTATGTCGTCCTCTTGATTTCCAATTCTTAATTACTCGTTAAATAAAATCATAGTTCATCGTTCCTCCACAGCGTTGGAGCTGGACTAGGAGCATTAGAAAGAGTAGTGATGTGTGGGTTGGAGCTGGACTAGGAGCATTAGAAAGAGTAGTGATGGAGACCATCATAACTTTCGCTTTGACATGTCGGACTTATCTATATATGGAAATGTCTTCATGAGCTCTTCCGACCATGTTCCTCTTGCTTCTGCTGATTTCTAAGCAAAAAAAGTGATGATTCTTAATGTTCCTGTGTTTGACCTCGATCTTTCTTGTTTTGTTTGGACTTTGTAATTTTTATCCTATTTGTATCTATGAATATCTTTCATTTAGTGGATGGCTATTTTTGGTTTTATTCTTTAATAATAATCATTTAGTTTTGTTTAAATAGGTAGTTGTATGTATGGCTAATATTATCGACAAATATTTTTAAAAATTGATCGTTACAAATTTGTGATATAGTAACACTGTTAAACTAACAACTAACACAACAATGACAAAAGTTTCACGTAGAAGTTTCATTAGGGAAGTTCCATTCCATTATGTCGTCGTTGTCGGAAAACCTAGAAGACTCTTTTGATGTGGATAATACAATCCAGGTTAAAATCACTAAATAATATAATGGGTGGATTAGATTTTTGTGTGTCGTAAAAGAAGAAAAAAATACTGTTACTATCTTTAACTGTGTGTCTAATCTATTGTTTGTGCTCTTTGCAAAAAGTGTTACTTTCAGACTAGAGAACCCAAGAGCACAAACCAGTTAACCAGAGATTAGACACCAACAGTTTTTTTTTTTTTTTTTTTTTTTTTTTTTTGTCAACCACACCAACAGCTTTATATAATTATTAAAAGTGTTACTTTGTACTCTTAGCTCTAATTGTGTCTAAGCTTTATTTAAGATCATTTCGACATGCGTTCACGATGTATGGTACAAAGGAGCAGTCCCGAGACATGCGTTCATGATGTGGTATACTCATCTTAACAGGATCCCAACAAGATCAACGACTGGCAAACTGGGGAATGCAAATCGAAACAAACTGTTGCATATGTGGTAATCATCCTGAAACCAGAGACCATCTTTTTTTACATTGTGAGTTCAGTGAAGATATTTGGCTAGAAGCAACTCGGAGATTAGGCTACCGCCCTTTTGTATTTCATACATGGGACGCATTCTCAGCTTGGCTGGACATCAAAGACTCGACCTCAACTCGAACAATGCAGAGGCTAGTTGCTCAGGTAATCATCTACACAATCTGGATTGAAAGGAATAACCGATATCACAACAGTTTAGCACGCCTGCTCATGTACTGTTTAAGCTGCTGGATAGACAAGTTTGTGATACCATTATAGTAAAGAGGCACCAAAATTTAAAAAAAAAATTAATGCAAAGTTGGCATAGGTTTATCTAAAACCCACTTTGTCGATCAGATCATTCCTTGTTTTTTTTTTTTTAGGCAAGGATTATCTTCCGTATCAAAGCTATTGTAATTGCTACAATTTATTTTCATCAATGAAAATTCACATATTTACAACAAAAAAAAAATGATCATTTCGACATCAACAGCTTCAGACTAGAGATCCAAAGAGCACAAATAAACAAAAAGTGTTACTTTCTTTAATTGTATGTTGAAAACATTCGTCGTCTTAGTTTTACTGTGTTCTTCATTTAGAGAGAGGTATTAAACTTGTATTTTAAAAAATTTTAGAGTATTTTTAAAATTATTTATTATTCAATTGATGATTTTTAATAATCTTCATTTAGAGAGGGTATTAAACTTGTATTTTAGAAGATTTTAGATTATTTTTAAAATCACTTTTTATTCAATTGATGATTTTTAATTATTTTATTATCTTATCAAATTTTATTATTTTTTATACTGGCCTAACTTGGGAACAATAAAATTTATTAATTTATAGAGTATTAATGTATAGAGGTTTTACTGTATATATGTCTACCACACGCTTATTAGAATATATATATATATATATATATATATATATACACTAGAACTTGTACCCCTGCACGCGCGGGATTTTAGTTTAAAATATTTCCTATCAATAGAAATTGTTGAACTCAAATATAATCATTCCAACTTTTGAGTATAAACCTATATAAATACTAAACTTACTTTACTCAGTGATATACAACACATATATTTTTGAAGATAATATTTCTTTGTTATATCTATTTGCGATTTTATGTGGAATTTTAGTTAAAATTTTTATCAATAAGAATCATTGAATATGAATATAATTTGAAAATTAAAAGATAAATCTATATAAATGCCGTACTTATTTTACTAATCTATATATAACATATATTGTCGAGTGTCGCAATAATATTGTCGACAATCTTCTGACATTTAATTTTTAAAAGAGTTCATTCCATATTCATATCACATGAAAACATAATTTTAAAAGTTCTAACGTCAATATTGATCGTTAACCTAATTATAGAGATCATTTAAACATATCAATATCCTAAATTAAATGCGAATATACAAAGTTTCATGAACATTTTTAGTGTTATGTCACTACAATGAGGTTGCCCAAATGCATCATCCGCCATAATCGAATTTCCGACAAGAATGCTTAAATGAGGAAATATTTAAACCCCACAATGAATATCTATACACTAATCCAAGTTATATATTGTTCTAAAATTTCATATGTTATTTGCAGATGTTAATTTTTTTGATGCAACCTCAGCTTCGTTTTTTATTAAAAAAAGCATAGTGTACATTAAATATGTTGTTTTCTCAATGTTTTGGGTTAAAAGCATTTGATAATATATATATATATATATATATATGTTATATTTGTTATATATGTTTTATACCATGTTATAAAATTTTAGCTCCAGTTGATAATATACTTTATGAGATATGCTACACAAGTCAAATGCCATTTTTTGTAACGGCTTACATATCATTTTTTCTATATTTCCTGACCATTGATTTTTTTTAGATAATTTATTTTTCAAAATTCTTTCTAATAGTTTTCCCAAAAAAAAAGTATGTTTCGCTTCAATTTTATTTTCATGTTTAGATTTTTATAAATACAATTACATAACTTGTTTTTTTTTTACTCTACCATGCATTAAAATCTTACTTACATTCTAAATGAAACAACCCTTCCCGTTTTTTTTTTTTTTTAATACCTAGATTTACTAGTGATCCCATACCCACTAGCATCCTAACAACAATCAATAACCGCGGAATAACCAAATAAAACCAATTCCATTAAACCAAAGAATTCCAACAACAATAAACCAATACTCAATAGCAACAAAATCCAAATCAGGAAATAACCAACAACTAACATCCTACAATGTTCCATTGACTTAATCTAGCAACCTAACAATAGCTAGACCACAATCAACCAAGCCTCTAGAACATCCCTTCCTCATCGCCTTGATTCCACGATCACACTTTGCCTTTACCTGCACCACAAACACATATTGCAATGCATGAGTATTTTACAAACACTCAGTAAGGCAATCCTCCCATCTACTGGGCTATACACACAAGCAATAGAGTAACCAATAACCACACACAACAATCAACACACAAAAATCAACGAACCAGGACTCAGCATCGACCGATGCCAACATGCATCGACCGATGCCAACTGAGGAAGCATCGATCGATACAGAAGCTGCATCGACCGATGCAAGTTGCACTTGCATCGACCGATACCCAATCTGCATCGACCGACGCATGCTCGGCGCAACACGAAAACCCTAAAGTTTATCGCGCCGTCCTCGCACTTGCATCGACCGATGCAAGCAATGCATCGATCGACGCAACGTCGAGCACCGTGATTTCCCGAAGCTTCTCGCCGGATCTCGTTCCTACAACCACGAAACGCATTCCCAAGCCACAAGAAAGCTTCCTAACGTCCTTAACTACGATCTAACACGTCTAACCACCTAAAACAAGCAAGTTAAAGGTTCCTCTAGCTTAGATCAGCCATGGTCATGCACTTACCTGTGCCAAGACGAATCTGAACAAGAAACAAGCAAGAACAAGCCTCTAGGAAGCTCCTACAACGATCCCAGCTACAGATCTCTACAGAACGCACCAAAACTCCAAGAAATCTCCAGAAACTCTCAAGAACTTTTCTCTCTTTCGTTTTCTCCCAAAACGGCCAAAACCACGAATGAAACCAAAACTCGTTTTAAGGGTTTCCTTTTCCCCTAACTCAAAACGCAGCGTTTGACTTAAGTCAAAACGCAGAATTTAGACCTTGCATCGACCGATGCACAACTTGCATCGACCGATGCAGAACCTAAACCGGGATTTTTGGTTCACGGGCGTTACAATTCTCCCCACCAATATGGATTCGTCCCCGAATCCCGCAACACCATCCTCCTCCAAGGACCCTCGTGCCACCGTCAACACGGCCCGCACGTCCCCAGACCGGACTATATACCATCAGCCAAGGTTTCCCGTGCCACTGTCGCAACAGCCCGCACACCTCCGACTGACCCTCGAGGTCTCCCTCTAGCCAATATACTCGCATCATAACACTATTTGCTCACAACTCAGTGCTTCCCCGTCCGTGGTCGCAACCAACGAATCATGCCGGCTCGCTATCAGGCCAACCGCCTTAAGCTACGGCATCCAGAAGTCACTCACACACACTCCCCGCTCTCGGGTCGCAACCCTAGAGACATACCGGCTCACTGCCGAGCCTCGGCTCACAGCTACAGTATCCAGGGAGCCTCACATATCCCGCTCTTGGGTCATCACCCTCAAGCGCGCTCTCGGATCGTCATCCGAAGCAACATACCACTCCCACTCTCTGGCCACAAAGTCCATCGAGCTATCGGTATCACGTGAGTTGGGCCCACACGGCCTTGAGCAAAACAAATACTGATGCCAACGAGTATCTCCCGGCTAGATCTACCTCAACGTTTCCACAAAACTTTCCTTCCTATAAAACTTTCTAACTCTGGAAACTTTCCTTTTGTGGAAACTTCCTATTTATGGAAACTTCCAAAAATAGAAACCCGAACTATTTCTCTTTTCCCATGACATTAACAGTCAAACATAAGAAAAATACTCATCTTATTAATCTCAAATGTCATAATCGTTACAACTCAACGAAAATACATCAGAAACAAAAATACAACAACTGAAGCCATCAACCCGCATCCCGAGCACCACCTCATCCTGATACTTAGTCGCACAACCAACCACCCCTAAGCGACCAAATATCAAGAGAGATGGGCTGGAATACTCCGTACCCGCTCCAGCCACGGACTACAACTCGGACCCGGCTAGACAAGCTCAAGCGGTCTGCTTCTCAAACCACTTCTTAAACCTTGCCTTCATCCTCGCCTCGGGCTCCCAAGTCTGCTCCTCTACTCCGTCACAGTCCCACAGGACTCTCATCAAAGGAATCTTCTTCTTCCGAAGTTCCTTGACTCTCCTCTCGAGCACCCTCAATGGTCTCGCCTCTAAAGTCATGTTAGGCTGAAGATCCTCAGGAATCTTAGCCAACAACTGATCACCCTCGTGAAGACACTTCCTCAGCATCGACACATGAAACACCTTGTGGAACGCACGCATAACCTCAGGCAACTCCAGCCTATATGCCACTGGTCCCACCCGCTCAACTACTCGAACGGACCCATGTACCTCGGACTCAACTTAGTCTCTGTCAATGACCTGTTCGGACCCCGCAACATGGCCATCTTGAGGTACACTCTATCACCAACCTGAAACTCAAGATCCTTTCTCCTCCTATCAGCATAACTCTTCTGCCGATCCTGAGCCTCCTTCATGTTCAGCCTCAAAACCCGAATCTTCTCCGAGGTCTCCTGAACAAAATCTGCACCAAATATGCTCCTCTCCCCCACCTGAGTCCAACATAATGGTGTACGACACGGCCTCCCATACAAGGCCTCATAAGGAGCCATCCCAATACTAGTCTGGTAGCTGTTGTTATAAGCAAACTCCACCAAGCTCAAGTGATCTGCCCAATGACCACCCCAATCCAGCACACACATCCTCAACAAATCCTCCAAAATCTGGATCGTCCTCTCCGACTGACCGTCCGTCTGAGGATGATAGGCTGTACTCATATGCACCTTCGTGCCCATCTCTGCCTGAAATGCCCTCCAGAACACCGAAGTGAACTTGGAATCCCTATCAGACACAATACTAGCAGGCACACCATGCAATCTGACTATCTCCCTCACATACTTCTTGGCCAAAACCGCTGCTCCATCAGTTTTCTTGATGGCCAGAAAATGTGCAGACTTAGTCAAACGGTCCACAATGACCCAAATAGCATCAAACGTCCTCGACACAGGCAAACCTACCACGAAGTCCATCGTGATCAAATCCCACTTCCACTCAGGAATAGGCAAACTCTGCAATAAACCACCAGGAACCTGATGCTCTGCCTTCACCAACTGACAAGTATCACACTTAGCTACCCAGTCGGCCACGTCCTTCTTCATCCCGACCCAGTGATAATACCGCTTAAGGTCACGGTACATCTTGGTCGCCCCTGGATGAATAGAGAACTTGCTCGAATGAGCCTCTCTCAGTATCTCCTGCCTCAAATTCAGCTCAGGCTGAGTAAAAATGTACTTCAGACTCTTGTGATCTGTAAACACCTGCACCTTCCCACCATACAGATAGGATCTCCAAATCTTAAGAGCAAAGATCACTGCTGCCATCTCCAAATCATGAGTAGGATAATTAGCTTCATGCTTCCGCAACTGCCGCGAAGCATAGGCTATAACCTTCCCCTGCTGCATAAGTACACAACCCAACCCCACTCTAGAAGCATCTGTATACACAACATAAGGCTCGTCCTGCTCAGGCAGTGCTAACACCGGCGTGGTAGTCAACATCTGCTTGAGACTTGCAAAGCTCGCCTCACACTCCGGTGACCATACAAATGGAACATCCTTCCCTGTAAGCTTAGTCATCGGCTGTGCCATACTCGCAAAACCCCGAACAAACCTCCTGTAGTAACCTGCTAACCCCAGGAAACTCCGAATCTCAGTGGCACTCTGCGGCCTCGGCCACTCCCTGATGGACTGAATCTTCTCTGGATCCACTGAAACTCCCTCAGCTGAAACAATATGACCCAAGAACCCCATCTCACGCTGCCAGAAACTGCACTTGCTCAGCTTAGCGAACAACTTCTGCTCCCTCAGCTTCTCCAACACTGCTCTCAGATGTACTGCATGCTCCTCAGGACTCTTAGAATATACCAGGATGTCGTCGATGAAAATGATGATTGACACGTCCAGAAACTCCTGGAACACGCTGTTCATCAATCTCATAAACGCAGCTGGCGCATTTGTCAGCCCAAACGGCATCACCACAAACTCGTAGTGTCCATACCTCGTCCTGAAGGCTGTCTTCCTCACATCTGCCTCATGTATAGGAATCTGATGATATCCTGATGCCAAATCGATCTTGGAGAACCAAGTAGCACCCCTCAACTGATCCAATAACTCATCAATCCTCGGGAGAGGGTACTTGTTCTTCACAGTAACTCGGTTCAGACCCCGATAGTCAATACACAACCGAAAGCTCCCATCCTTCTTCTTAACAAACAACACCGGAGCTCCCCACGGTGAACAACTAGGACGGATAAAACCCTTGCCCAACAAATCCTCAAGCTGCTTCTTCAGCTCTGCCATCTCTGCTGGAGCCATCCTGTAAGGAGCCTTGGATAACGGCATCGTCCCCGGTTCCAGCTCAATAGTAAAAGGATCCGACCGAGATGGTGGTAATCCCTGCAATGACTGGAACACATCCTCAAAGTCCTCCACAACCGGAATACCGCTAACCGTAGCCTTCCCCACTGACTCTGGCATAGATATAGTAACCAGATAAGCCTCACGGCCCTTCTCGATCATCTTCCCTGCCTGAACGGCTGAGATCACGAGACTCCCCGAAGTCGGTCTAATACCCTGAAAAACCAACTTCCCTCCTGGACGCTCAAACTCCACTCTACCCCGATAGCAGTCCAAATGCACCTTATACCGATGCAACCAATCCATACCAAGAATGACATCATATAACTCCACTGGACTGATAAGCAAATCCGCTGGCCACGACTCTCCCGCGATCTGAATATCAACTCCTCCAGCTCGTCCAATAACCCTCAGGAACTTGCCTCCCGCAACTCTGACAACTCCTGAACGCTCTCCAGGATCCCTTCTGATCCCCGCACTCTCGGCACACTCCGGAGTAATGAAGCTATGAGAAGCTTCAGAATCAAACATAACATGGGACTTAAACCCGCCCACCAACAAGGTCCCTACACAAACCCTATGTGTTGAGAACCTAACACTTGACCACAAGCAAAAACAAATATAATCTGAACTATTGAATTAACCAAGTTCGAATCTCAGAAGGTATACCTGTGATCGCTCCTGCACTAGTGCCACCGGGCTCCTGAGTCGAATACACCTGAGACGACGGCTCGATCCAACCCACCGGCTGCACACCGTGCTGCACAACCTGCTGCGTCCCCGGCTGAGCTCCAGCCTGCAACACTGCTACTGCCCTCTGCTGCAACTTGGGACAACGAGGCTTGATATGCCCCGTCTCTCTGCAGTAGTAACACACTCGAGTATCTGCCCGCGGCTCCGTCACCGCCCGCTGCTCTGTCACTACCCGCTGCTCACCTCTCTGTGGACAGCTAGTCAACTTGTGGTCTCTGCTACCACACCCAAAGCATCTCGCACCCCCATGCCTCGACCTCTGCATGGCATCAAACTTCCGCTTCTGCCCTTGCGCAGGCTTGCCGCCCTTGCTAGGAACAGAAGACGGCTGAGACTGCTGTGGCTGCACTGAAGGACTGACCACAACCACCTGTGACCTCAAATCATCCTCTATCCCAGCTGCAACCTCAACCAACTCTGCTCTCGTAGCATAACTCCTCACTCTGCACCGAGTCCTCAAATCATCCCGCAGAGCCAACAAAAACCTCCGCACCTGAGCCGCCTCTGGCTCCCATGCCCTGCCTGCATACCCCACAAGCCGACTGAACTCTGCATCCAGCTCCCGCACTGTACGGTCTCCCTGAGTCAACCCCAAGAACCGTGCCTCCATACGATCAAGAGCCTCCCGAGGAAAATACTGGAGTTAAACTCACTCACAAAATCTCCCCAAGACATACCCTGCTGCACCCTCCGTGCTGTCACCGACCTCCACCACACACGTGCATCTCCGACAAGTAAAACACTGCCAGATCCACCCTGTACCGGTCGGGACACCTAAGCGAAAGGAAAATATCCTCCATCCGCTCTCTCCACTCATCCGCTACACTCGGATCGGTACTCCCTGAGAAATACCCTGCTCCCACATGCCGCAGCTGCTCCATCATCCGCACATACTGTGCATCCACTACCTCGGTCCCCGGCTGCACACCTGCCTGCAAACCCGTTGCAGGCTGCACCACTGGAACCTGTCCACCACCCACTGGCGGCACTACTGGATCCTGCCCACCAACCACCGGCGGCACTACTGGATCCTGCCCACCAACCACTGGCGGCACCACTGGACCCTGCCCACCAACCACTGGCGGCACCACTGGACCCTGCCCACCAACCACTGGCGGCACAGCTGCTGGAAGTCGCTGCAAAGCCTGAGCTACCTGAGCTAGCAAGTCTATCAAGACATCCTCCCTGCCCGGAGCACCTCGCGCTGCAACCCCCACACCCGGGGCAACACCGTGACCAACACCGTCACCCAAACCAGCCTGGTCTCCAGACACAATAGGATCAGCCTGTGACTCCGCTACCTCCTCACTGGCCATGCTCTGGGTCACACTCTCACTGGCCACAAGAACCTGACCTCGTCCCCGACCACGACCACGACCACGTCCACGACCCCGACCACGACCACGACCACGCCCGCGACCAGCAGCAACCTCACCTCTAACCATCTGTGCCATCCAAGAACAGAAGGCTAAGCAAACAATAATTCTAATACACAAAAACACAACTCACCGTGGAATCACAAACAGGCTCGAAGAGGATGTTCTAGGACTTCATGCCACACACAATTGCCACTCACACAATCAATTACAGCATGGAATCCTAATCATCAACAGCAAAAGCACAATGAACCCTAGACCTAGAACCGTAAGGGCTCTGATACCAAAATGAAACAACCCTTCCCGTTTTTTTTTTTTTTTAATACCTAGATTTACTAGTGATCCCATACCCACTAGCATCCTAACAACAATCAATAACCGCGGAATAACCAAATAAAACCAATTCCATTAAACCAAAGAATTCCAACAACAATAAACCAATACTCAATAGCAACAAAATCCAAATCAGGAAATAACCAACAACTAACATCCTACAATGTTCCATTGACTTAATCTAGCAACCTAACAATAGCTAGACCACAATCAACCAAGCCTCTAGAACATCCCTTCCTCATCGCCTTGATTCCACGATCACACTTTGCCTTTACCTTCACCATAAACACATATTGCAATGCATGAGTATTTTACAAACACTCAGTAAGGCAATCCTCCCATCTACTGGGCTATACACACAAGCAATAGAGTAACCAATAACCACACACAACAATCAACACACAACAATCAACGAACCAGGACTCAGCATCGACCGATGCCAACATGCATCGACCGATGCCAACTGAGGAAGCATCGATCGATGAAGCTGCATCGACCGATGCAAGTTGCACTTGCATCGACCGATACCCAATCTGCATCGACCGACGCATGCTCGACGCAACACGAAAACCCTAAAGTTTATCGCGCCGTCCTCGCACTTGCATCGACCGATGCAAGCAATGCATCGATCGACGCAACGTCGAGCACCGTGATTTCCCGGCTTCTCGCCGGATCTCGTTCCTACAACCACGAAACGCATTCCCAAGCCACAAGAAAGCTTCCTAACGTCCTTAACTACGATCTAACACGTCTAACCACCTAAAACAAGCAAGTTAAAGGTTCCTCTAGCTTAGATCAGCCATGGTCATGCACTTACCTGTGCCAAGACGAATCTGAACAAGAAACAAGCAAGAACAAGCCTCTAGGAAGCTCCTACAACGATCCCAGCTACAGATCTCTACAGGAACGCACCAAAACTCCAAGAAATCTCCAGAAACTCTCAAGAACTTTTCTCTCTTTCGTTTTCTCCCAAAAACGGCCAAAAACCACGAATGAAACCAAAACTCGTTTTAAGGGTTTCCTTTTCCCCTAACTCAAAACGCAGCGTTTGACTTAAGTCAAAACGCAGAATTTAGACCTTGCATCGACCGATGCACAACTTGCATCGACCGATGCAGAACCTAAACCGGGATTTTTGGTTCACGGGCGTTACACTAAAACTCATTAACCCATTCTAAATTTTGAAATATAATCATTTTTTGTTATAATTTTAATAATACCATTATTACTAAAACAAATTTATAGTATTATTTTTACTATTTTTAAATTTTTATTTATTATACTTAATTTATTATTACAATTATTAATGTTTATACAATTTTAAAATTTAATTAATATCAGTTAATTCCTTTTATTTATTTTTCACTATTATTTATTATAAGTAATAAATATGCAATGAATGAATATAAAAATAGTATTTTTTATGCAAAAAAAAAATTGATTAGGTGGAAGCTGATGTGGAAGAAGGAGGTGTGAGAAAAGTTAACTTTATATAGTGTTTATACAATTTTAAAATTTAATTAATTTCAGTTAATTCCTTTTATTTATTTTTCACTATTATTTATTATAAGTAATAAATATGCAATGAATGAATATAAAAATAATATTTTTTATGCAAAAAGAAAATTGATTAGGTGGAAGCTGATGTGGAAGAAAGAGGTGTGAGAAAAGTTAACTTTATATATATAGATATATATATATATATACTAATTAAAAATATCAAATGATAATTTAAGATTAAAAATAACTACAAAATGCTAACTAACAGATATATATTCGGTATGCCTGAGATTATTGAAAAAAATAACACATTATTTAAAATTGTATTTAGAAATCAGTAAATGAATAATATGTATTTTTAACAAATAATTTAAAATTGATGAGTCAATCACACATAATTTTTGTTTAGATTCTAAATTATTTGAAACCCATTCAACAAATAAATCATCCCTTAACCTTTTTGATATGGTTTGGTTTCTGATTGGAGATTAGTTGTAATATATAACTAAGATTTTTTTTGTTGTTTAAATCTTGTTGGCCAACCATAAATTTTCGAACCTAAAATATCGTTTGACCAAAGTTCTATTTTGTTCATGCATGGTTGCGTCTAAATTTAGTTAATACTATAAAATAGTATTATTTACTGATTAAATAGAAAACCTATTCCACAGTAAAAACTATAAATACTACAAGTGGATGCTCTTATTACTCAAACAATTATTATTTTGAACCAAAAATGAATCGTCTAATAGTTTTCATGTTAGTTACTGCCATTTATTTTGGAGTAAATGAAGCTTGCAACTTAAACGAGATAGTATTTATAAACAAACTCGGACCCGGTAGAGTTCTCCAATATCAGTGCAAATCTAGTGGCAACAAAAATACAGGAGTCCAGTATGTAAACAACGGTGGCACAAAAGTCTATAAATTCAAGGATGAGGGATACGATAAATCACGTTGGAGTTGTCGTCTTGAGCACGGGATTAAAAGAAGGGTTTATGCTGACACTGTAGCATACGCTCGAGATAAAGGTGTTCCTATATGTGGTGACCTTATGGAATATACTGCAAAACTGGATTATGTATATATTAGACCGGATAGAGTGGGTAAACCAGTACCCCACTGGTATTGGAAAAAGGTATGAAATAATGCGCTTTATTTTGCCTAATAGCTAATACTATTTTATTTTATGCAATTTTTTTGCAGCCTATGTCCTAAGCCATACTAAATCATTTATCAATTTGTTTTTTTTTTTCATAAAGAGATCATTTGATATCTAAATGTATTGTATCAATGTTTTAAATAATAGCATTGATGCTTTTTTGTTTTTCAGATGACTCTATATCTAATTATTTGGTTTACTTTTAATAATATATATATATATATATATATATATACTAGATTAGACGCGGTTCAATAGGCAGATATAAGAAAATATGCCAAATCTTTAAGTACTATTTTAAATATTAAGTTATTCTTTTTACTTATTTTTAAAAATAAACTTGATTTAGAGTTCACACACTTCATCATGTAATATAATTTAAATTTCTATTACATATTAATAAATTAAATTTTAATTATATGCACTCAATTTTAATAAGTAAAACTCATAATTTTCATATCAATAAATATGTGCATTACATCAAATTTATACTATTACTTAGTATTAAAAAAATCAATAAAACAAAACTCTCAAAGTAAAACAAAAAAATGAAAACTAATTAGTATCTCATATTTGAAAACTAACATTATCTTAAATATATTTGTTCCCTATATTGCTATCTTATATGTAATAATGTTACAACTTGTCCAACTATTAAAAAAAATATTAACATTATCATAAATTAATCAAAAATTCTTATAATTCCATTACTTTTCTTCAAATTTATTAAGCTATCCTGAAAATTCGATGGAAAAAAATAAGATTAGATGTAAATTTAATAATCCCAATAAAATAAAATAAAAAAATAAGAATATATAGATTATACGTAAATATATGTTCTGAATTACCTAAACATATGAATTTTTTAAGAAAAGTTTGGTCACATTATTATATTATGACAAAAGAAGAAAATAAGATATGAAATAGTTTATAGAATTTTCATGCGCTTTAGTTAAGATATGAAACATCCCCATAAAAATGAGAGAACCTCATTAGAAATTCATTTTTAAAAAAGCTTTAACAATAGAACAAAGTTAAGTTTATGTTCATATATTTAAAGAAACTATTGTTTTTTTTCAACCATTGGCCACAACTGGCCCATTACCAAATTCCTACATTCCTATATTTAAAGAAACTATTGTTTTATGAGACAGTTTATTTGTTTATATAGAGGTGAGTATTTACAATACTTTTTCTTTTAGGATTAATAATTGACTGTATAATTTCTTTAATTATGGTATTATATTCATTTATTGTATAATTTCTTTACTAATTTTTCTTTTATATTTTAAATTTTTTTGAAACTTTTAGTTTTCATATGATTATTTTTAATATTTAAGTTTGTTAAAACAAAATTTTTAATATTACACATGTCAAAATTAAAACTCTAACCGATTAAATTAACACGTGTCGTGATCACGTGACTTACTAACTTTGAAAATCAAGTTTTATATAATTAGATAATGTTTGCACTCTTACCTCTCACAATATAATATTGCATGTATTATTAATGTATAGCTTCTGAATTTTTATGTTGCTGGAATTAAAAAGTGGGACATAGTCAAATTAAATGTTCTCCTTCAATTGCCTTCAATTGAAACGGCAATTACTCTTGGAGATGCAATAGATATGATTCTAGAAGTTGTATTATTACTTTGATCTATGATTGTCTCTCCAAGAGTTATTGCCGTTTTCCACTGAAGATAAGTGTATGTCCAACTTCTTCAACGGGAGCATAGATCATGCAGGTTTTGACTAAAGATCTACCCATACGATCCTAAGGGGGAATAAACACAAAGCAGACCTAAACACTAAGCCAAAGTTTATATATGATTAAGCTGCCACTAAATATGTAGTGATATAAAGTCAATGTTATGTCGTATATACTAGTTCCATATATAGAGTCTCGAGAAATGCATTGGTTATTCAAAGTTTTCTTCATATTCATTTTTGGAAAAGTGTCAAAAAAAAAAAAACCGGCCGGCCCCAGTCAATCTTATCTCAGATACTACATTAATTTGTAACAGAACCCGGCCGGTTCCCATCTAAAAAGTTCACAAGTATTTTGAAAGTGAAGACCGTTTCTCTTAATTAAGGTTGGTTTGGGAGAGCCGTCTTTGTTCTTGAATAATGGCTTCGTTTCCACTCTAGATCAGGGCTTGTACAGTAGTGCTTCTTATTAGTGTTTGCCGCCATGTTATGATCCAGGGTTCAGCATACGTGAACAAATGTGTGTTCATATCCTTTTTAATTATGAACAATTCTCATAAATTTAATTATACTACTAGTGATCTGTGTTTCAGTAACGGAAAAATAATCATCAAATAGAATTGAGTTTGTTTTACGTAAATGTCATTATATTATTTTAGCTTTCTTAAGCACTTTCCTAACCAAAATCACGAATATATGTAGAATAAAATGGCCACACATGAAATCATTTATAACGTCGTTTTCAACCCCACCACAAAACTCATTAAAAATATATACTAGTAGTTATATAATTTAAATTATGCATGATTATATGAATTGTCTCCTAGATAAAGAGAAAGGCCTGCAAAAGGACTTATCATCTTATTTATTAACCAAACCTTACAACATTTTCTTCGTCATTCTTCTTCCTCTACAACAATGCATGGCTGGAGTTGCCTCGGTTCCTAATGATGGCAAGGATGATGATGAACATGGTAAACAATCTTCCCCTTGTTTCTTTTGCTGTTTCTTTATTTCTAATGTATCATGAATCAGCTCTATTTCCATGTTTCGTTACAGCTGCAAGGAGAAAAAGTATGCTTGATGCTATATTGCTATTGAACTGGAGTTTGAAGGTAGTTTAACATATATTCCTCTCTCAATATTTGAAGAAACCTTGAACTATCCTTGGTGCAATAAGTCTCCTTAATCAGATGAATTCAAATCATATACAACAAATAATTATGGTCTTGCATAAATAGCTTTTCTTTTCCTGCTTCAGCCGTGACAAGAGGCCTTAATGAGATAAAGAATGAATCAAAACAAGGTGAATACTAAATAACTTGATCCTTTTATTCCTCAGAGTCAGAGCCTTGTGAGACATGTTTTAAGTTCTTTTCTCTTTTCTTAACAGATGAAAACAAGAGAAGCTTATGTTGGTGGGAGCAATCAAACGCGAATTTGAAGGTAACCTTAAGAACTAAATAATTCTTATAAAAACAAGGACAAGTTTCTAACAGTTTGGTTTGGTCTTCTTGTTTAATTCTAACTTGCATGCAGCTAATACAATTACAAAGGCCAATGGAGATGACTGTAACAGACTGGTTTTATATTTTTCTTTAGGTCATTTTCTTTCATATTCTTTGCGATAGGTCTTAATTGCATGTGTTGTGTCAACATCTGCAAAGAGTACGTCAACCATAAGTGTAACACATAAAACTTATGCCAGAAAAAGTGGTACTTAATCTTCAGATTCTTACAAATATATCTATTTTCTAAAAGGAAATGATTAATATCTCAACGTTTATATGTTCTTTTTTTAATAGCTGGTTTGGAAGGTCTTCTAAAACCTGCAGGTTAGCTTTGAAGCTCATTCTTGTGCATGTCGAGAATTTTACAAGAGAGCTGTTCTTACTTTTATAGTTCTATTCTCTCTGTTTTTTGTTTCTTGCAGATGGTGTATTTGGTTGTTTTAACCAAGAAAAAGATGGTCTTAAGGCAGACATAGATTCTTCGATTAACATAGCGGAGATACTCGCTGAAGAATCCAAATACCAGGTTTGTTTTAGTTTTATTAGATCTTTCTTGAACAGACAGTGGAAGGCTCTCACATCTACCATAATCTCAGTTTCTTGATATCTTTTGACTTGAATTTGGTAGGGCTCAGAGACTTCTCGTCTCACCATGTCATTGAACAATCTTGTTCATACACATAGAGATCAAACGTCCTCAAAGGTAAGCTCAGTCCTTGGCTCATCATCGGTTACTTCTACCACAAGCGAATCATCCGCTAAATGAGAGAGCATGGAGGGATTGAAGCTAACCCTAAAGAAGCTGCGCGGTCTTAGTGCACGTGATCTCATAAATCATCCAAACTTCGATGAAATTATAGCAGCCGGTATACGTTAAAAGGTACTCAGCTCAGCTTCTATTGGTTAGATCTCTTTGCTAGCCAAATACAAAACCGTCATTAAAGAAGGACTCGAGGCTTCTCAAAGAGTCCAGTTTGGTCAAACCCGAGCCAAACTGTTGAAAGAAACCGCAATGGAGAAGCAGAGATCCGTAGACTCGGTCTTCGCATTGGCAAAGATCACGGCTCAACGAGGAGACGCGTTGCACATCAGAATCATCGCGATCAAGACTCAAGAGACTGCTGGTGAAGCTAGAAGCAGAGAAAGTGAACGTTGATTCTAATTTTACGTTTTTGAAGACGAGTCTGTCACAACTTCTCAAGGAGTCATCTCAGGTCTCATGGATAGTAAGGAAAAACAGGGAGAAAACTCTCCCTGTTCCTCACCAAATAACTTTTGTTACAGAGTTTGGGTTATTCTCCTCCACGTCCATCTGGCTGTGGGTTTGCATCGGTGCTCTTGTTACTTCACTAGCATGGAGGTGCTAGATTATTGATGGCCTGATTGAGAGTCCAAACGCAGCTCGGCTGCGTTTGGAACCTATCTCAGCTATTGGAATGACTACTTTCTTTGTACAGCCACTACAAGAAAACAGGTGATTTACAACTACACTATTAGTCGCTATATAGTCGCTAAATCATACATAACGACTAAATTACGACTAATAACGGTTGTCGTAAATCGGCAGTCGGTAAGGAAATTCAGTCGTAACATAGTCGGTAAATAGCGACTATGTTACGACTATGTATTGTAGTCGTAAAAATAGTCGTAATTCAGTCGTTAGGAGTTACGACTATTTGACGACTATGTTACGATTAATAAAATATTGACAGAAGTTGTTTACGAATAGTTGTGAATTCGTCGTTAAATTATACGACTCGGTGGCTACTATTTAGCGACTAATTGATGACTATGTTACGACGACTGGTTTGACGACTATAGTGATTAAAACCATAATGTTTTGTTAACCAAGATTCAAAATTCATAATTTCTAATCAAACAGAAATCTAAAATTCATATTTTTTAATAACCAAAATTCACCACAATAGTAATTTTTTCAGTTGTAACATTAGTAATTACAAAAAGAGAACCACAAAAAGAGAACCAAAAGTGATCAATCAAAAACTATGATTGACACATCAACCCATGACAAGTTCATAATAACCAAAAGAGGTTCTAAACATAATAAGTAGCCGAATAAGTAGCTTAAGAAGTAACCTAAGAAGGAGATGTTCTTTGTGTTGGAGAGGCGGTGGATGCATCACTTGATTCAGACTCTTGGAATTCAACATAGGCCGGACACATCGTACGCATGAACTTTTCCAAGTGCTCTATCTTCTTCTGTTGCTCAGCCACAACTTTGGAGTGTTCTGCTTCACGAGCAGCAATCTCAGCATCACGTTTTGTAGTATAGGCAACTTGTTCTTCAATTATACGATGAGCTTCCTTCACTTGATCTTGCAATGCTACAAACGATGACTCTCCTCGTTGATAGCTCCTGCCATTGAGAAGATCCTGAAGATGATCCTTGAGGCTTCCAAGTCCAAAAATATTACCTCGTGAATCCTTCTCAGTGGACTTAGAAAAGAAAAAATGAAACTGTTAGTTCTGAAAATGAAAGTTATGAAGACTCTTTAAATATAGATTGTGAAATTGTGAAAATGGTACTTTACCTGAAGAAAGATGGTCGTATAATCTTCTGCTGTGAGCTCCTGAGCTCGTGAAGGATCTGACTCGATCTCAGATATCTTAGCTTGCAAGTTTTTCTCATAAGTTGAGAAGATCTTCTCGGCTTTTCGATCGACATACGTACCATCTGGCCTTGTATGTGTCTCTTTGAAAACCTCACCAATACTCACCGGTCTCCCAAGTTTCTCTTCCTGGAATGTTACAAAAAAAAAAAAAAATTAAGACATAAGTTAAAGTTACAAAAGACATAAGTTAAAGTTACAAAAGAAAGGTTAAGACATAAGTTAAAGTTACTCACCAAGCCTTGTTTGACTTGTTGATACGATGTTGGCCCAGATAAATGCGAGTGTGGACCGAGACCATTACGGTCTGACATACGAGCATTGGAATAGATTCGACTCCTTTCTTGTGCTTCTTCAGTATCCCACTTTGCAACCATTGTTTTCCAGAGTTCACCCTCGATCCATTTAGGTTGCACTCGACTAGTCCTAACGTCACTTACCATGTTCTTCATCCGGCGTTGACATATCTCATAGAAAAAATGTTGCACTGTCCCTGTTATCAATGGATCCCAAGTGTGTGTTTTCTAGGAAAAAAAAAATAGAATTAAGTTAGTGATAAGCAACAATTAAAACCTATCTATAAATGATATATGAAAGAAAAATATACCGCAAACTCAAGGAAGTATCTTTCTCTTCTATCCGGAGGCACACATGACCAATTGTAGAATTCACCATCAAATTTGTTTGTAAAAACCTTTGTAATCGACCGCACCAGTTTTGATTTGACATCACGAGTAAACCTCATAACATAAGAATCAAGTCAGACCACTTCACAATAAACAATTGGGAATGACAAGTTCACAATAAACAATAGTTCATGACAAACACATACTTTTCTAGTTACTACTAAGTGATGAGAGACTTGGGAATGACAAAACAATAAAAAATAGTTCATGACAAACACAAATACTTTTCTAGTTACTACTAACTGATGCGAGACTTGGGAATGACAAAACAAGAAACAATAGTTCATGACAAACACATATACTCGACAAAACACATATACTCGATAAAACAATGACAAAGCAATGACAAAACAATCACATATCACTCGACTATGTAACACATATACTCGACAAAACACATATACTCAACAAAACAATGACAAAACAATGACAAAACTATCACATATCACCCTAACACATGTATGACAACACAGAATTAAAACATGTTTACTCACCAAGTCGTGTTAGGCTTCGGTTCCGGAGAGAGCACGGTGGTAAATTTGTCGCGGTCCGGCACCATAAGTATGGCGTTAAGAGCCCTCAACGTGTCCTCCCGGAGTTCCGGCAATACTGGATCTGGCTCCTCGAAGTTGTTACCTTGAGAAGACGGATGGCTCTGGCTATGAGCGTGAGAGTTCTGACCTGGAGATCTCCCAGAAGCATGCAAAGGATTCGATTGAACCGGTGGATTATTTTGGACTTCTGGTAATGACCTAGCCGGTTGGTCTTCTCGGCTTCGATTCACGGAATTCTCAAACAGGATCTGTGGCGGTGGATAGTTTCTCACCTGCGGTCCGGCTGACGTCGATAGTTGGGGAAACGCGGACTTGTTCTTGAGGCGTCTGAGGCATTGGATTGTGAGCCGCCGGCGTGAAGTTGTACTGCGGCGGTAGAGGATTGACTTTTGAACCTTCGACCTAGGGTTCGAGCCACCGGGTCTGAGAGCAGCGTTGGGGACATTCCTCTTTCGTCCAGACTTCTTAACCTTCATCGTAGAAGACTGAGAGATCGGGGATTGCGTCGATGAGAGATTGAGAGATGAGAGATTGAGAGATGAGAGAAACGGCGAAGAACGGTGAGAAATCAGAAATGAGAGATTAGGGTTTGAGCATTAGGGTTAGGTCGTTTGTTTATGGGCTGGACCGCGTATTAGTCGCTTATTAGTCGCTTATGAGTTGGTATGTGATTTTATTTTAACAAATTGGGCTTCGCCTGTAGTCCAAAACCTGGTCCAACACGTAATAAACATGTTTAAACCCAATATTATGTAGTTAGTCACTTATTAGTCGCGAATCTGTAGCCATATTAAATTTTAGAGAAACATATAATTTAGTTTAGTTTACATATTATTTGAAATCTGCTACTTATATATACACTAATAATATATTGATCACTTTAAATTTACAAACATTATTTACATATATACTTACTATAACAAAAATTACATTTTCTATTTTTAAATTAAAATTATATTTTATGACTTAGCATAAATGAAGATACTAATTTTAAAAGATCAGACCTACTGATTCATATACATTTTCTTGAGCTTCACCTTTCATAGGTAATTTTTCACTTTGCAACCAATTCACAAATGTACTAATGGAAAACAAAAGCTCAAGTCTAAAACAATTAACAATTAATAATTAATAATATGTATAGATATGGTAAAGCAAGCATAAAAAATTGATATTACTTACATATATTTTGTTTGTGCCTTTGAAAATGAGATTAATATGAGAATGCCACAACATGATGCATGTATGTATAGTTTCTATATATGTGAAGAATGCCAAAATATTAGTCACTACTTAGTAGCCAAATTACCGACTATTAGAAATAGTTGCTACGTAGTCGCCAAATTAGCTGCTTTGATACAACAAAATTAAGTTCTTCCCACTTAGTCGTATAATGGTCGTCATTCAATGACTACAATACCGACTATTGTATTTGGTCGGCAAATAACGTCTGAGTTACGACTAATGATACGCAGTTGTAAAATAGTCGTAAGATAGTAGGCAAATAGTCGCTTAATTTGGCGACTACGCTTTTAGTCGCCAAACGTAGTCGTAAATACCCTGTTTTCTTGTAGTGAGCGTTTTTTAAATTTGGATTAAATTGAGTACTAGTTGGCTACTTTGAGGTTCAAGATGTTCATCTCTCCAATCTACCTGGGAGCGGTTGCCTTATCCACCCTTGTGTTGGCAACGGTGTTTTCTTTCTTGGTCTACCTGCCCGATTTACATGGGTTGTGGCTGGAGTTTTCTCGAATGACGGATATTCCAAGCTTATCTGTGCTGCTTAACAAGTTGGATATGTACAACTTCCCGCGTCTCATCCCCTCAATTATGTCTCATTTCTCCGGTATGGGGTTGATCTTGGTCGCTTCTCCTTGCTCACTGATCCTTGCGACTATCTGGGTGATATATGCCTGCATATTACTATATTATGTTACCACTGCCCAATGCCAAGCTTATGATCCTCGCTTCTCCTTGCTCACTGATCCTTGTGATTGGTGACCCTCTCATCTTTGTTTGTCTATCTGCATGTCGTGCATGCCCTCATTGTCTTTAGGCATCATGAATATTTGGATTTCTCTGCTGCAATTCTACAAACAACTTTTGTTACCGTGTTTGGATTACTCTCCTTCATGTCCATCTGGTTCTGGGTTTGCATCGGTGCTTTTGTTACTTCACTAGCGTGGAGGTGCTATATTATTGATGGCCAGATTGGGAGGAGAAACGCACCTTGGCGGGTTTGGGTGAACATTCTTTCGGATAAGTCAAATGATTGAGAGGGGGAACGCAGTTAGGCGGGATTGGTCTACACATCATTTCTCATAAGTAAAAAAAAAAATATATATATATATATATATATAGGCATTAGTGATAATATTATTCATTTTTGTGTTTATTCTACTCATTCGAGTTACATTAGTGCTTATTCCGAAACAATAGTAACTCCTACAGTTTTATTTACATATTACAGTATGTTCAACTTTAGTTCAGTCAAACTATCAACATGATTAGAATCTAAATCGCAAAATTCACTTCATTATAATAAAACTTCTTTCGTACAAGATCTTTAAAAATTATATGGAGCCTTGTATCAAAATATTTTAGAATCTCAAATTCAGTTTTTATTTTTTATTATTTTAGAAATTTATATAAAAAAATTTGAACTCTATTGCAGGGCAGTATTTAATAAAATATTTTTATAGAAATTCTAATATACTTTTAAATTAAATTAGTGTCTATATGTGAGGTAGTATTTGGATACCAAACATACATGATACTATATATCTAAATAAATTATTAAAAATTTATCAACACATTAGAGGTAAGTATAATAATCCTAAGAAAACCCAAGCATATGCATATCATGTAAACATACTGTCTGAGTTTTACATAAACAAATATATATATATATATATATATATATATATATATAAATCCTTTTGAAATAATCCTTGATTCAAACCTGCAAAACTAAATCTCCACAACCAGTTAGCAAACACCGCATAACTTCTGAGACTTGCCTTTCACAAACTTGTTTTGCGTAGTTAACCTTTGAACATTAACCCTGTTCAAACCACTCTGTTTTAACAGACTTTCACTAACAGTGTTAAACTGTTGCCTGGTACCAATAACTCTTTCTCTTACCAACAATCCAATGATAAACTTGAGACTCATCCTACGGCTATTACCACGTCAAACTTTGAGCTCCCGACATAACCTTCAGTCGTTTATAACCTTCTGCAACACTTAGACCAATATACAGAACTCCCCCAAAAAAAACTCTTGGTACTTGCATCAACCCTTAAGACTTCACCAATTACTTTCTCCTTGTCTATCTGCTTCACTTTACTGTGCTTTTGATATAGGAGGTTGCTTCACTTGCTTTATCCTTACAAGTGTCTTCTTGAGAAAAAAACTCCACCTTAGTCTTCTAATGATGTTATGACCCATAACTTTACTTGTTCTTCTTTCCAAATGCAGTTTACACCCTCTGCACTTAATCCTTGCTTGGATCTTTACTCAGTTGCTAATACCAGCTCTTATGAAGAACCTTGTTACTTGAAGTGAATGAACCAGAGATAAATCCTTTGCAAAACTTTGCACTTATCTCTTACCATATCCGAAGAGAATCACATAAGTAAACTCTTTATCTTTATATTGTCTCTTCAATCTTGCTGAACTTCTAAAACCTGCAACTGATATCCAGATGTCTTCTCACCACCATCAAGCATCCTCTGAAAAACTTTCCCTTTTCACTCATGTTGCAACCTGACTATGCTTGAATCTTTCGACATCTTAAATCTGTTCTTAAACCCATGTCTTCTTCACACACTTGACCAACACTTGATGAGCTTCTAATCCTGTTTACTCAGATCATGCCTTTATGCTTATGCTAACTGAGATACTCTTTAACTGTATAGCTCCACCTGACATCACAAACCATCTTTATGAACATGCATCACGTCCATGTGATACCCATGACTCCACCTGAAACTTAATTCATGTATCTCCCTCAACATTCGCCATATCCTGCTGAGCTTACAATTTCTCTGTGCTTGACTGTATAAACCATAATATATTCCTTTGTCATATCTTGGACACATTTTACTGCCCCACTCTGTAGCTACCTCCAACAGTCTCTTTTAATCTCTTGAAGACTTTCCAAGAACCAGCTTCTAATGAAGCTCCCAATCTGATTTTATAGAATCTGATTGTGTAACTTAGTCTTATAGACCAATTAACCAACTGTTAACTTGTTATAGATGTAGACTCCTTGCCTTTCACTCCACCATTCTGCTTTGTCCCACCAGAAAAATGTCTTCTGCAACCATCTTAAATGCTTCATTCATTCTTAATTGCAGAAATTCTCAAACCGCCGTGAATGTAACATTTCTTTGAAAAAACATTTCCAAAGAAACACCTGAACAAAAAACTGTAACTTACGGAGCAGAACCGTTAAACCTGAGTCTTTAAGTCTAGATCCTTATTTCTATAGCCAGCTGATCCATCTTTCTTTCTTCTTCTTGACTCTCAGACTTGAGCCAACCAGAAACTAGTTCCTTCTACTTGGTTTCTATGAAACTGATTTTCCCATCAGCTTGTCTTTTGATTAATGCTTTATCTCTAAGCATGGAACTCCCTCTCCTGACCATAGTATCTGAAACCTCAACACTGATCTTGCTTCAGCTACTACCTAGTCCTTTAAGATACTTCAATCATCACTATGTAAAACTCCATGTCGTTTTCTACGCAAATCCATCTGATAATGCAACTCACCAACATAAGACTTAGACCATTCCCTTGGACTATACTGTACATGACGATTGATTTACTTGGATCTTGATCATTATAACTTGATTATTATCTCCGAGACTGAATTCAACACTTACAATGTCGCTAATGAACCCAACAACAGATACTGCATTAACTTGTCAATTTCCTTTCTTGACAAAGCTTGCACTCACGACCGAGATCTTCTTGAACCTTAAACTTCACAGCCTAACTCGAGACTAAACTTGTAGCCGAGACCTTTTCAAATTTTCCTCATAACCTGAAACCTTCATAGTCATAAAACTGTCTTGAACCCAACAGCTATCTTAACCAAGTTTCTAGCTCATTCCACCTGCAATTCCATTACTTCAATCTCAACTTTTAACCTGATGCTTCAACAGACAATAACACATAGATGCATCTAGAGCTGTCTAAATGGGCTGTCCACGTCCATTTTGACCCGTCCAACATTGTCCAATTTTATTTTGGACAAATAGCTGTCCGTGTCCATTAACGTCCAGTCCACTAACGACCATGCCCACTTATGCCCATATTTTTATGGGCTGTCCATGGGTGTCCATTGGACAAAAATATAACATATTTTGTAAAATGAGAAAAAATGGTATAATTAGCTTAGTTAGAAGAAAGTGAGAAATGTGTTTTACAATTTTGCCCAAATCAATTTTGACATAGAATTGTCTGTCCAATGGGCCGCCCAATGTCCAGGTTGTCCACGCCCATTTTGTCCATGGGCTTTGTTGTCCACGCACACTTAAGTCCGTTTCAATTATGGGCTTGTCCATGACCGGTCCATAATGAATTGGACATGGTCCGCCCATGGACAGCCCGCCCATTTTGACAGCTCTAGATGCATCCTCCTAAGGCGTCCCCTAGTAACCAGAATCTATGAGCTTCCAAAACTGTTAATTTCAACCAATCTTGAACACTAACTGAAGTCGATTTTAAACAAATATACTCAAATCACACTCAATCTGAAGCCCAGCAAAGAGTATAAGCTTTCCTTTGTTAAAATCATCAATCTTCTTGTGTTCTAATCCAGGCAATGATTCCTTAGAAAAGCAGACCTTGAGAATCTTGAAACTTAATAACATCACAACTGTAATCGTGATTTGCAGCGGATAATAGACTACTTGTTCTTTCTTCCAGATTAGAATCTTAAGACAAGCGAAATCGATTCTGCTTTTTCGTAACTTAGAGTCTAAACCTTAAACTCATACCATTGAACCTGAATCGATTGAACTTTGTGAAGACTTCACCCAACATCAATCTCAAACCAATTTCTTTTGAACACATATACACGAACATCTTCTTGTAACGATCGTCTTCGTCTCCATCTCTGAAACTATCACTTCTTGTGCTTGCAACAACTTCGCCTGCAAGTTCTTAGACCCAAACTTGCATCGTTGCATAATCTTGCGCCAATGGAGGATATTAACTTAGAGGATTACCGATTCCATCAAACCTTGAATCACCCCAATCGATCAAATCTCCGATGATCTTTCTTCTTCCGTATCCGGTGACTTCCACCTTTAACCGTCACCATCTTCTTCTTCCTTCAGCTTGCGATCTTGCTTTCGTTGCCGTGAATCCCTAAACCTCGGCTCTGATACCAATTGTTGTAAATCGATGTCTCCGATTTATCCCAAGACTCGATTCACGGATCTTAAAAGCAACATAAACATAAACGAGTGCACCATGATTTACGAGTTCCCTCTAGTTGCAATTGGCAACTCTGAGGTAAATCTCGGTGAGGAGCTTCCTCCTCACGATCTTTCACTATAATCAATCAAGAGTTACACTTGTGTTTACAACGGAGATTACACTCACTCACCCTCGAATTAACCCCAATCCGAGATACATGAACAAGAAAGAAGAAGAAGAAGAAGAAGAAGAAGAAGAAGAGAGATAACCCAAAACCCAGAACTCTCTCACTAGCTCTCTGTTTCAATCTATCTCTCTCTGACTCTCTCGAAGAAGAAGATGAATCTTCTAACCTCCTCGCGTCTTGTGTTCTCTTTCTCCACAGAAGAAGATTCGATCTCTTCTCTCTAATATGAAACGGCATCGTACTTGCCTCTTGTCACGTGTACTCACGTGTCTCTTTATTTCCTAAGAGATTATGAGATACTCTGTTTCCAACAGCAGCTTCTTCTAATGCTTTTTTCAAGTTGGCTCACAATCCACAGTACCAAAAGTGTTTCTAAATAAAGTGTCATAAAATGACTTTTTTAATAATAAATTAAAGAAATTTTGGAACATACTACTATTATTTATAATATCGTATCTTAAAAAAATTGAACTGCTCTCATTGGTGCCAAATATCCAAACATTATTATCCTTCAAAAGCAAACATCAAAAAATATAAAAACTGGTACATACTCCAAAATGGTCAACAATCCCATAGAGAGTAATTCTTAAAAATAATATGTAAGACATTGAAAACTAATTTTACTATATGTGTGATGCTAGCGATGATAAAGTTTTTGTTTGGTAGAATATATTAAATTTTGTTGGTATCATATAATTTGTTGAAACATTACTAAGTTAGTGGTAGTAGGTAGTAAAGTGGTTGAATATTAACTATGGCTCTTGAAATTGTATATTCATTGTTTGGTACAAACCTGCAGTCAATGGTGGGTTCCGGTACATTGAGCCACCTTTGGGTGGACTCGGCCACAACATTACATCAACCTTCTTTTTAGTTATGTTTTTTTGTGTAAAAACTTTCACATTTGTTTCTTATAAAAATGTAAAGTATTCTTGGTTTTGTGTCTGGACGATGATGTCTTATATAATAATGCTTTCAAGTTAGAGGTTCCGGCTAACATAATTTACATGACGTTTGATTTAATAGAATAACATAAAGAGGATCCAACGGACACTTATCTAATAAATAATTTGCTGTCTTCAATCTCTGGTGTGTGTATAAGTGGTTGTTTTAACCAAGACAAAGATGGTCTTTTTTCTTTTCTTTTTTTCGAAGGCATGACACATTTTAACCACTTCAACGTGCATGTATATTTGTCTATACCTGCATGGGGGTAATTTGACTAATCTTTATTCCTTAAGAAATAAAAATTGGTATTGATAATAGTTTTTTTTTTTCTTTAGCGCCCATACGTTATTAGTTAAGTTATCTTAACATGGACTTAACATGGGCATGCAACCCTCTAAAAAAAAAAGAAACATGGGTATTTTGTATATAAAAATATTAGCTCATGTAAACTCATTAAGGATAGTAGTTATATAATTTAAATTAGAGTTAATTACGAGATTGGCATTTATTCCCATGGGTATTGTTCAATACAGACTTTCTGTCCATGATTACAAATTTAGGTCTTTTTTAGACGATAAAAAGACAATATTGTCCCTTCTCACATCACACAATTGATCGTCTCTTTCTCTCGACACAACTCTGGTTTCTCACTTTGTCGACTCAGCCATAGAAAAGAGCCAAGGATCTAATCTTCTCCCTCCAACTACACACAACCATTATCTCCCAAACGAATTAGCTCTTCAAAAACCAATAAAGAGAAGCATGGAGAAGTAAGTTTCAATTTCTAGGGTTTTTAATTTTCCTGAAATTTAGTTTCCCCTTTTGAATTGGGATTTAGAGATGGACAAGGTAGAAGAGACAGAGATTTTCAAACTCTCAGGTTCGTTTTCGGTCAGCAAACTTACACTTCACTTCATGTCTTTCTAATTCAAAGGTAAAAAGATCCAAATTTCTTCTACATTTTTCAACAGCGCTTCACCATCTTCATCGCTTCTCTGTATCGCAGGAAGCCTTCTGAGAATCGCCAGAATTTGAGAGGTATGTGAGCTCTATTTCTATGTTATCTTTGCCTGGGTTGTGATTTTTTTCTGTACTAGATAAACAAATCTAATGGGTTTAAGCATTGTTAGTCATGCTCTTTACAATATGTATGTTTCATTTGATGTTTGGGTTCCTCGGTTGTAGTTCCTTAGGGTTTAGTGCTCCTTAATTAAGAGTATGTTTAATTTGTTTCTTAGGTTCCCTTGGTAGTCATGTCCTTTACAATATGTGCGTTTCATTTGGTGTTTGGGTTCCTCAGTAGTTCCTTAGGGTCTAGTGCTCCTTAATTAAGAGTGTGTTTAATTTGTTTCTTGGGTTCCCTCGGTAATAGTTCTTAGGGTATAGTTTTCCTTCATATATGGTTGTTTGATTTGTCCTTGGGTTCCATTAGTTACAGTCCTTAGGTTATAGTTTTCCTTAATACATGTGTTGTCCTCTTTTGATTTCCTTTCTCTCTTTGGTTTACTCTCCTTATTTAGTTGACTTTGGATCCCACTAATTTCATAGAAACTATAAACAAGCACATCTTCATTGTCATTAACTTTTACACCTCATGATTTTGAAATACTGGCTTTTGTAATCATGAGTTTTTTGCTGTTCGATTTAACTTTATTCTGTAACTATTTGATCTTCTTCTCTGTCACTTGGTCATCTATATTTGTTCTTCTTCAGGTGTCAAAGCTGCAAGAAGCTTGTTCATACGGTAACTTGGCTTTCACATCATGTGTGGCATCAATGTGATGGTTGCAAAGGCAGAGACGTTCTGAAAGAAGTAGCAACTTCAGACTATCTTAACCCATATTTCCCCATGGCAATGCTTCTTCTTCTACTCTTGTTAAAACATGAAACAATATGTAAACTTCTTCTTGTACTGTGTTGGGGAAACACAAAACAATATGTAAACTTATTCTCGCTCTCAGATTCAATCAAATAAATTTGAGGTTATCATTGAAGCACAGCTCCATGCCTCCATCAATGGCTTCTCTGAAAAAATTTAAGAGTTAACAAAACAAGACTTTAACTCCTTAACCTTAAACATAACAGAACCAAACCTTTAACTCTATAACAGAACAAAATCATTCGATTCTATAATCCTAAAAAACATTAGTAACGAGATTGTTGAATACATGAAGAAATGATCATGGTGTTTTACCTCATGTTCATAACTGACAAAGACTTTTGTTCAGATTCTTCTACTCTGCAGTTTTTTTTTTTTTTACCATTGTCCACAGAAACAAACAGAAATCCTCATATATATCCTCACCAATCCCTAATTAAACAACATCTTCAGTTAGCAGATGACGAAATCTAGTGCACCTGAAGAAATCATTGGAGGAGTGTGAAACGACAAGTTAGTGGAGGCTTTCGCAGCTGAAGAAATCCAGTGCATCATGACCAAGGGTAGAACCGTCTTTCTGCTTACTCTAAAATGCCTAAAACTTAGAGTACGGTAAGAAATGCTCAATTTCAAAGTTTTTAGGGAATAAATGCCCTATTAGACAATAACCCCTTTAAATTATGCATGAATATATGAAAAGCCTCCTACATAAAGAGAAAGGCAAAATGTCTTATCATCTTATTTATTAACCAAACCTTACAACATTTTCTTCTTCATTCTTTTTCCAGTCTTCCTCTACAACAATGCATGGCTGGAGTTGTCTCGGTTCCTAATTTGGTGATTCCTTCAGCTTGGCTCCTCTAAGAGCGTACCTCGCTGAGTTCATCTCTACTTTGCTCTTTTTTTTTTCTGGTGTTTGGCTGCCATTGCCTACGGTTCGTAGACGCGTAGTTAAATAAATCTAAATATTTTTTGTGAGTTGTAACAATTATTAATGGGTCTAAATACTAAATGAATGTGTCACATTTGTACGTTTATAGCGAAGCTGACGTCCGACGCTGCTCTAGATACGCAGGGACTAGTGGCCATCGCGGTTTGCTATGGTTTTCCTCTCTTCGTGGCGGTTGCAATCGGAGCCAACATCTCCGGTGGCCATGTTAATCCAGCCGTCACTTTTGGTCTTGCCATCGGGTGGTCAAATCACAGATTCACAGTCATCACCAGAGTTTTCTACTGGATTGCCCAGCATCTCGGCTCCACCGCCGCTTGCTTCCTCCACAATTTTGTCACCGGTGGTTTGGTATGTCGTCCTCTTGATTTCCAATTCTTAATTACTCGTTAAATAAAATCATAGTTCATCGTTCCTCCACAGCGTTGGAGCTGGACTAGGAGCATTAGAAAGAGTAGTGATGTGTGGGTTGGAGCTGGACTAGGAGCATTAGAAAGAGTAGTGATGGAGACCATCATAACTTTCGCTTTGACATGTCGGACTTATCTATATATGGAAATGTCTTCATGAGCTCTTCCGACCATGTTCCTCTTGCTTCTGCTGATTTCTAAGCAAAAAAAGTGATGATTCTTAATGTTCCTGTGTTTGACCTCGATCTTTCTTGTTTTGTTTGGACTTTGTAATTTTTATCCTATTTGTATCTATGAATATCTTTCATTTAGTGGATGGCTATTTTTGGTTTTATTCTTTAATAATAATCATTTAGTTTTGTTTAAATAGGTAGTTGTATGTATGGCTAATATTATCGACAAATATTTTTAAAAATTGATCGTTACAAATTTGTGATATAGTAACACTGTTAAACTAACAACTAACACAACAATGACAAAAGTTTCACGTAGAAGTTTCATTAGGGAAGTTCCATTCCATTATGTCGTCGTTGTCGGAAAACCTAGAAGACTCTTTTGATGTGGATAATACAATCCAGGTTAAAATCACTAAATAATATAATGGGTGGATTAGATTTTTGTGTGTCGTAAAAGAAGAAAAAAATACTGTTACTATCTTTAACTGTGTGTCTAATCTATTGTTTGTGCTCTTTGCAAAAAGTGTTACTTTCAGACTAGAGAACCCAAGAGCACAAACCAGTTAACCAGAGATTAGACACCAACAGTTTTTTTTTTTTTTTTTTTTTTTGTCAACCACACCAACAGCTTTATATAATTATTAAAAGTGTTACTTTGTACTCTTAGCTCTAATTGTGTCTAAGCTTTATTTAAGATCATTTCGACATGCGTTCACGATGTATGGTACAAAGGAGCAGTCCCGAGACATGCGTTCATGATGTGGTATACTCATCTTAACAGGATCCCAACAAGATCAACGACTGGCAAACTGGGGAATGCAAATCGAAACAAACTGTTGCATATGTGGTAATCATCCTGAAACCAGAGACCATCTTTTTTTACATTGTGAGTTCAGTGAAGATATTTGGCTAGAAGCAACTCGGAGATTAGGCTACCGCCCTTTTGTATTTCATACATGGGACGCATTCTCAGCTTGGCTGGACATCAAAGACTCGACCTCAACTCGAACAATGCAGAGGCTAGTTGCTCAGGTAATCATCTACACAATCTGGATTGAAAGGAATAACCGATATCACAACAGTTTAGCACGCCTGCTCATGTACTGTTTAAGCTGCTGGATAGACAAGTTTGTGATACCATTATAGTAAAGAGGCACCAAAATTTAAAAAAAATTAATGCAAAGTTGGCATAGGTTTATCTAAAACCCACTTTGTCGATCAGATCATTCCTTGTTTTTTTTTTAGGCAAGGATTATCTTCCGTATCAAAGCTATTGTAATTGCTACAATTTATTTTCATCAATGAAAATTCACATATTTACAACAAAAAAAAAATGATCATTTCGACATCAACAGCTTCAGACTAGAGATCCAAAGAGCACAAATAAACAAAAAGTGTTACTTTCTTTAATTGTATGTTGAAAACATTCGTCGTCTTAGTTTTACTGTGTTCTTCATTTAGAGAGAGGTATTAAACTTGTATTTTAAAAAATTTTAGAGTATTTTTAAAATTATTTATTATTCAATTGATGATTCTTAATAATCTTCATTTAGAGAGGGTATTAAACTTGTATTTTAGAAGATTTTAGATTATTTTTAAAATCACTTTTTATTCAATTGATGATTTTTAATTATTTTATTATCTTATCAAATTTTATTATTTTTTATACTGGCCTAACTTGGGAACAATAAAATTTATTAATTTATAGAGTATTAATGTATAGAGGTTTTACTGTATATATGTCTACCACACGCTTATTAGAATATATATATATATATATATATACACTAGAACTTGTACCCCTGCACGCGCGGGATTTTAGTTTAAAATATTTCCTATCAATAGAAATTGTTGAACTCAAATATAATCATTCCAACTTTTGAGTATAAACCTATATAAATACTAAACTTACTTTACTCAGTGATATACAACACATATATTTTTGAAGATAATATTTCTTTGTTATATCTATTTGCGATTTTATGTGGAATTTTAGTTAAAATTTTTATCAATAAGAATCATTGAATATGAATATAATTTGAAAATTAAAAGATAAATCTATATAAATGCCGTACTTATTTTACTAATCTATATATAACATATATTGTCGAGTGTCGCAATAATATTGTCGACAATCTTCTGACATTTAATTTTTAAAAGAGTTCATTCCATATTCATATCACATGAAAACATAATTTTAAAAGTTCTAACGTCAATATTGATCGTTAACCTAATTATAGAGATCATTTAAACATATCAATATCCTAAATTAAATGCGAATATACAAAGTTTCATGAACATTTTTAGTGTTATGTCACTACAATGAGGTTGCCCAAATGCATCATCCGCCATAATCGAATTTCCGACAAGAATGCTTAAATGAGGAAATATTTAAACCCCACAATGAATATCTATTCACTAATCCAAGTTATATATTGTTCTAAAATTTCATATGTTATTTGCAGATGTTAATTTTTTTGATGCAACCTCAGCTTCGTTTTTTATTAAAAAAAGCATAGTGTACATTAAATATGTTGTTTTCCCAATGTTTTGGGTTAAAAGCATTTGATAATATATATATATATATGTTATATTTGTTATATATGTTTTATACCATGTTATAAAATTTTAGCTCCAGTTGATAATATACTTTATGAGATATGCTACACAAGTCAAATGCCATTTTTTGTTACGGCTTACATATCATTTTTTCTATATTTCCTGACCATTGATTTTTTTTTAGATAATTTATTTTTCAAAATTCTTTCTAATAGTTTTCCCAAAAAAAAAGTATGTTTCGCTTCAATTTTATTTTCATGTTTAGATTTTTATAAATACAATTACATAACTTGTTTTTTTTTTTACTCTACCATGCATTAAAATCTTACTTACATTCTCAAACTCATTAACCCATTCTAAATTTTGAAATATAATCATTTTTCGTTATAATTTTAATAATACCATTATTACTAAAACAAATTTATAGTATTATTTTTACTATTTTTAAATTTTCATTTATTATACTTAATTTATTATTACAATTATTAATGTTTATACAATTTTAAAATTTAATTAATATCAGTTAATTCCTTTTATTTATTTTTCACTATTATTTATTATAAGTAATAAATATGCAATGAATGAATATAAAAATAGTATTTTTTATGAAAAAAAAATTGATTAGGTGGAAGCTGATGTGGAAGAAGGAGGTGTGAGAAAAGTTAACTTTATATAATGTTTATACAATTTTAAAATTTAATTAATTTCAGTTAATTCCTTCTATTTATTTTTCACTATTATTTATTATAAGTAATAAATATGCAATGAATGAATATAAAAATAGTATTTTTTATGCAAAAAGAAAATTGATTAGGTGGAAGCTGATGTGGAAGAAAGAGGTGTGAGAAAAGTTAACTTTATATATATAGATATATATATATATATATATATATATATATACTAATTAAAAATATCAAATGATAATTTAAGATTAAAAATAACTAAAAAATGCTAACTAACAGATATATATTCGGTATGCCTGAGATTATTGAAAAAAATAACACATTATTTAAACTTGTATTTAGAAATCAGTAAATGAATAATATGTATTTTTAACAAATAATTTAAAATTGATGAGTTAATCACACATAATTTTTGTTTAGATTCTAAATTATTTGAAACCCATTCAATAAATAAATCATCCCTTAACCTTTTTGATATGGTTTGGTTTCTGATTGGAGATTAGTTGTAATATATAACTAATATTTTTTTTGTTGTTTAAATCTTGTTGGCCAACCATAAATTTCGAACCTAAAATATCGTTTGACCAAAGTTCTATTTTGTTCATGCATGGTTGCGTCTAAATTTAGTTAATACTATAAAATAGTATTATTTACTGATTAAATAGAAAACCTATTCCACAGTAAAAACTATAAATACTACAAGTGGATGCTCTTATTACTCAAACAATTATTATTTTGAACCGAAAATGAATCGTCTAATAGTTTTCATGTTAGTTACTGCCATTTATTTTGGAGTAAATGAAGCTTGCAACTTAAACGAGATAGTATTTATAAACAAACTCGGACCCGGTAGAGTTCTCCAATATCAGTGCAAATCTAGTGGCAACAAAAATACAGGAGTCCAGTATGTAAACAACGGTGGCACAAAAGTCTATAAATTCAAGGATGAGGGATACGATAAATCACGTTGGAGTTGTCGTCTTGAGCACGGGATTAAAAGAAGGGTTTATGCTGACACTGTAGCATACGCTCGAGATAAAGGTGTTCCTATATGTGGTGACCTTATGGAATATACTGCAAAACTGGATTATGTATATATTAGACCGGATAGAGTGGGTAAACCAGTACCCCACTGGTATTGGAAAAAGGTATGAAATAATGCGCTTTATTTTGCCTAATACTATTTTATTTTATGCAATTTTTTTGCAGCCTATGTCCTAAGCCATACTAAATCATTTATCAATTTGTTTTTTTTTTTCATAAAGAGATCATTTGATATCTAAATGTATTGTATCAATGTTTTAAATAATAGCATTGATGCTTTTTTTGTTTTTCAGATGACTCTATATCTAATTATTTGGTTTACTTGTAATAATATATATATATATATATATATATATATATATACTAGATTAGACGCGGTTCAATAGGCAGATATAAGAAAATATGCCAAATCTTTAAGTACTATTTTAAATATTAAATTATTCTTTTTACTTATTTTTAAAAATAAACTTGATTTAGAGTTCACACACTTCATCATGTAATATAATTTAAATTTCTATTACATATTAATAAATTAAATTTTAATTATATGCACTCAATTTTAATAAGTAAAACTCATAATTTTCATATCAATAAATATGTGCATTACATCAAATTTATACTATTACTTAGTATTAAAAAAATCAATAAAACAAAACTCTCAAAGTAAAACAAAAAAATGAAAACTAATTAGTATCTCATATTTGAAAACTAACATTATCTTAAATATATTTGTTCCCTATATTGCTATCTTATACGTAATAATGTTACAACTTGTCCAACTATTAAAAAAAATATTAACATCATAAATTAATCAAAAATTCTTATAATTCCATTACTTTTCTTCAAATTTATTAAGCTATCCTGAAAATTCGATGGAAAAAAATAAGATTAGATGTAAATTTAATAATCCCAATAAAATAAAATAAAAAAAGAAGAATATATAGATTATACGTAAATATATGTTCTGAATTACCTAAACATATGAATTTTTTAAGAAAAGTTTGGTCACATTATTATATTATGACAAAAGAAGAAAATAAGATATGAAATAGTTTATAGAATTTTCATGCGCTTTAGTTAAGATATGAAACATCCCCATAAAAATGAGAGAACCTCATAAGAAATTCATTTTTAAAAAAGCTTTAACAATAGAACAAAGTTAAGTTTATGTTCATATATTTAAAGAAACTATTGTTTTTTTTTTCAACCATTGGGTCACAACTGGCCGGCCCATTAGCCAAATTCCTACATTCCTATATTTAAAGAAACTATTGTTTTATGAGACAGTTTATTTGTTTATATAGAGGTGAGTATTTACAATACTTTTTCTTTTAGGATTAATAAATGACTGTATAATTTCTTTAATTATGGTATTATATTCATTTATTGTATAATTTCTTTACTAATTTTCTTTTATATTTTAAATTTTTTTGAAACTTTTAGTTTTCATATGATTATTTTTAATATTTAAGTTTGTTAAAACAAAAATTTTAATATTACACATGTCAAAATTAAAACTCTAACCGATTAAATTAACACGTGTCGTGATCATATGACTTACTAACTTTGAAAATCAAGTTTTATATAATTAGATAATGTTTGCACTCTTACCTCTCACAATATAATATTGCATGTATTATTAATGTATAGCTTCTGAATTTTTATGTTGCTGGAATTAAAAAGTGGGACATAGTCAAATTAAATGTTCTCCTTCAATTGCCTTCAATTGAAACGGCAATTACTCTTGGAGATGCAATAGATATGATTCTAGAAGTTGTATTATTACTTTGATCTATGATTGCCTCTCCAAGAGTTATTGCCGTTTTCCACTGAAGATAAGTGTATGTCCAACTTCTTCAACGGGAGCATAGATCATGCAGGTTTTGACTAAAGATCTACCCATACGATCCTAAGGGGGAATAAACACAAAGCAGACCTAAACACTAAGCCAAAGTTTATATATGATTAAGCTGCCACTAAATATGTAGTGATATAAAGTCAATGTTATGTCGTATATACTAGTTCCATATATAGAGTCTCGAGAAATGCATTGGTTATTCAAAGTTTTCTTCATATTCATTTTTGGAAAAGTGTCAAAAAAAAAAAAAAACCGGCCGGCCCCAGTCAATCTTATCTCAGATACTACATTAATTTGTAACAGAACTCGGCCGGTTCCCATCTAAAAAGTTCACAAGTATTTTGAAAGTAAAGACCGTTTCTCTTAATTAAGGTTGGTTTGGGGAGAGCCGTCTTTGTTCTTGAATAATGGCTTCGTTTCCACTCTAGATCAGGGCTTGTACAGTAGTGCTTCTTATTAGTGTTTGCCGCCATGTTATGATCCAGGGTTCAGCATACGTGAACAAATGTGTGTTCATATCCTTTTTAATTATGAACAATTCTCATAAATTTAATTATACTACTAGTGATCTGTGTTTCAGTAACGGAAAAATAATCATCAAATAGAATTGAGTTTGTTTTACGTTAATGTCATTATATTATTTTAGCTTTCTTAAGCACTTTCCTAACCAAAATCACGAATATATGTAGAATAAAATGGCCACACATGAAATCATTTATAACGTCGTTTTCAACCCCACCACAAAACTCATTAAAAATATATACTAGTAGTTATATAATTTAAATTATGCATGATTATATGAATTGTCTCCTAGATAAAGAGAAAGGCCTGCAAAAGGACTTATCATCTTATTTATTAACCAAACCTTACAACATTTTCTTCGTCATTCTTCTTCCTCTACAACAATGCATGGCTGGAGTTGCCTCGGTTCCTAATGATGGCAAGGATGATGATGAACATGGTAAACAATCTTCCCCTTGTTTCTTTTGCTGTTTCTTTATTTCTAATGTATCATGAATCAGCTCTATTTCCATGTTTCGTTACAGCTGCAAGGAGAAAAAGTATGCTTGATGCTATTGAACTGGAGTTTGAAGGTAGTTTAACATATATTCCTCTCTCAATATTTGAAGAAACCTTGAACTATCCTTGGTGCAATAAGTCTCCTTAATCAGATGAATTCAAATCATATACAACAAATAATTATGGTCTTGCATAAATAGCTTTTCTTTTCCTGCTTCAGCCGTGACGAGAGGCCTTAATGAGATAAAGAATGAATCAAAACAAGGTGAATACTAAATAACTTGATCCTTTTATTCCTCAGAGTCAGAGCCTTGTGAGACATGTTTTAAGTTCTTTTCTCTTTTCTTAACAGATGAAAACAAGAGAAGCTCACTAGTAAAAAAAACATGTATAGCCACCAATATATTCGTGACTGAGTCTATATATTCGTGGCTATAAGGCTAAAAAATCACGAATTGTCACGGAAAAAAATCGTAGCTATAGCTTCGTGACTTAATTGTTGGCCTTGCTTTTTCGTGGCTCTATAGTCACGAATTTGTCACTCTTAATTCGTGGCTAAATTTAGCTACGTAAACATCACCAATGATTCGTGGCTATATTAGCTACGTATTTGCCACTATTTGTTCGTGGCTAATTCTAGCTACGTAAAAATCACTTATTTTTCGTGGCAATATCTAGCTACGAATTGTCACCAAGCTTAGTGACTATATTAGCCACGATTTTGATCATAACATGTCAGTAGCTTAGCTATTAAGCCATGATTTTATGTTGGTGGCATTATTGTAACAAATCTACAAATATAATTTTCACCAAAAAATAAAAAAGCTACAAATATAATTAGTTTAGTGGCTGATTATTTGCCAAAAATATACAATAATATTAATTACTAAAACCAAAAGCCAAAATCACAAAACATGAAATCCAAATAACCATATTTTACATTACCATAATTAGTTTGATGTTTACATATTACCAAAAAGAATTGCTAACTAGCACATTAAGTAGTCTTATCTTACATTTTACCAAAGGCTTGCTAAACAAAAGTCTATCTGCTAGACTTAACCATCATTGACTGAAACTTTACAAAAAAACTTAACCATCATTGACGGGAAGTTAAATACCGAGTGATGCACACCAAGCGTCTAAGTTGCCTTGGTGTGAAGATGGAGCTGAAGCAGGAGTTGTAGAAGCTGGAGCCAGAGAAGCTGTAGCAGGAGCAGATGTTGTAGGAGCTTGCGCAGGAGCAGATGTTGTAGGATCTGGAGCAGGAGCAGCTGTTGTACGACTTAGAGCATGAGCAGCAGCAGTTGTAGCAGGAGCAGCAGCAGCAGAGGGTTGTCTAATTCCAAGAGACTGCATGATCAGACTAAGTGATTGTCGTGATGCAGCCAGCTCTCCCATAACCGTTCCCATCTTAGTATTCAAATCTGCAACATTAGTGTTGAGCGTATTGAAGTTTGTCTCCAAACTAGAGATACGCACTTCCATGTCGAGGTTGCGAGAAATAGAAGCAGCTACTTTCTCAGATGGATTGATTTCCCGGTATTGAACACTGCCGATTCCATAGACATGCCCATTTTTAGACTGTCCACGCTGTGAGAGAAACAAAACAAATATAAACATATATTCAAAAGCAAACATATACATATATAATGCAAACAAACAAACAAACAAAAAGAGAGCAAGACATTTCACCAATATATACATACCATAGAGCATGAGGCATTAAGAAAGATAAAATATTTTTTAAGAGAGTACCTTCAGATATTCTTTGTTCAACAGAACACGAGTAGGAATAGCAGATGTGGCAGTTTGGCTGTGCGGGGAACCATCTTCAGTTGTTATCTGTGAAACAGCTTCCTCTACTTCGTTGACAAGACACTCAGCACGATGGTCGATGAAAGTTCCATCTTTGCGTGTGTGTGTCGCTCGCACAAGATCAGTGTAGGCTGGTGGTTCATCTGATGCAGACTCAATCATCTACAAAAAGAAAGATGAAACATTAGTATAGATATGAAAGTAAATAATAACAGAGGAGAAGTATAACACTTACCATCTCATGCTCAATCTGCAAAAAACACTTAGGGCCTGCACAATGCTTGTGAATCCCTTTGCCATCAGGATTAGATAAGCGGCTTGCAGCAGCACTCTTGCTCTTCTTCTTTGCTGGTTCTGTTCCCCAATACTCCATTAGAGTTTCCCAATCAGTCTCACCAATGTACTTTGGTTTCTTGTTTGCCCTCTTCTTTTTGCTGATGCTATCACCAAGTGATTTCATAGTGTGCTGCCTCCAATGGTGGTAGACAGTGTCATGAAAACGAGGTTCCCAGTAGTAGTGTTGCTACAAAAAAAAAGGGAGAAGAGAGATTAGTAGTTTGTAAGTTAGTTGGATAATATTGTTGACTAAGGTATAGAAACATTCATTACCACAAAAGTTTGCCACCAAATATCTGACCTCTCACTAGGAACATCTGTCCAGTTCTTCCATGGTCCCATGAAATTTGCTTTCCATGTTGTTCGAACAAACTTGTAGACAGAGGGGTCAACACCAAACCTGAGAGAAGAGAGAGTAAAATTAGATTAAGCCCATAAACATACAAACTCAATTGTAGTTCTTACAAACTAACCATAAAGCTCCATTGACTTTTCTCGGGTGGAGGTGTGGCTGGGATTCTCTTTCAGGAGCACTCAGCAATGCATCAAGAGTTCGCTGGCTGTAGTTGTTTGCGTGTGAAGATGCTGCGCTTGTAGAACGTGAGGCTCCTTGCGGTATGGATCCTGGCGGTATGGTCCATCTTCGTTGCAGCTCTGCAGTTAGAAGGACAAAAAAAAAATCAGTAGGTGCTGTTAATAACAAGACAAGTTCTACTAGCAAACTTTTGTTAATAACAAGACAAGTTCTACTAGCAAAATCAGTAGGTGCTGTTAATCAGTAGGTCCATCCTAAGTTCTACTAAAAAAATCAGTAGGTGCTGTTAATAACAAGACAAGTCCTAACCATCAAAAACATGTTCTTAATACTAGCAAATAGCAACACCTAACAAGCAAATGACAACACTTAAAGCAAATCATAAGTGTCGGAAGAGATAAACTAGCAGAAGAACAATATCTAAACACCGTAAATAGAGCAGAAAAGAAGAATAAAAAACCAAAAAAGTCGAACACTTCAACCAGAACAATATAAACAAAGCTAAGTGTCGGAAGATATATGAACCATCAAAAGAACAATATATAAACATCATCATTAGAGCAGCAAACAAGAATTAAAAAATATGTCATAAACGAGCACTTACTCAACAAATAAGAACAATATGAACAAAGCTATTTGTCGAAAGAGATATAGCAGCCAACAAGAAAAAAGAAAAAAATTACCACTTACTCATGTCTAAATTTCGATATCAAACAGAGACAGAACTAGTAATTAGGGACCCCAAGAGAAAGAAACAGAACAGAACTAGTAATTAGGGAACCCAATAAGAAGAAGAAGAATCGATTGGAGAAGGGAGAAAGAGACAGAACAGAACTAGTAATTAGGGAACCAAATAAGAAGAAGAAGCATAAGAAGAAGAATCGATTACAAAGAAGAAGAAAAACAGTTGGCCAGAGAGATTCATTGCAGGACCTGAGTCGGAGGCCAGACAGAACAAAACTAGTAATTAGTAATTAGGGAACCCAATCGTCAAATTACCTGCAGGACCTGAGTCGGAGGGTCGTGGTCGACGGTGGCCAGAGAGATTCATTGCAGTTTGTCTGAAGAAATTATCAAGAGATATCGGAGAGATCGGGGACAGCAGCTTCGACGGAGGCAAGAAGAGAATTTAGGTTTTTCTTATTTCTCTAAGTGTGGATATAAACTAAGATAAGGAAAAGAGAGATTGTGTTATAATTAAAATTAAAATAACTATTTAGCCAAAAAATTTCATTTAACCGGGAAATTAAGTGGGGGGAAAAATTATTTAGTGGGATGGTGTGAAAAAATTTCATTTAACCGCCCAAACCAAAACAAATTGGTGTAAAAAGTTTATTTAGTTTTAATGAATTGTGATAAAAATTCTATGATCAAGCAACATTAATTGTAATAACAATTCTATGAATTAAATTTTATATGTCTTAGTAACATTAACTTCCTGATAAAATAAAATTTAATAAACATAATAAATTAATTCTTTATAGAAAATTTATATATAAAAAGAAAAGAATTCATAATACATTCCAATAGTTCTATTTACATATTTCTATGGCTTACCAAAATTAGCTTATATGATTTAGCAATATTAATTATTATAATTAAAAAATTAAAAATATATATAAAAAATATATATATATATTGATATATATTACAATGTGATATTACATATTATAATGTGAAATTATATAATAAAAACATGAGAACTTATAAAATATAATCAGACATAATTCATACATAAAAATATAAGAAAACTTATTCGGAATCGTAATCGGAATCTGAATCAGAGTCATCACACGAATCTTCTAACTCTTCTTCAGTTATGTATTCGTCATTAGGAGGAGAGACAGGTAAAACATCATAATCAACTTCATCTTCTACCACATGTGATTCAATTCGAACAATTGTACTTGGTGCGACAAACTGATTGTGTGTATCGTCTTGAAGAGCAATTAAAGCATCTTCGGCTGTCTCACGAACTCCTCTAGGCATTACTTTTGTACATGCCCACCAATCATTTGCTACAGTATGACGCATGCGTGGATAAGGAATGAAACATACCTGATCACAATTACCAGACAAAATAAAAGGATCGTATTTCTCGTATTGTCTACGCGGTGCCACATCAACGATACCTGATGGATGTTTTCTTATTCCACGACCTAGTTTTGTATCGAACCACTTGCATTTGAAAACCATGGCCTTCAGCCCAACAGCACCATGGTAATGGATCATCATTATCTCTTCTATCAGCCCATAATAATCTGTGTCAGTGGTTCCACGAACATAAACACCGTCATTTTGGGTTTTTTTATCTTTGCCATGGTTATGTGTGTGGAAACAGTATCCACGTGAGTAGTATATAGGCCATGATGTATAGTTGCGGTTAGGCCCTTGTACGAAATCCAACATCCACAATGGAAAATCAAATGATGCAGTGGCGTCGTTAATCTGTAAATTAAATTTATTTTGTGACTGAAAATTAATATGTATAAAGTAACAATTAACTTTCCAATTATTAAAAATTCATTGCAAAATTAAACTTACATAGTCTTTACACCATTCTGCAAAATATTTGTCTTTAGCTTTTTCCATGTCATTATTAGTCATTCTTGGTGTGTGCTCCCTCATATAATCTTCGAACATCCTATAACCATATAAAATTTAAATTATAAATTTAATTTAAATTTATATAAAGACTATAAAGTAATAAAAAAATTTATACCGTTCATAAGGCTCAAATTTATCACAGTTGAGCAACATAAATGTTTGGAGCACTGTGTAGTCATGATCATTAAGCCATCCACTTGTAGTTTTTCCACTAACACGACCCTCATGGTAGAACAAGGTAGGCACATCAGGATAAAAATATGTAAATCGAATTTCTCCTTGAGCAGCATCATCCCTAACTTCTGGATGTCCAAAATAATTTGCAGATGCATTTGCTATCTCCTCATTCACACATTGTGCAACAATCGAACCTGCAATATGTGCTTTGTTCTTAACTTTCCTCTTTAGATGGTACATGTATCTCTCGAACGGATACATCCACCGATATTGTACTGGACCTCCTAAAGCAGCTTCATCTGGTAGATGCACGGGAGATGTTCCATAACATCAAAGAACGACGGTGGAAATATCTTCTCCAAATTGCAAAGTTTTACCGCAATATTTTCTTTCAACAAAGCAACATCATCAATGCGTAAAGTCTTCGCTGAGATATCCCGAAAAAAAAGTGCAATTTCTACAAACATAAAAATATACATCATTAAGGTATCAGTGTTAGTATAAAAATATGTTAAAAGTAAAAGATCAATAAATTACCGGAAATTGCCGTGTGAACGGGTTGTGGGAGAAGTTCTTCAAAACAAAATGGTAGAAGTCGCTGCATAATGACGTGGCAATCATGGCTTTTCAAACCTGACAACTTCCAATGAGTTTCGTCGACGCAACGACTGAACTTTGACGCGTAACCATCTGGAAATCTTATCTCATTTTTCATCCATAGGAGAAATTGCCTTTTCTTTTCATTTGACAACCTATATATTGGTACCGGCATTGTCCCATCGCGGCGAAGATTCAACGGATGTCTTCTACATAACACAGCAAGATCCATTCTTGATTTAATGTTATCTTTCGTCTTCCCAGGAACATTTAAAACCGTGTTGATGAGATTATCAAAAAAGTTCTTCTCGATATGCATGAAGTCAAGGTTATGTCGAAGAAGAAGATTTTCCCAGTAAGGCAACTCCCAAAATATACTCTTTTTAACCCAATTATGATGAACCCCATATCCATCGATGGTTCGAGCAGGCTGCTGGTGTCCGTTCCCTCCACAATCGACTGTTCTAAACAACCCCAAAATATTGTTTATTCTTTCGTGAAGAATTTCCTCTCCATTCAACCATGGTGGATGATCATCTAGTACTTCTTTCCCCCGTCGAAAGGCCTGAACATTACGCCTGTATGGATGATCTTGAGGTAAAAACATTCTGTGGCAATCAAACCAACTATTTTTCCTTCCATTTGTTAACCAAAATGATTTTGTCTCATCTAGACAATATGGACACGATAAACGACCATGTGTCGTCCAACCAGACAACATGCCATATGCTGGGAAGTCGCTGATTGTCCACATCAACGCAGCTCGCATCGTGAATTTTGCCTTTCTTGATACATCATATGCTTCCACACCGTCACTCCATAGACTTTGCAATTCTTCGATCAACGGTTGAAGATAAATATCTAGACTTTTTTTTGGATGCTTTGGCCCAGGAACGAGTACCGATAGAAAAAAAAATTCTTTTTTCATGCACATATTGGGTGGCAAATTATAGGGAGTTACGATAACAGGCCATACTGAATGTGCCTCCCCATTCATACCAACAGGATTAAATCCATCCGTTGATAAACCAAGATAAATATTGCGACTTTCGGCAGCAAAATTAGGATATACCTCATTAAAATGTTTCCATGCTACTCCGTCAGATGGGTGCTGCATTTCTCCTTCGGTAGACATATGTTCAGTGTGCCATCGCATAGCCGTTGCAGTCGCCTCTAACTGGTATAACCTCTTCAACCGATCTGTAATCGGCATATAAAACATTCTCTGCTTAGGTCTATTTTTCCCTTTCCCATTGTTCGGGTGGTATCTATCTTTATTACAGAACCGACACTGCATTAGATCTCGATCGTCTCCTTTCCAAAAGAGCATGCAATTATCCTCGCAAACATCAATCTTATATACTGGTAGCCCAAGCTCTCTTGCCAGCTTCTTTGTCTCGTAGTATGATGCAGGAGCTTTATTCGGTGTGGGTAAAACAGCTTTGAAAGTCTGTGATAGCTCATCAACGCATGCTTCCACCATATTGTAATCAGATTTTGCTTTCAACATACGGGAAGCCAGGTACAGCTGAGAAATTCCTTCCGGACAACCATCGTAAAGAGGCTCTTTAGCGGCTTCAAAAGCTTCAAAAACACTATCAACATATGCCTCTTCATGTGTTGCTTCCATTGTATTCTCCAACACATGTGGAGACGCCGCCTCTGGTATAATGTTAACATCTGCATATGGATAATACTCATAAGTATTTCCTGGAGCTTGAAAATTTGTAGCATTTGGCGGCAAAATTGCTTCTTCACCGGTAAAATGACTTGCCCCCGAAGATTCTCCAACATGATAATAAGATTCTCCATGGTTCAGCCAAATATAGTAATTTCCTTTGAACCCCACCCGATAAAGATGTCTAGCGACCGTTCTTGCATCACGCTGTTTTCCATTCTTACACCGAGCACAAGGACACAACAAAGTGTTGGTTTCCTGATAAGATGCTTGATTACAAGCAAATTCGATAAAAACATCAATTCCCGCCAAAAATGTTTCTGAAACACAATTTCTGATTGGATCAATACGTTGATCCATCCACTCTCGATTTTGAAAATAATAAGACATGAAATTTTTAAAAAGAAAAATAAAACTCTCTCCCGATTTTTTTTGAAAAGAAAAATAAAACTTTCTCTGAATCTATTTTTTACTTACTTGCTTAATGGATATGGAAAGAAGCGAGAAATGGTTTGCTTTTATAGAAAACCTTGGCCACGAAGTAGCCACGAAAAAAACGTGGCTAACTACGATTTTGTTCGGTGGAAATCGTGACACTATCTTCTGCCCACACTTCCTTCTGCAAATTTAATCTTGTCTCCCAATCTTGTCGGACTAGTTGGTCATTCGGTGGCATGGCCACGAAAAAGTCACGAATAGTTTAGTGGCTATACAACCATATCACTTGGGATGGATAATTTGGTGGAGTAGTCATGAATTTGTCACGACATGTATTAGTGGCAACAATAATTTGGTGGTCTAGTCACGATTTGGCCACGAATTTACTCCGTGACAGTTGTCCAGTCACTCTTTAGCTACGAATGGGAGCGTGGCTATATAGTCTTGTGATGGGATGGAAAAATTCGGTGGAAGAACCACGAAATAGCCACGATATTGTCCGTGTCTACTTTAGCCACGAAAGTGTTCCTGACAAAGGAGTGACAAAAGTGGTCACGCCGTTCATTCGTGGCGATTTCGTGACTATAGTTGTCACGAAGTCACTAGGAATTATTTTCGTGGTTTGTTCGTGGCAAATATATTTTTAGTCACGATGCTTGGTGACAAAAACGTGGCTATACGTTTTTTTTTTACTAGTGGCTTATGTTGGTGGGAGCAATCAAACGCGAATTTGAAGGTAACCTTAAGAACTAAATAATTCTTATAAAAACAAGGACAAGTTTCTAACAGTTTGGTTTGGTCCTCTTGTTTAATTCTAACTTGCATGCAACTACTACAATTGCAAAGGCCAATGGAGATGACTGTAACAGACTGGTTTTATATTTTTCTTTAGGTCATTTTCTTTCATATTCTTTGCGATAGGTCTTAATTGCATGTGTTGTGTCAACATCTGCAAAGAGTACGTCAACCATAAGTGTAACACATAAAACTTATGCCAGAAAAAGTGGTACTTAATCTTCAGATTCTTACAAATATATCTATTTTCTAAAAGGAAATGATTAATATCTCAACGTTTATATGTTCTTTTTTTAATAGCTGGATTGGAAGGTCTTCTAAAACCTGCAGGTTAGCTTTGAAGCTCATCTACCATAAGCTGGATTGGAAGGACTGGAAGGCTCTCACATCTACCATAATCTCAGTTTCTTGATATCTTTTGACTTGAATTTGGTAGGGCTCAGAGACTTCTCGTCTCACCATGTCATTGAACAATTTTGTTCATACACATAGAGATCAAACGTCCTCAAAGGTAAGCTCAGTCCTTGGCTCATCATCGGTTACTTCTACCACAAGCGAATCATCCGCTAAATGAGAGAGCATGGAGGGATTGAAGCTAACCCTAAAGAAGCTGCGCGGTCTTAGTGCACGTGATCTCATAAATCATCCAAACTTCGATGAAATTATAGCAGCCGGTATACGTTAAAAGGTACTCAGCTCAGCTTCTATTGGTTAGATCTCTTTGCTAGCCAAATACAAAACCGTCATTAAAGAAGGACTCGAGGCTTCTCAAAGAGTCCAGTTTGGTCAAACCCGAGCCAAACTGTTGAAAGAAACCGCAATGGAGAAGCAGCTCGGCTGCGTTTGGAACCTATCTCAGCTATTGGAATGACTACTTTCTTTGTGCAGCGTTTTTTAAATTTGGATTAAATTGAGTACTAGTTGGCTACTTTGAGGTTCAAGATGTTCATCTCTCCAATCTACTTGGGAGCGGTTGCCTTATCCACCCTTGTGTTGGCAACGGTGTTTTCTGTCTTGGTCTACCTGCCCGATTTACATGGGTTGTGGCTGGAGTTTTCTCGAATGACGGATATTCCAAGCTTATCTGTGCTGCTTAACAAGTTGGATATGTACAACTTCCCGCGTCTCATCCCCTCAATTATGTCTCATTTCTCCGGTATGGGGTTGATCTTGGTCGCTTCTCCTTGCTCACTGATCCTTGCGACTATCTGGGTGATATATGCCTGCATATTACTATATTATGTTACCACTGCCCAATGCCAAGCTTATGATCCTCGCTTCTCCTTGCTCACTGATCCTTGTGATTGGTGACCCTCTCATCTTTGTTTGTCTATCTGCATCTCGTGCATGCCCTCATTGTCTTTAGGCATCATGAATATTTGGATTTCTCTGCTGCAATTCTACAAACAACTTTTGTTACCGTGTTTGGATTACTCTCCTTCATGTCCATCTGGTTGTGGGTTTGCATCGGTGCTTTTGTTACTTCACTAGCGTGGAGGTGCTATATTATTGATGGCCAGATTGGGAGGAGAAACGCACCTTGGCGGGTTTGGGTGAACATTCTTTCGGATAAGTCAAATGATTGAGAGGGGAACGCAGCTAGGCGGGATTGGTCTACACATCATTTCTCATAAGTAAGAACAAAAAATATATATATATATATAGGCATTAGTGATAATATTATTCATTTTTGTGTTTATTCTACTCATTCGAGTTACATTAGTGCTTATTCCGAAACAATATTAACTCCTTCTACAGTTTTATTTACATATTACAGTATGTTCAACTTTAGTTCAGTCAAACTATCAACATGATTAGAATCTAAATCGCAAAATTCACTTCATTATAATAAAACTTCTTTCGTACAAGATCTTTAAAAATTATATGGAGCCTTGTATCAAAATATTTTAGAATCTCAAATTCAGTTTTTATTTTTTATTATTTTAGAAATTTATATAAAAAAATTTGAACTCTATTGCAGGGTAGTATTTAATAAAATATTTTTATAGAAATCCTAATATACTTTTAAATTAAATTAGTGTCTATATGTGAGGTAGTATTTGGATACCAAACATACATGATACTATATATCTAAATAAATTATTAAAAATTTATCAACACATTAGAGGTAAGTATAATAATCCTAAGAAAACCCAAACATATGCATAACATGTAAACATACTGTCTGAGTTTTACATATACAAATATATATATATATATATATATATTTATTTATATAAATCCTTTAATGTGAGACCATCTATTTATGGTCATATAATATGAGAAAATCTATGTGTTCCTATAAGTTGAGATTGTCTCATATAAGATTGAGACAACTTCATCAACCACCACCAATACTGGAGCATCAAAACTGAATCAGGACAAAGAGGTTATATAATAGTAAAATTTAATTTGCAAACCAATCATAATATAGAGATCAGAATAGCCTAATTTAGGTGTATCAATCTAAACAAAACATCATACAATCCAATCTGGTAACTATTTGTGAATTTTTTATAAGAAATAAATGTGTGTTATGAATATAGAGTTTAGGGATAAAGCTCTTGTGTATTCTTATTGATTAATCCTGTGGTTACATGCATATATATAGTAGAGTACAAGGCCTAAGCTTAAACCGACATAAGTAAGGAGTTGCCGAGAAGGCTTCGGTTCATGGGCCAAAGGTGTGCAGACTGAGTATGGCCGAGAGGCCGAGTCTCCATGAATAGTATATGGGCCGGTCTATAGAGTCCACTAAGTGTTTCACAACACTCCCCCTTAGACGAGATGACCGTGCCTATGCTAGAATGAGATCGACGCAATGTGCTTGGGGGTGCTGCCTCATTAAAACCTTACCAGGAAAACCCATTGGGATAAAACCTTGGTGAAGGAAAAAGAGTACAGCACACATTGCTCCCTCTGTTCCAAACATCACTCCAAGTCCCTAAGTCTCCGCATTCCAATCTGGTGCGTGAGCTACTTGAATGTTGTTGTCGGTAGCGATTTGGTGAAGAGATCGGCTGAGTTGTCGCATGACTGAACTTGCACCACTTGAAATTTTCCGGCCTTTTGTAGTTCATGTGTGAAGAAGAACTTGGGCAGTATGTGCTTTGTCCGATCTCCCTTGATGTAACCTTCTTTGAGCTGTGCGATGCAGGCTGTATTGTCTTCATAAATTATGGTTGCTTCTTTGCTGTCTTCCAATCCACTGTCTGTCCGAATATGCTGAGTCACGGACCGCAACCAGACACACTCACATCTGGCTTCATGTATTGCTAGTATCTCTGCGTGATTTGATGATGTGGCTACAAGGGTTTGCTTCATAGAACGTGATACTAGGATTTTTGTGTCTCCTAGCAGGTTCAATTAACCTTAAGTGTTGTAGTATTTAAGGTGTCAATCCAAATGGGATGTTGCTAGCAATCAAGATGCAATCAAGGAATCACAAGTTAAGCCAATTCAAAGAGTGTTTTTATCTAACAGTCCTAGAATGATCAAAATGCGAAATGGAAATGAGTCACAGAACTAGAAACAAGAATGCATGACAAGAAGCGAAAGTGAATAAAAACGCAAATGATTCTAAGCATGAACAAACGAAACAGTTCTAGGAATGTAATAAAAATCAGAAAGAAAAAAGTCCTAAGGATGGGGTAATTGATGTCGGTGGAGTATCCTAGTCTAAAGAGTGTTCAACATACCATAAGCAAAGTATCCCTAAACAATGAACATCACAACTTAGCTAATCCAATCTCTTGGCAAAAGCTACTCAGACGCAACCACTTCCATACCTAGCTCTCGCTAGAGAAACGTGGTCGAGCAGGCATGACAGACAAGTTCATTCGCGTCAACAAACATCCTAAACAACTAATCTCTTAGGCTAGGAACGTAAGTCTCTGGCACTAGTTGGTCAGACATTTCATCAAACACCTTTTGGGTGCGGAAATGTCTCGAACCTAGTTCCAATTGATCAGAGAGAAACAAGTAATTCTAACTCTAGTCCAGAAGGGAATTTTACAATCAAAGCTTAAACACTCTACATCCTAAGATCCTCCACCTAATCTATCCCATCCTCAGGAACTACCACACTACTCAGATCCGAAAATCATAGTCAAGGATGCAAACACAGAAATCATTGAATCAAGCATAATAAGATAGATAAAAATAAGATTAACAACTTTGTAGAAGGAATCAAATGCAAAATCTCAATAAATCTCAACGATATCGGAATACAAGTCTGAGAACGTGTTTTTGATGCTAGGTTCAAAACCTTCTGGGAACGAAAACGAGATTTAAAGATAAGATGTCTCCGCAAAGACTTAACAAAATGTATATATAGTAGTCCAACATGGAAAGCCCTAAAACTTAAAACGACAAGGTAAAGCGTCGGTTCGGTAATCTCCTGAAGCATGTGAAACCAAACGTCTTTCTTCCCGACATGTGCGATCAAGTCTATGTGCGTCGAATGGAATCCAATGTCATCATAGCTCGGATGGAAGGCTGAGGAGCATGGCTTGGACGGATAGCTCGGACGGAACGGAGATGGTGACAATGGCTCGGACGAGACGGAGATGGTGACCATGGCTCGGACGAGAATGAAGATGGTGACCATGGCTCGGACGAGAATGAAGATGGTGACCATGGCTCGGACGAGAATGAAGATGGTGACCATGGCTCGGACGAAACGAAGATGGTGACCATGGCTCGGACGAGAATGAAGATGGTGACCATGGCTCGGACGAGAATGAAGATGGTGACCATGGCTCGGACGAGAATGAAGATGGTGACCATGGCTCGGACGAAACGAAGATGGTGACCACGGCTCGGACGAGATGCAGATGGTGACCATGGCTCGGACGAAACGAAGATGGTGACCATGGCTCGGACGAGATGCAGATGGTGACCATGGCTCGGACGAAACGAAGATGGTGACCATGGCTCGGACGAGAATGAAGATTGTGACCATGGCTCGGACGAAAATGAAGATGGTGACCATGGCTCGGACGAGAATAGCTTCCAACGTTTCCTAAATACCTGAAATACTCCAAAATGCACAATGTATGCAAGGATGATGCAAGAGCTACCTAGACGTGCAAAGTGTATAGAAAAACTAGAAAACGATGCAAACCAACGAGTTATCCTAGCTAAATGCATGATAAAAATAGGCTAAGGAGAGACAAAATATAGACATATCAACTCCCCCAAACTTACTCTTTGCTTGCCCTCAAGCAAACAATCAAGAATAGAGTATGGAGAAGAGGTGTGAAGATGGGGTCTCAGAACCTAAAACATGCTAAATAAAATAGTTAGAATCAAGGTCCTTGTTTTTAGTTCTATGATGCATGGTGAAAGAACTCTATATATTTTTTTCTACACATGCAATCCTATCAATCATTCCCTTTAACATTCATTAACAGAGAACCGTGAATCAAGCTAAGCAATGTCGTTGAACTCATTTGGCTAGGGTGAAGGGTTGGAGACTTAGATGGTCTCCTTCTCGAGTGGTTTCATCAATACATGACAAGGTTCTCTCACAAAAATGAGTTGAGCTTAAGAGAAGGCTAAAGGTTGAAACCAACTGATGCATACAAGAGCAGCGCCCTGTCTACCCAAAAAACATTCCAAACCAAAGTTGGACCTATCTCTACCCTTCATCAGAAACTTCATCTCAAACCCATTCTTTCATTCTTTAGATTTGGTCTTAGGAAGAGTTCACTTCTTATCACTCTAGCGGATTGGGAAAACTCTAATATCACTATGGTTCATTCTCTTTTCTTCTGAAGACTCTAGACATCTTAAGCATTTTTACTTTCTTTTCTTTGTCTAATTTTTTTTTTTTTTTTTTTTTCATGCCCAGAACCAATTATTCTTTTTACTTTGCTCACCCCAAATCCTTTACTAGACGTGTAAACTTTGAAAACACATCTTCTTCCTTAAGACTTTCTCCCCTTTACTTTACTGCACAAATCCAAACCCAATACCCAATGTCAAGTTCTCACCTAGTCCTACTAGTCCGGATAACGCAAACTAGAGCTACACAGGATCCTACTCTTGTCGGTTAGAACCTAACACTTTCTAACAAGCTCAACTCGGAAAAGACCTGACACTCAAGAATACAATTGGCTTGAAAGAACGGTTGGTTAAGGGTGCGGGGAACTGTTCCAAAGATGGGAATCAGCTACTTGGATTGACAAGGGTGGTAAAAACGTGAAAGAAAATCCAAGTATGTATATGGTATCCATGAGTTCATATTCAATGCATAACAGGATAATTGCAAGTCAGGATTAGGTTCAAGTAGACAGGGAACGACATCAATTCAGAACATGCTTCAATCTTACATTTTCAAATTCAATCAACATGCATCAAAGAACTAATAACAAGGGCCTTGATCATATCCTATTGAATTCAGCATGCTACCAAGGTTACAATCATCATCAACCCCTATGCTAAATGCAACAACCCTACATGCACAACATTAGACTCAATCCTAAAATGCAAATGCAAACTACATGAACACTCTGTTTTTGTGGAGATTTTCGAATTTTTTCAATTTTTTTGGTTTTTTTATTTTTTATTTTTTTGTATGCAAATAAATGGATGCTATCTCAAACATGATATGATGCAAAAAATTGAAATAAGAATCACAGAACACAACGTCAGATACATCATCCCAAACCCTCCCCAAACTTAAATTACACAGTCTCTGTGTAAGAAAAATTTGCAGGTGGATTTAAGAATCTCAACAGAAGCAATGCAGAAATGAAATGGTATATACAATGGAAGGTAGGAGTACCTCAGTAGTAGAAGAAGGAGTCTGAGCTCGCCCAAGGAGTTGGGGCGTGGTACTGGCTCTGTCCTTCACCGTGTTCGGGATCCGCAGGAGTGGTCTCACCGGGTTGGTCGACTTGTTGCTCAACCGCTTGCGTGTTCTGATAAGTGCTCGGCTGCTCGTCGCACTGCATGTCGTCGACTCTGGATTCGCCATGGTCCGAGACTAATACTACCACCTCCGTAGGATGATAATCACCTTGTTGTTCGCCCTGCTGCTCAACCCCGTGCATGCCCTGATGATCATCTTGAGTGTCATCTCGCTGCTCAACCTCAACCTCGTGCTCATCGCGAGCTGCAGAATGACACGCTGATCGACGACTTGAGGAAGCTCTGGAACCTCACAAACCTTGTCTCCTCCTCTCCCTGGACTCATGAGACGAGTGTTGCGAAGGAGCGGATGAAGGCTGATGCTCCCGTGACACATATGAAGATTGATGTGCTAGGGAGGGAACCAGAGAAAGTGTTCTTTGACGAGTTGGCTCGAGAGTCGCGGAGGCGCGTCCCGACATTGGTCTGGTGTTCTCAGGGATAAACATTGGGACGATGGTAGTGGATGTAGAACAGCTGACCTTACACATGAAGTTCGTGAACATCTTTGTGAAACTGCTCAACGCCCTATCTCTTGCCTTCCTTCGTACAGATTTTCTGGGCGCTTGTCCTGAACGCAACTCAGGTCCCTCCTGTTCGTAATCAATGTCCTCCTCTCTTGAGTTAGAAGCTGGTACCAGCCTCTTCCCGCGACTCTTGCTCTTGGTGATCGGTTTGACAGGTCTGCTTGACCCCACTGCCTGTTCTGAACCTCCAACAACTTCGTTAACCATGTTCTTCATTTTCAGGAAACGCTTTGTCATGGACTCAGATGATGAGCGTTCTCCACCTACACTCCCATACGCCTCTCATCCCATGTATGAGCTCAGTACTCTTTCTGTTCCGCTGAAACATGATGAACTCAAAGCTAAACGTTAATATGTTAGTAAACAAGTAACAAGAGCAATTACAAAATTTTAAACTCGAAAGTGCGAAGAGAGGATAAACCGATCGAGTGGAATGGGATGGTGGTGAGTGAACTCTCCGGATCAGGTGTGGGTTCGACGGGGAAGAATGGTGGTTCCGGAGCTGTTTTGGCACGCTGGTTCGAGTGGGGGTAGGTCGGCTCGAGTATTGAAGCAGCGAGGATCGAGTCGTAGTGTGTTGGCTCGAGGGGGTAGAGACTCCGTTGGTCGTGACGTCGGACTGAAAAAGTGAGACAACTCGATGGATTGAGTGGATGTGAGTCGCTGCTCGAGTCGCAGAGAGGAGATGGTGCAGAGAAAGACCATTGAAGCTTCGGTCGGGGATGTGTAATTCCGCGTTGGTCGAGTCGCACATGTTTGGATAGTTTCAGTCGAGTCATGGAGCGTGAACGTTGAGATGGACAGGTCGACTCGAGGTGATCCTCATGGTGTTGGTCGAGTGGACGGAGGTTGGTGAGGTGACGAGATCGGAGTAGTTTTGACAATGGCGGTGGACAGTGGAATAGATGCGGCTCGAGCGGTGGCTCGATCCAGTGGAACGTCGGTGTCTCGAGTCGGGTCTTGACGTTGTTCGAGTGGGAGACCTCACGTTCTGAAGTTTCTGCCTCAACTGCACATACTTCATCTGCGTCTGATAGCTGCTCAAACTCCTCTGGTCCATCCATTTCTCTATGGGAGTCTAGCAGATTCTTGTAACAAGTGGTTTCCTCATGCAGGAACCCTTCTTCCCCATCCTTGGTCAAAGCAGTCTTGAGATGATCTTCCTCAGCTAATTCCTCCAACAACTCATCAGCCAACTTATCCATCTCTTCAATGTAGAAAACTTGTCCTCCTATTGTTGGCTTCTTCAAAGTATCCTTGATGTCAAATTTCATAATGAAGTCGTCGCCCAGATTAAGATCAATCTTGCTATTTTTGACATCAATGATGGCTCCAGCAGTCGCCAGGAATGGTCTTCCTAAGATCAGCGGATCTTTTGGTTCTTCATCCATCTCCGAACCACAAAGTCGGTTGGCACTTCCACGTCTCTGATCCTGACAGGTAAATCTTCTAAAATACCATGTGGAAGTCTCATTGTTCTATCTGCAAGGATGAGGGAGATGTCGCAACCTTTAAACCTTGTAAAACCCAACCTCTTAGCCACAGAGAGTGGCATAAGATTAACTGAAGCGCCAAGATCACATAGACACCTATCAAAAGACATAGGTCCAAGAGAGCAAGGTAAAGTGAATGATCCAGGATCTTTGAGCTTCTTGGGTACAATCTTTTCTGAATGATTGCACTGCACTCAAGACTTAGTACCGACATGCCTTGAACTTCTTTTGATCTCTCCATCACTAAGTCGTTGAGGAATTTCTGGTAGTGAGGAACAAGTGCGAATGCATCCAGCAATGGCATTCTCAACTCAATCTCCTTGACTTGCTTTTCGAACAAGGCTTTGTACTTCTCAGTAAGCTGCTTCTTGAACTTCACTGGAAAAGGTAGAGGAGGTTTGTACGATGGAGGGATGAATCTCACAGGTTTGTCCTTGGGAGCAGCGGGTTCTTCAGTAGCTCGAGGATCAGATTGCTTGGCTGACTCAACTGGATCCTTAAGCACCTTGACGGGATCCTTTATCTGAACTTCATCTTGAAGAAAATCCTCCCCATCTGAACTCTCATTGTCCTCAGTGAGCTGTACATCTATAGCTTGGGTGGTGATAGCCTGGATAGTAGCATAGTCCTTGGGATTCTGAACAGCCTTCCCGGAAATTGGCCAGGCTTTGGTGTAGAAGTAGAAGCAGATTGGCCTTCCATGTACCTTATCTTCGAATTCAGAGATTCGAATTTAACATTTAGATCATTGTAGGAACATTCCATCCTTTGACTAAGGTCAGCAAACTTCTTTGCAGTATCCATGGAACCGCTAGCTTGGCCCTGAAGAATTTGTTGCATCATCTGCTTCATTTCTTGATCTGGGGTTGGTGTAGGCTGAACTGGTTGAGGTCGGAATCCTGGCGGTGGTCCTGAGGTAGCTTGGTAACCCTGCTGGAACTGTTGTTTTGGAGCGAATCCCGGATTGTAAGGCACAAAAGGTTTTTGTTGCCCTTGCTGTTGTTGTTGAGGCGGGTACACCTGATCTTGTGGATTAGCAACATTGGTACTTCGGTAAGACAAATTGGGGTTTGTCTTGTAGGGGTTGTAACCTTTGTTGTATCCACCCTGATTCTGAACATAGCTGATCTCTTCATTCTGCTCCCCCTCCCCATCTGGAACTTGGAAAGGGTCGTCCTCAGAGACGAAGTGGACGCTCCTCTGCTGGCTCAGCAAGATACGGTCGAGCTTCTCACTGACATTCTTGAGGTCCTTCTTGTACTTCTCGTCAGACCCAGCGTCACCGCGAAATGTGCGGTCATAATCCTCGTCGTAGTTGCCGTCGGACTGAGCGAGATTCTCCACCAGTTGCCAACCTTCCTCGACGTCCTTGTTCAGGAAGTTACCGTTAGAAGCGGTGTCAAGCAGCATACGTATCTTTGGTAGTACACCACGGTAGAGAGTGCTCAGCAGTGACTCGTTGCTGAAACCATGGTGTGGACACTGGCTGTGGTAACCCTTGAAACGCTCCCAGGCTTCACAGAATGATTCTGAGCTCTTTTGAGTAAAGCTAGAAATCTCATTCCTGAGACGTGCTGTTCTGGAGTTGGAGAAGAACTTCGCCAAGAACGCTTTCTTGCAACCATCCCAGGTGGTGATTGAACCCTTGGGAAGGTTTTTCTCCCATTGATGAGCCTTGTCTCCCAGGGAGAATGGGAAGAGGCGCAGCTTAAAACCATCCTCACTGACGCCGTTGATCTTGGTGAGACCACAAAGACGGTCGAACTCGTCCAAGTGGTCGAGTGGATCCTCCATAGGCAACCCGTGAAACTTGTTTCCTTGGATCATGGTAATCAGACCACTTTTGATCTCGAAGTTGTTGTTCGGCACGGCGGGAGGGACGATTCCAGCACGTTGAGTGTGAGTGTTCGGTGCATCCCCAGCACCAATGTTTCGCGGTCCCTGATGTGGTTCATGCTGTTGTTCCATAGTGATGTGTGCGAGATGCTCAACGGGTTGACGAGCTTGTCGTGGGCGTTGCAACCGATTGATTTCGTCGATCACAGGAAGGAGATTCTGATGCCCTCTTGATCTGGTGTGCATGCAAGGTTGCAATCAATAGGTACCTGAGATGCAAAACAAACAAGCAGAAAACCAAAGCAAGTCAGTACTCAGAATGATTGTGTAACAGAACTTAATCTTGCAAAACGTGAAATCTTAAATGTAGCAAAAAGAATCCCAAATGGCAACGGCGCCAAATTGATACTAAGATTTTTGTGTCTCCTAGCAGGTTCAATTAACCTTAAGTGTTGTAGTATTTAAGGTGTCAATCCAAATGGGATGTTGCTAGCAATCAAGATGCAATCAAGGAATCACAAGTTAAGCCAATTCAAAGAGTGTTTTTATCTAACAGTCCTAGAATGATCAAAATGCGAAATGGAAATGAGTCACAGAACTAGAAACAAGAATGCATGACAAGAAGCGAAAGTGAATAAAAACGCAAATGATTCTAAGCATGAACAAACGAAACAGTTCTAGGAATGTAATAAAAATCAGAAAGAAAGAAGTCCTAAGGATGGGGTAATTGATGTCGGTGGAGTATCCTAGTCTAAAGAGTGTTCAACATACCATAAGCAAAGTATCCCTAAACAATGAACATCACAACTTAGCTAATCCAATCTCTTGGCAAAAGCTACTCGACGCAACCACTTCCATACCTAGCTCTCGCTAGAGAAACGTGGTCGAGCAGGCATGACAGACAAGTTCATTCGCGTCAACAAACATCCTAAACAACTAATCTCTTAGGCTAGGAACGTAAGTCTCTGGCACTAGTTGGTCAGACATTTCATCAAACACCTTTTGGGTGCGGAAATGTCTCGAACCTAGTTCCAATTGATCAGAGAGAAACAAGTAATTCTAACTCTAGTCCAGAAGGGAATTTTACAATCAAAGCTTAAACACTCTACATCCTAAGATCCTCCACCTAATCTATCCCATCCTCAGGAACTACCACACTACTCAGATCCGAAAATCATAGTCAAGGATGCAAACACAGAAATCATTGAATCAAGCATAATAAGATAGATAAAAATAAGATTAACAACTTTGTAGAAGGAATCAAATGCAAAATCTCAATAAATCTCAACGATATCGGAATACAAGTCTGAGAACGTGTTTTTGATGCTAGGTTCAAAACCTTCTGGGAACGAAAACGAGATTTAAAGATAAGATGTCTCCGCAAAGACTTAACAAAATGTATATATAGTAGTCCAACATGGAAAGCCCTAAAACTTAAAACGACAAGGTAAAGCGTCGGTTCGGTAATCTCCTGAAGCATGTGAAACCAAACGTCTTTCTTCCCGACATGTGCGATCAAGTCTATGTGCGTCGAATGGAATCCAATGTCATCATAGCTCGGATGGAAGGCTGAGGAGCATGGCTTGGACGGATAGCTCGGACGGAACGGAGATGGTGACCATGGCTCGGACGAGAATGAAGATGGTGACCATGGCTCGGACGAGAATGAAGATGGTGACCATGGCTCGGACGAGAATGAAGATGGTGACCATGGCTCGGACGAGATGCAGATGGTGACCATGGCTCGGACGAAACGAAGATGGTGACCATGGCTCGGACGAGATGCAGATGGTGACCATGGCTCGGACGAAACGAAGATGGTGACCATGGCTCGGACGAGAATGAAGATTGTGACCATGGCTCGGACGAAAATGAAGATGGTGACCATGGCTCGGACGAGAATAGCTTCCAACGTTTCCTAAATACCTGAAATACTCCAAAATGCACAATGTATGCAAGGATGATGCAAGAGCTACCTAGACGTGCAAAGTGTATAGAAAAAACTAGAAAACGATGCAAACCAACGAGTTATCCTAGCTAAATGCATGATAAAAATAGGCTAAGGAGAGACAAAATATAGACATATCAGAACGCCAAGAGATTGCTGTACCACCGTGTGTAAACACATAACCTGTTTGTGACTTGCCATTGTGTGGATCGGATAAATAAACTGCATCAGCAAAACCAACTAAACCATCTTTGTTATAGTTAGTGTAATATAGACCAAAGTCTGTCGTTCCCTGTAGGTAACGCAGAACATGTTTAATACCATTCCAGTGTCTTATGGTCGGACAACAACTAAATCTTGCTAGGAAGTTCACGGTAAAGCATATGTCTGGTATAGTGTGGCTAGCCAAGAACATTAACGCTCCTATAGCACTGAGGTAAGGCATTTCAGGTCTGAGAACTTCTTCATCGGCCTTCTTGGGAGCGAATGGATCTTTATCTACATCTGTACTTCTCATAACCATAGGGCTAGTAAATGGGTGAGCTTGCTCCATATTAAACCTCTTGAGTACCTTTTCTGTATATGCCTTTTGATGCACAAGGATACCATTGTTTCTGTACTCAAGCTGCAATCCCAAACAGAATTTTGTCTTGCCTAGGTCTTTCATCTCAAATTCTTTCTTGAGGTATTCTACAGTTTGGGTGATTTCCCCAGAGGTTCCAAGGATGTTCAAATCATCCACATAGACTGCTATTATCACAAATCCTTTGTTTGCAAACTTCTTTATAAATATACATGGACTGATTGAGTCATTCTTATAGCCTTTCTTTGCCAAATAGTCGCTTAGTCAGTTATACCACATTCGACCACTCTGTTTCAGTCCATAAAGCGATTTGTCTAGCCTTATGCAGTATTGTTCTCGAGAACCACTCTTATCTTTGAGTTCTATTCCCTCTGGTAATCTCATATAGATTTCATTATCCAGTGGACCATATAAGTATGCAGTTACAACATCCATTAACCGCAAATCCAGTTTTTCTCTTACGGCCAGACTTATTAGATATCTAAAAGTCGTTGCATCCATCACAAGGGAGTATGTCTCCTCATAGTCTATTCCTGGTCTTTTAGAGAATCCTTGTGCTACAAGCCGTGGTTTATATCTCACAATTTCATTGTTCTCATTTCTCTTTCTTACAAAGACCCACTTATGTTCAACTGGTTTAATTTCAGGTGTTATCCATAAGATCGGACCAAACACACTTCTCTTCTTCAAAGAGTTTAACTCCACATCAATAGCTTCTTTCCATTTAAGCCAATCTTTGCTTTGAGTGCACTCTAATGTGGATGTGGGTTCTAGATCCTCATTTATCTCAAGTGCTACCTTGTATGCAAATATATCATCAATGTTGACATCTTTTCTGTTCCATTTAATTCCAGACATGATATAGTTTTTTGAAATCTCATTATTATCAATATTTTCAGGAACTTGAGGTTCAGCGTCCTGAACCCCATCCGGCTCCTTATCATTTGCCGCGGCCATGTCTTTATTTTCTGTAATTCCTTGAACCTCGGTCTGTTTTGCACCTTTGGACTTTCGAGGATTTTTATCTTTGGAACCTAATGGTCTACCTCGTTTCAAATGGGTTTTAGACTCTGTAGCAACTTGAATATTGTGTTCCTTCTGAACATCAATTCATACTGGTGCATTGCAAACTGGTATGTACGATTTTGTTACTCTCTTTGGGTCAGCAAAGGAATCTGGCAATTGATTAGCTAGCTGCTGTAAATGTATAATCTTTGAACCTCTGCATCACATGCTAGATTTCGAGGATCTTGCCAATTTAAGGATTTTTGATTCCATGTTAATTCTTTGACCAGCTTGCTATTCTCACCACCTAACATAGGGAATTCAGACTCAATGAATTGACAGTCCGCGTATCTGGCCTTAAATAGATCTCCTGTTAATGGCTCAAGATACTTTATAATGGTGGGAGACTCATATCCAACATACATTCCCATCCTCCTCTGAGGTCCCATCTTAGTTCTCTGTGGTGGAGCAATAGGTACATAAACGGCACAACCGAATGTTTTGAGATGGGATATGTCTGGCTCTTGACCCGTTAATAGTTGGGATGGTGAATATTTGTGTTCACTAGATGGCCTGATGCGTATGAGCTCTGCTGCATGTAATACGGCGTGTCCCCAAGCCGACACAGGGAGCTTCGATCTCATTAACAATGGTCGAGCTATCATTTGTATTCGTTTAATGAAGGACTCAGCTAGTCCGTTTTATGTATAGACATGTGCCACAGGATGTTCCACACTCACCCCCATGGACATACAATAATCATTAAACGCTTGGGATGTGAATTCACCGGCATTATCTAGACATATAGTCTTAAGTGGGAAATCTGGAAAATGTGCTCTTAGCCTTATATCTTAGCAAATGCTAGATTTCTTGTAGATAACAAGCAAACGTGCGACCTTCTGGTTGATGCATCTATCATCACCATAAAGTATCTAAATGTCCCACAAGATGGGTGTATTGGTCCACATATATCACCTTGTATCCTTTCCAGAAAATGTAAAGTCTCTTTTGTGACTTTTACTGGTGATGGCCTTATAATAAGTTTCCCTTGTGCACATGCTACACAAGTGAGATGTTTAGGGATAACTTTTCTTTCATTAAGGTTGTGCCCATTTGAACTCTTAATCAGTTTACGCATCATGTTCGAACCCGGGTGGCCTAGCCGGTCATGCCATAGAGTGAATTGTTCATTGAACATTCTGTGCTTAGCCAAGTTAGCTTTTATCATATTAATCTTAGCATGGTATAAACAAGTGGCTAGTGCAGGTATAGTCTCTAGGACCTTCTTTTGTCCTTTTACAATTTCTGTAATGTATAGGAACTCTTTAGTTCCTTCACCCTTGGTTTCAACATGATAACCATTTAGTCTTATATCTTTAAAGCTCAATAAGTTTCTCTTAGAGCTGGGTGAGTATAAGGCATCACTTAATTCAATGTGTGTGCCATTAGGCAACAATATGTGAGCCTGGCCGTAGCCATCTATCAAGTTTGCGATACCCGCAATTGTACTAACATTGGCATTTTTCATGGTGAGGTTTATAAAATATCTTTTATCTCTTAGTATAGTGTGGCTGGATCCACTGTCCACCACTAATTCACTCATATCCTCAGCCATTTCTATATAAAACAACATTTTATGTTTTAATTTAATAAGGCAAATAATTTCTAAAATAAATCCTTGAATTTAAACCAAATCAATTATCCAATACATAGAAATAAATTAAAGCATAAAAGCATAGAATTAAACCAAAATAAAACCAAAAATTTATTCAGCATCTTTGAGGCAATCGGAAGTCTCTAGGGAGTCATCATTCTCATGATCGAAGTCTCCTTCATCATCGAGATGCACAAGGTTGGCTTCTGGGTTTTTCTTCAACATTGCTTGGTATGCATCAATGAGATGTTTGGGAGTTCTGCAGTTCTTGGCCCAGTGGTTTGACATACCACATCGGTGACAAACCGATTTTTCCTTGTGTTGTGGTTTGAAAATCCCACGGCCTTTACCACCACGCCCGCGGCCAGCTTGGCCTCCTTGACCACCACGTCCTCTGCCACTACGGCCACGGCCGTAATGTCTTTCTCTGTGGACGTAGTTGGTCTCTTTGGGATCTTTAGGCTCCTTAGGCTCTGCAGCACTTTTCTTTCCCAAATCAACTTTGTGTGCTTCTGGGAATGGGGCTGTACCAGGAGGTCTCATAACACTATTCATCAGCAATAGTTCATTGTTCTGCTCAGCTAGCAGTAAAACTTCATTGAGTGCCCCATATTCAGCATACTTTGTTTGCCAATATTGTTGCTGAAGAACCATGTTGTTAGGACTAAAAGTAGACAAAGTCTTATCTATTAGCTCCTTTTCTGTTACCACAGTACCACACAACCTAAGGACTGAGACAATCCTAAAAAGCTCAGAATTATAATCATCCAAGGTTTTGAAATCCTGGATCCTTAGGTGTTTCCAATCGTACTCGGCCTTTGGCAGGAGCACTGTCTTTTGGTGCCCATATCTGCGTTTAAGCGTTGTCCAAAGGTCCAGAGGATTCTCTATGAATATGTACTGGTTTTTGAGAGTCTCAGCAATGTGATGATGCATGTGCTGGATGCACTTATTCTTTTGCTTGTCCGTGCACTCGTTACCCTCTTCTATGCACTCGAACAAGTCTTTTGACTTCAGGTTGATCTTGGTGTTCATTGCCCATAGCAAGTAGTTGTCACCAGAAGCATTCAAGACTGGATAGTCTAAGCACTTAAGGCTTGCCATCTGTATACAACAGAAATAGACATCTGAATATTAGCATGTGATATTTAAGATCGAACCACGCATTCAATCAATAGGACATGTGGTATTTGAGACCGAACCATGCCTTAGGCCATGTGGTATTTGAGACCGAAACATGCCTTTGCCACTTTTGGTTTATGGTTTAAATTCATGCATGCAAGACAACAAAAGCAAATAGGCTAATGCATGCAACAATTTTTAGATAGGATTTCCTTTTTTCTTAAGTTTCCTATTTGGTTTAGGATTTAATGTTTTAATACTTTGGATAATTGCTAAATTAATTTAGGAACTTATCCTAAATATGTTTTAATTCCGAAAATTTATGTTTTAATGATTATGGAGTTTTAACAAAATTTTGTTCTTGATCGGATTCAATCTTAGATCACAAAACTAATTCATGCAGCCGACTAAACATTCTTATGCAAATTACGATTTCTATAATATGCATGAACAATCCAAGTTTTATAATCATCCTAGAACAGCTTGATCAAATTCTATCTTATGATCCTAACAATATAGTTCTAGGTTCTTATGCAACACAAACAATCAAGCAAGCATAGATAATTTAATCAACCAATTCAGATTTTAAGCTTGATGTAATATGATGCAATTTCTCAAACAATCTAACAACCTAATCGACCGATTTTAATTCTTAGGATTTAAAGGATTTAAACTTTGTTAGATTGTGTACTTGGATGTCTTTATGGTTTGATAGTTTTAAGTTCAAGTTCGATCATAGGGTTTTGAGAGGGTTCGATATTGTTTACCTTAACACCACAAGGATTCTGACCGGATATGATCTGGGAGCTAAAGACCTCAGATTTACTCACGAACCTCGAACCACGAACAGCTTCCCGCTGCTTCCCGCGAACTGCTTCCCGCGAACTCACCCCCGAACCAACGAACCTCGATCGAATATTGGATAGAACTTGATCACGAGCTACGGATGCTCATGGATCAGCAAGAGAACTCGGGACAAAGAGACAAGTCTCGAAGGAGATGAAGAACAAGAGGTGGTTTAGGGTTTTAGGGAAGAAGAGAGAATCGGCGGCTGTCTTAGGGTTTTAGGGTTTGAGGCTATCGTGATGATAACGTGTTATGAATATAGAGTTTAGGGATAAAGCTCTTGTGTATTCTTATTGATTAATCCCGAGGTTACATGCATATATATATAGTAGAGTACAAGGCCTAAGCTTAAACCAACATAAGTAAGGAGTTGCCGAGAAGGCTTCAGCTCATGGGCCAAAGGTGTGCGGACTGAGTATGGCCGAGAGGCCGAGTCTCCATGAATAGTATATGGGCCGGTCTATAGAGTCCACTAAGTGTTTCAAAACAATGTGAAAGTTTTTACACAAGAAATATAAATAAAAAGAAATAAAAAAATGACCTTTTCGGAAAAGATAATAGAAACAAATGCCCAATATCTTATAGCCTAAAAAGTTACAGTATAAATAGTGATAAACAAATCCTTTGATTAGATGAATCTTTGACTGCCCAAAAGGAGTTTTGCCGGATGAGATAGGTTCAAATCCATTTCCCCCAAAGCGATGACCTATGGGCCAGTAACCTCCAAATTAGCTTGAGGCCGCAAACTATATATGTTTCCGTTAGTGGTCTCAGTCCTAGTCCTCCTTCACACTTTGGAAGACAAACATCATGCCATGCGATTTTAGCATTACGAGTCTTTTGAACGGCGGTGAAGTACACACTTAAGGTCTCATTCATTTGACTAGTACGTCCACAAATCTCTTGTACATGTGCTGCTTCATCTACATATTCTCAACCTTTTCACGTCCTTGGTTACCTAGTTGTAGCCTTGTTACTTGTAGATGGGTTTCTAAGAAGAAGCAAGAGGTTCTGAGCTAAAACTTTATTACCTGGCCTCCCCACAGGGTGAAGTAGCCATGTAACATTGTGCTCCACTATCTCTTTTGTTCCTCCAGCGTCTATTCCAAGCACTTGTTCCCAATAAAAACAATGATTAGGATGAAAGAACATTGCCTTTTTGTCTCTCCAGATTGAGAAAACATGGATTCATCTATCGTTAGTTTCTCACCGGAAGACTATAAGCCATTGCTTCGATAATCACTCTCCCGAATGTTTCACCAACTCCCTGTTTCACAAATTAAAGAGGGTAAACAAAGGTTGAATAACGCATCAAACAGAATTTGATAGTGTCTATTTTGAGTGCAAGCCATAAAAGAATCAAGATGAGGAAAATTACTTGGGAATTTGTTACGTAGACATCTGCAGCAGAGTATACTGAGGCAACACGAGTGGTTGCTGGAGTCCACAGAACAGACTTCTATAAGTTTCCATTGTTTGACAAGAAGCTCAACATTTCCTTAACGTATGCAACTTTGTTGCTCTTAGACCCAACTGATCCAAGAAGAAGTTTAAGGTCTTGTTTCTGTTGCCAGACAACAACAGCTTTCTTTTACCAGTGGCCGTGAGAACGGCTGGATTTTCACTAGCAGGAGACGTGATTTTCATCTTCCGTGATCAAAACGATGTCTGACAGAAAGACTAATCTTTTCCTTCCTGATGCCATTGAGGTTCTTGATTTTGGACTGATTACTTTTACTTTTAGTCATTGATAGTTCATGGAAAAGTAGGACGAATCTCCTAGACCAAACAAGACGTTTAAAGTCTGATTTCCTGTCACAGGTCCCTGATCGCTTTTGCAGACTCCATCTGTGTTTTAAATGGCGAGAGGCGAGGTGAGGCTACGAAGGTGTGGCTCTCGCCTAGAGCCTAGGCGCCAATCGCCTAGCGCCTTTGCTGCATGAAGCGAACCTACACAAAAAACGTAAAGGTTAGTCACTGAATTAGCTCACTTACTCCTGCAAATGCATCTTTATGCTTATCATTTGATCATTTGAAAAACAAAACGAAAGAAACAACCAATCCAACAATGTTTTAAACTGAGAACTGAAAAAACAAAGAAACAACCAATCCAACAAAGTTTTAAACTGAGAACTGAAAAAACAAAGAAACAACCAATCCAACAAAGTTTTAAACTGAGAACTGAAAACAAAACAAAGAAACTCTAAAAATCCATCCCATCATTCCTCATCATCGTATTCAACATCTTCCACATCCACTTGAGTGTCCTCATCTCCTCCGGTAAAGTCTTCTTCAATTTCATTCTCATCATCTTCATCTATCAAAGTCAGTGGAGTTCTAGAAGACCTTTGAGATGATCTTGGAGGAGGATTGGAGCTTGAAGCTATATTCTTCCCTTTCTCAGCTTTACTTGCGGATTGTGATGATGCTTTTTTAGCTCTAGTAAGATAGTTAGGCTCATTAGCTCCAGATGCTTTGCTTACCACATCCCATGTTAAATCATCACTTTCAAACACTAGATCATACTCAGGTTCTTCATCCATTCTTCCAACCAGCCACTCATTACAATCATCAATATCTTCTAAGATGATTGGATCAATGGTGTCTTTCAGCTTGTAACGGCGTTGTAAAGTGCGATTGTACTTTACAAACACCAGATCATTCAACCGTTCTTGAGCCAATCGATTCCTTTTCTTGGTATGGAGATGTTGAAACACACTCCAGTTTCTCTCACAACCAGTTGCACTACAAGTGAGACTAAGAACCTTAACAGCAAAGTCTCTAAGTGTTGGTGTAGATCCTCCATAAGAAGACCACCACTCAGCTGGTGCTTTTAACTTTCTTTGTCTTTTCGCCATGGGCAACCCAAAGAGTCCTTCAGCATTTTTAAACATTGTCAACTCAGTGTCTATCTTATCTTGAGTTGCAAGTTCAGGAACTAACCTTTCAATAACAGTGTAGAGACCTTTCACAACCTCTTCACAGTTTACCCCAGACTCTAGATTATACTGAAATTCTGGATTCAGAAAGTAGCCAGCAGCATGCAAAGGATGATGGAGTTGACAATCCCATCGCTTATCAATTATTGCAAATGCATCTTTGTAATGTTCTTCCTTCTCATTGAAAGTCTTAGCAATGGCCTCCTTAGCCCTATCCATGGCTTCATAAATATACCCCATAGCTGGTTTCTTCTCTCCATCAACCAACCTAAGAACCTTAACTAGAGGCCCTGTCAACTTCAGTGCATACAACACATTGTGCCAAAACCTGTCGCTCATGATAGACTTCTTAACATTCATTGCTCCTAAATCCTTTGGCCACTTTGAATCATTCCACTCGTCAGAAGTTACAAAACTCCTCAAGTTCTTCCTCTGCTTGTGATACTGCGCAAGTGTGATGAATGATGTAGATTTGCTTGGTTTGTGAATTTCCTCATCATATTCACAAGAGAAGTGTGACTATAGATATAGCCATTCATGTAGATGCAGTTCTTGATTGCAGATTTCACCAAAGGAAGTTTTCTTATATCCTCCAACATGAGATCTATGCAGTGGGCTGCACAAGGAAGCCAAAAGAGATGTGGTCGTTTGGCCATTAGCAAACTTCCTGCAATAGTAATAAAACACAAAGACCTGTTAGTATCAATCTGAAAAAAAAAAAAAATCAGAAAAAAACAGAACCTTATGAAGTAACAAACTCACCAGCTTTTACATAGTTTGATGCATTGTCGGTTATCACTTGGACAACATTAGATTCCCCAACTTCTTCCACCATACGATCAAGCTTATCAAACAGCAAATTAGCATCTTTCACAACTGTTGAAAAATCAACTGATTTGATGAAAACTGATCCCTTTAGAGAGTTAACAAGAAAGTTAATAATGTCTTTTTGGACAACAGAATCACGCCATCCATCAGACATAATCGAACAGCCTTTAGTTGTCCATTCTGTTTTGTGCTCGACCAGCAGATTTTCTGTTTCTTTTACTTCCTTCTTCAAGAAAGGAACCCGCAGCTCATACATAGTTGGTGGTTTAAAGCCAGACCCATATTGACCAACTAATTCAAGTGCTTCTTTAAAACTATCAAAAGTTACTGCATTAAACGGAAGACCAGCATCATAAAACCACCTTGCAATTGAAGCACAAGCCCTGTCCCTAAGTTCCTTATCAGATTTTCCAAAAACTTCTTTTCTATCCTTTCTTCCTTTCAAGACATCTTGAGGAGTTGGAAGAACATACCTATCCATTGGACCTTTACGTTTCTTAGAAGGTGGCTGACTAGACTGACCTTCATCAAAATCTTCATCTTCCACATCGTATATAGTCGCTTGTGGTGGCATCATTTGAGTAGTGGCTTTAACTTCAGCCTTGTTTTGCATGAAAGTTCTCACTTCTTCCTTCACACTCTCCCTAACTAATTTGCAAGCAGTAACATTCTTAAAACCACCAACTATATGCTGTTTTACACGCTGAACTCCACCATTTGTGACTTTCATACAAAAAATACACGTGAAGCTACCATATTTACCCGAAACTGGAGTTGCATATTTCCAAGCTGGATCTCTTGGCTTAGTAGGATCAGACATGATGAAGAGTTTGAAGAAAGAAGAGTAAAAAGAAAGAGCAGAGAGAATGGAGAAAAAGCTAGTCGAGAGAAAGGCTTGAGATGTGAGAAGAGGCTAGAAACGTGAAAAGTGGTTTTTATGGAGTTTATATGCACGAATTCTAATAGGGTTTTTAGTTTTTAGAAATCAAATCATGTATGCATATATTTTGGAACTGTAAAAGGCAAATAAATATAAGATTTTAACAATTCTTACCTTTTTTTGTAGAAGGCGTCAAACTTCGAAGCGAGATTAACAGGCGCCTTTGTCTTGAGCGAGCGCCTTTGATACTTAGCCTCGCTCCACCTTCTAGAGGCGATGAACGAATAGCCTCACCTCGCCTAGCGCCTAAGCGAGCCTAGGCGTCGCTTTTTAAAACACAGGACTCCATTCAAGAATTCTATCCTCTAGCGATCCAAACGGACCAAAAAGTTTACCGTAGGTGACATTTGTCTTCGAAAGTTCTTGATCTTGCTCGTTCAAGTCCTTAGTCTCCATCACTTTTCTCACCTTCTGCTTACTACGAATCCTTGTACGTGAACTACGACTACCTTTCTAGTCCTCCTCCTGGAGCTCAAGCTTGGTCGAGATGTGACATCCTCTATCTTGGCCAAAGTTACATGCATCCTCTTATTTACACCTATATGGACTATATTGGAATTATCTACTACAACATGAGAACTCTCATTAGCATCTGAATCCAGTCTTTTATTCTGTGCCACATGCAAAACATCTTCTCTCAGTTTGCCTCCAAACTGTAAGCACTCAACTATGTTATCACCATCATGCGACCATCTGGACGAAATATTTAACGGATTTCCCTATGTCTCTTCTGTATCGCCCAAGATTTGCCTCTAACTCCTTGTTCAAGTGCCAGGCCCCACTCAGCTACAGAACTCTATGTGGATCATACTGAAGCATGTTGGGGATGTTCTGATTGTCTTCGATAAGCAAGTATACATGGTGATCTTCAGCTGCAACCTTGAATAGGGCTTGGCTCTGAGTTCCAGAAGCTTTTTGGTTTTTGGTCAGACATCCCAGGCTCCTGTAGAGAATCAGAACTTAAGTGCTCAGACCCGGTCAGAACTTACCGTGCTACAGGTGATGCTCAGTTTGTACTTGCGACTGTCAAAGCACATTTCCAAAAAATATTGCCACTTCGTGAAATCAGATTATGTTTTCTATGTGATTAGTCTGCAAGGTGCTTAATTGACTGTGTTCTTCCAGCTCTTTGTTCCTTGCTGTCCCGACAGTCAGATAAATCTATTAGTGGCACTGTAGGTTTCCCATACTGGATCCAGGCTCTAACCGAAGGTTGTGTTGAGTACATTTGTGAACAATTAACTGAATCATGTGTTGTCTCTTATCCACTGCATAAGCAACAACTTCTACTCTGACAGTCTATGGTTCTGTTCACATCTCAGGGTTCTATATAATCTTGAACAGTGTATCTCTGGCTTCAGAAGCAATGACCTCAAAAGCCATAGCTTAATTCTATAGGAAAAAATATCTTACAGAGCCTCGAACAATGATCCTGAAGTATCAGGCAAGTATGCTGCAAATGTCGACTCTTGGATTAATTCTTCTAATTTCACGTAAATCTCTTCAGATTGAAGATGTGATTTGTCTCCAACAACAAATTCATGAGCAAACCCGTTTACGTCAATTAAATTGAAGCCTGGTGTCTTCTTAACTGCGATGTCTATCATCTTTCTTCTCACTTCTCGCAAATCATCCCATCTTTCACAACCTGCATATATATTGCATAATAAAGTATAAACAGCCCCATTATCAATAGGTTCCAACTCAAGAATTCTTTTAGCTGCCAGCCCCATTATCAATAGGTTCCAGTTCAGTCTACAAGCACCAAGTAGAGCTCCCCACACAATCGAGTTTGGATTCATTGGTATGTTCCGTATTATCTCATATGCTTCCTTGACTAACCCAGCTCGACCAAATAGGTCAACCATACATCCATAATGTGCTAAATTTGGCTCAGTTCTATGGTCGCTTCTCATCTTGGCGAAAAATTTCCTTGCTTGGTCTACCATACCACTGTGGTTACAAGCAGAGAGGACGCCAAGGTAAGCAATAGCATCTGGTTGTATTGACATTTCTTGCATTTGTAAGTAAACTTCAATGGCCTCTTGACCTTGTCCATTGTTGGCAAGACCAACAACCATGGCTGTCCATGTGAATTTGTCTCTCTGGTCCATGTCACGGAAAACATTCTGAGCTTTCTCAGAACACCCACATTTGAAATACATATCGATCAAAGCATTCCCTACAACAACATCGTTCTTGATCTTGTTTTTGTTTATGTACGTCTTCACCCATTCACCAATCTCCAAGGAAGCTAGATGAGCACAAGCTGTGAGAACACTAACCATGGTAAATGCATCGGGTACCATACCTGCACATTGCATCTCGCGGAACATTTCCAGAGATTCATTGAAGCAATCAGCTCGTAGGTAACCATCAATCATAATAGTCCACGAAACTCTGTCTCTCACTGGCATCTGATCAAAATATGTTCTAGCTAACTCTAGATTCCCTGACTCAACAAACCCTTTCACAATAGATGTCCAAGAAATCACATCCCTAGTCTTCATACTCAGGAAAATCCTTACCGCTGTATCCATTTCCCCGCAAGCAGCATATACATTAACCAGAGCATTCTCCAATTTCAAACTAGGTTCCTTCATACATTCACTAACATACCCATGAACCCTTTTACAGAGATCCTTATCTTTTACCTTGGAACAAGCCGAGAGAACAAGAAGTAAGGTAACAGAAGTTGGAAACACTAAGTTCCTCTCCATCTCAGAAAAAAGTTCCATGCTTTCTTCGTATTGCCTCATCCTATTATACCCAGAGATCATCAAGTTCCAAGGAAACACATCCTCTTTGCATCTCCTGTCGAAAACCCCACGAGCCATATCCATTAGTCCACAAAAAGAGTACATTTGAACAAGACCATTCTGCACATAAATGTTATTAGAACCTAATCCAAATTTCGCAACATGGCAATGCAGCTTCTTACCACAAGCCAACGCTCCATCTCGCTTAAGAGTGTTCAACAAGAAAGGAAACGTATGGCTATCCGGAGTCACACCTTCCTTCAGCATATCCAAATACAATCTAACTCCTTTCCCACCACAACCCTCCAACCTTGACCAACCCTTGATCATATTGTTCCACACAACCATGTCTGGTTCAGGTATTTTCACAAACAGGTTATAGGCATAACTCATGTGGCCACCTAGACGAGTAAACCAGAAGAGTAAGAGCTTCTTTTGCACGGTTGGGTTTGGTGCTAGACCTCTCTTAATGGTTTGGGAATGCAACTGCTTGAAGTGGTCCGTCGTTTTGCAAGATCCAAGGATAGAGATGAAACAAGAGTAAATCATTGGATATAGATTCTGTGATCATTGAGATGAACAATAATTTATAAGATCGTTAATTTAGGGTAAAAAACTGGAGAGTTTAGTGGATTTCGCAGAATCCATTGCCAAAAATACGAGAAAGCAACAGCGAGGTCGGACAGCGACGGACTCGGCCGTCACAGTATTGTTCTGTCGTCTCTTTTACAATCGGTCGAAGGGAACCGGGTTGTATAACCGGGTGTTTAACAAACCAAACTAACGCACTGTTTTGATTTGATAGGTTTACTTTTTTTTTTTTTACGAAAATCAATTATCCTAATTTTAAACGAATGTATTTAATCAAGTTCTTTAAGTAATTTTGTTAAAACAACAAATCATATGTTATTCAAAGACTTTAAAAAGTCTAGTGAACAAAAGTTATAAAGCTCAATAAATGTTACATTCTGAATTTTTAATGGTAAAAAAACAACAAGATCTTCACAATTTTTTTAATATTTGTTTATCATATTTCACATATATAAAAATTATCATTTTTGTTTGATTGCTTATAAAACTGAGACAAGTTAGAAAAAAAGAAAATATAAATATTTTAGGAATAAGATAGAAAAAAAAAACTAACATAAAAAAACATAAACCTTCGTAAAATATAAACATAATAGATATATTTTACTAGAAGATTATGCTGAGTTGAATCTAGCGTTGACACCATTTCTTTATAGCTTCTTTATAATATCAATTGCTAATAAACTTAAAGTAAATAATGTACCAAAAGTGTATCTAAATAAAGTGTCATAAAATGACTTTTTTAATAATCCTTTATCATAAAAATCTGCTACATAGGATTTGTTTTATATTAAAAATAATTTTAAAATAATACAACAAAATTATAAATTCAAAAAGTAAAATAAATTAAAAAAAACCTAACTTTTCTTAACTGTTTTCCCACTCCTCCACGATCTTTGCAAATTGTTTTTATAAAAAATTGACTAAAATCATTCAAGTATTACAGAACTATCAAAAAAATCCAAAAATCATCAAGACCATCTTTGTTGTTCCTCTTTCCGCCCACCTTTTTTTTCTTGGTTCAAAAGCTTTACCCCACTTATTTTCACAATTGTCTCTCTTAAATCAATAATTGATCCTCACTCAGCCCTTTAAAATTTTCTTAGAAGATATCATGGATTGTTACCACATATCAGGTATAGGTATAGAATGAAGACGACGGCGTAAGCAATCTGAAGCAACTAGGAAAAGCTCAAACTTTTCTGTGGTAGCAAACTCACGCAAACTTATTTTTCCATATGGCGAGCGATACAAGAATGAAAAGTAACAGAGAATTGGTGAGTATAGTAAAGTAATCAATTATGTGTGTTATTCAAATGTTTACTTGAAATATCCGATCATGATAATATATGACTATTGTCATTTGCACTACAGTATTTCTCGTATAATATATGTGTAACGATTAAAAAATATATAAATTTGACTTTGCTATACTATGTCTCTGACTCTGACCCTACGTACGTTTCTAGCTATAACTATCTTTCTCATCTCATCTTATTATGTTTTTCTCTTGAAGGTGAACGATTACCCGCTTTATCCATTGAAACACAATGGTGTAGCCGTGTAGATGGAAAAGTGATTAGAGGATTAGTCTTCTGTATAAGGTATCAAGTTAAACCCAAATTATGAATTGAAAACAAAAGCAAAATGACAACGGTCTATGTTGTGTTAATTATTCAGGCTATGTTTACATTTTTCTCATATTAATCTTTGAATCTATATTTTTCCCGTACGAAGTACGGGTCTAATACTAGTAAATATAATAAATTTTGGAACATACTACTATTATTTATAATATTGTATATTAAAAAAAATTGAGCTGCTCTCGTTGGTGCCAAATACATCTATCCAAACATTATTATCCTTCAAAAGCAAACATCAAAATATATAAAAACTGCCACATATACTCCAAAATGGTCAACAATCCCATAGAGAGTAATTCTTGAAAATAATATGTAAGACACTGAAAACTAATTCTACTATATGTATGATGCTAGCGATGATAAAGTTTTTGTTTGGTAGAATATGTTAAATTTTGTTGGTATCATATAATTTGTTGAAACATTACTAAGTTAAACATTACTGGATTGTATATCCATTGTTTGGTACAAACCTGCAGTCAGTGGTGGGTTCTGGTACATTGAGCCACCTTTGGGTGGACTCGGCCACATCATTAGCCACCGCTACACACAAAAAAAAAAGAGAGAGAGAGGAATCATATCATTGTCAAAAAAAAAAGAGAGGAAGCAGATCAACCTTCTTTTTAGTTATGTTTTTTTTTGTGTAAAAACTTTCACATTTATTTCTTATAAAAATGTAAACTATTCTTGGTTTTGTGTCTGGACGATGATGTCTTATATAATAATGCTTTCAAGTTAGAGGTTCCGGCTAACATAATTTACATGACGTTTGATTTAATAGAATAACATAAAGAGGATCCAACGGACACTTATCTAATAAATAATTTGCTGTCTTCAACCAAGACAAAGATGGTCTTTTTTCTTTTCTTTTTTTCGAAGGCATGACACATTTTAACCACTTCAACGTGCATGTATATTTGTCTATACCTGCATGGGGTGAATTTGACTAATCTTTATTCCTTAAGAAATAAAAAATTGGTATTAGTAATAGTTTGTTTTTTATTTTCTTTAGCGCCCATACGTTATTAGTTAAGTTATCTTAACATGGGCATGCAACCCTTTAAAAAAAAGAAAAATGGGTATTTTGTATATAAAAATATTAGCTCATGTAAACTCATTAGAGATAGTAGTTATATAATTTAAATTATGCATGAATATATGAAAAGCCTCCTATATAAAGAGAAAGGTATGCAAAAGGTCTTATCATCTTATTTATTAACCAAACCTTACAACATTTTCTTCTTCATTCTTCTTCCAGTCTTCCTCTACAACAATGCATGGCTGGAGTTGTCTCGGTTCCTAATTTGGTGATTCCTTCAGCTTGGCTCCTCTAAGAGCGTACCTCGCTGAGTTCATCTCCACTTTGCTCTTTTTTTTCGCTGGTGTTTGGCTGCCATTGCCTACGGTTCGTAGACGCGTAGTTAAATAAATCTAAATATTTTTTGTGAGTTGTAACAATTATTAATGGGTCTAAATACTAAATGAATGTGTCACATTTGTACGTTTATAGCGAAGCTGACGTCCGACGCTGCTCTAGATACGCCGGGACTAGTGGCCATCGCGGTTTGCCATGGTTTTCCTCTCTTCGTGGCGGTTGCAATCGGAGCCAACATCTCCGGTGGCCATGTTAATCCAGCCGTCACTTTTGGTCTTGCCTTCGGGTGGTCAAATCACAGATTCACAGTCATCACCAGAGTTTTCTACTGGATTGCCCAGCGTCTCGGCTCCACCGCCGCTTGCTTCCTCCAAAATTTGGCACCGGTGGTTTGGTATGTCGTCCTCTTGATTTCCAATTCTTAATTACTCGTTAAACAAAATCATAGTTCATCGTTCCTCCACAGCGTTGGAGCTGGACTAGGAGCATTAGAAAGAGTAGTGATGTGTGGGTTGGAGCTGGACTAGGAGCATTAGAAAGAGTAGTGATGGAGATCATTATAACCTTCGCTTTGAAATGTCGGACTTATCTATATATGGAAATGTCTTCATGAGCTCTTCCGACCATGTGATCCTCTTGCTTCTGCTGATTTCTAAGCAAAAAAAGTGATGATTCTTAATGTTCCTGTGTTTGATTCCTTCATTCTCGATCTTTCTTGTTTTGTTTGGACTTTGTAATTTTTATCCTATTTGTATCTATGAATATCTTTCATTTAGTGGATGGCTATTTTTGGTTTTATTCTTTAATAATAATCATTTAGTTTTGTTTAAATAGGTAGTTGTATGTATGGCTAATATTATCGACAAATATTTTTCAAAATCGATCGTTACAAATTTGTGATATAGTAACACTAACAACTAACACAACAATGACAAAAGTTTCACGTAGAAGTTTCGGGATTATCGTCATTAGGGAAGTTCCATTCCATTATGTCGTCGTTGTCGGAAAACCTAAAAGACTCTTTTGATGTGGTTAAAATCACTAAATAATATAATGGGTGGATTAGATTTTTTTGTATGTCGTAAAAGAAGAAAAAAAATACTCTTACTTTCTTTAACTGTGTGTCTAATCTCTAGTTTGTGCTCTTTGCAAAAAGTGTTACTTTCAGACTAGAGAACCCAAGAGCACAAACCAGTTAACCAGAGATTAGACACCAACAGCTTTATTATTATTTTTTTTTCAAACACACCAACAGCTTTATATAATTATAAAAGTGTTACTTTGTACTCTTAGCTCTAATTGTGTCTAAGCTTTATATAAGATCATTTCGACATGCGTTCACGATGTATGGTACAAAGGAGCAGTCCCGAGACATGCGTTCATGATGTGGTATACTCATCTTAACAGGATCCCAACAAGAACTCGACTGGCAAACTGGGGAATGCAAATCGAAACAAACTGTTGCATATGTGGTAATCATCCTGAAACCAGAGACCATCTTTTTTTACATTGTGAGTTCAGTGAAGATATTTGGCTAGAAGCAACTCTGAGATTAGGCTACCGCCCTTTTGTATTTCATACATGGGACGCATTCTCAGCTTGGCTGGACATCAAAGACTCGACCTCAACTCGAACAATGCAGAGGCTAGTTGCTCACGTAATCATCTACACAATCTGGATTGAAAGGAATAACCGATATCACAACAGTTTAGCCACGCCTGCTCATGTACTGTTTAAGCTGCTGGATAGACAGGTTCGTGATACCATTATAGCAAAGAGGCACCAAATTTTTTTTAAAAAAATTAATGCAAAGTTGGCTTAGGTTTTATCTAAAACCCAATTTGTCGATCAGATCATTCCTTGTTTTTTTTTTTTTTTTAGGCAAGGATTATCTTCCGTATCAAAGCTATTGTAATTGCTACAATTTATTTTCATCAATAAAAATTCACATATTTACAAAAAAGAATGATCATTTCGACACCAACAGCTTCAGACTGAAGATCCAAAGAGCACAAAGAAACAAAAAGTGTTACTTTCTTTAATTGTATGTCGAAAACATTCGCCGTCTTAGTTTCATTGTGTTCTTCATTTAGAGGGGTATTAAACTTGTATTTTAGAAGATTTTAGAGTATTTTTAAAATCACTTGTTATTTAATTGATGATTTTTAATTATTTTACTATTTTATTAATTTTTATTACTTTTACACTGGGATAATTTGGGAACAACAAAATTTATTATTTTATAGTGTTTATTAATTTATAGAGTATTAATATATAGAGGTTTTACTGTATATGTATATATATATATATGTCTACCACACAATTATTAGAAGAGAAATACCCTAAAATAGCACTTGATATGTCTGTATTTTGCGTTTCCTTAGCCTGTATTTTTCATGCATTTAGCTAGGACAACTAGTTGTTTTGCATCATTTTAGAACCTCTTTCGTACATTTTGCATGTTTAGGAAGTTTCTGCATCATCCTTGCATACATTGCGCATTTCGGAGTTTTTCGGGTGTCTAGGAGACGTTGGAAGCGCAGAGGGTCGAGCCACTCCTCACTTCCACAATCGAGCGCTCCTCACTTCCACAATCCAGCCACGCTCCTCACTTCTACAGTCGAGCCCTCCTCACTTCCACAATCGAGCGCTCCTCACTTCCACAATCGAGCCACGCTCCTCACTTCCACAATCGAGCGCTCCTCACTTCCGCAATCGAGCGCTCCTCACTTCCACAATCGAGCTACTCCTCACTTCCGCAATTGAGCGCTCCTCACTTCCGCAATCGAGCGCTCCTCACTTCCGCAATCGAGCGCTCCTCACTTCCGCAATCGAGCCCTCCTCACTTCCACAATCGAGGCATCACTGGAGCCACTCCTACTCACTCCACTCGACCTCACTCTAGGGAGAGACGACACGCGACTGGACCGCACATGTCAGGAAGACGTTCTGTCTTACGCGCTTCAGGAGATTCCCAAACCGACGCTTCACCTTGTCGTTTTAAGTTTTAGGGATTTACATGTTTTTACTATAAATACATTTTGCTAAGTCTTGGTTGAGGATATCTTAGTTTTTATCTTGTTTTGTTTTCTAAGGTTGACCTAGCCACCAAAAACGTGTTCCGATCTTGTAATCCAGATAGCTTTGATTTTATTGAGTTTTTGCATTGGATTTCTTCTACAAAGTTGTTCCTCTCACTTTTACCTATCTAAGAATGCTTGTTTCAATGTTTTCTATGTTTGCATCCTTGACTATGATTTTCGGATCTGAGTAGTGCGGTAGTTCTTGAGGATGGGATAGACTAGGTGGAGGATCTTAGGATGTAGGGTGTTTAAGCTTGATTTGTAAGATTCCCTTCTAGACTAGAGTTAGAATTACTAGTTTCTCTCTGATCAATTGGAACTAGGTTCGAGACATCTCCACACCCAAAAGGTGTTTGATGAAATTTCTGACCAACTAGTGCCAGAGACTTACGTTCCTAGCCTAAGAGATTAGTCGTCTAGGATGTTTGTTGACGTGAATGAACTTGTTTGTCATGCCTGCTCGACCACGTTTCTCTAGCGAGAGCTAGGTATGGAAGTGGTTGAGTTTGAGTAGCTTTTGCCAAGAGATTGGATTAGCTAATTTGTGGTGTTCATTGTTTAGGGATACTTTGCTTGTGGTATGTTAAACACTCCTTAGACTAGGATACTCCACCGACATCAATTACCCCATCCTTAGGACTTCTTTCTTTCTGATTTTTATTACATTCCTGGAACTGTTTCGTTTGTTCATGCTTAGAATCGTTTGCGTTTTTATTCACTTTCGCTTCTTGTCATGCATTCTTGTTTCTAGTTCTGTGACTCATTTTCGTTTTGCATTTTGATCATTCTAGGACTGTTAGATAAAAACACTCTTTGAATTGGCTTGACTTGTGATTGCTTGATTGCATCTTGATTGATAGTGAACCTTCCCATTTGGATTGACACCTTAAGTACTACAACGCATAAGGTTAATTGAGACCTACTAGGAGACAATAAAAATCTTAGTATCAATTTGGCGCCATTGCCATTTGGGATTCGTCTTGTTACATTTGAGATTTCAAGTTTTGCAAGATTAAGTTCTGTTACACTTATCATTCTGAGTACTGACTTGTTTTGGTTGTTTGCTTGTTTGTTTTGCATCTCAGGAACATGTTGATTGCAGCATTGCATGCACACCAGATCAAGAGGACATCAGAATCTCCTCCCTGCTATCGACGACATCAATCGGTTACAAAGACCACGACAAGCTCGTCCACCTACTGATCATCCCGTACACGTCACTATGGAACAACAGCATGAACCACATCAGGGACCGCGAAACATTGGTGCTGGGGATGGTCCGAACACTCACACTCAACGTGCTGGAATTGTCCCTCCCGCCGTGCAGAACAACAACTTCGAGATCAAAAGTGGTCTGATCACTATGATCCAAGGAAACAAGTTTCATGGGTTGCCTATGGAGGATCCACTTGACCACTTGGACGAGTTCGACCGTCTTTGCAGTCTCACAAAGATCAACGGCGTGAGTGAGGATGGTTACAAGTTGCGCCTCTTCCCATTCTCCCTTGGAGACAAAGCTCATCAATGGGAGAAAAACCTTCCCAAGGGATCAATCACCACCTGGGATGGTTGCAAGAAGGCATTCTTGGCCATGTTTTTCTCCAACTCTAGAACAGCACGTCTCAGGAATGAGATTTCCAGCTTCACTCAGAAGAGCTCAGAATCATTCTGTGAAGCATGGGAGCGTTTCAAGTGTTACCACAGCCAGTGCCCACACCATGGTTTCAGCAACGAGTCATTACTGAGTACTCTCTACCGTGGTGTCCTTCCCAAAATACGTATGTTGCTTGACACCGCTTCTAACGGTAACTTCCTGAACAAGGACGTCGATGAAGGTTGGCAACTGGTGGAGAATCTCGCTCAGTCCGACGGCAACTACAATGAGGATTATGACCGCACATTTCGCAGCGACGTTGGGTCTGAAGAGAAGTACAAGAAGGACCTCAAAAATGTCAATGAAAAGCTTGACCGTATCTTGCTGAGTCAGCAGAGGAGCGTCCACTTCGTATCTGAGGACAACCCCTTCCAAGTTCCAGATGGGGAGGGTGAGCAGAGTGAAGAGATCAGCTATGTTCACAATCAAGGTGGATACAACAAGGGTTACAACCCCTATCAGACGAACCCCAATTTGTCTTAGCGGAGCACCAACGTTGCAAATCCACAGGATCAGGTGTACCCTCCTCAGCAGAAACAACAAGGTCAACAAAAACCTTTTGTGCATTACAATTAGGGATTCGTCCCTAAACAACAGTTCCAGCAAGGATACCAAGCTCCCTCAGGACCACCACCAGGATTCCGCCCTCAACCAGTACAGCCTACACCAGCCCCAGATCAAGAAATAAAGCAAATGATGCAACAACTTCTTCAGGGTCAAGCTAGCGGATCTCTGGATACTGCTAAGAAGTTTGCTGAACTCAGTCAGTGAATGGAGTGTTCATACAATGATCTTAATGTCAAGTTTGAAGCTCTTAACTCCAAGATGAAGTACATGGAAGGCAAGACTGTTTCTACTTCTACCCCAACACTTGGCCAACTACCTGGAACAACAGTTCAAAATCCCAAAGACTATGCTACTATCCATGCCATCACCACCCAAGCTGTAGATGTACGGCTCAATGAGGACAATGAGAGTTTAGATGGGGAGGATTTTCTTCAAGATGTAGTTCAGATAAAGGATCCCGTCGAGGTGCTCAAGGATCCAATTAAGTCAGCCAAGCAATCTGATCCTGATGCTACTAAAGAACCCGCTTCTCCCAAGGATAAACCTGTGAGATTCATTCCTCCACCATACAAGCCACCTCTACCATTTCCAGTGAGGTTTAAGAAGCAGCTTACTGAGAAGTATAAATCTCTGTTCGAAAAAGAAGTCAAGGAGATTGACCTTAGGATGCCTTTGCTTGATGCATTTGCACTTGTGCCTCAATATCAAAAGTTTTTAACTGACTTGGTAACCGAAAAGACCAAAGAGAAGGAGGAGATAGCTAAAGGAGCTCAAGCTAAGGCTCTGGAAGATGAGAGGGTAGTACATGACATAGGTGGGGTTATTCATGAATGCAAGGCTGTTACTCAGAAGATGATTATCCCAAAGAAGCTAGAGGACCCTGGTTTTTTCACCTTGCCTTGTTCTCTAGGTCCATTGACATTCAAAAAATGCCTATGTGACCTTGGTGCTTCAGTAAGCCTCATGCCACTCTCTGTAGCTCAGAGGCTAGGATTCAACAAATACAAGTCATGCAACCTCCGCTTAATATTGGCTGATAGGACTACTAGATTGCCTCATGGTCTATTAGAGAACCTGCCCATCAAAATTGGACAAGCTGAGATTCCTACTGACTTTGTGGTGCTGGAAATGGATGAAGAGCCTAAAGATCCACTAATCCTGGGAAGGCCTTTCTTAGCTACAGCTGGAGCAGTCATTGATGTAAAGAAGGGGATGATTGATCTCAATCTGGGTAACAACTTCAAGATGAAGTTTGATATCAAGGATTCTAAGAAGAAACCAACTATTGATGGACAGACCTTCGTGATTGAAGAGAAAGATCATAAATCTGGGTTTCGCATCTTTGAGGATGTGAATGAGGCAGAAACAGAGGTTTTGGTAACCAAAGAGAAAACTCAAAGTGTCACTCGACCATTCTCCAACTCGAGTGCAGTCGTTACCCTCCCTACGCGTCGAGACATACTTCCTAATCACCAACCGCAAGAGACAAGTCCTCCCGCGCTTGACAGTTTATCTGAACCCCAAACAACCAAGATTTTAAGGGATACAGTGGCGGAGTTAACAGCCACGTTGGAGGAGATGAGAGGGCAAATCATGCAGCTCCAGGATAAAGTTAAAATCTCTTCTCCAAGAAAAGCAAGACAGAGGTTGGGGATAATGAACAAGAGAAGATCTTTTTTTTTTTGAACCTGGGCAGAATGCTAAAGAGTATATGGTTAGACAAGACATTCTAGAGGGGTCTACAAAACTCGACTCGACCGACACCGGCACATCACGCTCGCGACTCGACCTTCCCGACTGCCTCACTCGAGCTGCTGTTCTCGCTGTTCCGAACCGACAAATTGAGCCGACATTCCCAACTGCCTCAATCGAGCCACATTCCGACTTCCTCTCTCGAGCCACTCACGACACCCGCTCGAGCCCACGTCTGGGCATGCACGGAGTTGAGCAGCACGTCGACCAAACCACTGAGGACACCCCTGCGGATCCAGAACAAGGTGAAGGACAAAGTCAATATAAAGCTCCTCCTTGGGCGAGCACCGACTCCTTCTTCTACTACTGAGTTACTCCGACCCTCCCTTTGTACATACCATTTCATTCCTGCATTGTTTCTGTTGTGATTCTTAAATCCTCCTGCAAATTTTTCTTACACAGGAGACTGTGTAATTTAAGTTTGGGGGAGGGTTTGAGATGATGTATTTGATGTTTTTTCTGTGATTCTTATTTTAATTTCTGCATCATATCATATTTGAGTTTGCATCCATCTATTACATTAAAAAAAAAAAAAAAATGAAAATTTCCACAAAAACAGAGTGTTCATGTAGTTTTGCACTTGCATACTAGGATTGAGTCTATGTTTATTCATATAGGGTTGTTGCATTTAGCATAAGGGTTGATGATGATTGTAACCTTGTTAGCATGCTGGATTCAATAGGATAGGATCAAGGCCCTTGTTATTAGTTCTTTGATGCTTGTTGATTGAACTTGAAAATGTAAGATTGAAGCATGTTTTGAATTGATATCATTCCCTATCTACCTGAACCTAATCTTGACTTGCAATTATCATGTGATGCTTTGAAGTTGAACTCATGGATATCATACACATACTTGGATTGTCTTTCACATTTTTACCACCCTTGTCAATCCAAGTAGCTGATTCCCATCTTTGGAACAGTTTCCCGCACCCTTAACCAACCGTTCTTTCAAGCCAATTGTATTCTTGAGTGTCAGGCCTTTTCCGAGTTGAGCTTGTTAGAAAGTGTTAGGTTCTAGCCGACAAGAGTAGGATCCTGTGTAGTTCTAGTTCGCGTTATCCGGACTAGTAGGACTAGGTGAGAACTCGATATTGGGTATTGGGTATGGATTTGTGCAGAAAAGTAAAGAGGTAGAAAGTCTTTAGGAGGGGGATGTGTTTACATAGTTTGCAAGTCTAGTAAAGGATTTGGGTTGAGCAAAGTAAAAAGAGTTATTGGTTCTGGGCATAAAATAAAAAGATTAGACAAAGGAAAGAAAAGAAAATGAACCATAGTGATAATAAAGATTTCCCAATCCGCTAGAATGAAAAAAAGTGAACTCCTCCTAAGACTAAGTGTAGAAAATTTGAGATGAAGTTTCTGATGAAGGGTAGAGATAGGACCAACTTCGGTTTGGAGTGTTCTTTGGGTAGACAGGACGCTGCTCTTGTATGTATCAGTTGGTTTCAACCTTTAGCCTTCTCTTAAGCTCAACTCCTTTTCGTGAGAGAACCTTGTTCTGTATTGATAAAACCACGTGATGAGGAGACCATCTATGTCTCAAACCTTTACCCTAGCCAAATGAGTTCAATGACATTGCTTAGCTTGATTCACGGTTCTCTGTTAATGAATGTTAAAGGGGATGATTGATAGGATTGCATGTGTAGATTTGAAATAAAGTTCCTTCACCATGCATCATAGAACTAAAAACAAGGACCTTGATTCAAACCACTCTATTCAGCATGTTTTAGGTTCTGAGACCCCATCTTCACACCTCTCTTCCATACTCTGTTCTTGATAGTTTGCTTGAGGGCAAGCAAAGAATAAGTTTGGGGGAGTTGATATGTCTGTATTTTGCGTTTCCTTAGCCTGTATTTTTCATGCATTTAGCTAGGAAAACTAGTTGTTTTGCATCATTTTAGAACCTCTTTCGTACATTTTGCATGTTTAGGAAGTTTCTGCATCATCCTTGAATACATTGCGCATTTCGGAGTTTTTCGGGTGTCTAGGAGACGTTGGAAGCGCAGAGGGTCGAGCCACTCCTCACTTCCAGAATCGAGCGCTCCTCACTTCCACAATCGAGTCACGCTCCTCACTTCTACAGTCGAGCCCTCCTCACTTCCACAATCGAGCGCTCCTCACTTCCACAATCGAGCCACGCTCCTCACTTCCACAATCGAGCGCTCCTCACTTCCGCAATCGAGCGCTCCTCACTTCCACAATCAAGCTACTCCTCACTTCCGCAATCGAGCGCTCCTCACTTCCGCAATCGAGCGCTCCTCACTTCCGCAATCGAGCGCTCCTCACTTCCGCAATCGAGCCCTCCTCACTTCCACAATCGAGCCATCACTGGAGCCACTCCTACTCACTCCACTCGACCTCACTCTAGGGAGAGACGACACGCGACTGGACCGCACATGTCAGGAAGACGTTCTGTCTTACGCGCTTCAGGAGATTCCCAAACCGACGCTTCACCTTGTCGTTTTAATTTTTAAGGATTTACATGTTTTTACTATAAATACATTTTGCTAAGTCTTGGTTGAGGATATCTTAGTTTTTATCTTGTTTTGTTTTCTAAGGTTGACCTAGCCACCAAAAACGTGTTCCGATCTTGTAATCCAGATAGCTTTGATTTTATTGAGTTTTTGCATTGGATTTCTTCTACAAAGTTGTTCCTCTCACTTTTACCTATCTAAGAATGCTTGTTTCAATGTTTTCTATGTTTGCATCCTTGACTATGATTTTCGGATCTAAGTAGTGCGGTAGTTCTTGAGGATGGGATAGACTAGGTGGAGGATCTTAGGATGTAGGGTGTTTAAGCTTGATTTGTAAGATTCCCTTCTAGACTAGAGATAGAATTACTAGTTTCTCTCTGATCAATTGGAACTAGGTTCGAGACATCTCCACACCCAAAAGGTGTTTGATGAAATGTCTGACCAACTAGTGCCAGAGACTTACGTTCCTAGCCTAAGAGATTAGTCGTCTAGGATGTTTGTTGACGTGAATGAACTTGTTTGTCATGCCTGCTCGACCACGTTTCTCTAGCGAGAGCTAGGTATGGAAGTGGTTGAGTTTGAGTAGCTTTTGCCAAGAGATTGGATTAGCTAATTTGTGGTGTTCATTGTTTAGGGATACTTTGCTTGTGGTATGTTAAACACTCCTTAGACTAGGATACTCCACCGACATCAATTACCCCATCCTTAGGACTTCTTTCTTTCTGATTTTTATTACATTCCTGGAACTGTTTCGTTTGTTCATGCTTAGAATCGTTTGCGTTTTTATTCACTTTCGCTTCTTGTCATGCATTCTTGTTTCTAGTTCTGTGACTCATTTTCGTTTTGCATTTTGATCATTCTAGGACTGTTAGATAAAAACACTCTTTGAATTGGCTTGACTTGTGATTGCTTGATTGCATCTTGATTGATAGTGAACCTTCCCATTTGGATTGACACCTTAAGTACTACAACGCATAAGGTTAATTGAGACCTACTAGGAGACAATAAAAATCTTAGTATCAGCACTCTTTTAGGTTTTTCTTCCAAAACTAGCACACATACTCAGTTTTTCCAAATATAGCATTTGTGATATTGAGTATTAATTTATTAACTTAAATAATAAAATTCATTATTTTAAAAATCCAATTCATGATTTTAAAATTTTCCGACGAACCTTGTTTTGAGTCCTCCGATCTGAGATCTCAGTTTCTAAGTTCATCCTCATTAATTTCTAAGAGACGCGCCAGAATGATTTGTTTGTTCAATTCACCGTACTCCATCGCTTTAGCCGCTACAACCTCCGCCGTTGCAAGAATAACCCGACATGTACTCCGGACTCACGACGAGACTCTCCTCCTAATCGAATCATACAAAGAGAGAGGGTATGGAATTGATCGTGGTCCTCTCAAATCAACCCAATGGGAAGAGACCACCATCGCCATCTCAGCTCGTTCTAGCGTTGGGGACAACGAAGCTTAGAGGCGGAGGAAATGAGCGAGAGTCGTAGCAGCGGAGATGGTGGTGAGAGGCGGAGGAAATGAGCGATGGTGGTGAGACAACGATGGAGATGGAGATGGTGGTGAGAGGCGGAGGAACAACGATGGGGATGGTGGTGAGAGGCAGAGGAAATGAGCGAGAGCCGTAGCAGCGGAGATTAGAGCTTTTGCTGAGAGAGTTATGGTAATGGAGAAGAAGATGATGAAATATGCGATGGAGACAATGAAGCTTTGTAAATAGATGGACTTAAGAAGGATTGATTTGATTAAAACATCTCAAGCTCAACTTTTTCAGTATCTCAACTCTTCCTTTGATTCTTCTTTCTAACTAGAATAGATTATTAATTAAGCCAATAAAACAAAAGATGATGATATAGTTGTTGTTGCAGACAAAAAAAGTGTTATGGGACGCAATGTGAACTTTTTTTAACCATAAGAGATGGAGATTAGAAGGATTGATTTGATTAAGACTACTCAAGCTTATTTTATTTCGTTTCTCAACTCTTTCTGCATCTAATGCTTACAATTTTTCATAGAACATACAACTTGCAAATCCAAAGTTGCCCATGTAAATGTTGGTTTCATATATTTAGGAAAACTTTCATAAAATTCAAGATCGTCTTCCTAAACATTATGAAATCTTTCCTAAACTTAGAAAACATGTTTAAAATCTCTTTATTTATCTTTTTTCTTAATGTATCACAAATTACTCCATTAATAAGGGTAATGTATCAAAGACCCACCAATGTCCTAACTTTATGAAGGCATTCCAAAATTTCAATAAGTTCTTCCTAAATTATTAGTAAGGGGTAATCTTTTTTCATGAAGGTTTTCCTGAAACTCGAGAAATCTTTCCTACATATATGGGAATCCTTCTTAATATTCAATGAATCCTTCATGAATTTAAATAAATGTTCTTATAATCTCTTTTTTATGTTTTGCCTCAAATCTATCACAACTTACTCCATTAATGAGAGTAATAATCTATCAAAAGCTACCTTGGTCTAATACAATACTCAATGGTCATGCTTTTGAATCTTTCTAGGGGTTGTATGCTCTGTTTTTTTTTTTTTTTTTTTTTTTTGATAAAGGTCTTCATGAAATTCAAGAAATCCTTCTTAAATTTTTTGGCATCCTTCCTGAATATTTGATTTAGGGAGGTCATCCACAGTATTATGAAGTTCTTCCTAAATTTTCAAATCAAGCATGTAACTCCTCCAATTAAGCCAATAAGAATGACACAACGATTCATCATTCTAAGAGTAGAGCTTATTTGACTATAACTCTATTACTGGATGATGGCCATCAATGCTGAAGTTTGCGGATCTTTGTGCCATTCCCTAAAAGCTTCATTGAACTTTTCTTTTTCTTCTTTCTTAAGTATATATAACAATCAACTAGAACAAGAGTTAAAAAGAAGTACAATGACTTTTTTTATTAAACCTATATGCCACCCATCACACCACATCACATCTAAACTTGCATCTTGTGTCATCTGCAGATATATCACGTAGCTTAGAGAAATTTTCAACCCCATTTCCTGCGATTGAAATCAGAGAATAAGTTTCAGGAAAGTTTTCATGAATTCTCAACAATGCTTCATTAATCTTCAAATGTGACAAAGAAACACATCAATACAAGAGGAACAAACAACACACTTTGCTACACGAATCATCTATACCAATCAACCTGAAAGACAGACTAACTAATCAACCTCTAATGCAAAAAATCACACAATCATCAACAATCACTTTGCTACATGAATCATCTGTACCAATCACATCTTAACCTTCACCAACGAGCTCAAATAACAACAAAAAAATCATTTTCACTCCATTAAACTTCATCAAACTAGCAAACAAAGAAAACACCTAAAACCCTCAACTGAATCAAAAACGCCCAATTTTACAAGCTAGGTTTAAGAATAAAAAGAAGGATTCAAACACAAAGTGCTTCAATTAACATAGCCTTAGATGGCGATGGAGGAGAGAGAGAAAAGAGGTGAAACCGGTGGCAATTTTTGATCTCCTGCGGGTGTTACCGATCTCCTACGGGTGTCATCGATCTCTTGTGGATGTCTGATATGTCTATATTTTGTCTCTGCTAAGCATATTTTTGTCACGCATCTAGTTAGGATAACTAATTGTTTTGCATGAATTTCTAGTCTCTTTTGTACAAATTGCACATTTAGGTAGTTCTTGCATTATCTTCGCATACATCGTGCATTTTGGAGTATTTCAGGTATTTAGTAGACCTTCGAGCCAGGCCGTCCGAGTCGCGCTGTCATGCCGTTCGAGTCGTGCCGTTCGAGTCGCGCTGTCATGGGATTCAGCTTTCGACGTCTTCATCAAAGTTGTATAGAATTGAGTCATCTTTCCAATGACGTTTATTTCAAGCCAATCGGAGGTGTGATTCAAAAGTTATCATCGTTTTAGTGGAGGCGTATACATCCAGACTGTCTCGAGTCGCGCCATCATTCTGTCATCACACATCCGCTTGGGTCGCGCCATCATTCTGTCATCACACATCCGCTTGGGTCGCGCCATCATTCTGTCATCACACATCCGCTTGAGTCGCGCCATCACTCCGTCGTCAACTACCGTTCGGGTCGCGCCATCATTCCGTCATCACACATCCGCTCGAGTCGCGCCATCACTCCATCGTCGACTACCGTTTGAGCCAACGCCATCACTAACTCGAGCTACTACTCGTTCGCACATGTCAGGAAGACGTTCCATCTTACACGCTTCAGGAGATTCCCAAACCGACGCCTGATCTTGTAGTTTTAAGTTTTAGGGATTTTATGTCTTTACTATAAATATGTTTTGTTAAGTCTTTGCGACAGGATCTAAGTTTTTATCTCGTTTTTATTTTAAAAGGTTTCCCTAGCCACCAAAAACCATTCTCAGACTTTGTATCCAGATATCTTTTGATACATTGAGTATTTGCATTTGATTTCTTCTACAAACTTGTTTATCTTATTTTTACCTATCTAAGAATGCTTGTTTCAATGTTTTCTGAGTTTGTATTGTTGATGATGATTTCTGGATCTGAGTAGTGCGTTAGTTCTTGAGGATGGGATAGATTAGGTGGAGAATCTTAGGATGTAGGGTGTTTAAGCTTGATTTGTATGATTCCCTTTAGGACTAGAGTTAGAATTACTGGTTTCTCTCTGATCAATTGGAACTAGGTTCTAGACATTTCCACACCCAAAAGGTGTTCGATGAAATGTCTGACCAACTAGTGCCAGAGACTTACGTTCCTAGCCTAAGAGATTAGTTGTCTAGGATGTTTGTTGACGTGAATGAACTTGTTTGTCATGCCTGCTCGACCACGTTTCTCTAGCAAAAGCTAGGTATGGAAGTGGTTGAGTCTGAGTAGCTTTTACCAAGAGATTGGATTAGCTAAGTTGTGATGTTCATTGTTTAGGGATAGATTGCTTGTGGCATGTTAAACACTCTGTAGACTAGGATACTCCACCGACATCAATTACTCCCATCCTTAGGACTTTTATCCTTTTGATTGATATTACATTCCTGAGATTGTTTCACTTCTTGCTTTTTAGTTCCTGCTTAGACTCGTTTCTGTTTTTATTAATTTTCATTTCTTGTCTTGCATTCTCGTTTCTAGTTCCAGAACACATTTCCGTTTTCATTCTAGGATTGTTAGAAAAATCACTCTTTTTGAATTGGCTTGACTTGTGATTGCTTGATCGCATCTTGATTGTTAGCAACATCCCATTTGGATTGACACCTTAAATACTACAACACTTAAGGTTAATTGAACCTGCTAGGATAAGACACACAAAAGTCCTATAATCAATTTGGCGTCGTTGCCATTTGGGATTTGTTTGGCCACATTTGAGAGTTCAAGTTTTGCAAGATTAAGTTCTGTTATACTTATCATTCTGAGTGCTGACTTGTTTTGGTTGTTTGCTTGTTTGTTTTGCATCTCAGGAACCTGTTGATTGCAGCATTGCATGCACACCAGATCAAGAGGACATCAGAATCTCCTCCCTGCTATCGACGACATCAATCGGTTACAAAGACCACGACAAGCTCGTCAACTCACTGATCATCCCGCACCAATCACTATGGAACAACCTAACGGACCAAATCCAAGACCGCGAAACATTGGTGCTGGAGATGCACCGAACACTCATACTCAGCGTGCTGGAATCGTCCCTCATGCCGTGCAGAACAACAACTTCGAGATCAAAAGTGGTCTGATCACCATGATCCAAGGAAACAAGTTTCACGGGTTGCCTATGGAGGATCCACTCGACCACTTGGACAAGTTTGACCGTCTGTGCAGTCTCACCAAGATCAACGGCGCGAGTGAGGATGGTTACAAGTTGCGCCTCTTTTCATTCTCCCTGGGAGAAAAAGCTCATCAATGGGAGAAAAACGTTCCCAAGGGAACCATCACCACTTGGGACGAATGCAAGAAAGCTTTCTTGGCCAAGTTCTTCTCCAACTCTAGAACCGCACGTCTCAGGAATGATATCTCCAGTTTCACTCAGAAGAACTCAGAATCATTCTGCGAAGCCTGGGAGCGTTTCAAGAGTTACCATAGCCAATGCCCACACCATGGATTCAGTAACGAGTCACTGCTGAGCACTCTCTACCGTGGTGTACTTCCAAAGATACGCATGCTGCTTGACACTGCTTCAAATGGCAACTTCTTGAACAAAGACGTAGATGAAGGTTGGCAACTCGTCAAAAATCTCGCCCAGTCTGATGGTAACTACCATGACGACTATGATCGCACAGTTAGAGGAGATGCTGGCTCTGAGGAGAAGTACAAGAGAGACCTCAAGAATGTCAATGAGAAGCTTGATCGTCTCTTGCTCAACCAACAAAAGAACATCCACTTCGTATCTGAGGGTGAACATTTTCACGTCCAAGATGGGGAGGGTGAGCAGTCTGAGGAGATCAGCTACATCCAGAATCAAGGTGTATACAACAAGGGTTACAACCCCTATCAGACGAACCCCAATTTGTCTTACCGGAGCACCAACGTTGCAAATCCACAGGATCAGGTGTACCCTCCCCAGCAGCAACAACAAGGTCAACAAAAACCTTTTGTGCCTTACAATCAGGGTTTCGTCCCTAAACAACAGTTTCAGCAAGGATACCAAGCTCCCTCAGGACCACCACCAGGATTCCGCCCTCAACCAGTTCAGCCTACTCCAACCCCAGATCAAGAAATGAAGCAAATGATGCAACAACTTCTTCAGGGTCAAGCTAGCGGATCTTTGGATACTGCTAAGAAGTTTGCTGAACTCAGTCAGCGAATGGAGTGTTCATACAATGATCTTAATGTCAAGTTTGAAGCTCTTAACTCGAAGCTGAAGTACATGGAAGGCAAGACTGCTTCTACCCAAACACCTGGCCAACTACCTGGAAAAGCAGTTCAAAACCCCAAGGACTATGCTACTATCCATGCTATCACCACCCAAGCTGTAGATGTACGGCTCACTGAGGACAATGAGAGTTTAGATGGGGAGGATTTTCTTCAAGATGAAGTTCAGATAATAGATCCCGTCAAGGTGCTCAAGGATCCAATTGAGTCAGCCAAGCAATCTGATCCTCAAGCTACTAAAGAACCCGCTGCTCCCAAGGATAAACCTGTGAGATTCATTCCTCCACCATACAAGCCACCTTTACCATTTCCAGTGAGGTTTAAGAAGCAGCATACTGAGAAATATAAAGCTGTGTTCGAAAAACAAGTCAAGGAGATTGAACTTAGGATGCCTTTGCTTGATGCATTTGCACTTGTGCCTCAATATCAAAAGTTTTTAACTGACTTGGTAGCCGAAACGACCAAAGAGAAGGAGGAGATAGCTAAAGGAGCTCAAGCTAAGGCTCTGGAAGATGAGAGGGCAGTGCATGACATAGGTGGGGTTTTTCATGAATGCAAGGCTGTTATTCAGAAGATGATTATCCCAAAGAAGCTAGAGGACCCTGGTTCCTTCACCTTGCCTTGTTCTCTAGGTCCATTGGCCTTCAAAAGTGCCTATGCGACCTTGGTGCTTCAGTAAGCCTCATGCCACTCTCTGTAGCTCGAGGCTAGGATTCAACGAATACAAGTCATGTAACCTCCGCTTAATATTGGCTGATAGGACTACTAGATTGCCTCATGGTCTATTAGAGAACCTGCCCATCAAAATTGGACAAGCTGAGATTCCTACTGACTTTGTGGTGCTGGGGATGGATGAAGAGCCTAAAGATCCACTAATCCTGGGAAGGCCTTTCTTAGCTACAGCTGGAGCAGTCATTGATGTCAAGAAGGGGATGATTGATCTCAATCTGGGTAAGAATTTCAAGATGAAATTTGATATCAAGGATGCTACGAAGAAGCCAACTATTGATGGGCAGACCTTCGTGATTGAAGAGAAAGATCAGAAAGCTGGGTTTGACATCTTTGAGGGTGTCAATGAGGCAGAAACAAGAGTTTGGGTAACCAAAGAAAAAACTCAAAGGGGCACTCAACCGTGTTCCAACTCGAGTGCAGTTGTTGCTCTCCCTAAGCGTCATGACCTGCTTCCTAAACTTCACCAACCGCAAGAGACAAGTCCTCCCACGCTTGACAGTTTGTCTGAACTCAAAACTACCAAGATTCTAGGAGATTCAGTGAGAGAGTTAACAGCTATGGTGAAGGACATGAGTGGGCAAATCAAGAAGCTCCAAGGTACAATGAGAAGTTCTCCTGTAAGGAAATTAAGGTGGAGGTTTAGGATAATGAAGAAGAGCAGTTCATTTGTTGTTGAACCTGGGCAGAATGTTAAAGAGTATCTGGCTAGAAAAGACATACCAGAGGGGAGCTCACCACCTCTCTATGACCCTCCCAAAGCATAAGGAGTATGCAAAGTCAAGCTAGGGACTTTAAACAAGCTCACTTGGGAAGAAGTCCCAAAGGTATCACTGTAAATATATATATATATATATATATATATATATTTTTTTTAGGATCCTTGTGTTTTTGATTTTCGTTTTTAGTTTTATTGTGTTCAGGAATCTACAGAAGGGAGTACGAGCTCAACGCAAGTATCACTTCCATCGCTACCGTTCACCACCACTCGAGTCGGCATCGTGCGACTCTACCCATCCGGCGAAACTCCACACTCGGATCCAGCTGCGTCCGCTTGAGCCGCTCAGTTCTGCCTCTACTCGTCGTCGCCGCTCATTCCACTCGACCCTCACCAGACCGTCTCGATCGAGTCGCGCCATCACAGCTCGACTCACATCCGCTCGAGTTGCCGTCGAACTCTCCCTCGAGTCGCGCCATCACTACCTCACTTGATCGGTTTTCTCGCTCTGTCGTCACCGCTCGTTCCACTCGATCCACCGAAGTCACCGTCTCTGTTCGAGTCAAGCCGACGACACAACTCGTCCCACGCCAACTCGACCCTCTCGATCGAGCCGTAGACTTTGTACGTTCCACTCGATCCAGCTTGTTTGATTCACCGACGTGATCCGTACTTATCTTTGCGAGAAACAGAAAAAGTACCGAGCTTATACACGAGATGAGGTTGAGGTTGAGCAGCGAGTCGAAGCTCAGGGTGATCATCAAGGCATGCCCGGGGGTGAGCAACAAATCGAACAACAAGGTGATTATCAGCCTACGGATGTGGTAGTGTTAGTATCGGACCATGGTGAGTCTAGAGTCGACGACATGCAATGCGACGAGCAGCCGAGCACTTATCAGAACACGCAAGCGGTTGAGCAACAAGTCGACCAGCCAGCTGAGACCACTCTTGCGGATCCCGAACACGGTGAAGGACAGAGCCAGTACCACGCACCAACTCTTTGGGCGAGCTCAGACTCCTTCTTCTCCTACTGAGGTACTCCTACCTTCCTTTGTATATACCATTTCATTTATGCATTGTTTCTGTTGTGATTCTTAAATCCTCCTGCAAATTTTTCTTACACAGAGGCTGTGTAATTTAAGTTTGGGGGAGGGTTTGAGATGATGTATCTGATGATGTTTTCTGTGATTCTTATTTCAATTTTTTTTGCATCATATCATGTTTGAGATAGCATCCATTTATTTGCATAGAAAAACAAAAAAAAATTGAAAAAATTCGAAAATTTCCACAAAAACAGAGTGTTCATGTAGTTTGCATTTGCATTTTAGGATTGAGTCTAGTGTTGTGCATGTAGGGTTGTTGCATTTAGCATAGGGGTTGATGATGATTGAACCTTGTTAGCATGTTGGATTCAATAGGATAGGATCAAGGCCCTTGTTATTAGTTCTTTGATGCTTGTTGATTGAACTTGAAAATGTAAGATTGAAGCATGTTCTGAATTGACGTCACCCCCTATCTATCTGAACCTAATCCTGACTTGCAATTATCTCGTTATGCATTGAAGTTGAACTCATGGATACCATATACATACTTGGATTGTCTTTCACATTTTTACCACCTTTGTCAATCCAAGTAGCTGATTCCCATTTTTGGAACAGTTTCCCGCACCCTTAACCAACCGTTCTTTCAAGCCAATTGTATTCTTGAGTGTCAGGCCTTTTCCGAGTTGAGCTTGTTAGAAAGTGTTAGGTTCTAGCCGACAAGAGTAGGATCCTGTGTAGTTCTAGTTCGCGTTATCTGGACTAGTAGGACTAGGTGAGAACTTGACATTGGGTATTGGGTTTGGATTTGTGCAGAAAAGTAAAGGGTAGAAAGTCTTAAGGAAGGGGATGTATTTTCAAAGTTTACACGTCTAGTAAAGGATTTGGGGTGAGCAAAGTAAAAAGAATAATTGGTTCTGGGCATGAAATAAAAAAAATAGACAAAGAAAAGAAAGTAAAAATGCTTAAGATGTGTAGAAGAAAAGAGAATGAACCATAGTGATATTAGAATTTTCCCAATCCGCTAGAGTGATAAGAAGTGAACTCTTCCTAAGAACAAATCTAAAGAATGAAAGAATGAGTTTGAGATGAAGTTTCTGATGAAGGGTAGAGATAGGTCCAACTTCGGTTTGGAATGTTCTTTGGGTAGACAGGGCGCTGCTCTTGTATGCATCAGTTGGTTTCAACCTTTAGCCTTCTCTTAAGCTCAACTCCTTTTATGAGAGAACCTTGATATGTATCGATGGAACCACTTGAGAAAGAGACCACATTTGTCTCTAACCTTTCACCCTAGCCAAATGAGTTCAATGACACTGCATAGCTTGATTCATGGTTCTTTGTTAATAAATGTTAAAGGGGGTGATTGATAGGATTGCATGTGTAGATCAAGCGAATGAAATTCCTTCACCATGCATCATAGAACTAAAAACAAGGACCTTGATTCTAACTACTCTATTCAGTATGTTTTAGGTTCTGAGACCCCATCTTCACACCTCTTCTCCATACCTTGTTCTTGATCGTTTGCTTGAGGGCAAGCAAAGAATAAGTTTGGGGGAGTTGATATGTCTATATTTTGTCTCTGCTAAGCATGTTTTTGTCACGCATCTAGTTAGGATAACTAATTGTTTTGCATGAATTTCTAGTCTCTTTTGTACAAATTGCACATTTAGGTAGTTCTTGCATTATCTTCGCATACATCGTGCATTTTGGAGTATTTCAGGTATTTAGGAGACCTTCGAGCCAGGCCGTCCGAGTCGCGTTGTCATGCCGTTCGATTCGTGCCGTTCTAGTCGCGCTGTCATGGGATTCAGCTTTCGACGTCTTCATCAAAGTTGTAGAGAATTGAGTCATCTTTCCAATGCCGTTTATTTCAAGCCAATCGGAGGTGTGGTTCAAAAGTTATCATCGTTTTAGTGGAGGCGTATACATCCAGACTGTCTCGAGTCGCGCCATTATTCTGTCATCACACATCCGCTTGGGTCGCGCCATCATTCTGTCATCACACATCCGCTTGGGTCGCGCCATCATTCTGTCATCACACATCCGCTTGAGTCGCGCCATCACTCCGTCCTCGACTACCGTTCGGGTCGCGCCATCATTCCGTCATCACACATCCGCTCGAGTCGCGCCATCACTCCGTCGTCGACTACCGTTTGAGCCAACGCCATCACTCACTCGAGCTACTACTTGTTCGCACATGTCAGGAAGACGTTCCATCTTACACGCTTCAGGAGATTCCCAAACCGACGCTTGATCTTGTCGTTTTAAGTTTTAGAGATTTTATGTCTTTACTATAAATATGTTTTGTTAAGTCTTTGCGACAGGATCTAAGTTTTTATCTCGTTTTTATTTTGAAAGGTTTCCCTAGCCACCAAAAACCGTTCTCAGACTTTGTATCCAGATATCTTTTGATACATTGAGTATTTGCATTTGATTTCTTCTACAAACTTGTTTATCTTATTTTTACCTATCTAAGAATGCTTGTTTCAATGTTTTCTGAGTTTGTATTGTTGATGATGATTTCTGGATCTGAGTAGTGCGTTAGTTCTTGAGGATGGGATAGATTAGGTGGAGGATCTTAGGATGTAGGGTGTTTAAGCTTGATTTGTATGATTCCCTTCTGGACTATAGTTAGAATTACTGGTTTCTCTCTGATCAATTGGAACTAGGTTCGTGACATTTCCACACCCAAAAGATGTTCGATGAAATGTCTGACCAGCTAGTGCCAGAGACTTACGTTCCTAGCCTAAGAGATTAGTTGTCTAGGATGTTTGTTGACGTGAATGAACTTGTTTGTCATGCCTGCTCGACCACGTTTCTCTAGCGAAAGCTAGGTATGGAAGTGGTTGAGTCTGAGTAGCTTTTACCAAGAGATTGGATTAGCTAAGTTGTGATGTTCATTGTTTAGGGATAGATTGCTTGTGGCATGTTAAACACTCTGTAGACTAGGATACTCCACCGACATCAATTACTCCCATCCTTAGGACTTTTATCCTTTTGATTGATATTACATTTCTGAGATTGTTTCACTTCTTGCTTTTTAGTTTCTGCTTAGACTCGTTTCTGTTTTTATTAATTTTCATTTTTTGTCTTGCATTCTCGTTTCTAGTTCCAGAACACATTTCCGTTTTCATTCTAGGATTGTTAGAAAAATCACTCTTTTTGAATTGGCTTGACTTGTGATTGCTTGATCGCATCTTGATTGTTAGCAACATCCCATTTGGATTGACACCTTAAATACTACAACACTTAAGGTTAATTGAACCTGCTAGGATAAGACACACAAAAGTCCTAGTATCAATGTCACCCATCTTCTGCGGATTTCATCGATCTCTTGTAGATCGCCGGTGATTTTGTCGAAACTCCGATCTCCTGTAAGCAATCAACAACTAGACGATGATGGTTAGTGGAGGAGAGACGCGTGATTATACTTTGTCCAGGAAAACGCGTAGGAGAATGATAGTAAATAAAGGAGTTAATAATTTTCTTCTTTAATTTTAATATTTAATTAGAGCATGTGTGCTAATTTTGGAATTTAGGAGAATGTGTGCTAAGTTTGGAAAAAAAAAACTAAATTGGTGCTATTTTCGAGAATCTCCCTTATTAGAATATATATATATATATACTAATTAAAAATATCAAATGATAATTCAAGATTAAAAATAACTAACATATATATATATATATATATATATATGTATTAGGTATGCCCAAGATTATTGAAAAAAATAACACATTATTTAAACTTGTATTTAGAAATCAATAAATAAATAATATATATTTTTAACAAATAATTTAAAATTGATGAGTCAATCACACATATTTTTTTGTTTAGATTTCTAAATTTTTGAAACCCATTCAACAAATAAATCATCCCTTAACCTTTTTGATATGGTTTGGTTTCTGATTGGAGATTAGTTGTAATATATAACTAAGATTTTGTTTGTTTGTTTAAATCTTGTTGGCCAACCATAAATTTCGAACCTAAAATATCGTTTGACCAAAGTTCTATTTTGTTCATGCATGGTTGCGTCTAAATTTAGTTAATACTATAAAAATTAGGTACTAACCCGCACTATGTGCGGGATAAATCAGTTTAAATAAAATATTATAATAAAATTATTATCTAAGATTTAAGATTCTTTGTTTAAACAAATATGTAAGTAAAGTTTATTTTTCGTTTATTCAAATTTGCGTTTATTTTTTGTAAAATGAGTTTCACCCGTGAAATATTTAAACTTGGAAAACAGTTTAAGTTAGTGTAGAAAGTTTTGATACATTTTTGTGTTTCTAAAAAGCAAATTCACATATTTTATGTTTCACATTATTATCTACATCACTATACCATTAAATAGATAAACCAATATTTTTTAGACTAATCGGTTTAATTTAAACTAATCATAAATTTAAAAAATGCAATGAGAAAAATGTATAAAAATGGTAAATAAATGAATAATTTTTTTTTTGTTTGTAAAATGTAATTTAATTCTAATAATTAAATATATTATGAAATTGATAATTAAATACATTTCTGGATTTTAATTGATGATTAAATCTTTGATTTTTTAAAACTTATAGAAAAGAACATTGCCTTATATTTGCCAATGACATATTTATGTAAATGATAATGAGATGTAAGAGTATTTATTAAAAAAAGACAGAAGAGCTATGTGAGCGCGACACATCAGCTTTTTGTGAGATTGATTCTCTATTAATTTATAGGGGATGTGTTATAAAATTGATAATTTAATACATTTGTAGATTTTAATTGCTGATTAAATCTTTGATTTTTTAAGACTAATAGAAAAGAACATTGCCTTATATTTGCCAATTACATATTTATGTAAATGATAATAAGATGTAAGAGTATTTCTTAAAAAAAGATATAAGAGCTATGTGAGCGCGACACATCAGCTTTTTCTATTAATATGTAGGAGATATGTTATGAAATTAATAATTAAATATATTTTTGGATTTTAATTTCTGATTAAATCTTTGATTTTTTTAAAAACTAATAGAAATGAACATTGCCTTATATTTGCCAATGATATATTTATGTAAATGATAATGAGATGTAAGAGTATTTATTAAAAAAAGACACAAGAGCTATGTGAGCACGACACATCAGCTTTTTGTGAGATTGATTCTCTATTAATTTATAGGGAATATGTTATAAAATTGATAATTTAATACATTTCTAGATTTTAATTGCTGATTAAATCTTTAATTTTCTAAGACAAATAGAAAAGGACATTGTCTTATATTTATCAATTACATATTTATGTAAATGATAATAAGATGTAAGAGTATTTATTAAAAAAGATATAAGAGCTATGTGAGCGCGACACATCAGCTTTTTGTGAGATTGTTTCTCTATTAATATGTAGGGGATATGTTATGAAATTAATTATTAAATATATTTCTGGATTTTAATTGCTGATTAAATCTTTGATTTTTTAAGACAGATATAATAGAACACTGCCTTATATTTGTCAATTACATCTTTTTGTAAATGATAATAAGATGTAAGAGTATTTATTAAAAAAAATATAAGAGCTATGTGAGCGCGACACATCAGCTTTTTGTGAGATTGTTTCTCTATTAATATGTAGGGGATATGTTATAAAATAAATAATTAAATATATTTCTGGATTTTAATTGCTGATTAACTCTTTGATTTTTTAAAACTAATAGAAATGAACATTGTCTTTGTCAATGACATATTTATTGAGATGTAAGAGTAATTATTAAAAAAAAAAACACAAGAGTTATGTGAGCGTGACACATCAGACATTTTGTTCTAGTATTTCTCTATTAATATATAGGGGATAGCATTATTTACTGTAATTAAATAGAAAACCTATTCCACAGTAAAAAAAACTATAAATACTACAAGTGGATGCTCTTATTACTCAAACAATTATTTTGATCCAAAAATGAATCGTCTAGTTGTTTTCATGTTAGTTACTGCCATTTATTTTGGAGTAAATGAAGCTTGCAACTTAAAACGAGATAGTATTTATAAACAAACTCGGACCCGGTAGAGTTCTCCAATATCAATGCAAATCTAGTGGCAACGCAAATACAGGAGTCCAATATGTAAACTACGGTGGTACAAAAGTCATTAAATTCAGGGATGAGGGATACGATAAATCACGTTGGAGTTGTCGTGTTGAGCACGGGATTAAAAGAAGGGTTTATGCTGACACTGTACCATACGCTCGAGATAAAGGTGTTCCTATATGTGGTGACCTTATGGAATATACTGCAAAACTGGATTATTTATATATTAGACCGGATAGAGTGGGTAAACCAGTACCCCAGTGGTATTGGAAAAATGTATGAAATAATGCGCTTTATTTTGCCTAATACTATTTTATTTTATGCAATGTTTTTGCAGCCTATGTCCTAAGCCATACTAAATCATTTATCAAATTGTTTTTTTTCATAAAGAGATCATTTGATATCTAAATGTATTGTATCAATGTTTTAAATAATAGCATTGATGTTTTTTTGTTTTTCAGATGACTTTATATCTAATTATTTGCTTTACTTGTAATAATATATATATATATATATATCCCAGATTAGACGGTTCAATAGGCAGATATAAGAAAAAACGCCAAATCTTAAGTAATATTCTAAATATCAATTTTATATTTTATTTGACTTCTTTTTATAAATAAACTTGATTTAGAGTTCATACAGTTCATCATGCAATACAATTTAAATTTATATTACATATAAATAAATTAAATTTTAATTATATGCACACAATTTCAATAAATAAGACTCATAATTTTCATATCAATAAATATGTGTATTATATCAAATTTATACTATTCTTAGTATTAAAAAATCAATTAAAAAAAAAAATTCAAAGTAAAACAAAAAAAAAAATGAAAATAATTAGTATCTCATATTTGAAAACTAACATTATCTTAAATATATTTGTTCCCTATATTGCTATCTTATACGTAATAATGTTACAACTTGTCCAACTTGTCCAACCGTTTCTTGGTTTGGTTTGGTTTGGTTTCTCTTAATTAAGGTTGGTTTGGGGAGAGCCATCTTGGTTCTTGAATAATGGCTTCGTTTCCACTCTAGATCAGGGCTTGTACAGTAGTGCTTCTTATTAGTGTTTACCGCCATGTTATGATCCAGGGTTCAGCATACGTGAACAAATCTGTGTTCATACATTTTTTTTGAACGATTCTCATAAATTTAATTATACTACTAGTGATCTGTGTTTCAGCAACGGAAAAATAATCATCAAATAGAATTGAGTTTGTTTTACGTAAATGTCATTATATTATTTTAGCTTTCTTAAGCACTTTCCTAACCAAAATTACGAATATATGTAGAGTAAAACGGCCACACATGAAATCATTTATAACGTCGTTTTCAACCCCACCACAAAACTCATTAAAAATATATACTAGTAGTTATATAATTTAATTTATGCATGATTATATGAATTGTCTCCTATATAAAGAGAAAGACATGCAAAAGGACTTATCATCTTATTTATTAACCAAACCTTACAACATTTTCTTCTTCCTCTACAACAATGCATGGCTGGAGTTGCCTCGGTTCCTAATTTAATGATGGCAAGGATGATGATGAACATGGTAAACAATCTTCCCCTTGTTTCTTTTGCTGTTTCTTTATTTCTAATGTATCATGAATCAGCTCTATTTCCATGTTTCGTTACAGCTGCAAGGAGAAAAAGTATGCTTGATGCTATTGAACTGGAGTTTGAAGGTAGTTTAACATATATTCCTCTCTCAAACTTTGAAGAAACCTTGAACTATCCTTGGTGCAATAAGTCTCGTTAATCAGATGAATTCAGATCATATACAACAAATAATTATGGTCTTGCATAAATAGCTTTTCTTTTCCTGCTTCAGCCGTGACAAGAGGCCTTAATGAGATAAAGAATGAATCAAAACAAGGTGAATACTGAATAACTTGATCCTTTTGTTCCTCAAAGTCAGAGCCTTGTGAGACACGTTTTAAGTTCTTTTCTCTTTTCTTAACAGATGAAAACAAGAGAAGCTTATGTTGGTGGGAGCAATCAAACGCGAATTTGAAGGTAACCTTAAGAACTACATAATTCTTATAAAAACAAGGACAAGTTTCTAACAGTTTGGTTTGGTCTTCTTGTTTAATTCTAACTTACATGCAGCTGCTACAATTGCAAAGGCCAATGGAGATGACTGTAAGAGACTGGTTTTATATTTTTCTTTGTGTCATTTTCTTTCATATTCTCTGCGATAGGTCTTAATTGCATGTGTTGTGTCAACATCTGCAAAGAGTACGTCAACCATAAGTGTAACACATAAAACTTATGCCAGAAACAGTGGTACTTAATCTTCAGATTCTTACAAATATATATATTTTCTAAAAGGAAACGATTAATATCTCAATGTTTATATGTTCATTTTTTTAATAGCTGGTTTGGAAGGTCTTCTAAAGACTGCAGGTTAGCTTTGAAGCTCATTCTTGTGCATGTCGAGAATTTTACAAGAGAGCTGTTCTTACTTTTATAGTTCTATTCTCTCTGTTTTTTGTTTCTTGCAGATGGTGTATTTGGTTGTTCTAAACAAGACAAAGATGGTCTTAAGGCAGACATACATTATTCGATTAACATAGCGGAGATACTCGCTGAAGAATCCAAATACCAGGTTTGTTTTAGTTTTATTAGATCTTTCTTGAACAGACAATGGAAGGCTCTCACATCTACATCAATCTCAGTTTCTTGATATCTTTTGACTTGAATTTGGTAGGGCTCAGATACTTCTCGTCTCACTATGTCATTGAACAATCTTGTTCATACCCATAGAGATCAAACGTCCTCAAAGGTAAGCTCAGTCCTTGGCTCATCATCGGTTACTTCTACCACAAGCGAATCATCCGCTAAATGAGAGAGCATGGAGGGATTGAAGGCTGCGCGGTCTAAAATCACGTGATCTCGTAAATCATCCAAACTTCGATGAAATTATAGCAGCCGGTACACGTTAAAAGGTACTCAGCTCAGCTTCTATTCGTTACATCTCTTTGCTAGCCAAATACAAAACCGTCATTAAAGAAGGACTCGAGGCTTCTCAAAGAGTCCAGTTTGGTCAAACCCGAGCCAAACTGTTGAAAGAAACCGCAATGGAGAAGCAGAGATCCGTAGACTCGGTCTTCGCATCGGCAAAGGTCACGGCTCAACGAGGACACGCGTTGCACATCAGAATCGTCACGATCAAGAGACTGCTGGTGAAGCTAGAAGCAGAGAAAGTGAACGTTGATTCTAATTTTACATTTTTGAAGCCTTTGGGCAACCCTCTCAACAACTAAGAGAGACGAGTCTGTCACAACTTCTCAAGGAGGCATCTCAGGCCTCATGGATAGTAAGGAAAAACAGGAAGAAAACTCTCCCTGTTCCTCACCAAACAACATTTGTTACCGTGTTTGGGTTACTCTCCTCCACGTCCATCTGGCTGTGGGTTTGTATCGGTGCTCTTGTTATTTCACTAGCATGGAAACGTGATTAAGGCGGGCAATAAGGCTCATCGTTTTAAGGCAGCTTAAGGCGGTTTTGTCGACCCTAAGGGAAGTTAGGGGACCTAAGGGAAGTTAGCATGGAGACCTAAGGGAAGTTAGGGGACAATAAGGCTCATCGTTTTAAGGCAGCTTAAGGCGGTTTTGTCGACCCTATATAAGAGACGGAACCCTTAGAATTCTCTAGTATTCGCATACACATCTGAAAGCCGCCGCAAGAGTAAGAGAAGAGTTTCCATAGGAACTTAAACCGAGAGAGATCCTAAGTCTAAGTCAAGAGAGGAACGGTAAGTATCCTTCCGCCTTGATCCGTCGATGGTTTATGGTTATACATCGAGTAATAACGATGTTGATCTGTTCGTGTAGAAGCGGGGATCAGAGTAAGCATAGGAGTCGAGTGAACTAGCACTTTAGGTCGATACCGAAGGTGAGTGCGTGGCTGTGGCCAAGTTCCATGGTTGATTATCTTGACCTACGGTTTATTTAATCTCGTTAATTGCTTGTCTTGGTTAATGGTTAATGTGTTCTATTGCAATATGAATGGTGGTTGGTCTAAACGATTTGGACAACTAGCCTATGTAGATTGTTTGACTTGCATGACTTGATTGGAATATACCCTGTGTTAGTTTGAGATCGTTGAACTGGGCCTAATGAGACGGGGTGACCGCTCCACTAAGCAAACTTACGTCTCTTTTTATTGGATGCAAGAAAAGAAAGGTCTGATGACCAGGAATTCAGTGGCTGATCAGCTCATGTGACGGAGGCAAGGGAGGAAGAGGATGGTGGCTTTGGGTAGTTTTAATTATGGCGTTTATTTCCTAAGGATTTTATTATTATTACCATGCATGGGATTAAGTTATTTTGTTAAGGATGATTCGAACCTCTATATTAATGAATTCATATTTTTAAGTTATAGTACTTGCTTTACATATCCGCTGTTATGTCTTGTTAAACGATTGAGTAGAATTATATAGGCCCTAATACATCCGACTATTTTGTTGTACAAAAAGACAATATGGAAAAACAAAAACTAGCTCGACATACCGAAGAACATGCATGTCGGTGTTTTTCTATAATCGATATTAATGATATCAAAAGCAAGAGAGTGGATATCTGTATTTGAAGATTCATTGTAAAATAAGAAGAATAAGCTTAAAACATAAAAATAAGCAATCTTCATTTTAAATGTGAAATTAAAAGAATGAAATCAGAATTAAAAAATTATGATTGTGAATAAGCAAAAAGAAAAAGAGAGTTATACGAATATTTAAAAAGCAAAAAAAAGGGGGTAAATCCTTACTAGATCATACGAAGATAAAAGAATGAATTCAGAATTAAAAATTATATATGTTTTTATCAAATCTTGATTTTTTTTTTGTCGATATCAAATCTTGATTATGATACAAATGAAAGTAGATTGATAATTACACCATCGGTGGCCAAGATGAGAAACTGGTCTTTGTCGGTTATCTTTCGGTATGTTACTTCCGGTTCATCTACTAAACCGAAGTCTTTAAAGCAGTAATCTCCGAACGCTCTTGAAACAGCTAAACCGAGTGATCCTCCATTCCGCATACCACCCGGTTCATCGTCTAGGCAGAACACCCATCCATCTGATTGTTTAATCCGTTCTGCTTCCTCTGTTTTAACCGGAAATGATCACATACCAATTGTTATTATCTATTTTATCGAATCTTTTCATCTGAATATTTATACTGCTGTAAATATGAAAAGGCTTCGAGAACTATACTGGGAATGTTCGGTTTATAGTCTACCGCGAGCTGAACCGGTGTAAATATTAATTTGGTTGGTTTGGTTGGGGTCTCTCGTGTTGATGGTCTTTTCTTTACAATTCTTGTGACCAAAAAAAACTTTAATACTTGACAATTCTTGACAACTAAAAGAGTGAATCACAAGAGAAGAACAAATAAAATAAAAAACTATGACATGCATGCATTTGATATTCATTTTAGGTCGAGGCAGGCATAGATTTGAGTAATAATATCAAGGTATCAAGGTAGACGAGATTTGTCAATATTTAATTTTCTAAATACTTATACTGAACTGAACTTGGGTTTGTTTTTGGCTGCAATGTGGATTATACAATCCAGGTTAAATCACTAAATAATTGGGTGGATTATATATATATATATATATATGTCTGTGTATGTCGGTAAAAGAAAGAAAAAAAAGGAAGATATTTATCAATAGGGTTAGCTAGAGCTATCGATTTATCGAAGGTATGGGTCTGATGTTGCTATATATATATAATCAATATCTGATGGTGTGTCACACTAAATTTGGTGAACTCAAGGAAGCTGCTGGAATTGGTATAAGATTTAATTTGTTTCCAAAGATGTTTTTTCTAGCTACTCTGTTTTGGTATTTATTTTTTTACGTGTGGTTTGATTCATCAGATGCTCAAAGACGGCAACAGCTGGAAGAGACTGAACAGAAACTGAAAGGTAACTTAATTTGCCTATATATATATGCATGAATGAATTCAAAGTGGTGTTCGATGAATGTTATTCTAATATCTAAAGAGTTTAATTTCTTTTTGTTATATCTTACCGTTCGATCCTAGCCGCGGCTGCTACAAAAGTTGTTGTAGAAGAAGGAACCACAAAGAGAAAGAGTAAGGTGGAAGCACAGGAGATGACATTTGAAGGTACACGTACGTTGAGATGATGTAACATAACATTTGCTAGGGGTTCCGCAATGAAAATCATATTATTATAATTTTCGATTAAAGCTGTTGGTGGTCATTAAGAATTGGGTCAAAGTTCGAGTATATAAAACGTCAACTCGATGGTCTCTCTCTATTATGATCTTTCTTGACAATTCTTGTGACCAAAAACTTTAATACTTTGTTCTTACCTCGGATCTTTTTGAATTTTAAAATTCTGAATCAAAAGGACTAATGATTACAATTCTTTTTTGGTGTTTAACCAACAAAAATCCGCTTGACCCTGTTGTAACGATAAATCTTTTGTTTATATCAATAAAACTGAAGCGTGATTCAAAAAAACCCATTAGAACTATGCCATCTACAATCCCTCTACTTGGAAAAACAAACCGTCTTGATTTTAAATATTTTAATTATGAGAAATGTTATAATTCGAAGTTTTTATTTTCCTGAAACGTCAAATGAGTTGCACTATTTTCTTTTATACTAGTGGTACTGGTATGTCACACTAGTTTTTAATTTTACCTAATCCACTCATAAATTCATAATTGTGTGTGTTTGCATGTAATAAACAATTGCTTTAGTTTGACTAGTTAACACTTCCATTCGCTCTTTCTTCACATAACACAAAAGCAAGTTACGTATGTACTCTTCTTCATTCTTAAAGAAAAATAATGACGATAAGTTCAAGAACCCAATTTCTTCCCCTTTCTCTCCCGTTCATCGACTTCTCTGCTCCAAACCTCAAACTGGAAGCTCCCGAGTGAGACTCAGTGAGATCTCAAGTCCGAAAAGCCTTAGAAGAATAAGGATGTTTCGATGGAGCTTCAAAAGAGCTAAGGAAGGCACTGTTGGACGCCTCGGAGGAAGTCTTTGATTTGCCTTCGGAGACTAAACTGCGTGCAAAGTCAGAGAAACGTAACAAAGGATACGCCGGTCAGATTCCAACTTTGCCTTTATAGGCATGGGCTTTGACGGTGTAGATAATCCTCATGTTGTCGATGACTTGACTCGCAAGCTCTGGCCTCAAGGCAACACCACGCACCTTCTGGTTACGTTTTGTTCATGTCAAACAAACTTTTAATTATTACGGTAATTAACATTTATTCACATGAAATATAATTTGGTTTTATCCGTTTAGTTATTGTTCAAACAGAGGTGTCGATTATAATTAAAATAGTAAAATATGCAAATTAATGCAATATATATATTTCAGCAAAAATGTTCAGTCCTTTGCGGCAAAGCTATCACAATTAGATGCGACTGTGAGGACAATGATCATGGAGAGTTTTGGACCCGAGAAATACGTGGAGGCGCATCTTAATTCATCGAAGAACCACTTTCATTTATTTAAATACAGACAGTAACACTGAAGAAGATCAGCTATGACTTGACTCTCATATCGATAGACAATTCCTCACCATACTTTGCCAGACCGATGTAGTAGATCGCTTGGAGATCAAAACCAAAGACGGTGAAGAGTGGATCAAAGCTTAGCCATCTCAAGACTCTTCTTTCCTCGTTATAGCCGGAGCTTGTCTTCATGTAAAATCAAGTGCCAGACCCCACTCAGCTACAGAACTTTGTGTGGATCATATGAACCATGTTGGGGATGTTCTGAATGTCTTGATAAGCAAGTATGGTGATCTTCAGGTGTAAACTTGAATAGGCTTGGCTTTGAGTTCCAGAAGCCTTGGTTATTGGTCAGACATCTCAGGCTCCTGTCGAGGATCAAAACTTGCTCAGACCCAGTCAGAACTTGCAGTGCTACAGATGATGCTCAGTTTGTACATGTGAGGTCAAGCACATTTCCAAAATATTGCCACTTTGCGAAATCAGATTATGTTTTCTATGGGGTTAGTCTGCAAGGTGCTTACTTGACTGTGTTCTTCCATTTCTCTGTTCTTGGCTGTCCCGACAGTCAGATAAATCTATTAGTGGCACTGTTAGGCTTCCCATACTGGATTCAGGCTCTAACCGAAGGTTGTGTTGAGTACATTTGTGAACAATTAACTGAACCATGTGTCGTTGTCTCTTTGTCTCTTACCTGACAGTCTATAGTTCTGTTCACATCTCAGGGTTCTATATAATCTTTAACAGTGTATCTCTGGCTTCAGAAGCAATGACCTCAAAAGCCAAAGCTAAATTCTTTATGAAAAATGATCTTACCCAGCCTCGAACAATGATTCGGAAGTATCAGGCAACTATGCTGCAAATGTCGACTCTTGGGTTAATTCTTCCAGTTTCACGTAAATCTCTTCAGATTGAAGATGTGATTTGTCTCCAGCAACAAACTCGTGAGCAAACCCGTTTACGTCAAATAAACTGAAGCCTGGTGTTTTCTTAATTGTGATGTCTATCATCTTTCTTCTTACTTCCCGCAAATCCTCCCATCTTTCGCAACCTGCATATATATATTGCATAATAAAGCATAAACAGCCCCATTATCAGGTTCCAACTCAAGAATTCTTTTAGCTGCCAGTTCAGCCATTGGTTCATCATTATGAAGTCTACAAGCACCAAGTAGAGCTCCCCACACAATGAAGTTTGGATTCATTGGCATGTTCCTTATTATCTCATATGCTTCCTTGACTAGCCCAGCTCGACCAAGTAGGTCAACCATACATCCATAATGTGCCAAACTTGGCTCAATTCTATGGTCGCTTCTCATCTTGGCGAAAAATTTCCTTGCTTGGTCTACCATACCACTATGGTTACAAGCAGAGAGGAGGCCAAGGTAAGTAATAGCATCTGGTTGTATTGACATTTCTTGCATTTGTAAGAAAACTTCAATGGCCTCTTGACCTTGTCCATTGTTGGCAAGACCAACAACCATGGCTGTCCATGTGAATTTGTCTCTCTGATCTATGTCACGGAAAATATTCTGAGCATCCACATTTGAAATACATATCGATCAAAGCATTAGCATTCCCTACAACAACATCGTTCTTGATCTTGTTTTTGTCTATGTACGTCTTCACCCATTCACCAATCTCAAAGGAACCTAGATGAGCACAAGCTGTGAGAACACTAACCATGGTAAATTCATCGGGTACCATACCTGCACATTGCATCTCGCGGAACATTTCCAGAGATTCATTGAAGCAATCAGCTCGTAGGTAACCATCAATCATAATAGTCCACGAAACTCTGTCTCTCACTGGCATCTGATCAAAATATGTTCTAGCCAACTCTTGATTCCCTGACTCAACAAACCCTTTCACAATAGATATCCAAGAAATCACATCCCTAGTCTTCATACTCCGGAAAATCCTTACCGCTGTATCCATTTCCCCGCAAGCAGCATATGCATTAACCAGAGCACTCTCCAATTTCAAAGTAGGTTCCTTCATACATTCACTAACATACCCATGAACCCTTTTACAGAGATCCTTATCTTTTACCTTGGAACAAGCCGAGAGAACAAGAAGTAAGGTAACAGAAGTTGGAAAAACCAAGTGCCTCATCCTATTATACCCAGAGATCATCAAGTTCCAAGAAAAGACATCCTCTTTGCATCTCTTGTCGAAAACCCCACGAGCCATATCCATTAGTCCACAAAAACAGTACATTTGAACAAGAGCATTATGCACATAAAGGTTAGAAGAACCTAATCCAAATTCCGCAACATGGCAATGCAGCTTCTTACCACAAGCCAACGCTCCATATCGCTTAAGAGTGTTCAATAAGAAAGGAAACGTGTGGCTATCCGGAGACGACTACACCAGAAGAGAAAGACGACACCGTCACGGAGGATCAGGACGACAGCGACGGACTAAGCCGACGCTTTCAATGATTTAATTCCACCGCTCTTAGTGTCAGTCGAACTCTGGTCGCGGAGACTAGTATTAGTAGTAAACCAACCACTCGACCAAACAGACTTTTAAACGAATGTATTTAAACGAACAAGAGCATTCTGCACATATATGTATATATTTACTTTTAAACGAATGTATTTAATCAAGTTCTTTAGGTAATTTTGTTAAAACAACAAGATCTTCACAATTGTTTTAATATTTGTTTAACATTTCACATATATAAAAATTATCATTTTTGTTTGATTGTTTATAAAACTGAGACAAGTTAGCAAAAAAAGAAAATATAAATATTTTAGGAATAAGATAGAAAAAAAATCTATCATAATAAAACATAAACCTTCGTAAAATATAAACATAATAGATATATTTTACTAGAAGATTATGCCGAGTTGAATCTAGCGTTGACACCATTTCTTTATAGCTTCTTTATAATATCAATTGCTAATAAACTTAAAGTAAATAATGTACCAAAAGTGTTTCCAAATAAAGTGTCATAGATTTTTTTAATAATAAATATAATAAATTTTGGATCATACTACTATATTTATAATATCGTATCTTAAAAAAATTGAGCTCTCTCGTTGGTGCCAAATACATCTATCCAAACATTATTATCCTTCAAACGCAAACATCAAAATATATAAAAACTGGCACATATACTCCAAAATGGTCAACAATCCAATAGAGAGTAATTCTTGAAAATAATATGTAAGACATTGAAAACTAATTCTACTATATGTATGATGCTAGCGATGATAAAGTTTTTGTTTGGTAGATTATATTAAATTTTGTTGTTATCATATAATTTATTGAAACATTACTAAGTTAATTTTATCATTTGATAAAAATATTGCCGAAGTTAGTGGTAGTAGGTAGTAAAGTAGTTGAATATTAATTATGGGTGTATCCGTTATTGTTCGGGTTTTGATCCCAATTGTTGTCGTCATTGTAAGGCATGACGTTCATACGGAACAAGCCTGCAGTCAGCGGTGGGTCTGGTACAGTGAGCCACCTTTAGGTGGACTCGGCAACAACATTAGCCACTGCTGCACAAAAAAAAGAGAGAGGAAGCAGATCAACCTTCTTTTTATTTATGTTTTTTTGTGTAAAAACTTTCACACTTATTTCTTATAAAAATGTAAACTATTTTTGGTTTTGTGTCTGGACGATGATGTCTTATATAATAATGCTCTCAAGTTAGAGGTTCCGGCTAACATAATTTACACGACGTTTGATTTAATAAAATAACATAAAGAGGATCCAACGGACACTTATCTAATAAATAATTTGCTGTCTTCAATCTCTGGTGTGTATATGTGGTTGTTTTAACCAAGACAAAGATGTATTTTTTCTTTTCTTTTTTTTGAAGGCATGACACATTTTCACCACTTCAACGTGCATGTATATGGTTCTAACATCCGCGAACCAAAAATTGGTTTTTGAGGATGGGTGTCGATGGACACCAAGGTGGTGTCGTCGACACCACTTATTTTCTGGTTCGACCAGATTGAGATTTTTTATCGATTTTGGTCGGTTTGGTTTAAGGAGAACTATTAAACCGTGATATTTAAGTGGAAGAACGACCTATGTCGTGTTTTGTTGTTGCCTAGCTGCTGAAAACAAAGAGAAAGAGGAGAAGGGAGAGTAAACTTGATTTTTGGTGTTCAAAGCAAAAAGGAACATAATCGTCGGAGTTTGGGAGAACGAATATCTATCTACTCAAATCGTTTTGATAGGTATTGATTTTTGGTAGGGTTGTAGCTAAGAGATTTTCGTACACTCTCTTTTTTACAGAAGTGATTTTGAGTTAATATTGTAAGAGATATCAGCAGTTTCGTGGGGCGTTCTTTCTCAGTCGCGGATTGAGACCAGCGGGAGTTTCAGGATTGATTGCGGTTTCATATGAGCTCTGATCGTGCTGAAATTTTGTGGAAAGCTTTGTGACGTCTAGGGAAAGCTTTTCACCGGAGGGATTTGATAGTTAACGGTTGGTTTTCATTTTAGGAGGTGAGTGCTTGACCATGGTTGATCTAAGCATGAGATCTCTTGTATTTGAGTGATTTGTTTGTTGTTATTGTTGTTTACTTGCTTGGGTGTGTTGTTCTTGAGTTTCCTACAGATTTTCGTATCATCTGGGTGAGTTTGGGGACGAAATTGGAGTGATTATTTTCGGAATCCATGTTTTCGCGTCGTGCAGTTCGTGGTTGCAGAAGGAGCATCGATGGACACCTTGTGGCATCGGTCGACACCTTCTCATGAGGCATCGATCGGCGCCATATCGTGGCATCGATCGGCACCAGGTCAAGGGCGTCGATCGTCACCGATGTAGCATCGGTCGACACTAGCTTGAATCCTTGACTCGTCTTCCTGGTTTGATGTATTGTTGTGTGTTTGCTTGTTGCTTGAATATGAGGGTCTCAAATGCTTGTGTGTATAACCTAGTAGATGGGAGGATGGCCTCACTAAGTATTTATGATAATACTTACGCATCTCAATTGTTGTTTGTGGTGCGCAGGTAAAGGCAAAGTGTGATCGTGGAATCAGAAGGCAATGAAGAGGAGGATGTTCTAGGGGCTCGATTGATTGTTTATCTGGCATTGTTAGGTTGCTAGAATTGTGTCTTAGAACATTTTTTGGGATTGCTGGTTATTTGATTTACGTTGCTGGATCAGTGGTTATTATATTTATTGGATTATTACTGGATATTATATTGGTTGGTTATTTTCGCTGTTGAATGTGTATGTGGTTAGGTGGCTAGTGGGTATGGGACCACTAGCTGTAGTTTATTTATTATTTATTATTTATTAAAAAAAGGTCGGTTGTTTCAATGGTATTGATGATAATTTTTTTTTTCCTTTAGCGCCCATAGGTAATTAGTTAAGTTATCAACATGGACTTAACATGGGCATTCAACCCTCTCTTTTTTTTATATAAAAAGGGTAATTTGTATATAAAAATATTAGCTCATGTAAACTCATTAGTTATATAATTTAAATTATGCATGAATATATGAAAAGCCTCCTATATAAAGAGAAAGGCATGCAAAAGGTATTATCATCTTATTCATTAACCAAACCTTACAACATTTTCTTCTTCATTCTTCTTCCAGTCTTCCTCTACAACAATACATGGCTGGAGTTGCCTAGGTTCCTAATTTGGTGATTCCTTCAGCTTGGCTCCTCTAAGAGCGTTTGGTGATTCCTTCAGCTTGGCTCCTCTAAGAACGTACCTCGTTGAGTTCGTCTTCACTTTCCTCTTTTTTTTTCGCTGGTGTTGCCTACGGTTCGTAGATACTAAATGAATGTGTCACATTTGTACGTAGTAAAATAAATCTAAATATTTTTCGTGAGTTGTAACAATTATTAATGGGTCTAGATACTAAATGAATGTGTCACATTTGTACGTATATAGCGAAGCTGACGTCCGACGCTGCTCTAGATACGCCGGGACTAGTGGCCATCGCGGTTTGCCATGGTTTTCCTCTCTTCGTGGCGGTTGCAATCGGAGCCAACATATCCGGTGGCCATGTTAACCCAGCCGTCACTTTTGGTCTTGCCGTCGGGTGGTCAAATCACAGTCATCACCAAAGTTTTCTACTGGATTGCCCAGCGTCTCGGCTCCACCGCCGCTTGCTTCCTCCACAATTTTGTCACCGGTGGTTTGGTATGTCCTCTTGATTTCCAATTCTTAATTACTCGTTAAATAAAATCATAGTTCATCGTTCCTCCACTACTATAAACGTATAGGTCTACAAAACAACAACAAAGAAAGAAACTTGAAAATAATACATAATATAGGGTATGTGAAGTGAAGACAATCATAATCCATTAAAGACTAGCTAGGTTACGAAACAAGATTGTATATTTCAAGTTCAAACAAAAAATAATATTCTCCACGTTTTTAATAACAGTTGTTTTTATGTTAGCCTTGTTAGCTATATACACTAGTAGGCACACATGATGGTTCGTTTAAAAGTTGGAAGTTATAGAATAAGTTGGTTTTTGTCAATTTTTAATGAACATTATTAGATTTGTTGTACATTTGAGGCAGTTTAATTATTAAAAACTAATGAACGAACGCTAAAACTCTATGGAAAACGCAGGCGGTTCAACCCACAGCGTTGGAGCTGGACTAGGAGCATTAGAAAGAGTAGTGATGGAGATCATCATCACCTTCGCTTTGAAATGTCGGACTTATCTATATATGGAAATGTCTTCATGAGATCTTCCGACCATGTTCCTCTTGCTTCTGCTGATTTCTAAGCAAACAAGCTGACGATTCTTAATGTTCCTGTGTTTGATTCCTTCATTCTCGATCTTTCTTGTTTTGTTTGGACTTTGTAATTTCTATCTTATTTGTATATATGAATATCTTTCATTTAGTGGATGGCTATTTGTTGGACATGGGCTGCGCCCCAATATGCCACTCAGCCCAACAAGATAAGTTCTGTGATTTTGGCCCGACGGAATCAGATGAAAGACATTAATAATCCGTAAAGAGCAATCTCGGGAATTCACGGTGGGAACCCTAGAAAACCCTCTGTCTACAGTCCACTATATAAAGAAACAGTACTCATTGGAGAAGGAGGATCAGACTCACGTACAATACCCCGAGAGCAAAACTTTGTGTCTATTCATAGTTATTGTTTCCTGTATAATTCTCGTTAGCTTCCGAGCTCGTCATTGTTCGCTTATTAGTTCTCATGTGAACTGACGAGCACAATCTTGACTCGTTTTAGTGACGACCTCACATCTTTATTGTTAATAAAAGAACAACTTTCACTCTTCCCCCAAAAATCGATATTTATTTAGTGTTGTGCAATCCCCAGTACAAACAATTGGCGCCCACCGTGGGGCCAGAGTAGAGCGTTTCTTTTTGACAAATCAATACCGACGGTTCTCACTTCCTTGAAGTTTCAAGATCCATGACGAACCCTAGCGACGATCTCAACAAAGCAACAAAGCAACCGACGGAGCAACCGACGGAGCAGCGATGGGGGCGCACGAGAACACGAACCGTACCACCTCTACCCCCTTCAACCGTCTCAGCTGAAGGCTCTTTGCCGAGCACGACACCTCCACCAGCGCCCGACGCGTCCTTCGAGCCTCTTACAACTGCTGCAGCCGGACCTTTCGCCGACCAGCTGGTAACTAACGCCACCGCTCTCCTCAGCGCCGCCCTTACCAGCACTGCCGCTCTCCCCGACGTTGCCGCTCTCCCCAGCGCTACTCTCACTAACGCTGCCGCTCTCCCCAATGTTTTGTCTGTCCAAAGGAGCAGACTCGACGACCTGATGCAAGTCATACTCGATCGACTCAATGGTCAGGAGGTGCGAACAAACAAACGGCTCGAAGCAATCGCGGCGGCGCAAGAAGCATTGCAGGACCAAATTAACAGACTCCGGCAAAGAAGGCACGATCGTCGACACACAAGCTATCCTGCTGACCTAGACACACTACCACCCCTGTCACCGCCAGTCGAAGAACGCTCAGAGAGTCACATACGCCGACTGACGTCCATCATCGAAGGATCCTTCGACGACCACACCAGAGACGCGGCAACCGCCGAACAAGATCAAACCCACCGTCGTAGCAAGCGTAGTAGGAGCCAGCCGACTCCAACACTGTTACACCACCATCCGCGAGACAACCTGAAAGATTACAAGGATTTAAAAATCCAGCGACTCGAAGAGATCGTAAAGGACATCTCGGCCAAGATACATCGAGCAACAAGCGCTGCCCCCAACTTGGAGAAGGTGCTCGAAGAGGCTCAACGCTCACCCTTCACGACAAGAATCTCTAGCGTTCGCGTTTGTTACATCAACAAGTTCAAGTTCATTCCGTACAACAGGCTAACTGACCCAAAACCTTTCTTAACATCGATGAGTATTGCAATCAACCGAGCAAACTTTAGTCCTGAAGAATATGATGCCGGATGCTGTCAGATGTTTGTGGAAAACTTAGCCCTTGACGCACTAAGTTGGTTTTCTCGTCTTGAAGCCAATTCTATAGATAGCTACTACGAGCTCACCGCTGCTTTCCTACAACACCACTCGACCTTTATGATAAAGGGAGCTTCTAACGCCGATCTCTGGACGATGTACCAAGAGGACGACGAATCGCTCAGAGAGTTCATGGAACGATTCAAGAAGGTTGTTTCAAAGCTCGCCATTGCATACGATACTGCGATCTCCGCTCTCCGAAATGCTCTCGCATATGGGTCTCGCTTCAGGGACGATATTATCATATACGAGCCTCTGACTCTCAATGACGCACTGCACCGGGCTAACAAGTACATCGAGATAGAAAAAGAGAAAGACGCATGGTCAAACCATCGATTAAGATAACCGGTCATGGAACTCAGCCAAATCGAAGAATAACAAGGCGCCTTAGGCCAAAAAAAAAAAAAAAAAAAAAAAAAGAACGCTCGTACTACCGAGCTCTCCCTCTGTAATATGAACTACGAATGGCTTGATTCCTTTCCAAGGGTACGTAGGCAGCCCGTCAAAAGGCACAACTATACCAAAAAAATAAAAACAAAAGTTTGAACACTTCAAAACCAGAACGAGCTCTCTCGAACGAGTCCGTCTCAGCGAGATGTCCAGCTCTTACATCGACCCTCTAGCCAAGGGAACGATTTAAATCGCGTTCCTCATGGATGCAGCGGTGAAATAATCTGCACAAAATAGGCCGACCCAGATCGCATTCAGCTAGCAGGCGGTTAAGTTTGTATAAGCCGAATTCTCACTCGCACTCTCTTGCCGACCTCGTGGCACACACAGGGTAAGCCGGACACCAGGGCCGCACCTAAAAGGTATGACGAGCTCATCTCGATTACCACCCTAAACATTTGGTATTCGACACACGTAATAGGATAAGCCAAGAGACGTCTTGCACCGTAAAGTATAACTCGATACCAAAGATAGGAAGAACACAATTTTATTCCATAATAAAAGAGCAAACAAGTTCAAAATAACACAACCAACAAAAGGTCATGCTCGACACAAGTTCAAAGTAGCAACTAACAAAAACAAGCAATGCTCGGCATAGATTCAAAATAAAATAACATAAAGCCACGCTCGGCACAAGCATCGCGCACAGACAATCAATCTTCTATCCCCAGATCGGCATTGGAAGGCACATTGAACTCCAGCTCATCGACCATCTCCCGAAAAGACCGACAATCGCTACGCAAAGCTCCCCATTGTCGATCTCATCATTTCCAGGCTCGTCAATGCCAACCTCATCACCATTGCCGAGCTCGTCACCTCTATTGCCGAGCTCATCAATGCCGACCTCGTCGCACCACCCTTCGATCCTTACAAGGCCAACCTCGACATTTCTTTCATCAACCACATTCCCGGATCTTGCCTTGGGCCGGCCTCCCATCATCAGATCGGCATCACCATCGTCGGAACCATCGTCGTCTTCACTCGCTATGAGAATCCCGTGGTCGGCGTCAACACCATCGGATCTCGCCGATCTGACGATCCGCACTCGACTTACGCCGACCTCCCGAGAGCCAGTCGCGATACCAGCCAACCCCGAGAGAGGAACCGGAAGCCAGCTTCGATCTCGCCGAGCTCGAACTGACGAACTCTGCGCGGCGACCTCTGACTTCACCACCGCCGAGCTCATCAGTGCCGACCCCGAGTCCTTCTTCATCGACCTCTATTTCCCTTATGACCGCAAACTGCCGATCAGCTACCTCATCACTCCCACGAGAAGAGATATGGCGCTTTCCGCCGAGCTCGCCACTCAACCCATCTCGACTTAGCTCGCCGCCTTCATCTGTAAACCCAGCACGCGGATCTCTCGAGTCGATCTCAGATTCTCTCGACACGTCGACCTCGGCGCCAATCTCCACATGCCGAGCTAACGTCTCGCTCGCAAAAAACCCGACTTCACTAACGCTGAGCTCATCGGTGCCGATCCCGTTCTTCTCGCCGCTCACTCACGCTCTCGCGCTCGCTACCCTCACATTCGACACCCTTACGCCTGCCTACCTCACGCTTGCCGCACTCAAGCTTGCTGCCTTCATTCTCTCGCGCTCGCCGCCCTCATGTTCACCGCTCACTCATGCTCTCGCGCTCGCTATCCTCACGCTCGACTCCCTCGCGCTTGTCGCACTCACGTTCGATGCTCTTGTGTTTGCCACCCTTGCGTTTGCCACTCTCATTCATGGTGGTGACCTCTACTCTTGTTTTCAGTGGAGACCTACTCTTTTATTCTCGGTGGAAACCTCCGCTCTCATTCTCAGTGAAGTCCTACTCTCGATGGAGACATCCACTCTTCTACCTCGTGCTGACCTCAGTCTCACTCTCGGCGCCGACCTCAATATCACTCTCGGTGGCGACCTCAAACTCACTCTCGGTGGCGACCTCAATACTCACTCGCTGACCTCAATCTCAATCTCGCCGAGCTCAATCTTACTCTCGGTGGCGACCTCAATCTCACTCTCTCGCTCGCCGACCTCAATCTCGGTGGTGACCTCATTCTCAATCTCGCTGACCTAAATCTCACTCTCGCCGAGTTCACCGCCGAGCTCATTACCTTCACTCATCTCGCCGAGCTCACCGCCAAGACCTAAATCTCACTCTCGCCGAGCTCACCGCCGAGCTCATTACCTTCACTCATCTCGCCAAACTCACCGCCGAGCTCATTACCTCCGCTCATCTTGCCGAGCTCACCGCCGAGCTCATTACCTTCGCTCATCTCTCCGAGCTCACCGCCGAGCTCATTACCTCCGCTCATCTCGCCAAGCTCACTGTTGAACTCATTACTACCGCTCAACTCATTACCACCGCTCAATTCATCTCGGTTTCTCTCAAAACCTATCTCAATCGGCCGATCTTTGATCCCCCTAAAATCATTAAATCTGCTGATCTCACCTAGATCACTCTCTCGTGCGGGGATCCTCAACGACGCCCAGCAAGATCGATCGAACCCGCTCAAAGTCAAGTCATTGCGGTGACCCCTGTCCGATTCCACATCATCAGCACCGTGCCGATCTCCAACTGTGGAGTCTCGCTGATTGCCGATCATCAGCAGTCTCACAAGCAATCCGAGACGATCTGTGCCAAGCAGGTATATTAACAGAATTTCAAGCACGCCCGCTGATCGCAGAAGAACTGCCGCTCTCCGGACTAAGGGGGGGACTATTGTTGGACATGGGCTGCGCCCCAATATGCCACTCGGCCCAACAAGATAAGTTCTGTGATTTTGGCCCGACGAAATCAGATGAAAGACATTAATAATCCGTAAAGGGCAATCTCGGGAATTCACGGTGGAAACCCTAGAAAACCCTCGGTCTACAGTCCACTATATAAAGAAATAGTACTCATTGGAGAAGGAGGATCAGACTCACGTACAATACCCCGAGAGCAAAACTTTGTGTCTAATCATAGTTATTGTTTCCTGTATAATTCTCGTTAGCTTCCGAGCTCGTCATTGTTCGCTTATTAGTTCTCCTGTGAACTGACGAGCACAATCTTGACTCGTTTTAGTGACGACCTCACATCTTTATCGTTAATAAAAGAACAACCTTCACTCTTCCCCTAAAAATCGATATTTATTTAGTGTTGTGCAATCCCCAGTACAAACACTATTTTTGGTTTTATTCTTTTAGTTTTGTTTAAATAGGTAGTTGTATGTATGGCTAATATTATCGACAAATATTTTTAAAAATCGATCGTTACAAATTTGTGATATAGTAACACTAACAACTAACACAACAATGACAAAAGTTTCATGTAGAAGTTTCGGGATTATCGTCATTAGGGAAGTTCCATTCCATTATGTCGTCGTTGTCGGAAAACCTAGAAGACTCTTTTGATGTGGATAATACAATCCAGGTTAAAATCACTAAATAATATAATGGGTGGATTAGATTTTTGTGTATGTCGTAAAAGAAGAAAAAGTGTTACTTTCTTTAACTGTGTGTCTAATCTCTAGTTTGTGCTCTTTGCAAAAAGTGTTACTTTCAGACTAGAGAACCCAAGAGCACAAACCAGTTAACCAGAGATCAGACACCAACAGCTTTATTTTATTTTTTTTGTCAAACACACCAACAGCTTTAAATAATTATTAAAAGTGTTACTTTGTACTCTTAGTTCTAATTGTGTCTAAGCTTTATATAAGATCATTTCAACATGCGTTCACGATTTATGGTACAAAGGAGCAGTCTCGAGACATGTGTTCATGATGTGGTATACTCATCTTAACAGGATCCCAAGAAGAACTCGACTGGCAAACTGGGAAATGCAAATCGAAACAAACTGTAGCATATGTGGTAATCATCCTGAAACCAGAGACCATCTTTTTTTACATTGTGAGTTCAGTGAAGATATTTGGCTAGAAGCAACTCTGAGATTAGGCTACCGCCCTTTTGTATTTCATACATGGGACGCATTCTCAGCTTGGCTGGACATCAAAGACTCGACCTCAACTCGAACAATGTAGAGGCTAGTTGCTCAGGTAATCATCTACACAATCTGGATTGAAAGGAATAACCGATATCACAACAGTTTAGTCACGCGTGCTCATGTACTGTTTAAGCTGCTGGATAGACAGGTTCGTGATACCATTATAGCAAAGAGGCACCAAAATTGTTTAGAAAAAATAAATGCAAAATTGGCTTAGGTTTATCTAAAACCACTTTGTCGATCAGATCATTCCTTTTTTCTTTTTTTTTTAGGCAAGGATTATCTTCCGTATCAAAGCTATTGTAATTGCTACAATTTATTTTCATCAATGAAAATTCACATATATATATATATATATATATATTGATAACTCAGGGTAAATCTTCAGACCTATGGAAGGGTCCGAGACTAATCCCTGGGGAGAGGGTATCCCATGGGTAGGGTCTCCCAGGCTTTCAAATGGGTCGTAAGCAATGAGCCCATACCCATGTGGCCAAAGAGATAAAGCTAGCAATTCTGCGCTTGGGAGAATCAATCCCTGGCCTGGACCAACAGGGCGACTCTTCCTTCCAAGATAGAACCACTAGCCCATCACCTCGTTGTATTTTAGAAGATATTAGAGTATTTTTAAAATCACTTGTTATTCAATTGATGATTTTTAATTATTTTATTATCTTATCAAATTTTATTATTTTTTACACTGGCCTGACTTGGGAACAACAAAATAATTAACCTATAGTGTTTATTAATTTATAGAGTATTAATATATAGAGGTTTTACTGTATATATATATATATATATATATATATATATATATACATATGTCTAGCACACGCTTATTAGAATGTATATATACATATATATATATATACTAATTAAAAATATGAAATGATAATTTAAGATTAAAAATAACTAAAAAATGCTAACTAACAGATATATATATATATATATATATGTATATATATATATATATTCGGTGTACCGGAGATTATTGAAAAAAATAACACATTATTTAAACTTGTATTTAGAAATCAATAAATGAATAATATGTATTTTTAAAGGATAATTTTAAATTGATGAGTCAATCACACATAATTTTTTTTAGATTTCTAAATTATTTGAAACCCATTCAACAAATAAATCATCCCTTAACCTTTTTGATATGGTTTGGTTTCTGATTGGAGATTAGTTGTAATATATAACTAAGATTTTGTTTGTTTGTTTAAATCTTGTTGGCCAACCATAAATTTCGAACCTAAAATATAGTTTGACCAAAGTTCTATTTTGTTCATGCATGGTTGCGTCTAAATTTAGTTAATACTATAAAAATATTATTATCCTACTATATTAATTGGGAAGTACAAATATGAAACTAACCTTAAATGTGTAAAAAATTACATTCAATTGCCATTAAAAAAACTTAATTAAGATTAATAAAGTAATTAAATAAATATAATTAACTAAAAAACGAAAATTAGGGATACATTAAATAGAATAAATTGTAGAAAAGTAAAAAAAATCTATTAAGTTTTTCATATTATTTCGAGTAATAGATGGAAAATTTATTAAGTTTTTCATATTATTTAAAATAAATTTTAGAAAAGTAAAAAAAAATCTATTAGAATCAAAACTAATACATACTTAAAAAAATTAACAGATAAAAACTAAATCGAATAAAATATACAGCTACAAATTTTATCAAAAAAAAATTTTACCACAAGTTAAAATTATTACAGACAAAAAGAGAAAGCCACAGAAAAAACAATGAATGTTGTTTTCAAATAGACTTTTTAAAACTTTTATTAGCTATATTTAGTTTCTCTTTTTTGCATGTTAGTAAGGATTGTGTTTAGTTGACAAAGGTTTAAAAAATTTTATTCATTACATACAAATATTTTATTGACAGGTTTTCAATAAACATTTTTTAAAATATAAAAATTATAATATAAGCAAACCAAATTTTTAATCACAAACTATTATAAATAACCTAATAATAAAATAAATTATTGCAATTTTTTATTAAAAAAATGTTCAACCCGCGGTTCTCCGCGGGTTAGTACCTAGTTTACTAATTAAATAGAAAACCTATTCCACAGTTAAAACTATAAATACTACAAGTGGATGCTCTTATTACTCTAACAAGTATTTTGATCCAAAAATGAATCGTCTAATAGTTTTCCTGTTAGTTACTGCCATTTATTTTGGAGTAAATGAAGCTTGCAACTTAAACGAGATAGTATTTATAAACAAACTCGGACCCGGTAGAGTTCTCCAATATCAGTGCAACTTAAACGAGATAGTATTTATAAATATGTTGACCTTGACGCCCTTTTGTATATCATACATGCATGGGACGCATTCTCAGCTTGGCTGGACATCAAAGACTCGACCTCAACTCGAACAATGCAGAGGCTAGTAGTTGCTCAGGTAATCATCTACACAATCTGGATTGAAAGGAATAACCGATATCACAACAGTTTAGCCACGCCTGCTCATGTACTGTTTAATTAAGCTCAGGGGCGGAACCAGCATAAAAAATTAGTGGGGGCAAATCGTCATACAAGGGAGTCGAACCCGTTACTTCAAGGGTTTTACAAGCCAATCTAAACCATTTTGCCACTTAAATATTTTTGTTTAGTGTAAAAATTTATATATATTTCAAGAGTTACTGGTGGCACTTGCCACCACCATCTATAACGTGGGTCCGCCACTGATTAAGCTGCTGGATAGACAGGTTCGTGATACCATTATAGCAAAGAGGCACCAAAATTTTTTTTTAAAAAATAATGCAAAGTTGGCTTAGGTTTATCTAGAACCCACTTTGTCGATCAGATAATTCCTTGTTTTTTTTTTGTTTTTAGGCAAGGATTTATTTTCATCAATGAAAATTTATTTGTATTGTAATTACTACAATTTATTTTCATCAATGAAAATTCACATATTTAAAAAAAAAAATGATCATTTCGACACCAACAGCTTCAGACTGGAGATCCAAAGAGCACAAAGAAACAAAAAGTGTTACTTTCTTTAATTGTATGTTGAAAACATCCGTCGTCTTAGTTTCATTGTGTTCTTCATTTAGAGGGGAGTAGTAAACTTGTATTTTAGAAGATTTTAGAGTATTTTTAAAATCACTTGTTATTCAATTGATGATCTTTAATAATTTTCATTTAGAGAGGGTATTAAACTTATATTTTAGAAGATTTTAGAGTATTTTTAAAATCACTTGTTATTCAATTGATGATTTTTAGTTATTTTATCGAATTTTATTATTTTTTTACACTGGCCCGACTTGAGAACAACAAACTTTATTAATTTATAGAGTATTAATATATAGAAGTTTTACTGTATATACTAGGTACCAACTCGCACTATGTGCGGAATAAATCGATTTAAATAAATTATTATGAGTAAAATTATTATTTGAAATTTAAGATTCGTTTGTATAAAACAAAATACGTAAGTCAAGTTTTTTTCGTTTATTCAAAATAGCATTTATTTTCTGTAAAATACGTTTCACCTGTGAAATATTTGAAGCTAGAAAATAATTTTAAGGCGGTGTAAAAAGCTTTGATGTCTTTTTATGTTTCTAAAAAACAAATTCACATATTTTATGTTCACATTATTATCTATATCACTATACCATTAAATAGATAAAAAAATATTTTTAGACTAACCGATTTAATTTAAACTAATTCTAAGTCTAAAAATATAATAAGAAAATGATAAATAGGTTATTTTAATAAGTAAATAGATGAATAATTTTAATAAGTCTAAAAATATAATGAGAAAAATAAATGAATAATTTTTTTCCTTGTTTGTGAAATATAATTTATTTTAATAAGTAAATAGGTTATGACAATGATAATTAAATATATTTTTAGATTTAATAGTTGATTAAATATTTATTTTAAAAAATAATCAAAAAATAGGTCATATTATTTCAGTGGCATATTTATGTAAATAATAATAAGAAATAAGGGTATTTATTAAATAAGGGTATCTATCTAAGCGCGACACCTCAGTTTTTTTATGAGAGTGCTTCTCTTTTAATATATAGGTGATTATTATCTATATCACTATACCATTAAATAGATAAAACAATATTTTTAGACTAACTGATTTAATTTAAACTAATTCTAAGTCTAAAAATGTAATGAGAAAATGATAAAAGTGGTAAATAAATGAATAATTTTTTTCCTTGTTTGTGAAATATAATTTACTTTTAATAAGTAAATAGGTTATGACAATGATAATTAAATATATTTTTGGATTTAATAGTTGATTAAATATTTATTTTAAAAAATAATCAAAAAATAGGTCATAATATTTCAGTGGCATATTTATGAAAATAATAATGAGAAATAAGGGTATTTATTAAAAAATGTACAGAATCTCCCTAAGCGCGACACCTCAGCTTTTTTATGAGAGTGCTTATCTTTTAATATATAGGGGATATGTCTACCACACGCTTATTAGAATATATATATATATATATATATATATACTAATTAAAAATATCAAATGATAATTTAAGATTAAAAATAACTAAAAATGCTAACTAACAGATAGATATATATATATATATATATATATATATATATATATATATATATATATATATGCCCGAGATTATTGAAAAAAAATAACACTGTATTTAGAAATCAATAAATGAATAATATGTATTTTTAACAAATAATTTAAAATTGATGAGTCAATCACACATAATTTTTGTTTAGATTTCTAAATTATTTGAAACCCATTCAACAAATAAATCATCCCTTAACCTTTTTGATATGGTTTGGTTTCTGATTGGAGATTAGTTGTAATATATAACTAAGATTTTGTTTGTTTGTTTAATCTTGTTGGCCAACCATAAATTTCGAACCTAAAATATCGTTTGACAAAAGTTCTATTTTGTTCAATTGCGTCTAAATTTAGTTAATACTATAAAAATAGTATCATTTACTAATTAAATAGAAAACCTATTCCACAGTAAAAACTATAAATACTACAAGTGGATGCTCTTATTACTCAAACAATTATTTTGATCCAAAAATGAATCGTCTAATTGTTTTCATGTTAGTTACTGCCATTTATTTTGGAGTAAATGAAGCTTGCAACTTAAACGAGATAGTATTTATAAACAAACTCGGACCCGGTAGAGTTCTCCAATATCAGTGCAAATCTAGTGGCAACAAAAATACAGGAGTCCAGTATGTAAACAACGGTGGCACAAAAGTCTATAAATTCAAGGATGAGGGATACGATAAATCACGTTGGAGTTGTCGTGCTGAGCACGGGATTAAAAGAAGGGTTTATGTTGACACTGTAGTATACCGTCGAGATAAAGGTGTTCCTATATGTGGTGAACTAATGGAATTTACTGCAAAACTGGATTATATATATGTTAGACCGGATAGAGTGGGTAAACCAGTACCCCTGTGGCCTTGGAAAAAGGTATGAAATAATGCGCTTTATTTTGCCTAATACTATTTAATTTTATGCAATTTTTTTGCAGCCTATGTCCTAAGCCATACTAAATCATTTATCAAATTGTTTTTTTTTCATAAAGAGATCATTTGTTATCTAAATGTATTGTATCAATGTTTTAAATAATAGCATTGATGCTTTTTTGTTTTTCAGATGACTCTATTATCTAATTATTTGCTTTACTTGTAATATATATATATATATATATATATACTAGATTAGACGCAGTTCAATAGGCAGATATAAGAAAAAATGTCAAATCTTTAAGTACTATTCTAAATATTAATTTTATATTTTATTTTACTTCTTTTTAAAAATAAACTTGATTTAGAATTCACACACTTCATCATGCAATACAATTTAAATTTATATTACATATTAATAAATTAAATTTTAATTATATGCACTCAATTTCAATAAGTAAGACTCATAATTTTCATATCAATAAATATGTGCATTATATCAAATTTATATTATTACTTAGTATTAAAAAATCAATAAAACAAAACTCTCAAAGTAAAACAAAAAAAATGAAAACTAATTAGTATCTCATATTTGAAAACTAACATTATCTTAAATATATTTGTTCCCTATATTGCTATTTTATACGTGATAATGTTACAACTTGTCCAACTATTAAAAAAAATATTAATATTATCAAAAATTAATCAAAAATTCTTATAATTCCGTTACTTTTCTTCAAATTTATTAAGCTATCCTGAAAATTTGATGGAAAAAATAAGATTAGAGGTAAATTTAATAATCCCAATTAAATAAAATAAGAATAAAAAAAAAGAATATATGCATTATACGTAAATATATGTTCTAAGTTACCTAAACATATGAATTTTTAGAAAAGTTTGGTCACATCATTAAATTATGGCAAAAGAAGAAAAGAAGATATGAGATAGTAGCCCTGGGCAAAATACCCGAATCCGAAATCTGACCCGAACCCAATCCGAAAAACCCAACCCGAACCCGTATCCGAATTTTTAAAATATCCGAATGAGTTTAGTACCTATTAAAATTGGGTACCCGAACCCGATCGGGTATTATCCGATATCCGAACGGGTACCCGAACTAACCCGAATATATATAAACATATACTACAAAATAGTAACTAGTAGGATTCGAACATGCCACCTCAATGATTTAAGGGATACATTGTAACCATTTTACCACTTTAAAATCTCTAGTCAGTATTAAAACCTCAGGTACTTCTATATTACTATATACAATTGTCCCTACAATCTATAACGTGGGTTTGCCCCTGTTATTGATATCAGTTCTATTTTCTTTTTCTAAAATTTTAGATATGAGAAATTATAATTATTTTATACAGACTTAATTACGGTTTTTATTTTACACTCATGAATTTTATATACTAAAATATTGTTTCTACATATTAAAAAATACAAATAAGAAAAAGACAATGAAAAATATAACATTTTTAACCATAAACATGTTTGCCATAACTTTTTTCAGTTTTAATATCAGAGTTAGAGATATTTAAATTTGGATTTGTTTGGAATTCAGATTGAATTCGAGTATTTTGTTAAGCTTAAGATGTAAATAATTAGAATTGAACCCAAATTTGAAATATATTTTGGGTATTATGTAAAACCCGAACCCGATCCGAACCCGATGGGTATTTATCCGAAATCCGATCCGAATACTAGAAATACCCGAATGGAACTAGGATCCCTTTACCAAAATACCCGAAAATCTGAAATACCTGACCCGAACCCGAATGGATACCCGAATGGATACCCGAATGCCCAGGCCTATGAGATAGTTTATAGAATTTTCATGTAGCTTTAGTTAAGATATGAAACATCCTCATAAAAATGAGAGAACCTCATAAGAAATACATTTTTAAAAAAGCTTTAACAATAGAACGAAGTTAAATTTATGGTCATATATTTGAAGGAACTATTGTTTTATGAGACAGTTTATATGTTAATATAGAGGTGAGTATTTGCAATACTTTTTCTTTTAGGATTAATAATTGACTGTATAATTTCTTTAATTATGGTATTATATTTATTTATTGTATAGTTTCTTTACTAATTTTTCTTTTATATTTTAAATTTTTTTGAATTTTTTTTGTTTTCATATGATTATTTTTAATATTTAAGTTTGTTAAAACAAAATTTTAATATTACACATGTCAAAATTAAAACTCTAACCAGTTAAATTAACACGTGTCGCAATCACGTGAGTTACTAACTTTGAAAATCAAGCTTTATATAATTAGATAACGTTTGCACTCTTACCTCTCACAATATAATATTGCATGTATTATTAATGTATATCTTATGAATTTTTATGTTGCTGGAATTAAAAAGTGAGATATAGTCAAATTAAGGCTTCGATTGGTAACGGCTGTTACTTATAGCTGTAAAGACTTTAACTTTAAAATTTTAGCTGTAGAGAATTTGGCTGTAGATGCTTTGACTACACAAACTTTAACTGTTAAAATTTGATTGGTAACAAACACTTTTAAAGTTGTAACTGTTACCTTTATTATTAAAAATATCGAAATGATGATATTAATGATGATAATAAAAATAAAAATAAAAATTATTGAAATGGATCTTAAAAAGAGAAAAAATAAAAATAATTAATTTATAAAAATAAAATATATAAAATATATATATATATATATATAAACTTGTGGAGAGCTTTATTATTATTTCAATCATCATGTAAAATAAGAAAGAGAAAAAATAACTACAGCTTTTTATTATTTATTTTTTAACAGCCAAAAAAGTCTCACATTTGTGGCTTAAAAAATTTGTACGTACAACCTAAATAAATGGGTAGTTAGGCTTTTAAGAATTTTAAAAATAATAAAACAGTGAAAACATGATTGGTAAAATTTTGACTTTTAAGATTTTAAATTAATTTTAAATTCTTAAAAGTCTCTCCCAATCAGAGTCTAAATGACTTTGAATGACTTTGTGTTTTTAAAAATCTTGCTGATTTTTAAAATCATAGAAATTTAGAAAGTAAAAATCAAGGATTCTATAAGAGTTTGTTTAGGAAGTTATTTTAAATCTTGCTGATTTGTGATTCCTAATCTGGTAAAATCTTTCATAAAATCTTTCAAAATCTTTCTATTTGATGAAAGAGTTTTCATGAATTTTGTTAAGAAGGAAATGATATAAAATCCTAAACCAATAACACAAAATTTGAATTCATTAACAATCCAAGATTCTTTAGTTTTAATTGAATAACATAAAACTTTTAATGACTTTATAAGACTCTTAATCCAATAACACTAGATTTATCAAGATTTTAGATAATTTTTTACAAATCCACAACCAATAACACCAAATTTGTAAAGAGTTTTAAAAAGTCTTGATTGAATAACAACATATTTTACATAACTTTTAAAGTCATTAAAATTCTTTCTAAATCCTAAACCAATAATCCCCCCTAAATGTTCTCCTTCAATTGCCTTCAATTGAAACGGCAATTACTCTTGGAGATGCAATAGATATGATTCTAGAAGTTGTATTATTACTTTGATCTGTGATTGCCTCTCCAAGAGTTATTACCGTTTTCCACTGAAGATAATAAAGTGTATGTCCAATTTCTTCAACGGGAGCATAGATCATGCAGGTTTTGACTAAAGATCTACCCATACGATCCTAAGGGGGAATAAACACAAAGCAGACCTAATCACTAAGCCAAAGTTTATATATGATTACGCTGCCACTAAATATGTAGTGATATAAAGTCAATGTTATGTCGTATATACTAGTTCCATATATAGAGTCTAGTGAAATGCATTGGTTATTCAAAGTTTTCTTCACATTCATTTTTGGAAAAGTGTCAAAAAAAAAAAAAAAAAAAAAAAAACCGGCCGGCCGCCAGTCAATCTTGTCTCAGATACTACATTAATTTGTAACAGAACCCGGCCGGTTCCCATCTAAAAAGTTCACAAGTATTTTGAAAGTGAAGACCGTTTCGTTACAGCTGCAAGAAGAAAAAGTATGCTTGATGCTATTGAACTGGAGTTTGAAGGTAGTTTAACATATATTCCTCTCTCAAACTTTGAAGAAACCTTGAACTATCCTTGGTGCAATAAGTCTCGTTAATCAGATGAATTCAAATCATATACAACAAATAATTATGGTCTTGCATAAATAGCTTTTCTTTTCCTGCTTCAGCCGTGACAAGAGGCCTTAATGAGATAAAGAATGAATCAAAACAAGGTGAATACTGAATAACTTGATCCTTTTGTTCCTCAGAGTCAGAGCCTTGTGAGACACGTTTTAAGTTCTTTTCTCTTTTCTTAACAGATGAAAACAAGAGAAGCTTATGTTGGTGGGAGCAATCAAACGTGAATTTGAAGGTAACCTTAAGAATTAATTAATTCTTATAAAAACAAGGATAAGTTTCTAACAGTTTGGTTTGGTCTTCTTGTTTAATTCTAACTTGCATGCAGCTGCTACAATTGCAAAGGCCGATGGAGATGACTGTAAGAGACTGGTTTTATATTTTTCTTTATGTCATTTTCTTTCATATTCTCTGCATAGGTCTTAATTGCATGTGTTGTGTCAACATCTGCAAAGAGTATGTCAACCATAAGTGTAACACATAAAACTTATGCCAGAAACAGTGGTACTTAATCTTCAGAATCTTACAAATGATTGAGAGGGAGAACGCAGCTCGGTGGGATTGGTCTACACATCATTTCTCATAAGTCAAATGATAAAAAAAAGAAAAGTATATGCATTAGTATTATTCATTTTTGTGTTTATTCTACTCATTCGGGTTACATTAGTGCTTATTCCGAAACAATAGTAACTCCTTCTACAGTTTTATTTACATATTACAGTATGTTCAATTTTAGTTCAGTCAAACTATCAACATGTTTAGAATTTAAATCGCAAAATTCACTTCATTATAATAAAATTACTTTCGTACAAGATCTTTAAAAATTATGTGGAGCCTTGTATCAAAATATTTTAGAATCGCAAATTCAGTTTTTTTTTTTAATTATTTTAGAAATTTATTTAAAAAGATTTGAACTCTATTGCAGGGTATTATTTAATAAAATATTTTTATAGAAATCCTAATATACTTTTAAATTAAATTAGTGTCAATATGTGAGGTAGTATTTTGGATACCAAACATACATGATACTATATATCTAATAAATTATTAAAAATTTATCAACAAATTAGAGGTAAGTATAATAATCCTAAGAAAACCCGAACATATGCATAACATGTAAACATACTGTCTGAGTTTTACATAAACATATATATTTTATATAAATCCTTTAATGTGAGACCATCTATTTTTGGTCATATAATATGAGAAAATCTATTTGTTTCCTATAAGTTGAGGTTGTCTCATATAAGATTGAGACAACTTCATTACAAAATTAATATTTTTACTAAAAACAAAAACAATAAAGCTTTACCAATTGATCGCATTTTAATCAATGTTGATTGTTTTTGAAGAAAATATTTTTTTTTGTCATAAACTATGGCACAATCTACTTGCTAATATATATGTAGTTAAGTATTTACAATCATTTTTCTTTTAGCACTAATAATTGATTTTATAATTTACAACCATCTTTTTAATTTTAATGATATTCACATTAGACTTACATTTTTATATTAAAAAAAAAAAATTATTAATTTCTTATGCATTGTCAATATTTTTTTTTTTTGTCTATATACGTTTTTTAGATTTTTTATATTTTAATTATCTTCTTACATTTTTTTTTCAGCAAATTGAAATTTTATTTATGAATTTGCTAAAAGATGAGCAACCTTATTACAACCATGCTTTGCTAAAAGATGAGCAACCTTATTACATGAACGTTTTTGGAACACAAATTATATTCTTACATTATGAGAACAATTATAGGATTAATAACTGATCTTATCATTCACTGTTCTTTTTCATTTAGTATATATGTATTAGAATTGTTTTCTTTACAATTTTAATTTTTCTAAATTTGCAATTTTCTTCTAATTATTATTTCATATATTTAAATTGTTTTTTACAAATTTTGAGTAAAAATCCTTTTCCTTTTAGTATATACGTATTAGAGTTATTCTTTTTTTGGAATTTTCTTATAATTATCTTTTACATATAATTTTTTTTAGCTTCATACGTTTTCTAAATTGTTGAAATGTATAATGTTCCGACAATTATTTTCTTACATTGTTAAAAATAATTTTATGATAATTAGTTGATTTTATAATTTACAAGCTTTTTCCTTTTAGTATATATATATATATATATATATATATACGTATTATATTTATCTTTTCTCATTTTTTAAATTGTTCAAATTTATAATCTTCTTGTAGTTCTCTTTTCATGTTTTTTAAATAATTTAAAATATTTTTTTGTTTTAAGAAATTGTTTGTATTTATTTCAAGAATTATATTTTTATATTGTGAAAACAATAAAATGTTAAACACATTGTAAAATATCTACTTCATAAAAGTGACATACATGTATGTAGCGATCACATAAGTTATTAATTTTGAAAACCATGTTTTATATAATCACAAGTGTCAAGTGTGATCTTTAAAGACTCTTCCCTGTTGTACGTCAAGATATTTGCGATCAAGAAACTGGTGTTGAAACTTGAGGCCGAGAAGGAAGACGGTTGTGAATTTCCAGAAGACGGTTCTGAATCTATCACGCGTTATAGATGAATCTTCTAAAGCCTACGTACGAGGTGTATCATGTGGTTGTGCGTAAGTGGAAAGAGGAACAAGCAGCTGAGGAGTTTTCGCGCTTTGGGTTAAGTTTTTCGGCACTCTCTAGAGTAACAGGTCGTCTTTTTGTCCTTCTTCTCTTAAAAATTTCTTCTTATATTGATGTTTCATGCATGTTTACTGAAGGATACTCCCTCTATCTCACAAAGATTGATGTTGTGGGATTTATTTTGTCTCACAAAAATTGATGTTTTGTAAACTTCAATAAACACTACAAGAAAACACGTTATTTGCGACGGAAATCTGCGACGAACAAACGCCCTCGCAAATTTGCGATGAATTTGCGGGACATTTGTTACGAAGACGAGGACCTTCGCAAATCCCTCGCAAATTTGCGAGGGAAGAGTCCATCGCAGGTTCCTCGCAAACTTGTGAGAGATTTGCGATACATTTGCGACGAAGAAGCCATCCCTCGCAAATCTATCGCAGACTTGTGACGAATTAGCGAGTAATATAATCCGTAGCAAATTTGCGAGGAATAAGCGAGGGATTTGTGAGGTCATTATGGATTTAGGGTTTAGGGTTTAGGATTTAGGGTTTGAGCTTAGGGTTTGAGCTTAGGTTTAATTCTGAAGTGAAGTTCCCATTAAACATCAAGAGACAAAAAAAACATTTGAGATGTATCAACATGTGTAAAGAAAACACATAAAGAAATATATATATATATATATATATATATATATATGTAAATCAATATGTGATTTACTTTCATTATGAACATATATAAGTGTTAAAGGTGTTTTGATCAACAATTGCAATGTAGAGTCCATAGTCCATGAATCAACAACTATATGAACAATGAACTTTCCAAAACATAGTAAAAATATGAAATTAGTAGAGATTGTATTATTGAGAAAATAAAGTTGATGCAAAAGGATATATACACTTGCGAGAGATTTGCGAGGGATCTGTGAGTGCGGCCTCGCAGATCCCTCGCAATTTGCAAGGGATGTGCGAGGGACCCTAGGTAATCCCTCGCTAAAGCCTCACAGTTCCCTTGCAATTTGATCTTTTACATGCAAATTAAAGAAGAGCATTACTAGCCAACATTGCATCCAGAGACAAGTAACTTTGGAGATTAATTTCCAAAACTTTAGAGATTTATCTACACATAACAAACTATTTGTATATAATAATGTTGGACTTAGAAAACTAATAATATTAGATTTTGATTTCTTGGATTTTTGTATTTCTTTAGCTTTTGATTAATAATATTGGATTTTGGTATTTCTTTAGCTTTTGATTAATTACATTTTAATGAGGATGATCTTGGTATAAAATTAATTTCGATTGATTATATAGGTGCGAGGGATTTGCGACGGATCCATCGCTAATCCCTCGCAATGTTTGGTGAATTTTGATTGGTCAGTTTGTCGGTTCCTAGTTACTCCGTCGCAATAACTGCGAGGGCTTTGCGAGGGCTCAAAATGTTTATATATACCACCGAGCTCTGGTTTGAGCGAAGCTCAAACTCATTCACCTAAACCCTAATCTCCTTTCTTCTTCGTCTTCTCCGGAAAACCGTAGCCGCTCTTCTTCGTCTTCTCCGGCAAACTCTAGCCGCTCTTCTTCGTCTTCTCCGGCAAACTGTAGCTGCTCTTCTTCGTCTTCTCCGTTGAACCGGCAAACCCTTCGTCTTCTCCGTCAAGGTAAACCCTAATTTCTTCTATTAACCCTAATTTCTTCTATTAACCCTAATTTCATCTATTAACCCTAATTCTATTAACCCTAATTTCTTCTATTAACCCTAATTTCATCTATTAACCCTAATTCTATTAACCCTAATTTCATAAATTAACCCTAATTTCTTATTTCTCTTAGATCTGATTAAATTGATTTTGATTTTCTTATAGATGTTTAATGGTAACGATTACACAAGGTTCCTGTCTGATCAAGGTGTACCTGCTCCCACCGGTTCTAACCGTACACGGACTCCCACCGGTTCTAACTCTCGCCGTTCAACCTCGCAACCACTACCGGTGACACCGTCTTATCATACTCCTTCTCCTTCACCTTCACCTTCACCCTCTAATGTGAATCTTGGCTCTGGGGATCATCCGGAGGTGACTCAATCCGCTCGTTCGTCGTCTACAGGAGCTTCTACACGTCTCAACAATCTTACACTGGAAGAGTTGCTCGATAGTCCTGGGCGTGCAGGTTTAACGAAGCTTGATCCACGTCGACCTCCAGGAACTGTCTGGTAAGCAATACTTTAAAGTTTTTAATTTCATGTTGAAATCTGATATTTGCATGTTGATTGATAATTACACTTGAATGATAGTTGCACTTGAATGATAGTTACACTTGAATGATAGTTACACACTTGCATTTCGAATCAGTCTTCATGTTGAATCCAAATAATTCACTCCTTTCATTTTGTATTTTGTTTGGAGGTTTGACCAAGATTCCTCTGTTGCCGCTACTGTACAAAACATCTTTGAAAGAGATTTCAAAGAGCCTCATGCCAATTGGACACAGACGCCGACTAACGTGGTAGACCGTTGGTATGAATCTTTTGCGGTAAGTCAAATCTATTTTGCTAATTTACAAAATGTTTTATATGTCAAGTTTAAACATATACTAATTTACTTTTTTGTTTTTTGGAAGCAAATATATAATTGGGACCGTTCCATAAACGATAGGGTTAGGAAGGAGTTTGAAACCAAACTTAAGGACAGGATGTGTGATCAAGTGTCTAGGTGGAAGTTAAAGTGGAAACTGAAAGGTGATGAGGCAAAGCCACGGTGGATTGATCCTCAAGTATGGGTTGGTCTTGTTAAATATTGGCTTGACCCCAAATCAGTAGTCAAGAGTACCAACAGCCGGAATGCTCGATATCATGATCCTGATGGCACTGGCATACATAAGCATCGCTCAGGCCAAACCTCTTTTAAAGCTCGAGCTCGAAAACATGTAAGTGTTTAGGCCTTCTTCTTTTTGAACTAGCATTGACTTTATGGACAATCAATACACTAATCATCTGTCTGTTTCTCTGTTTCAGTGTGAGCTAACTGGTGAGTTAACTCCTGATTTTGTACGCATCCTAGAAGACACTCATCGAAAGCCTGATGGGTCTTTCACGGATGGAAAGTCTGAGTCTCTGTTCAACGAGGTGTCGTCCAAGATTCAGGAGTTGGAATCTGAGAATTGCACAGGGGATAATGGAGAGAGCACTGCTTCTAGTGGGGTGCCCATTCATGTCAAAAACAAAATTTACACATTGGTAAGTTGTCTGTTTTATATATTTTGACTGTCTTTGTTTCTGTTTGAGTTTTGTTTTCGTCTTTCTTTGAAGTTCATTGGTGTGTTGTTGTTTTGTTTGTAGGTTGCTCCAAAGAAGAAAAACAGGATTTATGGGGTTGGTTCATTGCAGTTTGAAGCAACCTCTGCCAGTAGCGGTCCACCGCCTATGTCTCCAGCTAATGATCCGGTAATATTGGCTCAGAAGCTAGCTGCCGCTGAGGACTGTATTCAAACTCAGGCCACTCAAATTCAAACTCAAGCGACTCAAATCCAAACTCAGGCGAATCAAATCCAAACTCAGGCGAATCAAATCCAAACAAGTTCAGAGAGGATGCATAGCTATGATGCATACTTCGAGTATCTCGCTGAAAAGGATCCAGAATTTGCTTCTAAGTTTGGAAACACGACAAGGACCAACCCAGAAGCCGGAGGAGAGGACAACACTACCAACCCAGAAGCCGGAGGAGAGGGCAACACTACCAACACCGGTAGCGCAACCGGAACCAGAACCGACTCTCTCTCTCAAACTTTTTAAAACCTTGTGTTTTGTAATGTAAATATTTTTTTAAGACAATTTAAATTTCATCCTAGTTTGAATTTTTTGTTAAGACAATTAAAATTCCATTTCTGTTTGGATTTAATAGGAATTTTAATTCTATTACCAATTGCCAATTCAAATTAAAATTTTAATTCTATTACCAATTGCCAATTCAAATTAAAATTTCAATTTTAATCCAAATTCCAAAATTAATTTTATTACAATTAATCCAAATTGCAACGTATTTGCGATGAATTCAGTTTCTCGCAAATTGCTTCAGCTTTGCGAGTAAAGAGGTTTCTCGCAAATTGCTAGTGATTTGCGAGGAAAGGTTTCCTCGCAAATTGCGAGATATTTGCGAGGGAAAATTTTCCTCGCAAAATTTGCGAGGCACTTGCGACGTTTGGAATTTGCGAGACGCGATTTGCGAGGAATCGTAGTATCTCGCAAATCCCTTGCGATTGACGATTTGCGAGGGATGTGCGATGGATTCTTCCATCGCAAATCGATTGTTTTCTTGTAGTGAAATAATTATTGAAAATATTTAAATTTTTGAATTGTTATTGGTTTATATTTTCTCTCTCTACCAAAAAATAATTATAAATTAATTTACAAATAAAAACTAAATTTTTTCTTAATATGTGTGAAAGTGTCAAAACATCAATCTTTGTGAGTCAGAGGGAGTAATAAATTAACGTTATTGAAAGATATGTTAAATTCCTTTTTTAAAAGATATAAATGCTCGACTCGAGTATCAAAGTGTGTTATGTCACTGACTCACTAGACATCACTTATTCAAATTATGTGGTCCAAATTAAAGCACTAATGAATTGTGACACACTAACAATATTTTCTCTTAATAATATGTGGCTTACAATATGGGCTTCACTTGTTTTATGTAAAGGCCAGCAGTGACTCTAGAAATAGAGAAAGATCAAGAATAGAAAGATTCATTTTTCACCAAAAAGTCATTAGTTCTGTTGGAAACCTACAGCCAAAGTTTTTTTTTTTTGTTTGGCTTGTAGCCACCAAAATCTACCAATTTTTAATTTCTTTTTATTATCCCTCTATGGAGCACGTATAATTACGAAATTATTGTTAAGATGAAGCATACTTATACACTACTAGATTCGGACCCGGACGTATGTGCGAGATTGATTTTAAAAGTTAAGGTTATTTATCAGGTCTACAATATATTATGTATGTGTGAGATTACGTTTGTAAACATATTTTTAACAAATATTATTAACATTTATAATCTAAACTCATACCAGTACAATATTCTATTTGTTTTAGTCAAAAAGTAGGATCAGATCTGTTTTGTTAATAGTAGAAATAACTACGATAAAAATACCTATAGAAAATAATATGTTTATTTTTGGACAGAAAAATCGTCACGTCCCATACATGTCATATTTTTCTATCTTATAATTGTGGTTTTGGATCAAAACCGATTACACCATAATACACTACAAGAAAACAGCTCATTTCCGACTACAGTTAGAGTCGTTAAGTAGTCGCTAATTTGCTGTTTACGACTCAGTTACGACTAAAACGTGTAGTCGTAAATCCTTAGTCGGTAAAAGAATTAGTCGTAAAAATAGTCGTTATTTAACGACTACTGTACGACAAAATTCCGTAGTTGTAAAAATAGTCGTAACAGAGTCGTAATTATTTACTACTACGATACGACAGAGTTACGATTAACCAGCAGTTATATAGGCAGTTGTAAAGGAGTCGTAGTGTAGTCGTAACATTTGAAGACTCGGTTACAACGGATTTACGACTAATCATGATATACAGTAATTTTGCTTGTAGTCGTAACGTAGTCGTAACATGCTTATTGATTTACGACTATTTGGCTACTATTCTAAACAAATTAATAATGTAATTTTAATTTGTTTAGCGACTACTGTTTTGTGGAAAACAAATTTATAAATGTTTTAAATTGAAATTGGTACCTGTTTCTCAAAATATTATGAAACCAATATTAAGGCAATAAAGTCATATTAGAACAAAAACAAGATTAAGGCAATAAAATCATATTAACCATGCTTTATAATACAAACCAAAAGACCAAATTTCTCATAAGACAAATATACAAACCAAAAGAGACAAATGCATACCAAGTATACATGTGTCTCAACAAAAGAGACAAGTTCAACAAAAGAGAGAAGTTCAACAAAAGAGACAAGCTAATTAGTTAGGTCTATGAAATTGTAGGTGAGAAGTTAACCTAAAAAGCATCATTGTTTGAAGATGGAGAAGGAACCGGATTTGAAGGTGGAGCTGTTGCAGGGAGTGTGGTTGAGAGTGGCTCTGTGGTTGCTTCAGCTGATTGAGTCTTCATAAACTCTATAAAGGCAGGGTCAGTTTTGCGCAGGTACTTCTCGACTAAGGACAAATGCTCTAACTTGTCCTTCTGCTCAGCCACAGCTTGGAAATGTAGTGCTTCACGGGCAGCAAGCTCTGCATCACGAGCAGCAACCTCTGCATCACGGAGAGAATTATAAGCAGCCTGCTCTTCGATTTGACGTTGAGTTTCCCTCATTTGCTCTTGCAATGACTGAAACATTGCAGACTCTTGTTGGTTTTTTTCCTTGCCATTGAGAAAAGGTTGAAGAGTATGCTTAAGACTTCCAACTCCATACAGGTTTCCTCGTGAATCTTTATGAGTAGACTACAAGAAAACAAAGAGAAAAACAAACGTTAAAGAGGTTGTAGAAATCAAAAGATAATTCAATGTGGGTTGTGAATAGTGATATTTACCTGAATAAAGATGTTTGTGTAATCATCTGCTGTGAGCTCTGGAGGCTGTGAAGTATGTTCCCCAAGGTCGGACAACTTCTGCTGCAAGTTCTTCTCATAATTGAGAGAGATTTGCTCTGCCTTCCGGTCAACATAAGTACCATCTGGCTTGGTATGTGTCTTAATAAAAACCTCACCAAGACTAACCGGTCTTCCCAATTCCTTTTCCTGCAATGTTACAAAAGAATCAATGGTTATGACATCATTTAAAGCTCCAAATGTAAAGAAAAACAAAATTTATGGGTATATAAAAGTTACTAACCATTTCGTTATGGATTTGTTGATAAGACTTTGGCCCTGATAAGTGGACGTGAGGACCAAGACCACCACGATCAGACATACGAGCTTTAGAGTAGGTGACACTCCTTTGTTGTGCTTCTTCAGTCTCCCAATAATCAACCATTGTTTGCCAAATAGTATCTCTGATCCATTTTGGTCGCTCTCCACTAGTCTTGACATTGCAAATCATGTCTTTCATCCGGCGTTGGCAGATGAGCTCGAAAAACAGTTGAACTGTCCCAGTAATCAAAGGATCCCATGTGTGTGTTTTCTACTTAGCAAAGACAATATAATGATGTTAGTGGAAACTCATCAAGTAAACCTATATGTGAAAAGGTTAAGAGAGAAGAAAACTGTACAGCAAACTCAATGAACCATCTCTGTTGTCTGTCCCGAGGCACACATGTCCAGCTGTAGTATGGACCATCAAATTTATTTGTAAAAATTTTAGTAATGCTCCTTACCAGTCGCGATTTTTCGTCGCGAGTAAACCTGCAAACACAAAACAACAAAAAAGATGTCAATGTTCTAAAACAGATAAGGACCAACACAAAACAGATGTCAAAACAGATTGAGTACTTATACTTATGTATATACGACCAACGCAAAACAAAACCTATTAAGAACAATCAAAACATACATATATAAAGGTCCAACACAAAACAGATGTCAAAGATTGAGTACTTATACATATATATAGGCACAAAACAGAACATATTAAGAACCATCAAAGATTGAGTACGTATACCAACAAATAAGTTATAGTTTGTTTGATCGAGTACTTATACCAACAAACCGGCTCAACACAAAACAGAACCTATTAAGAACAATGTAAACAGACATCAATGTACTAAAACTAACCATCAAAGAGCATCAAAACTAATGTTCTAAAACTAACCATCCGGATTAATGTTCTAAAACTAACCATCCGGATTAATGTTCTAAAACTAACCATCCTCAAACTAACCACCTCAGACAATCACAACAGACAAGCTCATTAGAAGAATGTATTAATACCAGGTCGTGTTTGGTATCGGTGTGGGGGAGAGGACGGTTGTAAACTTCTCACGATTTGGAACTCTAAGCAGGGCATTTAGAGTGACAATCGTGTCCTCCTGGAGCTCCGGATTTGAAGCCTCAGAGCCTTCATGGTAGTTGTTACCGTGAGATGATGGACGGCTCTGAGCTTGAGAGTTATCAGCTGGAGACGGTGGAGCGTCTTGTGGTGGAGGATCAGCTGGAGACTGTCGCGGATTGTTATGGACCTCCACTGACAAAAGAGGCTGTTGAGTCTAACGTTGTTGGTTCACCGAGGTCTGGAAAAGAGTCTGTGGCGGTGGATAGTTGCGGATCTGTGGTGTTCCTGACGGTGAGGGTCTTTGGAAAACTTGGTCTTGCTCTTGCGGTGTTTGAGGATGGGGCAAATCTGCTGCCGGCGTAAAGTTGTATTGTGTCGGTAGAGGGTTTGGTCTTCTCGCTTCTTTGATGGGGTTCGACCCTTCGGTTCTTTGGAAGAAATTACGGTCCATCTTCCTCTTTCTTCCTCGCTTAACTGGAGTTTTGGTAGGAGCCTTAGTTGCAGACTTCGTTACAGATTGCGTTGGAGCCATCGTGAAGAAGACAATCGGGAGACAGATGAGAAAGACAGACAGATAAGAGAAAGCAAATCGGGAAATCGAAAGAGGAGTTATCGAAGAGGAGAAAGTTTCGGAGTTATCGAAGAGAAGAAGAGAGTTTAGGATTAGGGATTTTGGTTTTGGTTTTGGGGCAAAAATTAGGTTTTAGGTAAAGGGGGAAATCGAAATTTTTTTGGATTTGGGGGAAATAATTTTGGTTTAGGGGGAAATTAATTTGGTTTCTCGGGTTTATTTGGGTTGAGATTAATTAATTCATATTTTCTTAATTTAGTCGCTAATTGGTCGCTAATTAGTCGCTAATTAGTCATAATAATTAAACTAAAATTTTAATATTTTGAAATTAAATATTAGTCATTATTAAACTAAAAGTTTAATATTTTGAAACTAAAAGTTCAATATTTTGAAACGAATTAGTCATAATTTACAATTTAATATAAACACATAATTATTTATTTTAATAGAAACATAATTATTAATAATATTTGATACAAGCATAATTATCCAAATTGATACAAATATTTTACACAAGCATAATTAGTTAGGAGGATCTTCGTCTTCATCTACTTCATCGTCTGAAGATGATAAATTACATTGAAATTCATCTTCTGGTTCTGCATCTTCGATATCATAATCAAGATTTATTGGTTCATTTATTTCTTCTAAATTATCGAAAACCAGATCTTCAATAGTTGTCACCAATACAGCATCATCATTTTCTGTTTGCAAAAGAGTCGGTTCTTTGTTCTCATATTCTCCTGCAATGTTTCCCCTCGGATTAACTTTTAAAACATTGAGCCATTCCTTCCTTGGTTTCTTTGTGTATGGGTAGGGAATATAGCAAACTTGATGCGTCTGGGAGGCTGTTTAGGAATATCAACACAAATATATATTATCGACATTAAAAAATAATATATATATATATATATATATATGTACATACCTAGAATAAATGGTTCGTATTTATTATATTTTCTCGATGATAAAACGTCTACAATGCCACCATTGCTCATTCGAGTGCCTCTACCCATAACAGGGTCATACCACTTACACTTAAAAAGTGTGATTCTCAAATTGACTATCCCCTCATACTCGAGTTCTATGATATCAGTTAAAGTCCCGTAGAAATCCACTGCATCGGATGCATCAGTGTAATTTTCACCTTTAACACAAACTCCATAGTTACAAGTCTTTCGTCCAACACCATGATCATGTGTATGAAATAAGTAGCCTCTTGTAAAATACATTGGCCATGTTTTGACCTTGTTCAAAGGTCCATGCACTATCTCTTGAACCCAGGTAGGAAATGGATTTGTGGCGTTCCAGTAAGAAACCTGCATATTAGTCACAATATTATATTAGAATTATTTATAATATATAATAAAAATATTTTAAATAAGGATTAAATAAAGACATACATAATCTTTAACCAATAAATGATATTCATCAGCTCCTTTGGTGGAGAGTTCTTTTTCCGAAAGTCCTGGATATTTTGCACCAATAAAATTCTCGAACATACTATATATACAAGACCAACACAAATATATGAGAATTTTTTTATTTTTTGGATTATATATATAATTAAGTATATTTTACTTAATCAATATAAACTTAATTATACCCCTCAATTGGCTGAAAATAGTCACAATTTCTTAAAACATATGCATGTGCGCATTGATAGTCTCTTTCAGACAGCCATACTTCATTCATTTCTCCACTTGGACGGCCGATGTGAGTAAATATAGGAGGTACTCCAGGGACATGATATTCATGGGCTTCACCTTGATCAAATCGTGTTAACCTGACCAAATGAGAAAAGCAAATGAATTTCAAATAAATGATAACAGTTTTATCTACCTTGATTGATTTTAGAATTTACCTTGATTTTGTTTGTATATGATCGGCAAAGTAGTGCTCAGAGAAGTAAGCAATCTCGTCATTGATATATGACTCAACGATTGATCCAGCCGCATATCTTTTGTTCTTCGCTTTTCCTTTCAACTGTTTGGAAAATCTCTCAAAAGGATACATCCACCTATATTGGATAGGGCCTCCTAATTCAGCTTCGTAGGGGAGATGTATAGGCAGATGCTCCATCACGTCGAAAAATGATGGTGGAAAGATCTTTTCCAAATTGCATAGGATTTGAATTATGTTCTGTTTTAGAATTTGAATGCGACTTTTATGCAAAGTTCTCGCACATAAGTCCCGGAAAAATGCTCCAAGCCCTACAATATACAATGCAAAATATTGGGGTTAATTTCTTTATATTTACTATTAAATGACTTTAAAAATATAGGTATATATATGAAATTAATTAATACCTGATAATGCAAGGTGGACGTTCCGGTCTAGGAGTTCTGCAAAGATAAATGGAAGTAGTCGTTCCATAAAAACATGGCAGTCATGACTCTTCATGCCTGAAAACTTTCCATTTTCCATATCAACACAACTAGCTAGGTCTGACGAATAGCCATCAAGAAATTTCACTGAATGTTTGACACATTCTAGTAAACTTGTTCTCGCTTCTTCTGTCAAAGTGTAGGGTGGGAAAGGAGCTTTACCATCACTATCAATATGTAGTTGTGGCCGAGAACAGAATTTTTGTATATCCAATCTTGACATGATGTTGTCTTTTGATTTACCCTTCACACTCATAAGAGTATACATGATGTTATCCAAAACGTTCTTCTCTATATGCATCACATCAATATTGTGTCGAAGATTGAGGTCCCTCCAGTAAGGCAGCTCCCATAGGATGCTTAACTTATGCCAGCTGTGTTGCTTCCCATAGCCAGCAGTCTTCTTTTCACGACCATTTCCACCAACGCCCTTTGTTTTTGGAGGTTTTACTTCAGCCAACCGCTCGTAATAAACTTGCTCACCGGTCAACGACTAAGGTGGATACTCTCTCGAAGCATCTTTTCCCTTGAGAAAGTCTTTCTTATTCCTCCTTAATGGATGACCGTGAGGAAAAAATCTCCGATGACAATCAAACCAACACACCTTCCTTCCATTAGGGAGATAAAACGACTTTGTATCTTCCATGCAAACTGGACAAGACAATTTTCCATGGGTTGTCCATCCCGATAACATGCCATACGCTGGAAAGTCACTTATTGTCCACATTAGCGCTGCCTTTAGATTAAACTTTTTATTCAAGGAAACATCGTATGCATCGACTCCAGTAGACCACAACTCTTTTAATTCCTCAATCAAAGGTTGGAGGAAGATATTCAGACTAGCTCGCGGATGATTTGGCCCAGAATTCAAAATTGTAAGAAACAATAACTCTTCGTTCATGCACATACCAGGGGGTAGATTGTATGGAGTCAAGATCACAGGCCACAATGAATGATTACGAGACACTCCAAACGGATTGAACCCATCAGTGCATAATCCAAGATAAACGTTACGGGGTTCTTCTGCAAATCAAGGATTTTGTTTGTGAAAATATTTCCACTCCGCCGCATCTGAAGGATGACACATTTCTCCCTCCTTAGATTTGTGCTCAGCATGCCATCTCATCGCCGCTGCAGTCTTGTGGCTCTGGTACATCCTATTCAATCTATCAGCAATAGGTAGATACCACATACGACTGTATGGTACTTTGGTTCTACGTCGAGGATCCTTTGGCTTCCATCTTTGAGCACCACAAAACAGACAAGTCTTTTCCTTTTCGTCATCTTTCCAGAATATCATACAATTGTTAATACAAACATCAATTGTATAATATGGGAGACCTAAATTGCGCATTAATTTTTCCGTCTCGTAATGTGAACCCATTGCCTGGTTTCCTTCTGGTAAATACTCATTCAATATTTCGCACACCGAATCCACTAACTTTTCACTCATATTATACTCCGCCTTATTTTGCATGACTCGAGCAGCTAACGATAATTGTGAGTGACCTTCATGGCAACCATCGTATAATGGATTTTTTGCGCCTTCTAACAAGTCGTAGAATTTCTTGGAATGATTACGTATTGGTTCTTCTTCATTTTGAGAACTACCCTCATGATAGTTATCATCTAAACCCACATTATAACGAAATGCATCATTCACCATATCCACATATGGATTTTCTACTACATTACCCACATCTACATTACCCACTTCTTGATCACTACCAACATAACTTGTTCCTATATCCATATTGATTTCTTCCCCATGTCTATACCAAATATAATAATCAGGCATAAACCCATTGCTAAAAAGATGATTCCAAATTCTTTTTCCCGACATAAACTTATCATTCTTACAACGACTACAAGGACAGTGAAACATACCCCCATTATTCTGTGCTAGAGATTGACTATTTGCAAATTCCATGAATTGCTCCATCCCCGTTGTAAACTCCGCCGAAAAATTGTGTAACACCCGTACCGTCGCAAAAGACGGAACAACATGTAATCCATCCGGTCTGGCCAAAAACGTTTCTTTCTTTAAAATTCACCAACGAACAAACTTCAAACTGTAACTCTTGAACTTACTAACCTGGGAAAAAGGGAAAGAAGGGGGTGAGTAAACAAGTTTACTCAGTGAGGAGATCAAACTCTGCCCACTGGACATACAATAATCATGTTCCAAATATAATCAACAACTATTACTTAGCATAGATTCGAAATGTTTATCAAGCAAACAAATAAACAAACAACTTATTTCTCCTCAGTAACTTTCATCTTATTTTATGCACTTTTGTGGCAACTACCACATTCAAACGTTTCTGTTTCTTTACATTACTTAATAAGTTTTATTTTCCTTATAGGTTTGGCCATTATCACTTTTCCTGGCTCACAAACCCCATTCCTAGAAGACCACGGCCCATAGCTCGATTCTTCCCGTACTGCTCGTCAGCGGTTTATGACCTGCAATGAACCCGTCGGTCCATTACAGTCCAACATCCTCAAGTATCTTTTCTTTTCTCATTCTCATTCTCATGTATGTTCATAATTATATTATAATATAATATATAAGTTAATTCATAACATTATATCATGTAGCTAAATGTGCTTCACATATATCATGTTACTAACAACCTACTTTATCATGCACACAAATCCAAACAAACACATTCAATTAACAAACAATTCTTGAGTCTATATTCATCAACTATCGAAGAGTATATAAAGAAAAAGGTTACTGTATATCCGCAAATACCATCCTCACCTTAGCCATTGGATCACATCCTTGATAAAAGACAGCAACAACAAAACTTCGATTCGATGCCGATCTCAAACTGCAATAGTGTAGATTAGACGATCAAAGATTTATTCTAGTAACCAAACTGATTTAATCGTGCTGGTGATTCTCAAATAAATTAATTAGATGTAGTTTAATAATTAAATCAAACCAACAATCTAATAATCCATAACTCCACAATTTAGTCCACGTACGATCACATGCTCCCACAATACTAATTCCTAAACCAGCCACAATACACGATTCACCAATATTTATATTAACCAACGTTATCGACAACGTACGTAACCATGCATGACACCACAAATCAACTCATGCACGTTCCATAAACAAGTTTCGGTTCTAGACTTAACTCATCTGTTTTAGTTGGTTAAGCTTCTCGGTTCAATAATTAATGCAACACAATACAACGACACACACGAGAAAGAGTTTTGCCGTTTACCTTACTCGGCGTTTACACCCAACAACTCGTGACGTATCAGCAACGCCGATCCACAAAGCTTCAAGCCCACGGTTGGTCACGTCCTCATCTCTCAACAATCAAACAACAACAAAGCAACAGATCCATCAAGACAATAGCAGAAACTTATTCCGCAAGCTACATAATAAAATAGGGTTTCCTTACCCTTAACGACATCTCTGACTCTGATGGCCCACGACTGCTCCGATGACAGCGGTGGTCATCCGGTGACTCATGGTTGCAACCTCTAGGGAAACTTACGGTGGCGATGGTGTCGACGGCAAAAATCTTGTCTCGCTTCTCAATGTTCTCGGATTCTTTCAAACACGACACCACGACAGAGCAAAAACAACAACCATAGTGGCTCAGCTGTGTCTCTCCCACTCTCGGTGGCTGCTGGTCTGGTTTTAGGGTTTATGTTTTCGTTTCTCTTTGACGGCAAACGAAGAAATACATGATCCACAAATACAAACGACATGATCTTTGCCATTTCACATAATTGATTCTTAATGGGCTTCAAAAGAAACAAACTGGCCCAAATCCCAATTATAAAATCGGGGTGTTACAATTCTCCCCCACTTAAAATAAATTCGTCCTCGAATTTGTGAATCAATTTCTCCCCCATTTAGTTTTCGTCCCAACTTAGAGTGTCTTCTGTTTGATCTTTAAAGTTTGAGATTATCATATCCAACTTAGAGTGTCCTTCACTTGTATGCTTGTATTGATTTCTTTCCAAACTTTTCCGATCAACAATGAACCACAAGTTTCCACTTGGTTATACTGTAATCACTCTAGTTTCCATTTACTAGAAATAATCCGTTCATGCTTCTCATTTTCAGCTTTTTAACCAAACAAAAATAATTCTTCCATTACTACGATTAGTTTTGATGTTTAGCAATATTATAACATGAAACGTCAAGTGTCACAGTTTCTTTAATTTTCCATCGCTTAAACATAATACACATCCTTCAAATAAGGTCTAAAACTTGAATAGAATACTGCAATTTCCAACAAAAGGTCTTTCCATTATCTTGACTTGTGAAAATAACCAGTTCACCAACATACGACCTACGACCTGGTCTAACATTGTTCTGAAGTGTACACATCCACCATGACCATTACGGTTTTGTGCAACACGGAGCTAAATGATCCACCAAGCTTCTGTTGCGCTCACCTTGTAAAGTTGACATCCCTTTGAAAGTTTTCCAATGTTAAATTTAACATAGTGTTTTACTAACACTCTCTTAGTGTTTAGGTTCCTTTTGGGTTTCACACTTCCATGCATTTGTTTTTTTTTTTTCCTGTCAAAGTATTACTTTCCATATAATCCTCATTCGCCACATAATGACCATCCTGCATAACTCAAACACCAAATCAAAATAATGTTGCCTCCTCATAGTTCTTAGTGATCTCCATTTCGCTATCCTTAGTGGCTTCCTATACCACCTATCATACTTTATATGTTGTAGACTTAGAGTTTTTCTCTTCTTCAAACCATTTTTTTTTCCGTTTAGAATAACAACCATTGCCTAAAGCTCTCTCCAAAGCCCCAATATTGAATCAATCACTTTTTTTTTCTCAACATTTTTTTGTCTTGACTCATCCTGCTCTACAACTACCCAAGTTGTCTCCTTACTGCTAGTCGTCCGCAGAAATCCACCAACAATCTCCATTTTTACCATACCATTCTCATTCGGGTTAAGATAACTTCAAATTATAAACAGCCTATCTCCACTGTCACGACACATTCTTTTTTTATTTTTTATATATCTGTAACGCTTACATACAATACTCTGTAGAAGTTCATTATCTACATCAATGTGTGGTGTCCTCCCACACTGATCTTTTCCACTTCCTCTGCTGTAATTCTTTTTTTTTGGTGCTCTCCAAGCACTAGAAAAACCTTGACTAGTGATTTTTTATACAATGCCTAATTTTTAAACTTTGAGGTCCACCTCAAAAAAATGTCCTTCCACAATATTACCACCAATATTTTGTCAAATGTCCATTTGACTTTTATAAGCTAGTGTCCCACCCCTTCGACCACTCGAACAACACGTCCTTCCATGTGACTCGAGTGATTGGTTTAGTCATACTAGCATATCATCTACCAAACTTTCGTTTGTGATCTACTACTCCAATAAGAATACCAAAAACTATCGACCTTAATAGCATCGTCAACGTTAACTTCTCCAAGTCAACTTACATTCCAACATTTAAAAACAATTCCCACACTCTTTCTTCCATTCCGGTTCCAATAAGTTGAGTAGTTTGTTTAACATTACTGCATGTCGTACAAGTATACATTCTTGCCAACACCATATGGACTTAAATGGTGTTATCATCCATATGAGATTCCTTCCCATTTATTTCCCCTTTTTTTTTGTTCCTCATCAGTTTATAGGGCTCCTTCCCACGTCACTTTAATGTCACCACACATATCTTAGGGTGTTTCGTCCCTCTTAAAAAACTTTACTATACTTTCCTGACTATCCTGTCGAACTGATCTTCACTTGAAACTTCTTACCAACTCCTTTAAGCTTACAGACAAGGGCCTCAACTTTTAATTACAAAAACCAGAAGATGCAATCAAGAATTCCTAAAATAATAAACCAAACACGCAACTCACTCAAAGAAATAACGCAACACTCAATTTCAATCAAAGCAAACAAAGCACACAAACATAAAACACGGTTCAAGTCTTCGTCTTCTTCATCACCAACCTTCCCCACTAGAGGAATTATCCCTAGTACTCTCGCACGGTATTGACTCCTCACCCTTCCTCTAAAAACACTCATCACACTCTTTTTGGCTTCACGCGCAATTGCGGTTCAGGTTCTTACACTTCTTCTGAGGATTGATTCCCACTCACCACAAAATCAAGCTCAATATTAGAATCCTACTAACTTTCACAAATGAAAGTCAAGAACAAGTTTGTTGTTGGTGAATTAAAAATCATTATACAAAACAAAACTCGTTTCCGGAAACTTTCTTTGAAAACATTTTTTTTTTTAAACAAATCATTTTTGAAATATTGACCCTCCGGGTCAACACCGGAGTGGCCTTAACCGGCTCTGATACCAAATGTAACACCCGTACCGTCGCAAAAGACAGAACAACATGTAATCCATCCAGTCTGGCCAAAAACGTTTCTTTCTTTAAAATTTACCAACGAACAAACTTCAAACTGTAACTCTTGAACTTACTAACCTGGGAAAAAGGGAAAGAAGGGGGTGAGTAAACAAGTTTACTCAGTGAGGAGATCAAACTCTGCCCACTGGACATACAATAATCATGTTCCAAATATAATCAACAACTATTACTTAGCATAGATTCGGAATGTTTATCAAGCAAACAAATAAACAAACAACTTATTTCTCCTCAGTAACTTTCATCTTATTTTATGCACTTTTGTGGCAACTACCACATTCAAACGTTTCTGTTTCTTTACATTACTTAATAAGTTTTATTTTCCTTATAGGTTTGGCCATTATCACTTTTCCTGGCTCACAAACCCCATTCCTGGAAGACCAGGCCCATAGCTCGATTCTTCCCGTACTGCTAGTCAGCGGTTTATGACCTGCAATGAACCCGTCGGTCCATTACAGTCCAACATCCTCAAGTATATTTTCTTTTCTCATTCTCATTCTCATGTATGTTCATAATTATATTATAATATAATATATAAGTTAATTCATAACATCATATCATGTAACTAAATGTGCTTCACATATATCATGTTACTAACAACCTACTTTATCATGCACACAAATCCACACAAACACATTCAATTAACAAACAATTCTTGAGTCTATACTCAGGAACTATCGAAGAGTATATAAAGAAACAGGTTACTGTATATCCGCAAATACCACCCTCACCTTAGCCATTGGATCACATCCTTGATAAAAGACAGCAACAACAAAACTTCGATTCGATGCCGATCTCAAACTGCAATAGTGTAGATTAGACGATCAAAGATTTATTCTAGTAACCAAACTGATTTAATCGTGGTGGTGATTCTCAAATAAATTAATTAGATGTAGTTTAATAATTAAATCAAACCAACAATTTAATAATCCATAACTCCACAATTTAGTCCACGTACGATCACATGCTCCCACAATACTAATTCCTAAACCAGCCACAATACACGATTCACCAATATTTATATTAACCAACGTTATCGACAACGTACGTAACCATGCATGACACCACAAATCAACTCATGCACGTTCCATAAACAAGTTTCGGTTCTAGACTTAACTCATCTGTTTTAGTTGGTTAAGCTTCTCGGTTCAATAATTAATGCAACACAACACAACGACACACACGAGAAAGAGTTTCGCCGTTTACCTTACTCGGCGTTTACACCCAACAACTCGTGAAGGATCAGCAACGCCGATCCACAAAGCTTCAAGCCCACGGTTGGTCACGTCCTCATCTCTCAACAATCAAACAACAACAAAGCAATAGATCCATCAAGACAATAGCAGAAACTTATTCTGCAAGCTACATAATAAAATAGGGTTTCCTTACCCTTAACGACATCTCTGACTCTGATGGCCCACGACTGCTCCGATGACAGCGGTGGTCATCCGGTGACTCGTGGTTGCAACCTCTAGGGCAACTTACGGTGGCGATGGTGTCGACGGCAAAAATCTTGTCTCGCTTCTCAATGTTCTCGGATTCTTTCAAACACGACACCACGACAGAGCAAAAACAACAACCATAGTGGCTCAGCTGTGTCTCTCCCACTCTCGGTGGCTGCTGGTCTGGTTTTAGGGTTTATGTTTTCGTTTCTCTTTGACGGCAAATGAAGAAATACATGATCCACAAATACAAACGACATGACCTTTGCCGTTTCACATAATTGATTCTTAATGGGCTTCAAAAGAAACAAGCTGGCCCAAATCCCAATTATAAAATCGGGGTGTTACAAATTGCCCGTCACTTCATCGAACCTCTTATACATCCACTCTCGAGAATTACTATAATTGTAATACCCAGATATTATACAAGAATATAGAAAATATTTTTTTTCCTTTTTTTTTTGGAAGATTTTTTTTAAAATTTTTCACAAATGTATATCTGTTTTTATGAGTGAGAAGAGAATAAATGGTGAGTGAAGAGAGAAGAAGTGGTGAAGCTCGTATATATAGGCAATTTTGGCGACTACCAAACGACTATTAAAATTCAGTCGCATAATACAAGTACACCAACCACCCCCAACGAAGAAAACGTGAATTTTAATCCCGACATGTTACGATTATTATACGACTACGTTACGACCCACCGAAAGTGCCGCATAATAGTCGCTAAATAACGACTACTAAGCGACAACCTGTACGACCCGCCGATATCGTCGTAATTTAGTCGCCTAATTTGGTGACTTGTATGCGTTTACCTAGATAGTCGTAACTGAGGGACTATATAACGACAAGGTTATGACTGCGTTTATAATTTTATATATTAGTTGTAACGTAGTCGTTAAATGACGACTATTTTTACGACTACTGAATTTTGTCGCCATTTAGCGACTACTGTACTATCGTTTTTATTTTGTTGTAAAATAGTCGTAACGGAGTAACCAAATAGTCGCTAAATTTAGCGACTGAATAATAGTCGTAAAATGTAGTCGGCTATGGGCTGTTTTCTTGTAGTGATATTTGGATCGACACGACGGTGGATCCGAATCAAATGTGAACCGAAGTGATCGGTTATAAAGATTAACCATATTGGATTACCTAAATTGTCTAGCTGGGGGAACTCACATTGATAGGCCTACCTCATAACAATTTTGCTATTTTTACTCAAAGAAAACCGGTTCTCCAAAAACCACATGAGCAATATCTCCAAAAAAAAAATTCTAATCTAAAAAATATATCTTTTCTTTCAACCAAACATTAATTAAAATTGAACTCCAATTTAGTTGTCCAAACTGGATGGAAGTTGTTTACAAACGTAATTTCTGACACTATCTATAAAGTATAACTTAAGAGATCAGGTAAGAGATTATTTTCTGTTTTGATAATGTAAGTACCCAAATTTTTTGAGATAATTATCTTAAAATAGATATTTATCCATTCCAAAGTTGCAATTACTCAAATTAGATTTTGAAAATTAAATATAGTTATATATATATAAAAAGATTTCTAGTATGTTACCCAAAATTTTATATATTAAGTTTCACTTTTTCAGAAAAAGTTCTTGAAGTCTCGTTTGGGAGAAACCTAAACTTAATTTTTATATCATATTGTACTTTGACTTATTTATTCTTATTGAAAATAGCATATTTCATAGCATATCTAACTAAATATCTTATGATATCCTTTATTCATTGGTATTGTAACGTCCGTGTCGCGGGTACGTAAATAAATGATTTGATTATGTTAGGGAATTGGAGTGAAATTGGTTTAATTCCAGGTGGCTTAGCTAAATTATGGTTTAACGATTAGTCCGGTTGGTTTTGAAAGTGTTTTATTAAACCAAGTTTAATTATTTATGTGCTCATACGGTTTAATTGAGTTTTGTTTATGAAACCAAATTAAACCAGCTTAAACCAAGAAGCTAACCAAGAGCCTTAATTTGCTCTTTAAAGATAAAAGGACGAGCTGGGGTTGGCCGTCACGTACGAGGAGGAGAGCGGAGCTGTTGGTAAGAGCCGAGGGTTAGTGTTGTTGGTGTAGCGTGAGAGGAGAAGAGAAGGCGAGCCGTCGTAAGTGGTAGTGTTGTCGTGGGTTTTAGCTATCGTTGCCGTTGTTGTCGCTCATCACCACGTTAGATCTAATCAATGTTTTGGTAAAGAGATAAAAGGCAGAGAACCTGGTTTGGTGACGGTGTAAGGAGGTGAGGAGTGAGCCTTGTATATATATACGTGTAAGCATCTCCTTCTCCATGGAGTTGTTGTTGTGTTCGTGTCGTCTTCCGACTTAGGAGGAGGATAAGCAACACAAGGGTTGTTGTGCTGTGGGTAGATGTTGTTATCAGAAATGGGAGGGAGACGTGATGAAGAGAATGAAGATAAAATCGTGACGAGAGGAGAGAGTTGGAGTCGTGACGGAGATGGGAGAGAGAAGTGGCGGAGGTGGGGAGGCCTCTTGTGGGTCTAGTTAGTCACCTCATGGATGTGTAAAGCTTCATTAGTGGTGGGAGAACAAAGCCGTAGTGAATAGGTGAAGAGGAGAAAGAAAATGAGAGAAGGTTGGAGATAAAGACAATGTGGAGGAGCCGAGTTTGGAGGCTCTCCGGCGCCGGATTTGACATTAGCTCGGAAAGGTAATGACACTGACGTGACTTCCAACAAGCCAAGGTTGCATAGAAATTGGCAGATTGTTATTCAGAGTTAAATTGAAGGAGTTATGTGCGTTTCTTCCTGCCCAAGTAATTGTTGGAAATTGTTAAATCTGGGTTAAGTATAAACCCTATAAACTATTTCGAGATGGTTATTTCTAGGCGACGTTTGGAGGTCCAAAACTAGCCTGATAGGGACGAAATTTGGTGGAGAAACTCTTGACAGTACTGGCTCCATATCCAACGGTGGAACTGCGAATTGAACGGTTAGTTTGTGCTTTATTAGAACGACAATATGAAGGTTTTGTATGGTTTATATTGTTGTAAATTATATTGTTGGGTGAGCCAACAAGCTTGGTATGAGCTGGAACCTTGCAGGAGCTTTTATGGCTTATGGTATTAGGTCATGGTGGTTGGAGAACCAAGTTATAGCTCAGCAGTGCGGAGTTCAAGCTAAGATGGTGAATCGAAGGGTTCATCGGAAAAGGGTTTCTGTGGCTGGACGGAATAAAGTATTTCAGCCCACCTCTCTTGTTACTCGGTCGCTAGGGGTGGTTGGTTGTGCGACTCAGTAACTAGTTGAGGTGGTGTTTGGGATACATGCTTAAGTGGCTTGTTCGGGTGAATCACGAAATGGCCAGTTGGAGGAGTAACCGGAGTCTATAAATGTAAAATGCTTGTGGAGCTAAAGTACGTTTTTATGATTTTTGTTAGTAGCTGCATAGTATGAAATAATTTGCTTTAGCTAGTATTTGTGGAACTTTTTGTAAGAAGCGGTTAATGCCGGCTGTCTTGTCGGAATTATGGGGTTCTGGTGAGATTGTTTCCCATGTGTCCGGTGTAAGGATTGGGAATCCAATTGAAAATAGCATATTTCATAGCATATCTAACTAAATATCATATGATATCCTTTATTCATTGGTATTTATTCATGAAATTTATCCTTATGCGTTATCACAGTTACAGTAATTATGGATGTTAAAATCTAATTAGGAGAATTATATGAAATCGCATTATATGGTTCACAAAGATTAGGGAGATTCTTTCTTTTTAGTTAGAATGATAAGTTCTATGGTTCACGAAGATTAGCGGGATTCTTTGCTTTTAGTTGGTATGATAAGTTCTACTTATGCGGTAGAATTAAATTTGATTTTCTTATATTATTTGAATTTATAATTATCTTTCCAAAATTTGATTTAAGATTATTAGTTCCTATCAGTTTGGATAGGCAATTCTAGCCATATGTTTTGTTTGATTGCCCCAATTTAAAAAGCACACAAATTAAATGAAAAGAAACAAAAATGTGAATTTACAATTCGAATCTTTTTTTAATACAATATATTAGTAACATTTTGATTTTTTTTATACTACACACACACATATATATATATATACCTACGCTATATGTATGGATGGATAAACATATCTAATATATAATTACATGTTGTTTTCCTCTATGATATATCATGGTTTTTAGGTGTTTTTAGCCATGATATAAGTCTTAGGCTTTGATTGGTAACATGACTTAACATTGAGTTAAGTTGAGTTATGGACTTAACTCAAAGTTTATTCAAAAATGTTACCAATCAAGAGTAAAACTAAACTTTTTGAAGTTGAGTTTGAATAATCATGTGTTATGGTTGATGTACAAATTTGAGGTATATCCTTTGTAAAATTGTTAACTCAAAAGATTATTCAACATCATAGAATTTTTCATGAGTTAGGATGTGGTAAGTTGAGTTAGCTAATTTTTTAATTAAAATAAAACGAAAATACAGTTATATAAAACAAAATATTGTTTTTTGCTTAATTCATATATTAATAAAAATATATTTTACCTTTTTCTTTTATTTAATAACTTCTTTATTTAGTTATTTTAAATTTTTTATATTTTGCCAATTTTTTTATCATTTGAATCAAATTAGGCATATATCTAAATATCATAAGATTGTAAATATTATGAAATACATGTAGCTATTTTTATTAATATATTTTATTTTAAATTATTTTAATTTATTTTATTAATATTTTTTACTAATACATTTTATTTTCTTTTATTTTATTAAATTTATTCACTAATACTTTTTAATAATTATAATTATTAATCATTTTCAATTATAATTATTTAAATAATACATACTGCAACATCTACTATAAAAGTGTCACCAGTCAGTAATTTTGGTAAGATTGATAAATCATATTCTTACAGCAATTTATTACATCAAACTGTTATTTTTACCACATAATTTTTACTGCAAAATACATCGGATTATAATATTCTCTACAACTCAACTTCAAAAAACCATGTTACCAGTCAGAGCCTTAATTATAGAGTCTTTTTGGTGTTTTAGAGTCTTTTGAGTCTTTTATAGGATTTAGCATGAATGGGAGCTTAATGGAGCTAAATTGGAGGATTTGGAGCTTAATCAAGCATTGAGGCAGTTGGGAGACGAAATTTAGATAGTGCATCGATCGATACACTGATATGCATCGATCGATGCTAGGCCAAAGTCAGAATTGGAAGTTTTCCCACAAGTTTTGAAGATTTACAAATCTGCCTCAAAGTCTTCCATATTTGCATCATTGGTCCCTGGTCGTGTTTAGGAATATAAATAGGATTTTTATGGTCATTGTTTAGACCTAAGCTTTATTTTTCCCTGCAAATTTTGAGAGCAAAACCCTGTGAGAGATTTTTAGAGAGCTTTTGGAGAGAAGAATCAAGACTCCTTCAGAGAAGATTCAGAACTCCTTTATTTCTTCTTTAATCTCTTTCTTAATGTTATCTATTTTATTCATGATTTGTGTTCTTGCAATTATGTCTGAGTAGATCTGCTAGTTAGGTTTAGGGTTTCTCATTAGGGATTTCATGGATTGTTAGATCTGTTAATCTAGGATTCATTATCTTTCTTGTTCTTCATCATAGGTTGTTCTTAAATTTAGATCTTAGGATTATTAATTGATATGAGAATATAATTGATTTTCCTGATAAAACCTTTGGTGAGCAAATTTACTTTTTGCAAAGATATTTGAATTAGTGATTTTGTGAACTTATCTAACCTGATTTTAAAGCTGATTTATTACCTAGAATTTTGCAAAGAGATTTGAATTTTCTGGTTTTAAATTTAGATAATATTTGCAGTGAGAACTGATTTATTTTATAATTGTGTTTAGAGTTCAAGAACGGTGCTTAATTGTTGAATCCTGTTTCTTAATTAATTGATCAGATTTTCCATGATTTCCTGAGAATTTCCCTAGGCCTAGCGTTTATTCCATCTGCATTTACATCTATTTTATTTCTGTTTTATTTTGCTATTTAAATTACAATATTTCTGTTTAGCATAATTAAAAGAATAATAAGTCTATTGTGTGAATCTAGAGTTCCTGTGGATTTGATCCCTAAATACTACAACTGATCTCTTAATTTGAGAGAGTAGCTCTATGGTAGATTTGAGCATATCAAATTTTGGCGCCGTTGCCGGGGATCGAACCCGGGTCACCCAAACCTTTGAAAGACTAAACACAATCAATTAGTGAAATTGATTAGAATCAATAACTTCTTCATGTTTTCTCTTTCACACCATATGTGTAGTAACAACATCTGTTGTTTTTACTGCAAACATATATATACATAAAAATATTATTAAATCATCTGTGGCTAAAAAATATTAAATTCATTTATATATTGTTATTTCCATGAATATATATTGGTACCTTCATGTATCTATAATAATAAAAATATATATATATATATATATCAATTTAAAATATTATATCTTACATGAAAGATATTACAATTTTGAGAGTTACGATAGTCTTGAGATATAATTCATAAAGGTAAACAAAATATTTAATTGTTAAATGGTTAGTATTTAGTCAACCATGATGTAATTGAGAACCCTTTATAATAGAAGGAAACTATTAGAATCCTAAAAACATAAAATATATATATATATATATATATCTTTTTTTCTTTCTTTTATCTGTTTTTGTTAACATAAAAAAATATAAGAGTAGTTCAAAATACATTTAAACATAAATTAGTTTCATAATTAAGAAAATACTTTTATAAATAAAAAAGAACCTTATAGCACTGCAAAATTTATTATGATTTGGAAAGATATCGAAGAAATCACTCACACTAATATGTTTTAATATCAATAGACGATGTGTAACAATATAATCATAGAGTAAAACTACACCATTATCGTTCATGTATATATGTACTAACATAAAAAAAAAACCGTAATTAGTCAAAAGAATCGTAAGATTAAATCGATTATAACAACTTATTGTTTCACAGCATTCGGATTTTAGAAGTTTTACAGTCTTGACTTTTATGTTTCATATTTTCTTGAAGAGTTTCAAATCTGAAAAAAAACTAAAAGATATTGAAAAATAAAAGTTAGAAAACTCAAAATATTGATACTCGGAGAAGTTTTTGCGAATGAATGAAACAAAGTACTTAGACGCTTCTTATATAGAGATTAGGTTAGCTCAATACAATCTATTTTAAACTATTCGATTTGTATATTAGGTAACATCAAAATCGATAATTAATGTTTCCAAAAATTATCTCAAAAATATATAACCAAATTAAATATGTTCACTTATATATAATTTTGAATTTATACCTGTTTTTGTACGTAGTTAAGATAGCTACATATTTTGGTAAGTAGCTAAGATTTCGTATATGTGAGAATTTTAAAATTTTTAAACTAAATCAATAAAATATATGAAACGTTTAGATTTTGTATCACATTAATTTACTTATTAAAAACAATTTTGCTAAATCACTGGAATTGTGGTCGTATTTAAAATGCTAATTAACAACCAATTTAGGTTAACTAGATATTTGATTTTATATCATTAGATAAGGTAATATTCGAGATTTCAACTTAATGATTCGTTTTAAATTTGAATTTAAATTTGAATAGTTTTCTATATTGAATTATATGTTACTTGGTAAAAGTCCGCGCATATGCGCGGATTGCTGTATTAGTTATGTTAATTAATTTAATAATTATAAAGTTTGCCAATATTTTTAGAAATGTTTCTCTCATCTATCCATTTTCAAAAAATATCCATTTCTAAATATGCAAAATTATAAAGTTTTATAAGATTTATAAGATATTTCTAGATAGTACGTACTACTTATAAGATATAAGATATAAGATAAACTAAATTGTATCAAAAAAAATTGAAAACTCAATATAAGATATATCCAACTAAGTATATAACTAAACACTTACAATGAGTTTTCAACCCATGCAAAAACATAAACAAAAGAAAGAAAATATTTAGAATTTGACATATGGTGGAGGAGGATGTGAGAATCATTATTTATAGGATTTGAAGTGATAGAAGTTATATTTCTAAAATAATTTAATTAGAGAGTTACAATTATAATTGATATGTGTTTAATTGAAAATAAATGTAGGAAAACAATAGTCAATTCACAATTTATGTGATTTCAGTTACAATTTAGTAGTAAATAGTAAATTTAAATTATGAATTTATGTATATGATTAAATGAGTTGAATTTTAAGTTTAATTAAAAAGAAATATTATATTATAAAACATTAAAGAGAAAATTGACCAATAAAGAGCAAATTGAACAAATTATATATATATATATATGTGTGTGTGTGTGTGTGTGTGTAAAAATGAATTTTTACTATGATATAAACAAATACATAAACTAAAGAGTTAAATGCTGAAAAAAAACTAAAGAGTAAAATAATTAAAATCCAAATTAGTTTGTATGTAACAAATTAAATGTATTCCCTATGAAATCATATGAAGTGCAATCAAAAGCTTCATATAATTATATGTTGGATCACAAGAACTAAATATAATGATGAGTATACTAATAATATGTATTACAATTTTTTAGAGCTTAGAGAGAATTAAAGAAAATTAATTTAATTATTGTATTACAATAGTTTATTTTCTTAAAACATTGCATACTTTTACAAATAAAATAAATATGTAAGAAATAATCAAATATCTAGATAAAGAATAAATATGATTTCTTTAGTTTGATTTAATTACTGTGCAATGATCAAAATTAATAATTTCTAGAATCTGCAAAAACATATATAAAAAAAATTATTTAGAATTTGAGATATGGTGGAGGAAGATGTGAGAATGGTTATTTATAGGATTTGTAGTGATAGAAGTTATTTCTAAAATAATTTAATTAGAGGAGTTACAATTTTAGTTGATAGTGTGTTTAATTGAAAATGAACGGAAGGAAACAATAGTCAATTAACAATTTATTTAATTTCAGTTAGAAATTAGTAGTAATTAGTGAAATTAAAGTATGAATTTTCAGTTACAAATTAGTAGTAATTAGTGAAATTAAAGTATGAAATTATATATAATTAAATGTGTTGATTTTTAAGTTTAATTAAAAAGAAATATTATATTTTAAAATATTAAATATCAAATTGACCAATAAGGAGAGATTAGAACTCTACTTTTATATATATGATTTAGGATTTGTGATTAATGCTCCATAATGATACCTATGGAAGTTACTAATTGTCACGGATACTTATTTGTTTTTACTTCCATAAAATATTTATATTATATATATTTTGTTTGACTTTCATTATACATAATTGTGGTCGATTCTGTTTGGATCCAAGACTTTAAAGTCCTGATCCGAGTTGTAAAACACAATCCGAATTTAGAAAACCCGGGTCTCTAGCTACAAAAAAAAGTCCACATTCATAGCACATGATAATAGCTCGATTTTCTCAACTGCTATTATAGATTGTTTGTAATTTTGTTTATTATACTATAGCATTTATTAAACGATAAGATAGCAAAAATCTCTAGGTGGGAAGCTAAAATTGTTTTGTCCACCAATACTTAGCCAAAATAATTCACTTTGTTCCGCCAAAACACTTTAGAACCTAGCAAATAAAAAATCACTTATTACCAATTAAAACCTAATTTCTCTCATTTGTTTTCTATCGTTCTTCTACTCTCCTCTAGTACCTCTTCGCTATCTTCAGATTCAGATTTTTTTCCTCTTCAAAATCTTCGCGATCCTTACACTTAACCCTAGATTTGATTTACTATAACATATAATAAAATTAAATAATGAAACTACCGAGTAATTTAGTATATGTTGTTATAGTTACATAAGAAACATGCAAAATTGTTATGATTACAATATAAAACATAAGAAGATATGAATTTGGTTTTTAAACCACACAGAAGACATGTTGCAATAAATATATCAATATTTTCTCTACCATAAACCTCTTACACATTCAAATATTTCACGGGTGAAACGTATTTTTACACGAAAAAACGCAGCTTTGAATAAATAAATAAAAATTTAAGTTTTATATTATATTTGACGCAAACAAATATTGGTTCTTTTTTTTACAACAAAGAACAAGATCAACTCAAACGAGCCAATTGGTGGGAAAAACAGATATTGGTTCTAGGACAATAATTGGAAGGTAACTTAATTTGCCTATATATATACATGCATGTCATAGTAAAACAGAGGTGTCGATTATTGTCCTAGAATTGGAAGGAAAAACAGATATGTTTTCATAGTAAAACAGAGGTGTCGATTATTGTCTCACAGCTGGAAGAGACTGAACAGAAACTGGAAGGTAACTTAATTTGCCTATATATATACATGCATGTCATAGTAAAACAGAGGTGTCGATTATAATTAAGACAGTATAATATGCAAATTAATGCAATATATATATATATATATATATATATATATTTCAGCAAGAATGTTCAGTCCTTTGCGGCAAAGCTATCACAATTAGATGTGACTGTGAGGACAATGATCATGGAGAGTTTTGGGCCCGAGATATACGTGGAGGCTCATCTTAATTCATTGAAGAACACTGAAGAAGATCAGCTAGGACTTGACTCTCATACTGATAGACAATGCCTCACCATACTTTGCCAGAACGATGTAGTAGATGGCTTGGAGATCAAAACCAAAGACGGTGAAGAGTGGATCAAAGCTAAGCCATCTCAAGACTCTTCTTTCCTCATTATAGCCGGAGCTTGTCTTCATGTAAAATCAAGCTTTTGGTCAAGTTTCATTCTCTACATTCTTTAATTATGTGATCAACTACATATACATATTGTTTGTACTGGGGATTGCACAACACTAAATAAATATCGATTTTAGGGGAAAGAGTGAAGTTTGTTCTTTATTAACGATAAGGACGTGAGGTCGTCACTAAAACGAGCCAAGATCGTGCTCGTCAGTTCACAGGAGAACTGACAAGTGAGTCACGACGAGCTCGGAAGCTAAGAGGAAATTGTATAGAAAATAACAACAATGTTTAGACGCAAAGTATTGCTCTCTGTGTATTGTTCGAGGGTTTGATCCCTCTTCTCAATGAGTACTGTTTCTTTATATAGTGGACTGTAGACCGAGGGTTTTCTAGGGTTCCCACCGTGAATTCCCGAGATTGCCCTTTACGGATTATTAATGTCTTTCATGTGATTTCGTCGGGCCAAAATCATAGAACTTATCTTGTTGGGCCGAGTGGCATATTGTGAGTTTGAGGTCGCCACCGAGAGTGAGATTGAGGTTGGCGAAATTGAGATTGAGGTCGGCGAGATTGAGATTGAGGTTGGCGAGTGAGTTTGAGGTCGCCACCGAGAGTGAGTCTGAGGTCGCCACCGAGAATGAGTTTGAGGTCGCCACCGAGAGTGAGATTGAGGTCGCCACCGAGAGTGTTTGAGGTAGGCGGATGAGATCGGCGAGTGAGTGAGGTCGCCACCGAGAGTGAGTTTGAGGTCACCATCGTGATTGAGGTCGGCGAGTGAGAGAGTGAGACTGAGGTCGGCGAGTGAGTGAGGTCGCCACCGAGAGTGAGTTTGAGGTCACCATCGTGATTGAGGTCGGCGAGTGAGAGAGTGAGACTGAGGTCGGCGAGTGAGTGAGGTCGCCACCGACAGTGAGTTTGAGGTCACCATCGTGATTGATATTGAGGTCGGCGCCGAGAGTGAGACAGAGGTTGGCGCCAAGCTGGAGACTGGAGATCGGCACCAAACTTGAGAATGCAGGTCAGCACGAGGTAGAAGAGTGGATGTCTCCATCGAGAGTAGGACTCCACCGAGAATGAGAGCAGAGGTTTACACCGAGAATGAGAGAGTAGGTCTCCACTGAAAACAAGAGTAGAGGTCACCACCATGAATGAGAGTGGCAAACGCAAGGGAGGCAAACACAAGAGCGTCGAACGTGAGTGCGACGAGCGCGAGTGAGTCGAGCGTGAGGGTAGCGAGCGCGAGAGCATGAGTGAGCGGTGAGCATGAGGGCGGCGAGCGCGAGAGAATGAAGGCAGCAAGCTTGCGTGCGGCAAGCATGAGGTAGGCAGGCGTGAGCGCGAGAGCGTGAGTGAGCGGCGAGAAGAACGGGATCGGCACCGATGAGCTCAGCGTTAGTGAAGTCGGGTTTCCTGCGAGCGAGACGTTAGCTCGGCACGTGGAGATTGGCGCCAAGGTCGACGTGTCGAGAGAATCTGAGATCTACTCGAGAGACCCGCGTGCTGGGTTTACAGATGAAGGCGGCGAGCTAAGTCGAGATGGATTGAGTGGCGAGCTCGGCGGAAAGCGCCATATCTCTTCTCGTGGGAGTGATGAGGTTGCTGATCGGCAGTTTGCGGTCGCCGCGGGTTTAAGAGGAGATGAGCTCGGCATAAGGGAAATAGATGTCGATGAGGAAGGACTCGGCGGTGGTGAAGTCGGAGGTCGCCGCGCAGAGTTCGTCAGTTCGAGCTCGGCAAGATCGAAGGTGGCTTCCGGTTCCTCTCTCGGGGTTGGCTCTGGTATCGCGACTGGCTCTCGGGAGGTCGGCATATGTCGAGTGCGGATCGTCAGATCGGCGAGATCCGATGGTGTTGACGCCGACCACGGGATTCTCATAGCGAGTGAAGACGACGGTGGTTCCGACGATGGCGATGCCAATCTGATGATGGGAGGCCGGCCCAAGGCAAGATCCGGGAATGTGGTTGATGAAAGAAATGTCGAGGTTGGCCTTGTAAGGATCGAAGGGTGGTGCGACGAGGTCGGCATTGATGAGCTCGGCAATAGAAGTGATGAGCTCGGCAATGGTGATGAGGTTGGCATTGACGAGCCTGGAAATGATGAGATCGGCAATGGGGAGCTTTGCGTAGCGATTGCCGATCTTTTCGGGAGACGGTCGATGAGCTGGAGTTCAATGTACCTTCCAATGCCGATCTGGGGATAGAAGATTGATTGTCTGTGCGCGATGCTTGTGCCGAGCGTGGCTTTATGTTATTTTATTTTGAATCTATGCCGAGCATTGCTTGATTTTGTTAGTTTCTACTTTGAACTTGTGCCGAGCATGACCTTTTGTTGGTTGTGTTATTTTGAACTTGTTTGCTCTTTGATTATGGAATAAAATTGTGTTCTTCCTATCTTTGGTATCGAGTTGTACTTTACGGTGCAAGACGTCTCTTGGCTTATCCTATTACGTGTGTCGAATACCAAATGTTTAGGGTGGTAATCGAGATGAGCTCGTCATACCTTTTAGGTGCGGCCCTGGTGTCCGGCTTACCCTGTGTGTGCCACGAGGTCGGCAAAAGAGTGCGAGTGAGAACTCGGCTTATACAAACTTAACCGCCTGCTAGCTGAATGCGATCTGGGTCGGCTTATTTTGTGCGGATTATTTCACCGCTGCATCCATGAGGAACGCGATTTAAATCGTTCCCTTGGCCAGAGGGTCGATGTAAGAGCTGGACATCTCGCTGAGACGGACTCGTTCGAGAGAGCTCGTTTTGGTTTTGAAGTGTTCAAACTTTTGTTTTTTTTTTTTTTTTGGTACAGCTGTGCCTTTTGACGGGCTGCCTACGTATCCTTAGAAAGGGATCAAGCCATTCGTAGTTCATATTACAGAGGGAGAGCTCGGTAGTACGAGAGTTCTTTTTTTTTTTTTTTTTTTTTTTTGGCCCAAGGCGCCTTGTTATTCTTCGATTTGGCTGAGTTCCACGACCGGTTATCTTAATGGATGGTTTGACCATGCGTCTTTCTCTTTTTCTATCTCGATGTACTTGTTAGCCCGGTGCAGTGCGTCATCGAGAGTCAGAGGCTCGTATATGATAATATCGTCCCTGAAACGAGACCCATATGCGAGAGCATTTTGGAGAGCGGAGATCGCAGTATCGTCTGCAATGGCGAGATTTGAAACAACCTTCTTGAATCGTTCCATGAACTCTCTGAGCGATTCGTCGTCCTCTTGGTACATCGTCCAAAGATCGGTGTTAGAAGCTCCCTTTATCATAAAGGTCGAGTGGTGTTGTAGGAAAGCAGCGGTGAGCTCGTAGTAGCTATCTATAGAATTGGCTTCAAGACGAGAAAACCAACTTAGTGCGTCAAGGGCTAAGTTTTCCACAAACATCTAACAGCATCCGGCATCATATTCCTTAGGACTAAAGTTTGCTCGGTTGATTCCAATACTCATCGATGTTAAGAAAGGTTTTGGGTCAGTTAGCCCGTTGTACGGAATGAACTTGAACTTGTTGATGTAACAAACGCGAACGCTAGAGATTCTTGTCGTGAAGGGTGAGCGTTGAGCCTCTTCGAGCACCTTCTCCAAGTTGGGGGCAGCGCTTGTTGCTCGATGTATCTTGGCCGAGATGTCCTTTACGATCTCTTCGAGTCGCTGGATTTTTAAATCCTTGTAATCTTTCAGGTTGTCTCGCGGATGGTGGTGTAACAGTGTTGGAGTCGACTGGCTCCTACTACGCTTGCTACGACGGTGGGGTTGATCTTGTTCGGCGGGCGCCGCGTCTCTGGTGTGGTCGTCGAAGGATCCTTCGATGATGGACGTCAGTCGGCGTCTGTGACTCTCTGAGCGTTCTTCGACTGGCGGTGACAGGGGTGGTAGTGTGTCTAGGTCGGCAGGATAGCTTGTGTGTCGACGATCGTGCCTTCTTTGCTGGAGTCTGTTAATTTGGTCCTGCAATGCTTCTTGCGCCGCCGCGATTGCTTCGAGCCATTTGTTTGTTCGCACCTCCTGACCGTTGAGTCGATCGAGTATGACTTGCATCAGGTCGTCGAGTCTGCTCCTTTGGACAGACAAAGCATTGGGGAGAGCGGCAGCGTTAGTGAGAGTGGCGCTGGGGAGAGCGGCAGCGTCGGGGAGAGCGGCAGCGCTGGTAAGGGCGGCGCTGAGGAGAGCGGTGGCGTTAGTTACCAGCTGGTCGGCGACAGGTCCGGCTGCAGCAGTTGTAAGAGGCTCGAAGGGCGCGTCGGGCGCTGGTGGAGGTGTCGTGCTCGGCAAAGAGCCTTCAGCTGAGACGGTTGAAGGGGGTAGAGGTGGTACGGTTCGTGTTCTCGTGCGCCCCCATCGCTGCTCCGTCGGTTGCTCCTTCGGTTGCTTCGTTGCTTCGTTGAGATCGTCGCTAGGGTTCGTCATGGATCTTGAAACTTCGAGGAAGTGAGGACCGTCGGTATTGATTCGTCAAAAAGAAACGCTCTACTCTTGCCCCACGGTGGGCACCAATTGTTTGTACTGGGGATTGCACAACACTAAATAAATATCGATTTTAGGGGAAAGAGTGAAGTTTGTTCTTTATTAACGATAAGGACGCGAGGTCGTCACTAAAACGAGCCAAGATCGTGTTCGTCAGTTCACAGGAGAACTGACAAGTGAGTCACGACGAGCTCGGAAGCTAAGAGGAAATTGTATAGAAAATAACAACAATGTTTAGACGCAAAGTATTGCTCTCTGTGTATTGTTCGAGGGTCTGATCCCTCTTCTCAATGAGTACTGTTTCTTTATATAGTGGACTGTAGACCGAGGGTTTTCTAGGGTTCCCACCGTGAATTCCCGAGATTGCCCTTTACGGATTATTAATGTCTTTCATGTGATTCGTCGGGCCAAAATCACAGAACTTATCTTGTTGGGCCGAGTGGCATATTGGGGCGCAGCCCATGTCCAACACATATAAAGAGATGGGTTTTGCAGGCGTTGTTGAACGGTGGGGTGTTTCCTCCGACTCACCCTGTGGTTATAACAAGAATCAAAGATCGGCTCGTGGCTGGATTGTTCTTGCGTCCTAAAGAGGACTTATCATAAATGCTCCAGCGGAGACAATAGATGATCATGACCATCCTCGCCTTTATAAACCTTTTGATTATGAGGATTAATTGAAATTCACCTCTAAGAATACTAAAGGGATAGATATAGATAATCTCAAGACGTACTTGTGCCTTTGAATATGTGTGATGCCTTGCGAATAAATTAAACTATGTATAAATTTATCCTGAATTTGTCCATGACTTGACTCACAAGCTTGGCCTCAAGGCAACATCACCTTTTCGGGTTCTCTTTCTTATTTCATGTCACTTTTAAAAATTTATATCAGAATTTTAGCCATTTGTTCGCACTTCATATAAAATATTTGAAATAATGTTTATCCGTTTATATCTAGCTTTATCATAATAATCTATATAATAATAACAATCTGAATAAATGTTGTTATTGCGATTTTCATCTTGTAAAATATATATTTTTGACAGAAAATTTTAATAGTTGCTTCTCTCTAAAAATTTGCGTCTGTTAAATGTAGAGTTGTGTCTGTTAAATATAGAATTGTGTCTTTTACAAACAGTTATGTCTATTCAAATGTCCACATCTTTATAAATTTATATGTAAGTGACTTCTCATCATTGTATTCAAATTTTCATTATTTTATATTTTTGACAGAATTTTTTTACAGTTGCGTCTCTCTAAAAGGTTGCGTCTGTTGAATATAGAGTTGTGTCTTTTACAAACAGTTGTGTCTATTCAAATGTTCACATCTTTAGAAATCTATATATAAATAAATTCTCATCATTATATTCAAATTTTCTTTATATTTGTATTAGTTAAAAGAGAATTTGTTAGATATGACAACTCATCACTGTGAGAAATTTATTGCAGTTTGATATTTTTTGTTAATCGTTGTAATATTTAATTATATTCAGTCTCTAGGTATACATTTTGATAAATTATTAATTTTAATATATTAAAAATATATTTTAGTCGTTTAATTGAACCATTACAACATTGCTATATATAATATTAAAGATCACATCACTTATAAAATTTTCATAAATTATTATTTATTAGTTTTAAATAACTAAAATATATTTAAATGAATTGTTGCAACCTTTCAATTACACCACGACAAAATTTGTTTATTTAATGAACCATTAAAACTTTTGATTTATCTTATGAACCGTTGCAATTTTTTGGTAACTTTGATATTTATGGTTGTGTCTACAATACTAAAATATATTTAAATAATTTTTTTGTTTTCGTTTAAGTAATCTTAAGATACTCTCTTTAACCATCTATTCATCGAGGGTTATCATTCTATTGGTATGAATCCAAACCGAATTTCTTTTTTAGTTGTTAAAAAATGTGGTTCAAGTTGGTTTTTCAGAAAAAGAGAGCATATTGGCTCGTATATGTTTTTTTTTTGTCACAAAGTATATTTGTCTACTCCATGCTTTTCGATTAGACAACTAATTGTATTATACAAAACAATATGGATTTCTATATTTGTAACTTTTAAAAAAAAAATCTGATTATGAAATATCAAGGTAAAAATAAAAATAAAATATCACAGTTCATTCTATTATATTTTCTACTGCTTGGAATATTCAGTTTATTGGGAGATGGAATACCGGTGATCAACAGATCTGTTTTCTAAACAGATTGACAGTTGAGATGATTGTCCAATAAACTATCTTGACGACAAAGACTTATCTACAACTTCATATAGGTTAAGGGAATTTGTATATTTAATTCTAGTCATAATACACTTAAATTGAAATCTTAACCCCAACAGATACTGTAGCTGTAGGCTATGGCCTGGCAGTGAGCCGGTATGACTCGAAGGTTGCGACCTGAGAGCGGGGGGAGTTTGAGTGACTTCCTGGATGCGGTAGCTTAAGGTGGTTAGCCTGATAGCGAGCCGGCATGATTCATTGGTTGCGACCGCGGACGGGGGAAGCACAGAGTTGTGAGCAAATAATGTCTAGGATGTGAGTATATTGACTAGAGGGAGACCTCGTGGTTCAGTCGGAGGTGTGCGAGCTGTTGCGACAGTTGCGCGGGAAACTTTGGCTGACGGTGTTCAGTCCGGTCGGAGGACGTGCGGGACGTGTTGACGGTGGCACGAAGGTCCTTGATGGATGGACGGTGCTGCGGGATTCGAGGACGAATCCTTGTTGGTGGGGGAAAATTGTAACGCCCGTGTCCCAAAAAATTATTAAATATTGAAGTTTATATCGAAAATTGGATTGGATTTTGTTTGGTTTCCGGTTGGTTTACTAAGCTGGTCGATTTATTAATTAAATCAAAAGATGATTTAATTAAATTTTGGTTTAGATAAATCTCGGTTTAATTTAATTGAACCCAAAAACCCTTTTGTTAATTAGAGGACGGCTCCTCCCTCTTATTTTCGTGAATGACTGAAAGAAAAAGAAAAAAAAAAGAAATGCTCATTCACGTGTGAGAAGAAGAGAAGGGAGACCAAACTTGATTTTGGTGTTCAAAGTAAAACGGGGCAGAATCGTTAGGGTTTGGGAGGAAACAGTTTTGACATATCAAATTGTTTTCAAAGGTAATGAAATTTGGTAGGTTTATTCCCAAGTCTGTCATCGTTATTATACTTTTTACAGAAGTAGATTTTGATTTAAACTCGATGAGTTATTGGTAGTTTCGTGAGACACGTTTTCTCAGACGCGATTTGAAACCATCAAAGATTATAACTGAGATCGTAGTTTCTTCTGGTTCCTGATCGGCACGATATTTTGTGGGAAGCGTCGTGATGTCTAGGGCTAGCTGTTCACCGGAGGGATTTACTAGTTACCGGTTGGTTTTTATTTTATAGTTTCATCTTTGTGACTGTTCTTTTCTGATGTTTCTGTCCAGTTTGCTTCAAGGTTGCTTTTGGTTGTGTGACTTGTTGTAGGACGTTTCTGGACTGTTTCAGGCGCGTGGAGAGTCTCTCCTGGTTATATTTGTTGTTAGAATCACTTGTTACGTTGAGTGCGTGACCATGAGCTTATCTGAGCGATTGGATTGTATGACTTGTTTTGTGTAATGATATGTAGGTGTGGTGAATGTGTTATTGGGTAACTTGTGCAATGACTGGTTTGTTATGTTTTATTTGTGGTTGTACTCTTAATTTGCTTGTATGTATAGCTTGTAGATGAGAGGATCGCCTCACTGGGTATTTCTGGTAATACTCACGTATCTCAATTGTTGTTTGTGGTGCAGGTAATGAATGTGTAGCGTGGAATCATGGCGATGAGGAGGAGGGTGATCTAGGGTCTCGTTTGTGTGTTATTGGATTTATTGGTTATGTTGTTGAAACATTGGTTAGTGTTATGTTAGGTTGTTGGATAGAATGATTAGAAATGTTATTGTATTGGTTTTGTATTATTGGTATGTTTCCGCTGTGCATGTTATTGGATGTTGGTTTATTGTTGGTAGGTTTAATTAAGTAGTATGGAATGCTTAATTATGTATTGTATTTAATTATAAAAAAAAAGGGTCGGGTTGTTTCAATGTTTAATGACTATAAGTTGTTTTATATAAAAATATGTTTCATCTATAAAATGATAGTTGTTTGTATTATATATTCATTTACAATACTGCCTTTATGAATATATATATATTATTTTGTATATGAATATATAACTGAGTTTTTGATTCAAAATATGTGATAATTTTCTGTTTAGTTATATTCAAATTTGAGAGGATTGGTAATTTTTTTACTGATTGACTGAATAGTAATATTTATATTCATTTTTTATGAAGTAAACATTGATTTTGGAAATAGAAATATGTTTGAGTTATGCTAAAAAATATTAAAATAGTTAATTGAAATGAATTAAACAAATCATTATGTCATTTTAAGAATTGTCTTCAATTAATATTTTTAATATTTGTAATTTATTATATGATTATTTAAGAAATTTATAGTGTGTTTTACAATTTATTCATAATTTTATCATTTAAAACAAAACAAAAAAAAGGAAATTTAAAAATATAATCATTTACATATCATATTTGACAACAAGTTGTAACGGTTCATAAAATATACAAAATATGATTGTAAGGTTAAGAAGAGAAGGCACGACTGTAGATTGTATTTATTCATTTTTTCAGAAATTGAAAAATATTTTATGAAAAGACACAGATAAAAGGTTGCGAATAAAAGCGAACGAAATAACACGACTGCAATGTAATCTTATGGCAGTTAATCGTAAAAATTTGTTTAATTTGATGTGTGTAGCATTGATAATTATTTATTTAATCATATGTGAAAGTAAGATTATTTTTTAAAAAATATTTTTCAAATAAAATATAAAGAATGTTTCAAAAATTTGTATGTTTTTGAAATTTTTATTAAATAGTTTAGGAATCCTAATAGTTTAATAAATAAATTTAATTAAAGAATTTTTGTAATAAATATTTTACTAAAATGAGTTCTCCGGCAATATCGGAGGCTCTATACCTGGAAATTATATGTAAAAATATAGTCCCATCAATATCATAAATTAATAATCAAATAAACTATATATATATATGTACATATATATCTAAGAAAATCTAGTGAGATATGATTATATTGTTGTTTCCCTATCTAAGAAAGTCTAGTGAAAATATGACTCTATTGTTGTTTGCATACACTTGAATTTGCATTTTTGTTAGAGTTCATCTCTAATCTTTTTTACCGTTATCTTTTCAAATCACATCCAAAAATTGTGAATATTCATAGATGCGATAATTGTTTCTTTAGTAACTGGTTTTAAAGATACTATAATATCTTCTTCGACTTCATCATTACCATGAAGGATAGTAGTAGCAATTCCTTCTAAACTCTAAACTTCTAACATTTATCATTTTTACTTAAATAATCTAGTAAACAGTTGACATTCATCCTATTACAATAACTAAGATTATAAATTAAAAAAGTCTTTAAAAATGTAAATGATAACAAAATATCTTATTTTGTAATATAAAATTTTCAAAATTATGAAAATAAAAAATCTCTTTATAAATTAATATTTTATTAATTTATCGATAAATTAAAACCTCTATAAATTAATAAATTTCATGGTCCCGACCTTATTAATTTATAGAGGTTTTACTGTACTCCGTGTCTTATTCTTGTTTCAAAGAGATTGATTTTCTTTAGTAACATTTTGTCATTTACTGCTACAATTTTGTAAATTTTACGAATCATTAATTGAGAATAATTAATGCATTTATAGCAAAATATTAAATAATTTTCTTAATTTGTGTAAAAACTCTACAAAGTTAATTTGTGTAAACTTGAGTTCGGAGGTAAGTGAAGATGTTTTACTCTGTTTTTGCTCTGTTTTCTTAAAAGTTAAAACTCTCCTACAGTTGATTATGTGTCTGGAAGAAGCCTTGGATCAACATATTGACGACATGAAGAGTTTGTTTGTCTTCTTTTTTATTTCTTAATTACAGCCCATGTCAATGAACTTAAAAACGCTGGATCTGATGGTATCAACAAAGTTGATGAATCTAAGGATGATGAAGAAGATTTTAAAGAAAAATAAATTCTTCCTCTTTAATATGATACTTTTTGCTAAGAGATTGCTCTAATACTGTCTTTGTTGTTTAAGCTGCTAGGAGACATCAGATGTTGGAAGCCATTAAACGCGAGTGTGAAGGTACCTTTCTATGTTTCGGTCTAGCTTTTAAGTTTAAGCTCTTGAAACTACTGTTGTTGATAGAGTCTTACTTACAAAAGAGTTACTTGCAGGCTTGCAGCTGCTGCTGCTGGATTTGAACAACTAAAGATTGATGATTCCACCCAAGGAATAAATGATGAACAATGTAACAGAACACTCTTCCTCTAATACTTTTTACGATCTCATTTTTGTTCTTCCTATATATTATTCTAAGTCCAAGTTCTCTGTTCCTTTTTTTGTTACAGCTGCAAAGAGACAAAGCATGTTGGACGAGATTGAACGTGACTTTGAAGGTATCTCTACATAACATTTATCTTTTTAATCAAGTTCTTGAAATATAAAAAGTTAACTAACAATCGGTGTATGTCTTCTGTTTTCTTACTTGCAGCTGCTACAAAGGGTCTTGAACAACTAAAGGCTGATGATTGAACTTGACTCAACGATGAAGAACCCGGTAAAGAAAATTCTCTCGTTTTTACGTTGTTTGATGCCTTGTCTACATAATATAGTACTCTTGAGTCAGATTTTGCTGTCTTAATGTAGCTGCAAGGAGACAAAAGATGCTAGAAGAGTTCGAAAGAGAGTTCGAAGGTAGGTATCGTGATCAACAAGTATATTGTCTTAATTAGATATCTTCTGCAGACTAGACCTCTGTTTTTTTTTCCACTATTTGCAGAAGCTACACAAGGTCTTGAAGAACTAAGGCACTCAACCTCAAGCAAAGATGATGAAGCGCACTGTAGTACAATTGTGTTTCCCTCTATTTTAATGATCTTTTAGCCTCGGGTACAGTATTCAAACTATTTTCTGGTTTCCTTTAGCAGTAACCCTACGGAAAAAAGTAAAGAGCAGTAGCAAAAATACTTAGAATCGTCTATACTCGACAGTAAAGCTATACATGATCTTACATATTCATATGGTACTTATAAAATCATCCATATTTGTTTTTTTCCAATGAATTGCTCAGTTAGATAAAGATGGGATAGAGTCCAATGAATTGCTCAGTTAGATAAAGATGTGAAGATTGCAGTATATCGAGTCCAAAATATGCCTCTGGCTCTTGTTCAAGTGCCAGACCCCATTCAGCTACAGAACTCTGTGTGGATCATATGAAGCATGTTGGGGTTGTTCTGAATGTCTTGATAAGTAAGTATGGTGATCTTCAGGTGCAACCTTGAATAGGCTTGGCTCTGAGTTCCAGAAGCTTTTTGGTTATTGGTCAGACATCTCAGGCTCATGTAGACTGTAGAGGATCAGAACTTACAGTGCTAGAGGTGATGCTCAGTTTGTACATGTGAGTGTCAAGCACATTTCCAAAATGTTGCCAGTTCGCGAAACCAGATTATGTTGTCTATGGGGTTGGTCTGCAAGGTGCTTACTTGACTGTGTTCTTCCAGTTCTTTGTTCCTGGCTGTCCCGACAGTCAGATAAATCTATTAGTGGCACTGTTAGGCTTCCCATACTGGATCCAGGCTCTAACCGAAGGTTGTGTTGAGTACTTTTGTGAACAATTAACTGAACCATGTGTCGTTGTCTCTTATCTGACAGTCTATAGTTCTGTTCACATCTCAGGGTTCTATATAATCTTGAACAACAGTGTATCTCTGGCTTCAGAAGCAATGACCTCAAAAAGCCAAAGCTAAATTCTTTTTGAAAAATGATCTTACCCAGCCTCGAACATTGATTCGGAAGTATCAGGCAAGTATGCTGCAAATGTCGACTCTTGGGTTAATTCTTCCAGTTTCACGTAAATCTCTTCAGATTGAAGATGTGATTTGTCTCCAGCAACAAACTCGTGAGCAAACCCGTTTACGTCAATTAAACTGAAGCCTGGTGTCTTCTTAATTGTGATGTCTATCATCTTTCTTCTTACTTCCCGCAAATCCTCCCATCTTTCGCAACCTGCATATATATTGCATAATAAAGCATAAACAGCCCCATTATCAGGTTCCAACTCAAGAATTCTTTCAGCTGCCAATTCAGCCATTGGTTCATCATTATGAAGTCTACAAGCACCAAGTAGAGCTCCCCACACAATCGAGTTTGGATTCATTGGCATGTTCCTTATTATCTCATATGCTTCCTTGACTAGCCCAGCTCGACCAAGTAGGTCAACCATACATCCATAATGTGCCAAACTCGGCTCAATTCTATGGTCGCTTCTCATCTTGGCGAAAAATTTCCTTGCTTGGTCTACCATACCACTATGGTTACAAGCAGCGAGGAGGCCAAGGTAAGTAATAGCATCTGGTTGTATTGACCATTCTTGCATTTGTAAGAAAACTTCAATGGCCTCTTGACCTTGTCCATTGTTGGCAAGACCAACAACCATGGCTGTCCATGTGAATTTGTCTCTCTGATCCATGTCACGGAAAACATTCTGAGCTTTCTCAGAACACCCACATTTGAAATACATATCGATCAAAGCATTCCCTACAACAACATCGTTCTTGATCTTGTTTTTGTCTATGTACGTCTTCACCCATTCACCAATCTCCAAGGAACCTAGATGAGCACAAGCTGTGAGAACACTAACCATGGTAAATTCATCGGGTACCATACCTGCACATTGCATCTCGCGGAACATTTCCAGAGATTCATTGAAGCAATCAGCTCGTAGGTAACCATCAATCATAATAGTCCACGAAACTCTGTCTCTCACTGGCATCTGATCAAAATATGTTCTAGCCAACTCTTGATTCCCTGACTCAACAAACCCTTTCACAATAGATGTCCAAGAAATCACATCCCTAGTCTTCATACTCCGGAAAATCCTTACCGCTGTATCCATTTCCCCGCAAGCAGCATATGCATTAACCAGAGCATTCTCCAATTTCAAACTAGGTTCCTTCATACATTCACTAACATACCCATGAACCCTTTTACAGAGATCCTTATCTTTTACCTTGGAACAAGCCGAGAGAACAAGAAGTAAGGTAACAGAAGTTGGAAAAACCAAGTTCCTCTCCATCTCATCAAAAAGCTCAACGCTTTCTTCGTATTGCCTGATCCTATTATACCCAGAGATCATCAAGTTCCAAGAAAAGACATCCTCTTTGCATCTCCTGTCGAAAACCCCACGAGCCATATCCATTAGTCCACAAAAACAGTACATTTGAACAAGAGCATTCTGCACATAAAGGTTAGAAGAACCTAATCCAAATTTCGCAACATGGCAATGCAGCTTCTTACCACAAGCCAACGCTCCATCTCGCTTAAGAGTGTTCAACAAGAAAGGAAACGTGTGGCTATCCGGAGTCACACCTTCCTTCAACATATTCAAATACAATCTAACTCCTTTCTCACCACAATCCTTCACCCTTGACCAACCCTTGATCATGTTGTTCCACACAACCACGTCTGGTTCAGGTATTTTCACAAACAGCTTACAGGCATAACTCATGTGGCCACCTAGACGACTACACCAGAAGAGAAAGAGCTTCTTTTGCATTGTTGGGTTTGGTGCTAGACCTCTCGTAATTGTTTGGGAATGTAACTGCTTGAATTGGTCCGTCGTTTTGCAAGCTCCAAGGATAGAGATGAAACGAGAGTAAATCATTGGATATATAGATTCTGTGATCGTTGAGATGAACAAAGATCGATAATTTTGGGTAAAAAATTGGAGAGTTAAGTGGATTTCATTTCGCAGAATCCATTGCCGGGGAAAAAAGAAAAAAAAAAAAAGAAAGAGCTCAGACGGCACTTGCTATCGTCACGGATGATCAGGACGACAGCGACGGACGAAGCCGCCGCTTTAATTGATTTATCTTCACCGCTCTTAAAGTCGATCGAACTCTGGTCGGAGAAGCTAATATAAGTAAACCAACCACTCGACCAGAACGACTTTTGTATGTACTACCAATAATTAAATTATATAACGAAATTTATGAAATATTCAGTTGTTAGTTTCAAATAAATAGTTTCCTAAAAAATACTTTTATAATTAAATAACTGGTCTGTAAAATTTGGATTTTGATATTATTAATTCAATGATGTCCATAGGCATAAAAATATTTTATTTGAAATACAAAATGATTATATCCGATTTCAAAATTTCAGTAACTTGGGGACATTTTTTTTTTTAATTAAATCGTAAATAATCTAATTATTATATTATCTAATCTAGAAAAAAATTATTAAATACTAACTACAATTCAATCTTGCTATTGTATGGTGAGTTACTACAATATAGGAAATCAACGTCAATATATCATGAAAACCTTTAAGTTGCAATATTCACAATTATTTAAAATTTAATTAATCATGCTTAGCAAGTTATATGATACAATAATACAAATGATAAAGGTTCAGCCTCAAGCAACAGATTAAATTAATATTAAGTATTAACACATGTGGAGATGCAGTTTTTAGAATATAAGTTTAAGTAATCCTCCCCATACAATATATTTTGATATGATATTAATAGAGAGAATATAACAAAGCAACAAATTAATATTGTACCATTTTTGTTCATATTATTTAAGTAATCAAATTATATATTATTAAAGAATACTCATAGGTTTTTACACTTTTTGTAAAAAAAAATTCATCAATTAACATAAGTCTTAAAACTATTTAATTTTTTATATAAATACATTAATTAACATTAGGGGCTGTTATTGAAGAGATGATTTCTAAATCCATATGGAATTGTAAATTTTAGAAATCAAAACAGATGGATTTTGAAATAACATGTTTTATCCTTGGATTTTAATCATTCTATTTTACACTATCAAATCCATTCAAATCCATATAAAACATAATGTGGATTTTGAAATCCAAAAACAAATCATTAAATGAATAACAAGGGATTTTTAAAAGTATTTGTAAATTATATAACCAATAACACATGATTTTGATAAGTATTTTAAAATCAATGATTGAATAACACATGATTTTTGTTTGGATTTCCAAATCCATCAAAATCATACATCCAATAATCCCTTAGTCTTAAAAGCATTAACCAGTTTGTAGTTTAGTGGTACTAACAAAATATTTTTTGTTTATTTAAAGAAAATGGTTCTTTTATCCTATAAGCAATTGACACAGAGTGATTTAATTGTAGATCTAGATGAGAATGAGAATGATGCTCGTGTAGCTTTAACGATGCTAAAAAAGTAAATAATGATTTTATCGAGTTATTTATTTTATTTGTTTAGATCTGTTCAGTTTTTAAATTTGCCGATAATAATGTGAAGGAAGAATCTTGATGAATATTAGAATATTTATTATTTCATATTAAATTTTAATATATATTGTTTAAGTTTGATTTTAAATAAATTTGGTTTTAAATTATAAATTTGGATTAAATGATTTAAATTTTGATGAATATTAGAATATCTATTAATTACCATATATAGTTAATGGTAGAAATTAGAAATATTAGCATATTGATAAATGACCATATATAAAAATAATACGATAATTAACGAAGATAAAAAATAAAAATTATTAAATTGGGTTGTATATTTTAATTTTGACCGATTTGTAAAGATAGCAAAAAAAAAAAAAAAGTATTTCAAACATGTTAACATTTTGTCACCAACCCAGTCAACCACACGACGAGAACAATCGTTTATACCAAAACGCTCCGTTTTTAGACTCGGTTGCTGTAAGAAGAAAGAGAGATCGGTCGAGAAAGAGAGAAGAAGAATCAGAGAGAGAGAGAGAGTAATACTAATGAATCTTTACGCTCACGATCTTTCTCTTCTCGATTTCAATTACGACGTCTCCGGTCCCTTCGCCGAGCAGCTATCTCGCCGCCACTTCCTCTCGCCTGGCCCTTTCTTCCAAGGAGACGACGACGACGATTATCGCCGTAATACCATTCACGACGGAGCTAATGGACGACGAGAAGCTGATACCGATTCTGTGGTATCTCCGCCGCATCGCCACGACGGGATGTCTCCGTTACCTCTGGGGATGGATTGGAGTGCTCCTCCTCGTCTTTGGGTAAAATTCATTTTCTCTGCTTCAATGTTCATGACTCCATTTCGTAGATTAAGTGATATGGTTTACTCTTGTACGTAGAACAGAGCAGGCTTTGGATTCTGTTTCTAACTGTATAATTTTTTTTCCTAGCAAGGACGGGACACGGTTTGGCCACACCATCCTCAAACTGGTTGGAGTTACTGTGTCACTGTTCCCTCTTGGATTGGCCTTCCCAAATCAAGCGTTTCAGAACCAGCCGTGGTTTGTGTATTTACACACATATCTGATTCTTTTGTTATAGTCATTCTCATTCTAGCTAATTTATACATTTCATGGTCTTTAATTAAGCTTTTTTACTTCTGTCCTTTATCAGTTTTACAGAGTGCAAGTGGGGATACAATCTCCTGAGGGAATCACTTCTGTTAGGCTTGTACTTAGAAGATTCAATGATTTCTTGGAACTATATTCGTCAGTGAGTACTTTCTTTAACTCAATACCCTTTTCTTAGTTCTCTGGCTTTACTCATTTCATTTGTTTCTTTGGATATGATACTTGGGCTATGGTGTTTTCAGATTAAAAAGGAGTTTGTGAAGAAAAGATTACCCCAGGCACCACCAAAGAAGATTCTGAGGGTAAAAAACCAGACGCTTTTGGAAGAGGTAGATATCGATTCTCTCAACTCTTAAGATTAGTGACAGCAAAATAATTCTCAAAATGTTTAGTCAATTGCAGAGGAGGTGCTCTCTGGAAGATTGGATGAATAGACTTTTGTCAGATATTGATATATCCAGAAGCGCTCTGATCGCAACATTCCTTGAGCTTGAAGCTGCTGTCAGGTCTTGTATGTGCTCTTCTTTTCCTTCTGTTTTTTTTCTCTTGTTTGTACAACGTGTGAAGAATTTGAAATTTGATTATGTAATGTTGTCTGAAAACCTATGTAGTATGTATTAATATGCTTCCTACTCTCTACTCTTCAGATTTTAGTGATGAATGTCAAGAAACTGAAGTTACCTCTGGGGACATCCCGTCAATTCTTCCTGCTACCAGCTCTGATGTTCCTGGTAGTTCATCAGTTATCGTGGATCATGGCAATGATTCTGCTGATGAGACATCTGATGCCTCAACGATGAAGCATGACAAAGCTAGTCTCAAAAATCTTGTCTCGAGGAATTCAACTTCTGAAGATGATGTGACTGATTGGCATGAATTAATCACAGGATACGGACTTCTTGATAAAAGTTCGTTCCGGGAAAATATCGAATGTCTTTCTAGTACTAATGGAGCTTCAGAAACTGGTACTGTAACTGGAGGAGGCATTTCTAGTCGAGTTGGAATTCAGAGGTTGGATGGAAGTGACAGAAAGTTTCAAGAAAAGACCATTGAAAGCATTACAACTCCTGGGGAGCCTGATTTAGTTAACCAAGGCTCTATCGATACTCAGGATGAAGTTCATGGAAACATGTATAGTGCGGTTGGTGTAAATACTGAGACTCAGAAGAATCCGGCTATTGTCTTTCACTCTGAGGAGAGACATAAGTTAAAGAGGGTTATTGATATGTTAAAGCAGAGACTTGAAACAGCAAAAGCTGACACGGAAGATCTTATCTCCAGGCTGAATCAGGAGCTGGCTGTTCGACAATTTTTATCAACAAAGGTATGCACAACTATCACATGTGTTTTTTACTCCTCTGTCTTTTAATCTTTGAATGGATGAAGAATTTGCTTTGCCTGTTCGGGCTTGGTCTTGTAGGTTAAAGATTTAGAGGTTGAACTTGATACAACTCGAGAGAGCTGCAAGCAAGGCATGGAGAAAACAGTTCTAGATGAAAATGAAAGATTTACTCAAATTCAGTGGGATATGGAGGAACTCCGCAAGCAATGCATGGATATGGAATCATTGTTGAACTCTATAAAGGTTTGTGTTTCTCTCAGTTTCTTTTAATGTAACTTCCATTTGCATTCGATTATAGATATCTTTCTTTATACTTGGCTTATAGGACGAGAAAGCACATACTGAGACTGCAAATCAGTCACTTGTTCAAGAAAATCAGATGCTGCTGCAGCAGATCAATGATCTAAGAGAAGAATTTGAGAATTTTCACATAGAACATGAAGAGCTGGAAGTGAAATCGAAAGCAGAGCTGAAAGTACTCGTCAAAGAGGTCAAGTCTCTCCGAACCACTCAATCAGAATTGAGACAAGAGCTTAGCCGCACAATGAAAGAAAAACTGGAGATGGAGGTAAAAATGCTCTTTGCAGGTGATTTATTCAAGTAAAATCTTCTTCTAACAATTGGAACATCTGGCAGTTTTAACGCTTAAATCTTCTGCAATGTTCAGAGAATTGTTCAAAGGGAGAAGGATAGAGAAGAAACTGCAAAAACCGCAGACGAGAAGTTGCTGCATGAGTATGATGTTCTACAAAATCGGCTTCAAGAGTGCAATGTCAAGTTCCACATTGAGGAGGAGAGTAAGTTAATAATGGACTCATCATCTCCATCTGAAGCCATCGAGCTACTAGCAACATCTGATAACCGAATAGGTCTTCTAATTGCTGAGGTATGTTTAACCAAATGTTTTTTTTGATACTGGGTTTATGCATGTTGAGACACAAAAAGTTAAATGTTTTCTCGAAAACAGACGCAGCTTCTCTCAGAGGAAGTGGAAAAGCTGAGGCTTACATCGGGAGGGCATCGTGGAACAGACGATGTGGTAAGGAAGATGCTGACGGAGGTGCTGATTGATAATGCCAGATTAAGGAAGCAGGTTAACTCTGTTCTTCGTTGCTCTTTGTACGCACGTGAAATCTCAGTCAGAGAAGCCGGAATAGAAGAGGAAGTAGAAGAGCAAGAAGGAAGTATTGATCTAGCAAGAAGTGTTATGAGCAAGATCCTTGAGAAATGATTTTGTCAGGTTTTTCTTGAAACTATGCTAGTACACATGGTTTTATCTTGTTATAAAATATATTGTAATAAACTTATGAATTCCTATATGTGTAATACACATTTTCTTTGTATATGTAAAGTTTGTAGTAGACATTTTTGTTCATCGAGTTTACCAAACATATAAGCGTCTTTCTTGTGGAGCAGTGCTAAGATGATTCTCTCGTGTTATCTTGGTTAAATGATGCTTAACATAGCTATGATCCTTTACTGTCACGAAATCGTTTTGCATCCGTTCAAATTATGCTTAATCAATTGCGCTGAAAAATATCTTGACATTTTTCGTCTAAGGACTGGTTTCATCATGTGCTGTACGGAGTACTGTATTAAGCATGCTAAACTTTCAGAAAGTAATTAACTAAATTAAAGATGACATCGTTGAGAAAAAGAAAGAGAGCACACGGAAGACAAGTCAAAGGAAAAGCTAACGATGTTGATCCTTGTGATTGTGATGCAACAACAGAAACAAACTTCATCGATCATTTACCTGAGAGCTTGTTGCTAGAGATCTTCTCGAGGCTACGTAACCCTAGAGATGTCATTGTTTGCAAAAGCGTGAGCAAGAAGTGGAATTCTGTGCTATCTTCTTCTTTTCATTACGACAAGACCTTCGCTTTGATCCTCAACACACAACCAGGTCCATGTGCTACAAACGACACATGCTTAGACGGTTGGAAAGGATTCAATTTAAACAACTATATCGATCCTGCGTTTAATCATTCTCCGGTTTGTTTTCAAGCCTCCTACAAAGACGTCTTGCTATGCTTATAACCAGGCCTTGAACCTTAACAAAGCTCTACATTGGTTAACCCACGACGGACCTATTGTAGCTTATAACCCTAAATATAAGCATCAATGCATCATCATCCATCGATCGTTCCCAAGAGATGCGCCATGCTTTTTATGGTGATGATGCGGTCGTTTCAGCAGAGACCTTAACCGTCTCCATGGGCCATCTACGCATCATTCAGCTCGTTTGTTATCCCTTTCCAAGTGAGTAACTAAAACCTATAACATTGAAATTATAAATCTAGCTAGAAACTATTGATAATTTTTTAATTATTTTCTCTATTTGTGTTTTCTAGATGATCATCACCATGTTTCTATTTGGACACTCGTGGATTACAAACAATCCCTGTGGAAACAAGAGCACGACTCTGTCTATTTTAGAGACATGGTTTCTGGTATTCTGTGGATACAAGACTACATGCTGGAATATAATCTAAAGACAACTAAGCAACATGATATGTCTTTCGTCATGTCAATTTTCATAAGAAAGCAGCCTCCAGAAACCAGAGAGCGGATTATTTTTCCACATCCTTTTCTTTGCCATCCAACCAATATTCCTCTTTTCATTTACTTGTATTTACCTCAACTTTTGTTGCGACATCAAGAGAAACGATACGTTTAGGTAACGATGGATGATGATGCATTGTTGCTTATATTTAGGGTTATAAGCTACAATAGGTCCGTCGTGGGCTAACCAATGTAGAGCTTTGTTAAAGTTCAAGGCCTAGCAATGCGTTGGCCACCATCCGGACTGTGACCAAGGCGGATGCTAGATAGTATAGGAGTTCCATTGTCCGCGATTAGAATCCAAGACTTGAAGATTAAGCGTAGAAGGTGTAGGCGCTAATAGTATGACAACATAGTACCTGCCCGTCGAGCCATTCCCTGTTAACCCGATAGGAAATACTGAGAAGAACATGTGAGTTTCAGGAAGACGGGTCCATTGCATTGTCACAGGATTCACAATGTACTATTGTGATCGTTGCTTACGACGTGATTTATGATATTTCATGCATAGCAAGACGTCTTTGTAGGAGGCTAGAACACAAACAGGAGAATGATTAAACTCAATATAGTTGTTTAAATTGAATCCTTTCCAACCGTCTAAGCAGGTGTCGTTTGTAGCACAGGTCTTGTGTGTTGTGTGTTGGGTGTTATGTGTTGAGTATCAAAGCGAAGGTCTTGTTATAATGAAAAGAAGAAGATAGCACAGAGTTCCACCTCTTGCTCACGCTTTTGCAAAAAATGACGTCTCTAGGGTTACGTAGCCTTGAGAAAATCTCTAGCAACAGTAAGCTCTCAGGTAAATCATCGATGAAGCTTGTTTCACAAGGATCACAATCGTTTAGTTTTCCTTTGACTTGTCTCCTTTGTATGCATCTCAAAGCTCTCTTTCTTTCTCTCAACGATGTCATCTTTAATTAATTAATTTAGTTTAGTAGTTTCTGAAAAACTTTGCATGCCATGGCGTATGTGATATATTATATTATATGAAAAAAAAAAAATTTAAACCCCAAATCCTTCTGAGCTTATGATTTGTAATCTTCAAGTGATAGACGAGAATATATACAAGAGAGGAGGTGGAGCCTCTAGATTAAGCCATAAGGCCCATAACAATACATTCATAATTTCGAGATATGACATATTCTAGAGTATCATATTAAATCTCTTAAGATTAGTCTTAAATATTTGAATTAGACTCTAATCTTAAAGTATTTTCCATTTCTTTTTTTTTTTCTTTTTTTTTGTCTGGTTAACATATTTTCCTTTTTCATTTTGTTAAGTTTACAATTTTTTTTTTCATGTTCTTAGCTTACTATTTTTTTCATTCAGAAAATAACTTTAAAAAAAAAAATGTTATAAGGACAGAGTTGAAGAAATAATCTCCAATTTATATATATATATATATATATAAACCAATAAGGGATATTGATTTAACAGATTTAATTTTATTTGTAGAATTGCTATAAAGGTAGGTTATTGAATTTGAAAGACATTTTGCAATCTTGCATCTTAAAATATTAATATTCACCCAATTGTCCCTAAATTCGTTACTTGTTCTTTATTTAAACGACACCGTATGACCGAACGACATCGTTACACGATTTATCATTACGCGACATCGTTCCGAAGTTTCTAGATCATTCTAGAGAGAGAGAACGAAGAAAAAAAACAAACAACTCAACTCAGACTCGACCCAAATCCAAATAGGGAAAACAGAAAAAAAAAAAAAAAAAAAAAAAACAATCGGAATAACAAGAGTTTGATACGATTGAAGAAGATTCTTCAATTCTGGTTCACCGAGCCAAGAGCCAATCCATAAGAAACATGAGCATCGATCGTTGCGTGAAGAACTTGAGCTCGGTGACGCCGATTCCTTCTCCAATTGCTTTTGGTGGTGGTGATATCTGGTGGAGTGATTTGTTGACCTTAGTCTTCCCTGAGGATTATTAAGATTTTTTAAAAATTAGATTCCCTTAAATATAGGGAAACTAGTTTTTGGGTGGTTTCTTTGAAAAAAAAAATTAACATGAGTATGTTTTATTTTTGACTTTTAGATTTTTTATTTATTAATTTTAAAATGAATAGCAAAATCTGAAAAAAAAAAAAAAAAAAAAAAAAAAATCTGAAACCAAAATCCAAAATCTAAAATCTAAACTAAAAACCATCTAAAAACTAATAACCATTCATGACCTAGATTTGTCCAAGTTCCTTATAGATAATCTAGAAACTTCAATATCTAAACGATGTCGTTTAAAACATTGTCGCTTTATCAAAAGGTGTTGTGTCATCAAAATTAAACAATAAAGTATTAATTTAAAAACCATCTAAAAACTAATAACCATTCATGACCTAGATCGACCTAGATTTGTCCAAGTTCCTTATAGATAATCTAGAAACTTCAATATCTAAACGATGTCGCTTGTCGCTTTATCAAACGGTGTTGTGTCATCAAAATTAAACAATACAATATTAATTGCCTTTTAAAAAATTTATATTGTTGTGGAACAAAGTAACAAAGTAGCATTATTTTTTTCGAAAACTACAATTCTGCTAATTTTTTCTTCCTTTTTTTCTACCGAGAAGTTCGTATTATAGTAAAACCTCTATAAATTAATACTCTATAAATTAATAAATTTTGTTGGTCCCAAGTCGGACCAGTGTAAAAATTAACAAAATTCGATAAGATAATAAGATAATAATTTTTTTGAAATCTCCATGTAAAATATGGTCCCAATAATATCATAAATTAATAATCATGTAAATATATATATATATATATACTGATATAATAATTGTAATGTTATATTTTCAAACAATAATAATATCTCTAAAATATTTTATAACATATCATAAAAATAGTTAAATTTTAAAGTTTTTAGTTTTTAGAAATGCATCATTTGTAATTTGATAATTTGACAGATTATTAAAATAGGAGAACATATATTATTATTCATAAATTTGAATTTATGTATATCATGTGTATAAGTCAATTTGTTTATAGTATTTGTAATTATTTTCAATAATGTTTTCTAAATATTATAAGTTCAATTCCTAAACCATAAAATTTACAACATCGGAAAGTTTAATTTTCTTTTGCGAAAATTATCTCAATTCATAATTTTAAAAATTTTAAACAATTAAAAATATTTCTATAAATTAATAATTATTAATTTACACTATAAAATAATAATTATTAATTTATAGATAAATTAATATCACTATAAATAAATAAAATGTCTTGGTCCAAACATTATTAATTTATAGAGGTTGTAGTTTGAAGGAAAAAAAAAAATTGGGATTATTTATTTCTTTAACTCTGTCCGAGAGAAAAAAACTAAGCTAGAAACAAGGTAACAAAAACTTGTAAACTAACAACAAATATTACTAGAAAAGAAAAAGGAAGGGAAACAAATTTAAAGATTAGAAGAATCTAATGAAAATATTTAAGACTACTAATTAATTATTTAAGTGATAGACGAGAATAGTAGTCTTAAATATTTTCATTTGACCAGAGGCGCTGGGTGAGGAACATCTTTTCATGCATATTGATCCTTCTAGGTGGATTAGAGGGACTCCTAGGACTCATCATTGCTCTACACTCGGTTCATATTTGGTCTGTGGGATACATATTTGCCGAGATGATCAGGCAAAGGCCCTTAGTTCCTGGAGACGCTGAGGTCGATCAAATCTACATAGACCTTGTCAGGGTTAGTCGGTAACTTCAATGATCCAACTTTCTTGTGTATATTAACAAGTGGAAAGAACTAGTCTGCAATGATATCTCAAGGAATTCTTGGAACATTCTCAACGTGAAATCTAAATAGCATTATGGATCATGAGAGCTCCTATATTTTTGTCCAAATCCCAATTAAAAATGTGTATTAAAAATCTTGTACAAATACCTCCTCGAAATCTCTCTATTTCGTAGTGAAAGACTGAAAGTGAATGAAAACGCAAACGTGGGATGTGTGAGAGCGTTTGCGTTTAAGACGCGATTATAAAGTTTCAAGAACCGACACAAAACGTGAGATGTGTTTTTTTATTAGGTAGGCGTCGTGTCTCTCTTATCCTCTGTTCACGCCATTCACAAGACTGTGTTTGAGACCACTTTAAAACGACTGATTTAGAGAGAGAAATGTCAGCTTCTATCTTCGTCCCCGGTATGGCGATTGGAGTTCCGACGATTTCTCGTTCGACCTCTGTTCACCGGAGCTTAGAACCCACGAAGAAGAAGACCATGAATAGTATCAAATTCGCGACCATTTTTCGAAATCCTTCAACCGGTTTAGGGACAAAACGGTCATTTCGCGTTACCGCTTCCGATGACCGGTCGGAACGAGCCGATAACGGTCAAGGAGTTCAGGTCAGTTCTATTGGAACTATTTTTTTCTTTGTATCAGAGGGCGCAAAGAATTTTCAAAATTATAAATTAGCCCCTATGTTTTGAATTTGATCGAAAACGTCATTCAAGTTTTGGACTCAAATAATTTAAATGTACGTACATATAAGTCCTCTGTCTACAGGAGGACTTAAACTATTTGTTGAAGCTCGGAGTTGGTTCAGTGGCAGGCGCAGCTATAATCAAATACGGATGTGTCTTGTTCCCTCAGATCACAAGGCCTAATCTCACTCAAGCCCTCTTCATTATCATTGCTCCTGTTGTAATCTCTGTTATCCTTTTGATCCTGTCATCATCTTCCTCCAAGAAACAGAACTGATTGTGAAAAATGTGTAAATCTAATTCATCTCATTGTGACTAAAGATAACTCTGTTAGTGGTGAGAAAGTTTCAGTGCAATCCAGAGTAAAAGATTCAATCTTTGAAAAAAACCAAAAGTATCACAATTTGCCTTTTTATGTGCCCAATACCACACCTTACAAACTCCAATATCAGGGATCAAATCAATGTTATGAACCAAGAAAACACACCAAAATAATAAGCAAGACCTCTGGATAATGATCCAGTGTTGGAGAAAAACTAGCAAATATGGACAGAAGCTTGTGAAAGAATAATCCGAGAAAAAAATGAATTTCTGTGCCTAGCCATTCCTATTGTTGTTGTTGTTGTTGTTGATGATCCTTCTCTTATGAGATCACATCTGAGCTTTCCTCTGCAACCTGCTCGCTATTGTTTTCGTTGCTGCTAGATGGATTCTTGAAGAGAGGATTGTCTTCAAGTTCAGACATATTCTCCTTTGATTCATTCATCAGCATCTCCACCACTTGAGACATTGTTGGTCTTTTCTCTGGCTCTGTCTGAGCACACATTAGCCCTACGAAGACTACTTTCTTCAGTTTCTCTTCCACATGTTCCTCACCCAGCCTCTGGTCAACGATTTCACCAAACTTTCTTTCGTAGACAAGTGGTAAAACCCACTCGGTTATACCCCGCGTTGTTGTTGCGTTCAGCCTTTCAAGAGGTCTCTTGCCACTAACAAGTACCAGCAAAAGGATGCCGAAACTGTACACATCGCTTGTTTCTGATTCTTTTCCTGATGCAACACATTCTGGTGAGATATACCCATTATTACTACTTTTGGCTTTGGTAGCTCCATCTCCAGTATCATCTGGCATCAACTTACCATATCCAAAATCTGTAACACGAGCTTCGAATTCAGAATCTAACAACACATTGCTAGCTCTCACATCTCCATGGATTATCTGTGGGGTTGCGTTGTGGTGTAGGTACCTGAGCAAAAGACAGAAAGTGTCACTCAGAAACTTATTGACATATCAACCTTAACATAACTTGTTCTAGATTCTGAGACTCACGCAATGGCCTGAGCAGAGCTTATAGCAATCTTCATCCGCTTGGTCCAATCTAGAAGACATTCAGCTGAATGCTGACCATGAAGATGTGAGACCAAGCTTAAATTCGGCATGTACTCATATACAAGAAGACGTTCTTGTCCTTCAGCACAGTAGCCACGAACACTCAACAAATTCTTATGACGAATACGAGCAAGAATCTCAACTTCCACAGCAAAATCAACCTCCTCTCTGTTACTCCATGCCTTCAATCTCTTGACTGCAATCTGCAAGAAACACACAAAATTATCAAGATCAAAGTTTGTAACAAGAAAAGTCCTTAGATAAAGAAGAGACAAAAATGTTTAGTTACTTGTGATCCATCCCATAGCTGACCCCAATACACACTACCAAATCGACCTTCACCGAGTTTGTTATCGTAATTGAAACTGTTAGTGGCTGCATGTAGTTCCTTCAATGAAAATATCCTCCAAGATGGCTCTGTCTTTTCCTTCTTCTTCCTGTGTGATTGTCACATCAAACACCAAACTTAGTATCCTCAAAAACCCCTTTTTAAAAATCATTCATCAATTCATTTAGAACCAAACAAAAAAATTCAAATGCAGAACAGTTGAATCAATCATAGCCGCTTTGAAATGAATAAAGGAACAAACTTTACATTCAAATAAGCTCCAAAAAAATTCAAACATCCAAAATCGATATTGGAATCATAAACCCTAATTAGCATAAATCGATATAACCAATAAAGACATCAACCCAAGAAAGAGAAGAAAAAAATCAGATATTTCGAGTCAATGAATCAAAGATTACATTACCCATCAAATCCTTTTCCACAACAGCTATTAAAAAGTTGCATCTTTGAACAAACCCAAACAGAAATAATTAATCAGCTGGCTCTGTGTTTAGATTCTTCGCCGTACGGAGAAACAAAAAAAAGTAACGCTTTTTTTTTTTGCCTGGAGAAGGTAACAGCAAAATAGAACAAGTCTGAGTAGCTCTAATTTCGTGTCGATGTGAGATTGATGAACAGAGAGAGAGAAATAGTAATAGACTTATTAATTTTGGTCTTTTTTAGTATTTTGCACGCTTTCACTATTTTTTTTCTCGCAGAATATAATAAACAAAAAATAATGCAGATACGAAAACATCATTTAAAAAAATAATAAAATTTTAAACCAAATGAAGAGATTTTTTTTTTGTTTTATTGATAAATTAACATTTTGAAATCCGTTGTGAAAAGGTATAGGCACTAAATTAGCATTTTGAACGTTGAAAAAGTGTATATTATAAGTTGTAATTACTTCTTTTTATAAAAAAATGGTCGAGTGTATTTTGAGCTTAAAAATTTTGAAGTTGTTGTTGTCATTGTTGAGGGTCGGCTGATGATGTGTGACGACAACTCATCCAGACATTTTTTATTCGATGTTTCAAATATCAAACAAAGGAAACAGAAGAATTGTCCAGAAAAAAAGAAAGACTTCGAAGATTCGACGATCGTTTTTAATATTAAAGAAAAGAAATAAAAGTCTGTGGTTAGTGGTTACAGAAATTTGAATTAAAGTGACATAATAACATACTACTAATGTTTAGTAATAAATTGCTAAAATAATCAGCGTGATCAGAAAAAATGGAATGTTTGTACTCAAATTAAATATTCTATTTTGCTTACATGGGCTTAAGAATCCTTTGCTAAATTAATTGCAATGATGGATAGTTTTGTAGTTGTCATAGTGATTTGTTTAAGGGAAGTCATGATAATTGGGACGAGATTTGAAGCCTTAATCTTAATTGGGCCAGTCTTATTTCCAACAAGCTAGACTTAATCTCAATTGGGCCAGTCTATTTCATGTGTAATAATAATTGTATTTTCTTCTTGTAATGTAATTTACTAATTTGTTAACTTGGTGTGGTTGATAATTTTAACACGTTTTACACAATCGTCCTTAAAAAAAAGAGTAGCTTTTTAATCTATTTATGGAATTGCATTCAAAACCATCTTAGGGAATAAAATTCCACTTTACTTGTGGGGATTATTACTAAAACAAAAATAGAAGAATACAATTCACCAAAAAAAAAAAAAAATTCACATTTTAACATTTACATATTTGTTACCACATATGGTTTATATTTTCTAAAAGGCAAAATAACCCAAAAACCCTTTAACTTTTTCTTTTCTTTTTGTAAATAAAAAAAGGAAATTAACAGATAATATATTCTGATTTACTGGTTCAAATATAAAAAAGATCCTTTGTTCAAATATTTGTATACATTTAATTATTAGAGATGGGGGTTAGTCAGTGGGATAGATGTCGTAAATGGATAGTAGGAATACAATTATGGCACTAAATTTTAAACAGAAAGAGAAACAAACCAATTTTATCAGATTCTCTCTACTTTAATGTAATGCTTTGAATTTGAAAGCAAGAAAAAAAAACAAAAAAAAGAGATACTAGTAATTAAGAAGCTACACACTACATAGTCTTGATTGGAACAACGGATACTAAGCATTAGCATTATGCAATATGAACAACAGTATGCAACATAAACTATATGCTATTATTTATTAACAATAATATGTGATTAGTACAACTGTTATCATTTAGACATAAAATTACAAAATTAGATATTTTTAATATACAAATATAATAAATTCTAGGTGACTAATGAGAATAAAATTATATTTTAATAACTTTAAAACTATTATGTTTGAAAAATATTTCGTTTAGGAGTATTGGACTATAAAACATTTAAAAGTTTTTTATGTTCTCTTTATACTTTCTAAACAAAATATGATTAATTTTCTAAAATTCATATAGTCACTTATATACACACTACCAACGTCGAAAGCATAACGGGAGGGCATTAATATTAGACAGTAGTGATGTACTAGATTCGCAACAACATAAATTTACACGTCATTCACAAAAATAAAACTATGGGTGGGGTGCGAAGTAGATTAACATTTTCCTCTTTTCTCTTTTAACCTTTTTTATTTTATTTTATTTTGGGGAGTTTTTAATTAAATTCCTCTATCTACAAAATACACGCTTCTATTAAAGTAAATAATTAATTTGTAAATATAGAAGCCCAACGACCACACAATTAAAAAATAAATAGGTCATAATAATAATAATAAATAAATGGAAAGAAAGAAACAAATAAATCCAAAAAAAAAAAAGGAAACTCCGAAAACGAGACAACATCAGAAAGAATCGGCATAAATAGCCATCATCCTCTCCCCACGTCTCTCTCTCTCTCTTCTTCTTCTCCAAAGTCGTCTTCTTCTTCTTCTTCTTCGCTCTGCTTCTCTCTCTTTGTTCAAAGTCAAATCCAACCAACCAAACCCACCAGGTATAATAAATAAAAACTTTTCTTTTTAATCCTCCTCCTCGGGAGCCTCTCTCTCTCTGGTATATTCTCACACGTGCGCATCTCGTGCCACCTGGAGAGGAGGATTCGTTTCTTCTTCTCTTCAATTCGATCGATTTCGTTTTTTGTTTCTTAGATCTGTTTTTTTGTTTAATAATGGGTGTGAGGAGGAGGAGGAGGATGTGTTTATAATTGTTAAAAAAAAACCCTAATTCTCGTTATTGATGAGTTTTATCGTGATCGATCTGTTACTTTTCGAGTCTCTAGTAGTAAAAGAAGAAGAGGAAGAAGAAGATTAGTATGTCGTCGCTCAGCAGAGAACTCGTCTTTTTGATACTTCAATTTCTCGACGAAGAGAAATTCAAAGACACTGTTCACAGGTTTTTTTTCTTTAATCCCCCCCTTTACTTGATACTTAAATTGGTTTAATTGTGGTCCTGCTTTGTTTTTAATTGTCGGGATTAGAGTTGAGTTACTACTAGTGTTTACCGAATTGTGAATTATTTGTATTTAATCACACCATTATTATTATTAGTTCAATGCGTTTTGTCAAGTTGTGGTTTTTTTCTCTGAAATTATTTTGTTTTTTTTGTTTTTTTTTGGATTATGCTGAGGCTTGTGTGTGTTTTTATCTGACTAGGTTGGAGAAGGAGTCTGGTTTTTTCTTCAACATGAGGTACTTTGAAGACAGTGTAACTGCTGGTGAATGGGACGATGTCGAGAAGTACCTTTCTGGTTTCACTAAAGTTGATGATAATCGATACTCCATGAAGATTTTTTTCGAGATTCGCAAGCAGAAGTACCTTGAAGCTCTTGACAAGTATGTTTTCTTTTTCTTTGTGTACATGAGATGAAGTACCTTGAAGCTTTGATGGTATTGGTACACAATGCTGATATATTTTCCCATCTGTTTCTTTCTTTTTTGTTTTTTTTTGCAGGAAAGACCATGCCAAGGCGGTTGAAATTCTTGTTAAGGAGTTAAAAGTGTTCTCTACTTTCAACGAAGAGCTTTTTAAAGAGATTACCATGCTTCTAACCTTAACCAACTTCAGGTACTTTCTTTGCCCTTGTATTTATGTTATGTTATTTCTCAATTTAAGTATGGTAGAGAGAAATCGTAATGAATTTGTTATTTCTCGTTGGTTTTGTTGATCACTCGATTACTCTTGTTATGTTCATGTTTTATTATTAATAATCCATTTTTCTTGCATTGTTCAAGGGAAAATGAGCAGCTTTCCAAGTATGGAGATACCAAATCCGCAAGAGGTATTATGCTTGGGGAACTTAAAAAACTCATTGAAGCAAATCCTCTCTTCCGAGAAAAACTTCAATTTCCCAGTTTGAAGAATTCAAGATTGAGAACCTTAATAAATCAAAGGTACAAGCTTTATATTTTATTTTATTTTTGCTTCTCTCCCGTTTTTCCTTTGGTACAACAACTAACTGAATGTTGCTTCTGCTAAATCGTAGCTTGAACTGGCAGCATCAGCTTTGCAAGAATCCCAGACCTAACCCTGATATAAAGACACTCTTTGTTGACCACACGTGTGGGCATCCAAATGGTGCACACACTCCTTCCCCGACTACTAATCATTTAATGGGTTCAGTCCCTAAAGTTGGAGGCTTCCCACCATTAGGTGCTCACGGTGTAAGTTGTTCTAAGATTAACTCTATTGTTGGAATTTGGATTAGTTTTTAGCACATGAATTTAACTGTGTAGTCTATATGCTCTTGGTACAGCCATTTCAGCCGACACCAGCTCCTCTCACAACATCTCTTGCAGGATGGATGCCTAATCCATCGGGACCACACCCTACTGTTTCTGCCGGCCCTATCGGCTTAGGTGCCCCCAACAGTGCTGGTAATGTTGTCCTGACTAGTTTTAGATTTAGTTTACCAAAGTATTAGCTATGTGGTTATGTAAGGTACCATCCCTTGTTTAGATCACCATTGGTTGGGTGATTATTTGGGCATCTAGGATTGCCTGAACTGCATGAAGTGATAAAAAAAAAAACTTACTGTATCACATTTCTCAGAATTGTAGTGGTAAAGCGATAGAAACATGCTCATATGTGGCGTTTTGGTTAAATTTAAAATACTCTTGTTTTTGGGTTACAGAGACTAGCAAAATATTTGATTTAATGTGAGATAACCTGAAGTCTTATGTCTATTTACTGCCATTTTTTGTAGTCCGTAATGTAGAGATCTATTTGTGTATGTTTGCCAATTAGATACCTTATCATAATCTATATTCATCATTTACTCCTTGCAGTGTCTATGTTAAAGCGTCCCAGGACTCCCCCAACTAATAGCCTATCAATGGATTATCAGACGGCAGATTCTGAAAGTGTGTTGAAGAGACCCAGACCTTTTGGTATTTCAGATGGGGTAATAGTGGCTGCTTATTTGTTTTTCGGCTCAAGTTCTCTTCTTTAATATCTTAGAAGTCACAGTTTTCTTTGAACATTTTGCAGGTTAATAATCTTCCAGTCAATGTCTTGCCAGTCACATATCCAGGGCAAAGCCATGCGCATGCAACTTATTCTACTGATGACTTACCCAAAAATGTTAGCAGGATTTTGAGTCAGGGTTCTGCCATTAAGAGTATGGATTTTCATCCAGTACAGCAAACTATGCTCCTTGGTTGGTTTTCTCCTCTGAAGCACGCACTCTTCTGATTTATTCTATCTTATATTATAGAATCCTGCAAAACTTGGATCAAGACAGCAAAAATTTATATCTTCTCAGTACAATCTACTAACATTATCTTGTATTTACATTTGTTTCCTAGTTGGCACCAATCTTGGTGATATCGCAATATGGGAGGTGGGTAGCAGGGAGAAGCTTGTTTCTAGAAGCTTTAAAGTTTGGGATCTTGCTGCTTGCACTGTGAATCTTCAGGTATAGTTCCTCTTTTTATTTATCTAATGTAATAGTTAAAGGAGAGATCAAGTCGAATATTTGTTGTTAGTTAGTTAAAACTACAGAGGATTTTCTTCTCTTTCTAGTGAGGAACAAATCAAGGTTAATAGTTAGTTAGTTATCTGATAACTCATAAAAGCGTTCACTATTGCCATGTACTATATCAAGGACATCTTTTCCTTTTGCTGACCCGTTGTCTGATTTTATTCTTTTTCATAAGGCTTCACTTGCTAGCGAGTATACTGCAGCAGTAAACCGAGTTGTTTGGAGTCCTGATGGAGGTCTTTTGGGTAAGCCATTCTCTGGTCTTGTGTTCGTATTTTTTAGTCAAGTATTTGTGTCCCTCCTGGGTTTAGGACTCGTCGTCGTATAAATTTTATGGTAAATCAAGTGGTGTAATGTCTACTTCCTATTTCAGGTGTTGCATATTCAAAGCATATTGTGCATATATATTCATATCATGGTGGCGATGATTTACGGAATCATCTAGAGGTTCGTCTCTTACTCATGACTTAATATATGATTGTGAGGTTGCACCAACTTCTGTCTCTTTTCTTAGTAGGTTATTATCAATCCTCTTGTGTCTTTTGTGATACTCAATGTTATATGTGGATATAGGCATGGAATCTGTTCACTGGAAGAATTTATAGTTCCCTGGATTCTGATAATATAGTTTTTATTTATTTTGGGTCCTGTTTGTTATTATCACCGAGCAGCATTCTTGGATCTTTGGATATATGTTTATCACCGTTCACGATTCTTGGATCTTTAAGAGTTCCCAACACGCTGATGTTTGTTTTTTGTTACCATTATAGATTGATGCTCATGCTGGTAATGTCAACGATCTTGCTTTCTCCCAACCAAACCAGCAATTATGTGTTGTGACTTGTGGAGAAGACAAGACAATCAAGGTTTGCATCTTCGCGTAATTTCTTACATTTATATATTGAGACCATCTTGCTTCTAGTATTTAAATGCTTTCTATACAGGTCTGGGATGCTGTCACCGGAAATAAATTGCACACCTTTGAAGGTCATGAGGCACCTGTTTACTCAGTGTGCCCACACCAGAAAGAGAATATTCAGGTAGTGTAGCATGCATAAAGTGTCTCTTGCTCTCTATTCTAAAGGTATTCCATGAGATGAAGTAGATTTACCAAGTGTCTATTTGGTGTTCTCTGCTCAACCAGAATTCCTCATTTCCATTATTTATACAAAGAGACAGATACATGTACAGATGCTAATAGAAGCATGCACACTCTTTCTTCAATGTTTAAGCTTGATACTTGTTTTCGTGTTCTGTATAGTGATCTGAGCAATTTTTTGTTTCGTTAGGTTATTTTGACCATTGAGATCGTTATAATGGGACTTTATATATTTTTTTTAATTCAGTTCATATTCTCAACTGCTGTTGATGGGAAAATAAAGGCTTGGTTATATGACAACTTGGGTTCTAGAGTGGATTATGATGCCCCCGGTCGATCTTGCACGGCAATGGCATATTGTGCTGATGGGACTAGGTAAATGATTCCCACTGTAATATTATGTTCTTTACGTATCCATCCCTTTGTTCATATTTTTATATCTTCTCGTTTGTTGTAGATTATTCTCTTGTGGTACTAGTAAGGAGGGGGAATCATTCATTGTTGAATGGAATGAAAGTGAAGGAGCTGTGAAGCGGACTTATCTCGGACTAGGGAAACGGTCTGTGGGGGTTGTCCAGTTCGATACCATGAAGAACAAGTTTTTGGTAGCTGGTGATGAGTTCCAAGTCAAATTTTGGGATATGGATAGTGTTGAACTTTTGAGTACAACGTCTGCAGAAGGGGGGTTGCCGGTAATGATCTATTTCTATCTCAATTGCTGTTGTTTAATTGACCTTTGAATGAATTGGTTTCTAACTTCATATCAATAGTCTTCCCCTTGCTTAAGGATCAATAAAGAAGGAACTCTGCTGGCTGTCTCAACTACTGATAATGGAATTAAGATACTAGCGAATGCTGAAGGTTCCAGGATTTTGCACTCCATGGCAAACCGTGGCCTTGACAGCTCTAGAGCTACTCCTGGATCAGTCGCAAAGGTAAACACTTGTCATCATATCTTACTTTTCTGCTCTGTCTGGGCGCAATCGCCGAAATAAATAAATAAATTCTGATCTGAATGCATGATCTTTGTTTTTAGGGTCCTATTGGTGGCACATTTGGCACTCCAAGTTCAAGCACTGGAATGAGTCTATCGATGGCTGAAAGAAGTGGACCAGTGGCATCTGTTACTGGATTGGTAATCCCACCTGTAATTCCTTTTAAGATACTTTGTTCGTTAGATATTTTCATACTGGATTGGTAATCCCACCATTTAAAATGTCCACTTAGCTTCTTTAGTGAAGTTGACAGAGATCAAAGAACTGTTAAGTTCATGCAAACACCTCACAAGATAACTCTGGTTTTTAACCGAAATTCTGCTAAGTTCATTCACAATTTTTTGGTTTTAGAATGGAGATAATCGCAGTATGCCAGATGTTAAACCAAGAATCCCTGATGAAGCAGAGAAATCAAAGACTTGGAAGCTGACAGAGATCAGCGAACGATCCCAGCTTCGTACTCTGCGGCTTCCTGACAGCCTGCTACCAGCAAGAGTATGTATCTAATCTATTTTCAAACATGTTGTTTCGTTCCAACTAGGATGTGTTCCAGTCCTTTCCTTACAAGAATTAGTATATGCCTATTTCTCCCCTCCCATAAGAGCTAAAACAGCTCCCTTATATTATAGAGTATATCCGATGCGATTCTATGATCTAAAGTCATTTAAAATTCTTTGGATATCTAAAATTTATTTTCCTTTGCATAGATCTTATTTTTGGAGCCCTTTGTTTGGGCACTATCTTCTTATCTTGGTCATGATGTCATTTTGTTTCTTAATGCAGGTTGTTAAGTTAATATATACAAATTCTGGAGGTTCTATACTGGCATTAGCAGAAAACGCTGCACATAAATTATGGAAATGGCAAAAGAGTGAGCGAAATCTTTTGGGAAAGGTACATCATGGCCATTTTGATTCAACATCTAGTGTCGATTTTGGAATTCAATACTTACAGCTTGTTGTATGTTTTTTTTTCTTGTTTAGGCAAACAGCAATGTCCCACCTCAGCTCTGGCAGCCATCTAGTGGAGTACTAATGACAAATGACACACGCGAGGGAAACAAAGAAGATGTAGTTCCATGCTTTGCGCTCTCAAAAAATGATTCTTATGTCATGTCAGCCTCAGGAGGAAAAATTTCCTTGTTCAACATGATGACTTTTAAGGTTCCTCCATGTCCAACTGACGTCTGTTCCTCTGTTTGGCTTTAAGCTTTGTGTTTGCTCACTTATTTTATTTTTTTTGTTTCTTTGCAGACGATGACAACATTCATGGCGCCTCCTCCAGCAGCGACTTCCCTTGCCTTCCATCCTCAAGACAATAATATTATTGCTATCGGAATGGATGACTCGTCTATTCAAATCTATAATGTCAGAGTCGATGAGGTATCCCAATTCAACTGAAAGTGTTTAAAAGACTTATAAGTTTGTCATGGAAATAAATATTTAAAATAGCTCTGGGATGGTAATGAATCATGCAGGTTAAAAGTAAATTGAAAGGTCATCAGAAGAGAGTGACTGGTTTAGCATTCTCAAACGTTCTAAATGTTCTTGTTTCCTCTGGTGCTGATTCTCAGGTATGCTTATATGCTGAATTGGTTGTAATATATTCCCGCTGCCACCTCTTTCATCTGCAGTGTTATCAGTTTCTTAAATTAATGGTTTTATTTGTGTAGCTTTGTGTATGGAGCATGGATGGATGGGAAAAGCAAGCTAGCAAACAGATACAAATTCCAAGCGGGCATTCGCCAAACCCACTTGCTCATACACGCGTTCAGTTCCATCACGACCAGACACATGTGCTTGTTGTCCATGCCAGCCAGTTAGCCATATACGAGGCTCCTAAGTTAGAGAACATGAAGCAGGTCTGCTGCTAAAATGTCTCATAGCGCATCACATTAAATGTATTGTTTAAGTCCTTAAATACCAGATCTGTCAATGTCGGCCTGATATGTTTCTTTCCCTCTTAATGCAGTGGATTCCGAAGGAATCAAGTGGTTCAGTCACAGATGCTGTATACTCATGTGATAGCCAGTCAATCTACGCAGCCTTTGATGATGGAAGTGTGAGTATCTTGACGGCAACAACATTGCAACTGAAGTGCCGCATTGGTCCCAATTCATATTTGCCTTCAAACCCTAGGTAAGGATCCTCTGCTATATTTCAACTTCTCCTAGGGTTAAGACCAATTCAAAATCAGTAACATTTGTTCTTTTTTGAACAGCTCGAGAGTATATCCAGCAACAGTCGCAGCTCATCCGTCTGAACCAAACCAATTTGCAGTTGGACTAACTGATGGTGGGGTCCACGTGATCGAACCACCAGGTCCAGAGGGGAAGTGGGGAATGTCTCCACCACCAGAAAATGGTGCAGGACCAAGTGTCTCTTCAGCACCCGGGTCAGATCAACAACCAAGGTGAGGCGGAGTCTGTTCACCAAAAGCTCGCATCATGTAGCCTCCCAAGTGATTATTATACAGAGGAGAGCTCTGAGATTGTAGGTTATGTTATGTTCTTACTTTATTCATAGTAGGTGAAATGTGACTCGGCAGTTTTTTTCCATTAATTCTAGTGTTTTACGAAACGGTTTCGTTCAAGATTATTATTATTATCATTATAGAGTTCCCCTCCCAAAAGTTTATTTATTTAGATTTTAAAGGTTTGTAGACAAAGATTCGATTAGCCAATTCAGATAATGTTAAGAACGGCTTTGGAGGCACACCGATCACAGAGCTCTCTTATCTAGTGAAGAATTCGTAGCGATTCGTTGTTGGAAATGCAGGAGAGAATTAACAAAAGTTCTATAACATAAATTAAGCATCAGACCAAAGTCATTCTCTTCTTCTGAGATTCAGTGCGTAACTTAACGTTAGTGGCCAACCCAATAAATTCAAGAATTCTAATGAAACACCAAGTAACGTCGAGCTGCCACCATTCGAGTCCATGCCTGACCGAGAACTCGAATGCATGATGATTGTTATGCCACCCCTCGCCAAGTGTGAAAATCGCTACCGACCTACTTTATTCATCACCAGTTTAGTAATTATTATTATCACTAGTTAGTTAGATTACAAACATATATGTATGTAACGTACCAATTGTTTTTGGAAATGTCAGGTGTGTTCCAAGCTCGTGTTCCCCATATATGGCAAACTGAGTTCACCAGAAAAGTCAAGTGGAGTCGAACCACAGTTGGGACAGCCTGCCATTGCCATCCTCTCAATATTCGAAATAAAATTTTCTTATCCCATGACACTAGTCAAATAAATTATCATCAAACGGAATATACATATATAATATAAAGCTAAAAACTGAATAATAGTATTTTATAATTGAAATTAAGACAAAGGATTGACATGTATTCTTACAAATCCCCATACGAGAAAGGGGATGCCTCCACAAAAATAGAAAAGAAGGGCATAAGCCATCAGATGCAAAAGCATAGTTCGCTGAAGGAACCTATAGAAGGGCTGCCTCACAAGGTCGTTTACATTCTCCTCTCCTCCACACTGCGTGCATGCACTCAATGGTTTAGTCAGGGTTAGGTCTCTTCCGCCCGTATAGGACCACCATTCCTATGAGGGTAATACATGCTAATCTGATATGGTCATGACTATACTTAAAAAAAAACCAGATATAGACCAGAGTAGTCCAGGCCACTACAGAGCATCTTTAATCATGCATGTTTGAACTTCTCCTACAATATTAAGTTATATCCAATAAGTTCGTAAGTTTTATAGAGTTACTTATCATTTTACCATGATTATCAAGAAATTTTTAATACCTTTTCGAGGATAGAACCGGTATCAAAAATCCAATTCATGTGACTAAACCAAGACCCTTGTACTGTAGGGCTGTGTGGGTCACGTTGTGTCTCACAATGCTTATGATGGTACCGATGGTGGCTCACCCACTCTATTGGGTCTCCCTGCACGCACAATTTGGAAGCTACGATTAAAGATATACTTCGAAGTACAATTTTCATATCAACAATCATATCATGATATATATACTCCTATCAGATAAAAGTCTAACCTGAACAGCCAGAAGGCCACCATAAGCAAAGAGATACTCGAGCCATTTCGGCATATCGAAACTTCTGTGAGAAAGGTTCCTGTGATAAGACAAGGTGATGCAAAGTGAATGGATGTAAAGGAGCCAGGGAAAAACCCAAAAAGCCGCCCAGCTGAAATATAATGGAGCCAGAAGGCTCAGCAAATGAACCCCACTGACTACGGCTAACTTGACCACGTCCCAGTAAGTCCAACTCCTTTCCCAAAATGCCCTCTTCTTTCTCACCACCACAACATCCGACAGTGGTATCATCCGGGAGGTCTCGACTTGATCCGAGGCATCATGAGCAGCCACAAACGTGCGTTTCTTGTGAGCCACGGATCCTCCTCGTTTTGAAGAAAAAGAGTTTGTGAATTTATTGGCGTTACAATTGAACAAGGCATTGCTATTACTTGGTTTATGCTGTTTACCAGATGATGGAAAAGGAGAAATCATATTGAGATTTGTGGATAGAGACATCATGGCTCTAGGTTGGTAAAGGTAATGCCTCTGACATTACCTGCATACACAGTGTGCTACTATATATAGCATATCCATGAGAAAGTTATCCATGCGTAAAATTAAACAAAAAAACAAGATATCATGGCTTAAGTTTTTGTTTTTTATTCTTTTGGCCGAAAAAGTAGAATTTTTTTGAAAGGAAGACATGTGTTATATTTTTATTGGAGAGTTAGATTTTGGATATATTTTTTTATCTTATCATTTTAAGATTATTTATTATCTAAGGAATATTTTTTTTTGTAAAAAAAAATTTATATCAAAATTCATCATTTTTAAACTTTATAAATAGAGACTTGGTTCATTTTATTCCGACACCAAAAAAACCCATCATCTCTATTATATTTTACTAATTTTTCTCTAATAAACTCTTATTTATTTTATAAAAAAAAAAAAAAAAAACTGGAATGGATCCCAACAACAATCCTACTAACTACCCCTTTCTCTTTCCAAATCTCAACAATTATCAAAATTCTTATTTCAACCAATCCTAAAATATCCCAAATTATGGCTTTCCACCAAATTTTTCAATCTTGTCATCTGTTCCAAACTATAATCCATATTATGGATCAATGATGTCATATTCATCTCAACTACCTCCTTATTAAGTTATGTATGTTTTATTAGATGTGTTGTGTGTTTGTATTTTTTCGTATTTGAAATTTATGTTATTTTATTTGTTTTAATAATAATAGTTTTATTTTTGTTATATTAAAAAATTAGCTAGAAATATAAAATAAAAATAACCAAATTCAATTAAAAAATATTAATTTTAATTATTACTATAAATGTGTTGTTATCAAATTAAATAAAAATATGAATATGTTATCAAATTAAATAAAAATATGAATATAAAGTGAAAATAGTGAACTAAAGTGTTGATTTTTCTTTTTTTTGAATAAAATGTAAAATATGATTCAAAAAGAAATAACGTTTTTACATTTAGTGTCACATTGGTTGAAACAACGCAGAAGAAACAGAGTTGATGATCCTCTTATGTGAAAAATCTTATTGCTAGCCAAAAGTGTTGAATGTTATTTGATAAAACTATTTAAGAGGTTAAAGGTTAAAATTGATTTGAGTGTCTATTGATTATATGGAAGAAAAAAAAAAGAAACTGATGTCATATGTTAAAAGTTGAGGTGGAGGGTGTTGTAAACAATACGGTCTAAAAACATACACTACGGGGGAAGAAAGAGGTTTTTATCGTACGACATTTTTTCTGTTTTTAGCAAGGAAGACAACAAAAGAACACTCATGTGAACTTTCCAGAAATGTCATCACTAGTCTTTTTCATTTCAGTGTTAAAGTTGATGCATTTAATTTAATGCAGCCTCCCAACTTATATTATATGTGGCTTCCTCAATTCATAGTAGGTGAAAGGAGAAGCCAATTTCGTCCATTAATTCTAGTGTTTTGCTACATGGTTTCCTTTGAGATTATTATTATCATTACAGAGTTCCCTCTTGCAACAGTTTTTTATTTAGATTCCAAAGTATAGATAAAGATTGATTAACAAACTAAGATAATTTTAAGAAAGTCTTGGTGTTTTTGATGGAAAAGAAATAGGGGTGTGGAGATGCAGTAGGAGCAAGTTTGAATATATTATTACAAATATTTAAAGATCAGATAAAGCCATTCTCTTCTTTTGAGATTCAGTAGGTAACTTAACGTTGGTGGCCAAACCAATAGCTTCAAGAAACCTAATGATATACCAAGTCCCGTCGAGCTGCCACCACTCAAGTCCGTGCCTGGCCGAGAACTCAAAAGCATGATGATTGTTATGCCATCCTTCGCCAAATGTTATAATCGCCACCCACCTATCACCAATTCATTAATTGTTAGTAAATAGTATTTGGTGAGATTACAAATGTATATGTGGTGTATTGCGCGCACAGTACAGTACCAATTGTTTTTGGAGAAGTCAGGAGTGTTCCAAGCTCGTGTTCCCCATACATGGCAAACTGAGTTCACCAGAAAAGTCGTGTGGAGTCGAACCACAGTTGCAACACCCTGCCATTGCCATTCTCTCATAATCATAATCATACCTAATACCTTTACCTTTATATTATTTGATTTAAAATATCGATCTACTGTGATTCGACTTGAACCATGACACTAGTCAAATTATTATATCATCAAATGGAATATATATATATATATAGCATAAAAATTCTAATAATATTTTAATACTTGGAATGAAGGCAAGGGGATGATATGTATATCCTTACAATTCCCCAGACAAGGAAGGGCATGCCTCCACAAAAATAGAAGAGAAGGGCATAAGCCATATAATGCAAAAGGATCGTCCGCTGAATGAACCTATAGAAGGGCTGCCTCACAAGGTCATCTACATTATCATGTCCACCACACTGCAATCCCAAGGTTTATTCAAGGTTAGTATGTCCCGCCCATATAGGACCACTCTTATCAAGGCCGGATCGGTTTAGTTATGATAGGGACCCGTCCTAGTTTAAAAATCAGACCAAATATAGACTAGTCTGCCTGCTAGACGTGGACTTCCGTACCACGGCCGGACGAAAATAGTCCACTACAACATCTTAATTCAGGCCTATAGTTGAACTTCTTCCACAATATCAAGTTCAATTAATGAGTTTGTTCTTTATAGAATAACTTGATCAATTTACCATGGTCATCAAGAAATTATATGGGTTTTTGACCATTGAAAATTTGTATTACCTTTCTGAGGATAGAACCGCTATCAAATATCCAAGTCATGTGACTAAACCAAAACCCTTGCGTAGGGCTGTGTAGGTCACGTTGTGTCTCACAATGTTTATGATGGTACCGATGATTGCTCACCCACTCTATTGGGTCTCCCTGCGCAAACATTTTAGAATTGACAATCCAAGATATATATATATATATATATATATATATATATATATAAACGTACTGCTCTTAATATAATGTTCATATATCAAACAGTCTTGTGAATATATATAAGCCAAACCTGAAATGCCAGAAGGCCACCATAAGCAAAGAGATACTCAAGCCATTTCGGCAGATCAAAACTTCGGTGAGAGAGGTTCCTATGATAAGACAAGGTGATGCAGATTCCACTGATGTAAACGATCCAAGGGAAAGCCCAAAAAGCCGCCCAGTTGAAGTAAAATGGAGCCAAGAGGCTCAGCAAATGAACCCCACTGACTACGGCTAACTTGACCACGTCCCAGTAAGTCCAACTCCTTTCCCAGAATGCCCTCTTCTTTCTCACCACCACAACATCCGACAGGGGTATCATCCGGGAGGTCTCGACTTGATCTGAGGCATCATGAACAGCCACAAACGTGCGTTTCTTGTGAGCCACGGATCCTCCTCGTTTGGACAAAAATGATTTTGTTGAGTTATGTGTTATAAGTGTGAACAAGGCTTTGTTCTTTATTGGGTTATGGTGTTTAACAAATGGTGGGAAATAAGAAAGCTGTTTGAGAGTTGTAGAGAGAGACACCATGGCGTAAGAGTGCTGCCTTTGCATACATACCCAATGTGCTATTATATAGTTAGTAACTTAGGGCTTGATTGGTAGAACTTATTATAGAGCAGTACCAATACACGTAGCACAGCTACATAAGCTATATGCTATTTAATATTTAATATGATGATAGGTGATTGGCCTAACAGTGAGCTTTTAAAAATAAAATTATAAAATTGGACATTATATTACAATAGTAATTAGATTAGTAAGGGTAAAAAAAAATTTGGTGGAGCATTTGCACGAGCATAATGCCTTTTAACATCCAATCACGTTTTCTTAGTTGAGCATATAGAACAAAATTTAACTGGATCTTTTTTTTGGATCCAACTGATTTGTTTTTAGAAAAAAAAAATATTGGATTCAGTATATCATTCCTTTTAGTTCAAAAATAAAAGCATCATTATTTTGTTAATTTGCTTAATTATGGAATTTTTATAACTTTTGCCTTTCAAAAAAAATTGAACTATTTTCAGAACAAAACATCCGCAACTTTTCATATCGCATTCATCATTCTAGTTGATTCATATTTTTTTTGGGGGGGGGGGGGGTGTTTTTAGTTTTTACCATTTGCGGCAGTAAAAGAAAAAACAGATTCATTGTGGTGACTGATGGCATTCTCACTCACGTAGTAACGGCAGCCGGCAGGTGAGTTTTAAGTACATGCATTTACTGAACAAAAAAGGTAGTACCGACAAGTGATCACTAGCTAGTACGTGGTGATTCTGACTGAACAAAAAATATAGTATCGACAAGTGATCAATCACTAGTACGTACGTGGTGATTCTGACTGTTCAAGTAAACAAATACGAACCAATAAGAGATAGACACAAAACAAGCGTCAAGAACCAACTGTAAACTCAGAATCTGCTAAAACGTAGATGATTTTTTTCAAGATTGAAAACTCTAATCCTGGAACAAGTTTTTTTTACCAAAGAAATACTCAACAAGTACCAACGTTAAAGATTTTTATGGGAAAGAACATTTATATCACTAAAAAGTTATCAACTATTTCTGACGAACCAATACCATGAAAAAATGGCCAAAAAATCCGACTAACTTTTTACAAGTACTTTACAGTTCTTACCCGAAAAACATGATCGGGAAGTGGATGAAAATCTCGTCAGATGTTGCGCTACAACTACTCAGGTTCATGTCTCGGGAAGAACTTTGAACGCATGACGGTTACTTGTTTCAGCTCTTCCACAGTGTTATTAAAAAGTTAGAATCTTTCCCATAAATATTTAATTTCTAAATATATAAAATCTATATAGTTCTCTCTACTTACAAACAATTAATATTGAATTGAAAATCTTTAATTTCTAACAAAATATTGGAGTTCAAGATTGATCCAGACGCTCTGCTCGTATCCCAAGACCTAAAGAGGTTATTAATTTATTTATTTATTTTTTGTCAAAAGGTTATTAATTTTGTCAAAATGTTATTAGTTAAATGTTATGAATGTCTCATGTCGAACGTTTTGCTGGTCGGTCCAACGATTTGATATTTTTTAAGGAAGGGCGAAATCAACCGTAAATTCCAAATTCAGATGTGACATAAAAGACAAGTAATAATAGTATGTATCTTATATAAGAGAATATTTTTTCTAACTTTCTCTGCCAATGCGTCATTGACGCTCTAAATTTGTGACACATGTGACATGTTTTTTTTACTAATTTTAAATTAATTATTTTTTAATCTATTTCATTTTATTTTTTATCTTATATGGTGTTTCACATTGTTACAAAAATATATTTCTACCAATTTTTAGTTTTAACATATAAGATCTTATATAATATGAGAAGGTTTTTTCTAACTTTCTCTGCCAATGCGATACTTGGCGCTCTAAATTTGTGACACAGGTGACATGTCTTTTTGCTAATTTTAAATCAAATAGTTTTTAATCTATTTCATTTTATTTTTATCTTATATGGTGTATAGTTTGTTTAAAAGTTTTTTTCACATTGTTACAAAAATATATTTCTACCAACTTTTACTTTTAACATATAAAATATTTCCTAATGAAAGTATATACCATATAACCTAAAATAAAACTACTAATCAAACCAATAAAAAAAAGTTTTTATACTTTTAAAGTAAAAACTAAAACCTAATACCAAATATATTCTAATATATTTTCAAAAATTAAATTGTATTCAATAATCACATTTATTGTATTAAAGACAAACTCAGATAAAATTAAATGTGTATTTAATATTTTACAAGTTACTGGTTGACTGTTTGTAAAACTTATGTACTAAAAGAAAATAAAAATAATATAATGGTATCAGAATATAATTACTTAATCACCCCATGAGATATCAGAAAACAATAGTTCCCAAAAATAATTTGAAGGTATTTATTTTTTAATAATTAGAAAATAGAGATAATATATAGAATCTAAAAAAAACAAAAAATTGACACACTTTTCTTTTCATGAATTTTATTCATAATTAAATTCGAGATATAGTATAAGATATTTCTTAAAGTTTTATGACATGAGTCATATTTTAATATGCATTATTCCAAGACAATTTATATTCAGAGTGATTACGAGATTAGAGAGTAATCACTGGAGCATATGGTAAATCGGGAATACACTTATTAATTATTCAAAATAATCATTGGTGATTCCTCTGTGTAAAACATATTGTCTACATTCATAATCTCATCTATATATAATAGCAAACCCACTTTTTTTGTCAAATTTTAATCCAACGCATGAGATTAGTTCTATTTTTAATCCAACGGTTTAAAATTATTAATCGTGTCTTTTCGTCGCACCCCATCTTTCAAAAATCACACCTCTTAGTCTTTGCATCTCTTTGTTGTACCTCCTGGTTTTTAAAATTATTAATCGTGTCTTTTCGTCGCACCCCCATCTTTCAAAAATCACACCTCTTAGTCTTTGCATCTCTTTGTTGTACCTCATGGTTTCAAAAATTATTAATCGTGTCTTTTCGTCGCACCCCCATCTTTTAAAAATCACACATCTTAGTCTTTGCATCTATTTGGTGTATCTCCTGGTCAAAAATCACATCCATTAATTTTTACACCTTTTAATTTCACACCTCTATGTGTTACACCCCTTTGTTGTACCTCCATATTTCACATTTATTAATTTTTACACCTTTACATTTCACACCTCTATGTCTTACACCTATTTGTTTATTATATATAAACTTTTCTTCACTAAATAAACAAGTTTCGGAAAATTATTTTCTGAGTACTAAAGAATTGTTTTATTGAAGTGTCTTTTTAACTTTCAAACATCAATCTCTAATTCAAGGTAATTTAATATTTTTGCTGTGAATGACCTGTAGTGTTTCTCGGTTAGATAATTATTATGTAGTCGACACTATTAAATTCATACACTAATCTTAGTTTTGTTAACTTTTAGTCTCTTCAAAATTTTTAGCCTTTCCGGTTTTCATGTTTTTGCATGGCTAATGTTATTAAGTATGTGTTCCATATTTTTTGCATGGCTAATGTTTTTGATTCTCAATGTGCAGATTTTATTTTTTGACTTTCTGGAAAAACCAAAACCAAGATACGAGAGGCATGATGATATGCAGTGATGCTAGAACTACGGATAAGCCAAAATTTTTTAACAAACACGGTATAATTAAAATAATCTATGATTATGAAACTTGTTTATTTTATGAACTCATTCAAATGTTGTGATATAAGGTCTCATATGAAGTATGAACAATCTCCCAACAAATAATTCAGGGTATAAAAAGTATTCTAATCTTTTAACAACTAAGACTTCGTTTAAATTTATTTAATTCCGACGGAACGACAATGAACGTAGTCTTAGAAAATAAGTATATATAATAATTTTTGTGTAAATTTTATTAGTTTTGAAGGGTATATAATGATTTGACTATTAATCCAGACCGTTATCATGAAGTTGGCTAGGCATTTACGTAATGCTAAATTGTTGGGTTTTCTTAATCATCTTTTAAATTGTCGAAATTTTCTCTATGTAATCCTATAAAAAAACTTACAGTAACAAATTGCTTAAAAAGATACAATATAGATACTCCCTCCGTCCCACAAAGATTGATGTTTTGGGATATTTTTTTTGTTCCATAAAGATTGATGTTTTGTAAACTTCAAGAAGTAATCATTAAAAATATTTAAAATTTTGAATTGTTATTGGTTTAAAATTAAATATATCCTTTTAGTCAAAAAATATATATATATATATATATATATATATTTAAACTTAGTAATCATTTTTTTCTTAAAATGTGTAATAATAGCAAACCACTTTTTGTGTCAACTTTTAATCCAACGGATGAGATTATTTCTCATTTAATCCAACGGTTTAAAATTACTAATCGTGTCTTTTCGTCGCACCCCCATCTTTCAAAAATCACACATCTTAATTTTTGCATCTCTTTGTTGTACCTCCTGGTTTCAAAAATCACATCCGTTGCAGATAATAATAGCAATCTGAAAAATGGAAGAACAGTCGCATCTTTTCATCGTGACTTTTCATTAAAAGAAATTTAGTTGCATATTTTCATCGTGACTTTTCATTAAAAAAATATGATTTAATTATTCTTTTGACAAAAAATTTATATGGTTGCGTCTCTTTAGAAAGTTGCATCAGTTGGATGTAGAGTTGTGTCTCTTACAAACAGTTGTGAATTTTGTATATAATATTAGCAATATGAATAAATACGAAGACTTTTGTATATAATATTAGCAATATGAATAAATGCGAATAATAGTTGCGTCTTTTCATCGTGACTTTTTATTAAAAAAATCGTGACTTTTCATTAAAAAAAAAAAATCAGTTGCATCTTTTCATCGTGACTTTTAATTAAAAAATTTTTATTTAATTATTCTTTTGACAAAAAAAATATGGTTGCGTCTCTTTAGAGAGTTGCATATGTTGAATGTAGAGTTGTGTCTTTTACAAACAGTTGAGATTTTTGTATATAATATTAGCCATATGAATAAATGCAAAGAACAATTGCATCTTTTCATCGTGACTTTTTATTCAAAAAATTGTGACTTTTTATTAAAAAAATTCAGTTGCATCTTTTCATCGTGACTTTTCATTAAAATAATATTATTTAATTATTCTTTGACAAAAAAATTATATGGTTGCGTCTCTTTAAAAAGTTTCATCTATTGAATGTAGAGTTGTGTCTTTTACATACAGTTATGTTTTTTACGAACAATTGTATCTATTCAAATGTTCACATCTTTAGCAATTATATATGTCTATTCAAATATGCATATCTTTAGTAATCTATATATTTTGTTCTTCTTTTGTAACAATTTCCAACTTTCCTTTGAGTTCAAATGTACATGTCTTTAGGATTATATATAGTTGTTCTTCTTTTGGGAAATTTTTAATTTTTTTTTTTAACATATGAGAATAGCAAGCTGAATAAATGCAAAAAACAATTGTGTCTTTTCATTATGACTTTCATAAAAATATTTATTTTTTATCTTTTCTGACAAAAAAATTATATTGTTGCGTCTTTTTGAAAAATTGTAAATGTATGTTAGCTGTAAAGTTGTGTCTCTTACGAACAGTTGTAATTTTTCTGAACAGTTGTGTCTATTCAAATGTTCACATCTTTAACTAAGTATAATTCTTCATAAATTATCTTTATTTATTAAAACATATTAAAAGAAATTATCCTAACTGTTTAATTGAAGCATTGAAACATTTGGTAAATTTAATATTTAAGATCACATCACTCGGAGAAACTCTGCATTCATTTACTAATCATGTAAGTGCAGTCCTATTTATGTGTAAGTTACTGAGAAAACATTGTTTTCATTTTTATATTAATATTTCAATTGTTCCAAATTTTTAATAATCAACCATTTGCAAGTAGTTTTTAAAATTACTAAATATATATTATTATAAGAATGAATTTTTTGTAAGGCTTATTGATTTAACTAAAGGTTTATGGATTTTTCTTAAAAATAAAGTTTTAAATTTTTAATGAAGTCATTTAGATTATAAATCTGTTTGTATTTTTTCACTCATAATTGTTTTTACCTTTCCAAAACACTAGATAAATAACCTACATCTTGTACGGAGAAAAATAAGTAGTACATACATTTAATTTTGGATTATCAATCTATATAATCTATTAGAATTGTCAAAATATTTAACGACTTTAGACTTTTTTTATATATCATATGTTTTGTCTACAAAGCACGATAGTTGTTTGTATTATATATTCATCTACAATTCCACCTCTATGTATATAAATATATTCATTTTTATTAATGTATATTATAAGTGAATTATAAGTGAAATGTGTGATAATTTTTGTTTATTTATATTTAAATTTGAGATTGATTGGTAATCTTCTTATTCTTAACACTGATTGTTTAAAAATTTTAAAAACCAGCGACTAAATATAGTGAGAGAGATGAAAAAAATCGACACTTGTATCGCTTAAATACATCGCCAAAAAAACCAGCAACAGAAACATGGTGCACTGATTCACAGAAGGTATTGATGGAAATGATTAAAAGAGAAAATTGCACTATAATTACAGTCGTTTGAAGATGTCGCTGAGACTCACAAACTTACAAGGCATATGTCTAAAAGAAATAAGGTTATTAATTTGATAAATTTTGATTTATTGATTTCGGAAATATAAATATGCAAACATATTCATTAATATAAATATGTAAACATATTCATTAATATAAATATGTAAACATATTCATTTATAAAAACAAATAAAGAAAGAAGAAAGAAATAGAATTAGAGAAAATAGAAAAATGGAGACTGAAGTAAAGAGAAACAAGCAAACAGATGATGAAAACAAATAAAGAAAAAAGAAAGAAATAAAATGCACTATAATTACAGTCGTTTGAAGGTGTCGCTGAGACTCACAAACGAACAAGGCATATGTCTAAAAGAAATAAGGTTATTAATTTGATAAATTTTTGATTTATTGATTTCGGAAATATAAATATGTAAACATATTAATTAATATAATTATGTAAACATATTCATTTATAAAAACAAATAAAGAAAGCAGAAAGAAATAAAATTAGAGAAAAAAGAAAAATGGAGACTGAAGTAAAGAGAAACAAGCAAACAGATGATGAAAACAAATAAAGAAAGAAGAAAGAAATAAAATTAGAGAAAACAGAAAAATGGAGACTGAAGTAAAGAGAAACAAGCAAACAGACGATGAAAACAAATAAAGAAAAAAGAAAGAAATAAAATTAGAGAAAAAAAAAATGGAGACTGAAGTAAAGAGAAACAAGCAAATAGATGATGAAAACAAATAAAGAAAGAAGAAAGAAATAAAATTAGAGAAAGCAGAAAAATGGAGAATGAAGTAAATAGAAACAAGCAAACAGATGATGAAAACAAATAAAGAAAAAAGAAAGAAATAAAATTAGAGAAAAAAGAAAAATGGAGACTGAAGTAAAGAGATACAAACAAACAGATGATGAAAACAAATAAAGAAAAAAGAAAGAAATAAAATTAGAGGAAGCAGAAAGATGGAGACTGAAGTAAAGAGGAACAAGCAAACAGATGATGAAAACAAATAATGAAAGAAGAAAGGAAGAAATTTAGAGCAAAAAAGAAAAATGGGGATTGAAATAAAGAGAAACAAGCAAACAGATGATAAATACAAATAAAGAAAGAAAAAAAAAAATAGAGAAAGCAGAAAAATGGAGACTGAAGTAAAGAGAAACAATCAAACAGATGATGAAAACAAATAAAGAAATAAGAAAGAAATAAAATTAGAGAAAAAAAGAAAAATGGTGACTAAAGTAAAGAGAAACAAGCAAACAGATGATGAAAACAAATAAAGAAAGAAAATTAGAGAAAACAAGAAAAATGGAGACTGAAGTAAAGAGAAACAAGCAAACAGATAATGAAAATAAATAATAAAGAAAGAAGAAAGAAATAAAATTAGAGAAAACAGAAAAAAAGAGATTGAAGTAAAGAGAAACAAGCAAACAGATGATGAAAACAAATAAAGAAAGAAGAAAGAAATAAAATTAGAGAAAAAAGAAAAATGGTGACTGAAGTAAAGAGAAACAAGCAAACAGAAAACAAATAAACAAAGAAGAAAGAAATAAAATTAGAGAAAACAGAAAAATGGAGACTGAAGTAAATAGAAACAAGCAAACAGATGATGAAAACAAATAAACAAAAAAGAAAGAAATAAAATTAGGGAAAAAAGAAAAATGGAGACTGAAGTAAAGAGATACAAACAAACAGATGATGAAAACAAATAAAGAAAAAAAAAAAAAAAAATTAGAGAAAGCAGAAAGATGGAGACTGAAGTAAAGAGAAACAAGCAAACAGATGATGAAAAAAAATAATGAAAGAAGAAAGGAAGAAAATTAGAGCAAAAAAAGAAAAATGGGGACTGCAATAAAGAGAAACAAGCAAACAGATTTAAAAACAAATAAAGAAAGAAGAAAGAAATAAAATTAGAGAAAGCAGAAAAATGGAGAATGAAGTAAAGAGAAACAAGCAAACAGATGATGAAAACAAATAAAGAAAGAAGAAAGAAATAAAATTAGAGAAAAAAGAAAAATGGTGACTGAAGTAAAGAGAAACAACCAAACAGATGATGAAAACAAATAAAGAAAGAAGAAAGAAAGAAAATTAGAGAAAAAAAGAAAAATGGAGACTGAAGTAAAGAGAAACAAGCAAACAGATTATGAAAATAAATAATAAAGAAAGAATAAATAAATAAAATTAGAGAAAACAGAAAAATGGAGAATGGAGTAAAGAGATACAAACAAACAGATGATGAAAACAAATAAAGAAATAAAATTAGAGAAAGCAGAAAAATGGAGACTGAAGTAAAGAGAAACAAGCAAACTGATGATGAAAACAAATAAAGAAAGAAGAAAGAAATAAAATTAGAGAAAAAAAAAATGGTGACAGAAGTAAAGAGAAACAAGCAAACAGATGATGAAAACAATTAAATAAAGAAGAAAGAAAGAAAATTAGAGAAAAAAAGAAAAATGGAGACTGAAGTAAAGAGAAAAAAGCAAACAGATCATGAAAATAAATAATAAAGAAAGAAGAAAGAAATAAAATTAGAGAAAACAGAAAAATGGAGATTGAAGTAAAGAGAAACAAACAAACAGATGATGAAAACAAATAAAGAAAGAAGAAAGAAATAAAATTAGAGAAAAAAAAGAAAAATGGTGACAGAAGTAAAGAGAAACAAACAAACAGATGATGAAAACAAATCAAGAAAAAAGAAAGAAATAAAATTAGAGAAAGAAGAAAAATGGAGACTGAAGTAAGAATGAACAAGCAGACAGATGATGAAAACAAATAATGAAAGAAGAAAGAAAGAAAATTAGAGAAAAAAAAGAAAAGTTGGGACTGAAGTAAAGAGAAACAAGGAAACAGGTGAGAGATGATGAAAACAAATAAAGAAAGAAGAAAGAAATAAAATTAGAGAAAAAAAAATGGAGACCAAAGTAAAGAGAAACAAACAAGCAGATGATGAAAACAAATAAAGAAAGAAGAAAGAAATAAAATTAGAAAAAAAGAAAAATGGAGACTGAAGTAAAGAGAAACAAGCAAACAGATGATGAAAACAAATAAAGAAAGAATAAAGAAATAAAATTAAAGAAAACAGAAAAATGGAGACTGAAGTAAAGAGAAACAAGCAAACAGACGATGAAAACAAATAAAGAAATAAAAAAGAAATAAAATTATAGAAAGCAGAAAAATAGAGACTAAAGTAAAGAGAAACAAGCAAACAGATGATGAAAACAAATAAAGAAAGAAGAAAGAAATAAAATTAGAGAAAGCAGAAAAATGGAGACTAAAGTTAAGAGGAACAAACAAACAGATGATGAAAACAAATAATGAAAGAAGAAAGAAAGAAAATTAAAGCAAAAAAGAAAAATGGGGACTGAAGTAAAAAGAAACAAGCAAAGAGATGATGAAAACAAATAAAGAAAGAAGAAAGAAATAAAATTAGAGAAAAAAGAAAAATGGAGACTGAAATAAAGAGAAACAAGCAAACAGATGATAAAAACAATTAAAGAAAGAAGAAAGAAATAAAATTAGAGAAAGTAGAAAAACGGAGACTGAAGTAAAGAGGAACAAGCAAACAGATGATGAAAACAAATAAAGAAAGAAGAAAGAAAGAAAATTAGAGAAATAAGAAAAATGGTGACTGAAGTAAAGAGAAACAAGCAAACAGATGATGAAAACAAATAAAGAAAAAAGAAAGAAATAAAATTAGAGAAAAAAAGAAAAATGGAGACTGAAGTAAAGAGAAACAAGCAAAGAGATGATGAAAACAAATAAAGAAAGAAGAAAAAAATGAAATTAAAGAAAACAGAAAAATGGAGACTGAAATAAAGAAAAACAAGCAAACAGATTATGAAAACGAATAAAGAAAGAAGAAAGAAATAAAATTATAGAAAGCAGAAAAATGGAGACTGAAGTAAAAAAAACAAGCAAACAGATGATGAAAACAAATAAATAAAGAAGAAATAAATAAAATTAGAGAAAGCAGAAAAAATGGAGACTAAAGTAAAGAGAAACAAGCAAACAAATGACGAAAACAAATAAAGAAAGAAGAATGAAATAAAATTAGAGACAACAGAAAAATGGAGACTGAAGTAAAGAGAAACAAGCAAATAGATGATGAAAACAAATAAAGAAAGAAGAAAGAAATAAAATTAGAGAAAGCAGAAAAATGGAGACTGAAGTAAAGAGAAACAAACAAACAGATGAAAACAAATAAAGAAAGAGGAAATAAATAAAATTAGAGAAAAAAGAAAAATGGTGACTGAAGTAAAGAGAAACAAGCAAACAGATGATAAAAACAAATAAAGAAAGAAAAATTATTATAATACAAAATTCAGGTTTCAGAAGTTTTAGTTTATTGATTGGTTGGAGAGTTCATTTTTTATGACTAAAAGAACACATTTTCAGCATTCGTATAGAGTTTCTATTCACAAAAAATTTGTTAGGAGGCTAATTGAAGTAATTCAAACCGTACCAACATATTGAGGAGTCAAAAGAAAATCAAATATTAAGATTGAGTTAAAGAATATATAAAGTTGTAAAATCACTTGCACTTGCAAAAAGATCAATATTTATCTATTATTTTACTTTACAATTGAGACTAAAACATAATTTTATTTATTTATTTTCACGGTTACTGACTTCATAATAATTTTCTGATTATAGAGATCTAGCAAATCATCATATAAGTCTTGATTGCATCCATATATTTAAGCTTTAGAAAAGATGTAGGGAAAGATGAGACTTATCTGGTAATAGCAAACTATTTTTGTTTTATCTGGTCTCTACACAAATCTCATCTGTGCTAAGACTATCTCCAATATATATAATTTTTTCAATATATTACTCTATTTTTGACTCTAAAATAGAATTAGTGTAAAAAAAAATAAGTTGAATATAGAGTGATCCTAGCATTTACTCTAATTTAGAGTAAGATATATAGTAGTGTTGGAGTCAATGTTACTCTATAATAGAGTATTGACTTTAAAATAGAATGTGGTTGGAGATGCTATAAGAACCTAACAATTAATCACAAAACAATAAAATTAAAAACAAAAGAACTTTGAGGGATTTAATTACTTTAATCAAAAGTATTTATGATATATATGTTTTGTTTTATTTATTTTGCGTCAAAACATTAAAACCCATATATATAAAGGAACACATAGTAAACATAGTAAAAATAAACTTTTCACAAAAAAATCATTTCAAAACTATATTTCTAAATTTGATATATATTATAATTAATTAAAAATTAAATAGCGAGCCTATTTCTAGTAAATAATACGATTGCTGAGTTGGGCAAATATATGTTGGAGGATTTCACAAGCTCATCACGTAAAGGAGCAATGAAACGGTGAGACTTATCTTGGCCGAGTCTGCTCAATAAATAGAGCCAAAAACAAATGTCGATCAGCCTAATAAAGCTATATGTGTTACAGCTTAAACATTGGCAGTTCTGTTAAGTTGAACAAAATATTAAATATTTCATTTTTATCATATGTAACCATCTATTTGTTTCTGGCATAAAAAACGTTAGTTAGTTCCTTTTTTTATTTAGGAAAATTAAATAATTTTTTAACAGCTTTGGTTTCAAGTAAAGCTACCACACTTACATATACAATAATGTCAGTTGTCAAATTACTATAATTCTAGAAGCGCGTTTTAATATAATTTGTATAAGCGCTTTACCATTGCATTCTTTATAGCTTATATAGGGTTTGATTGGTAATCTCGTTTGAACATAGCGTTTAAGAATTTTTTTTTATATCGTTGTAAAGAAGATGGTTAGAAATAGTAGTAGAGAAGGTGATTAGAACCAGCGGTAAAATAGTTAAAGTTGGTAACAAACGGTTTAATAGCCACATAATATTACAAACGTTTACTTGTTGATTTATCTATTGTTGAACTACCAAATAAATTTACAGGCTTCTTTTTAATGCGGTAGTAGCCAAGGGATATCACACGTCCAAAATGACATTGTTTTCTGAAAAGCACATCGTCCATTACTAATAATTACGTGAAGAATTGACCTTGCTTGCATATATAACATTCATCCATCGCAAGTCAAGACTCTGTTTGTGAGCTTTGGTGACTAACTTAACATTTGTGGCCAATCCAAGAGTTTGAAGAAATCGAATGAAGTACCAAGTAATGTCGAGTTGCCACCACTCAAGTCCATGTCTCGCTGAGAACTCGAACGCATGATGGTTATTGTGCCAGCTCTCCCCTAGTGTTATTACCGCAAGCCACCTCCAATCCAATTATTTTGTGAATATATTAGATACTTTAGTTGCAATTCAAAAATTAACTATAAAAATAGAATATATTGTAATTCGTTTTTATTAAAAACTACCAATTGTTCTTGGAGAGATCTCCGGTTTTCCATGGCTGAGTTCCCCAAGTATGCGAAGCTGCGGTCATCAGAAATGTTGAATGTAACACGAATACATTTCTAACTCCCTGCCACATAAAGTTCAAATTAAGACATAAGAATTACGTACACTTTTTATAAAAGATTAAGAAAAAAATGACAAAACCAAAGGGTTAATTACCATTCCCCATACGAGAAAAGGAACGCCACCTAAGAAGTAAAGGAGAAAGGAAAGTCCAAGGTTGTTCAAAACCCATGTTCTTTGTAGAAACCTATATTAAGGTTGTCTGCCCAAATCTGCTGCGTTCTCTTCTCCTCCACACTGTGTATATAACACATGATTAAGGTTTACTCCGTACTAGAAGAAGTGTCAAAGATCCAGGGGAAGTAACTGAATCAAAAGCCATGGAGAGGAGTATGTGGATCACGGTTTGTATCAGTGTATTGGTGATGGTAACCATGGTTGCTCACCCACTCTATTGGATCCCCCTATATACATATAACATATTCAACTTAATATTAAGATATGCTCATCAAACCTCAAGTTTTATTTCTTTATTAATTATATGTATATAGTTACTTGTTTTTTTGTTTTTCAAACCTGAAAAGCAAGTGTACCACACCACGCAAAGAGATACTCTAGCCATTTAGGCAGAGTGAAACTCCGGTGTGATAGATTTCGGTGATATGACAACGTGATTCCAATTTCAGCTATGAAGCTTAGACCGACCGCTACTTGAAAAGCCCGCCAGTTCAAGTGGAAATGTGCAAAGAGGCTGACGAAATGAACACCAAAGATCCCTATTGCTCTACTCACAAGTCACATCCCTAGAGTTCCATTTCCTTTCCCAAAGAGCTCTCCGTTGTCTCACAACCTCTGGATATAATATTCTTCGGTTGCTTTCCTCATTCTTTTCTGTTGTATCTTTTGGTATATCCTCCGCGATGAAGTTGGATTTTTGGTGAGAAACAACTAGTCTTTTGGGAAAAGGGAAGTTTGAGTTAGGTTTATCGTAAGAAGCGAAGAGAATATTGTTAGGGTTATGTTTTGATTGTTGTCCTCGAAAAGGTTTAAGGTGAAGAAAAAGGAGAGAGTGGTTTGAGTGACATAGATTGAGAAACCATTGTGTAAGTGTGAAGTGTGAAACAATATCGTAGCCCTTTTAAATAAGTTTAGAGAACTCGAAGAAATCTAGACATGATTGCTGTGGAAGAGTGTAGAGTGATCGAGAGAAAAAGTGGAACTATAAAGAAACAGTATGATGAGAAAATAAACTTGTGACTTTTCTTCAAATAGACAAATATCATTATCGTATGGTTTTAGTCAAGATCAACAGAGACTTGATGTTGATTTAATGTTAGTGTTGGAAATTAAACTAATTGTCTCGTCTAATTGCCGGTCGTCGATTTGATCTGATTAAAATGGAGAATGGAATCAACGCTAATCTCCAAATCGAGAGCGTTAACGTGAACCAAACGTAATGATGTGAGTCATATAATATGACGCATAGAATTATATAGTACGATTGCTGACGTGGGCGATACATGTTGCTACTGGTATATGCAGATGCAGTATGTGAAATTGTGACAGCTTAATAAGCATTGGCATTTCTTTAAAATCGAGAAAAAATTATATCTTTCCCTTTTTTAGTCCTTTTTTTACTTTAAACATCCTTTCATTTTTAGTAAATGTAACCATTTGTTTGTTTGTGCAAAATAAAATAAAAACTGTTAGTTAGTTTGTTTTTATTTGAGAAAAATAAAAGAAAAAAAATTAACAGTTTCGGTTTAAAGTAAGTTGTGATACTTGACATGTATTTCTGAGAGGGGCGAACACGAACGTACGATCGAAAACACACACGCACAAAAATGAGGGATCTTGACAACAACAACAACAACGTCGTCAAAACCATAGCTCGATGGTGTCTTCTTTTACAAGCCATCATGATGATCTCTTCTAACGCCTTGGTTCTTAATGGACCCGGCTACGTAAACATGAACATAACAATCCGTAACGCAATGAAAGGATTAAACCGAGCAGATCGATATATATAAGCCAAACCTGAAAAGCCAGAAGGCCACCATAAGAAAATAGATACTCAAGCCATTTCGGCAGATCGAAACTTCGGTGAGAAAGGTTCCTATGATAAGACAAGGTGATGCAGACTCCATTGATGTAAACGAGCCAAGGGAAAACCCAAAAAGCCGCCCAATTGAAGTGAAATGGAGCCAGGAGGCTCAGCATGCAAATGTACCCCACCGACTACGACTAACTTGACAACGTCCCAAGAAGTCCAACTCGTTTCCCAAAATTCCCTCTTCTTTCTCACCACCACAACCTCCGACAAGGGTATTTTCCAGGAGCTCTCGACCTGATCCTGTGCACCATGAACTGCCACGAACGTGCGTTTCCAGTGAGCCACGGACCCTCCTCGTTTGGACAAATAAGAGTTTGTTGAGTTATGTGTTATAAGTTTGAACAAGGCATTGTTATTTCTTCGGTTATATTGTTTAACAAATGGTGGAAAATGAGAAAGCTGTTTGAGAGTTGTAGAGAGAGACCACCATGTCGTAAAAGTGATGCCTTTGTATGCATACCCAATGTGCTATTATCAGTGTTCAAAAAAAGCGGTCTAGGCGGCCGCCTAGGCGCCGTCTAGGCGCTAGACGCTCAACAGACGCCTAGATAACCGCTTAAAATTACATTAATTTAATTTTAATATTTATTTTTGATTTTAACTACATATATTTAAATTATTAAGTTTTGTATCTATATACATAATTATAAATGTTTATATATTGTTAATATAACTTAAATAAATGTATTTTCTTACTTTTGTTTATAATTTTTATTTTTTTTTTATCTTTCTAACATATATTTGTACATAATTTTATATATATATATATATAATGTTTTATGTTGTAAACGCCTAAACTGCCTAAAAATCGTCTAGACTTCAATTAGGTGTTTTAGGCGTTAAGTGCTGGATCACCGTCCAGATACCGCCTAGCGCTTTATTGAACACTGGCTATTATATAGATAGTATATGGCAGTTTAATGACATTTTGATTTTGGGTCCAACTGGTTATTTTTTTATATAAAAAAAAAAGTAAAGATTGGATTCAGTATATCATTCCTTTTGGTTCAAAAATAAAAACATCATTATTTTGGTAATTTGCTTAATTATGGAATTCTATAACTATTATCGTTTCAAAAATGAAAACTGAACTATTTTCAATACAAAAACATCCGCATCTTTTTCATATGGCATTCATCATTCTGATTGATTTTAGTTTATATTTTTTGGGGGTATTTTTAGTTTTTACCATTTGCGGCTGTAAAAGAAAAACAGATACGTTGTGGTGACTGATGGCATGTCTCGCTCAGGTAGTAAGTAACAGCTGGTGAGTTTAAAGTAAATGCAAAATTTAATGAACAAACAAAGTAGTACAAGTGACCAATCACAAGTACGTGGTGATTCTGACTGACCAAGTAGACAAATACGAACCAATAACAGACGGAGACAACACAAGCGTCAAATACCAGCTGGCAAATAATGGCAAATCTATAATTTCTAATAAACTATTAGAGTTCAAGATCGATCCAGACGTTTTCCCACAAAATAGTTTTCCACGTACTGATTGAGTTATTGTGATATTTCCGATTTTTTCGTTATTGTACATTATTTCTGTTCGTATCCTAAGGGAGTTATTAAATGTTATGAATGTCTCATATTAAACGTTTTCACTTAGGGTATTTCTCATAATGGTAATACGATTGCTGAGTTAGGCAAATATATGTTGGAGGATTTCACAAGCGCATCACGTAAGGGAGCATATATATAAAACGGTGAGACTCATGAGTACTGGGCCGAGTCTGCTCAATAAATAGAGCCAAAAACAAATTTCGAACTATAAAGAAACTGTATGATGAAAAAATAAACTTGTGACTTTTCTTCAAAGACTCATTATCGTAGTAATCAAAATAAGCTTTTGTATATATATATATATATGATTTTAGTCAAGGTCAACGGAGATTTGATGTTGATTTGATGGTAGTGTTGGAAATTAAACTAAATTGGCTCTTCTAATTGCCGGTCGTCGATTTGATATGATTAAAAGGGAGAATGGAATCAACCCTAGTCTCCAAATCGAGCGTTAACGTGAACCATACGTAATGATATGAGTCAAATGAATATGACGCATAGAAATAGTACGACAGCTGACGTGGTCGATACATGTTCGACTGAGTCTGCTACAAAAAGCTTGCTCAATTAACATTAAACACACACGCCGAAAAACAAATTTTTGTTTACAAATTTTAAATCAACTAATAAAGCTATATGCGGTATGTGACAGCTTAAGCATTGGCATTTCTGTAAAATCGAGCAAAAATCATACTATCTTTCACTTTTACTTCTGTTTTTTTTCAAACATCCTTTCATTTTTAGTATATGTAACCATTTATTTGTTTGTGGCAAAATTAAAAAAAAAAAACAAAAAATGTTAGTTAATTTGTTTTTGTTTGAGAAAATAAAAGAACAGAAAATAACAGCTTCGGTTTCAAGTAAGCTATGATACTTGACATATATTTCTGAGAGAGGGGCGAACACGAACGATCGAAAAAAAAAACACAAAAATGAGGGATCTTGACAACAACAACGTCGTCAAAACCATAGCTCGATGGTGTCTTCTTTTACAAGCCATCATGATGATCTCTTCTAACGCCTTGGTTCTTAATGGACCCGGCTACGTAAACATGAACATAACAATCCGTAACGCAATGAAAGGATTAAACCGCCCGGAGATCGTCTATCGATGCCAGTCTAAACACAAAGACTACGGTTGGCATCGAGCTTCAAAGCCAGGAGCTCAATTTTCAATACCAATCATCCTCATATATGGCGAAAGCAAAATACCGTCGATTCACATCTGCCATATCCGGTCTGTCTTAGGAAAAGCCACACTCGTGATCCAAAACACCTATCTTGATGCTCAGATGTGCCCTCATTCGTCATGTGCTCACGTGGCAACCCCAAAAGGGATCATGTTTAAAGGCCCAGAAAGGGATTTCAAAACCATATTCCCAAGGCTCGTACCAGTTGAGTATCTAGAATTGCCGTGGACACCTTGGCCAAGCAGAACGTGAATCTTTTTCATCCTTTTTCTTTGCTTCTTGTATTGAATGTAATTATAGATATTTAAAAATTCATAATCAGTTTGTCACATTACAATCTCTTGCACAGATATATATCACAAAACCCTTTTTTTTCTTAATCTTCATAGCTTCAATTTTACCGACAGTTCTAATTCCGCAGTTTCAAGATCAGTCGCTGGTCAACGCCATTCTTTTTTTCTGAGCTTCCGATGGGAGCTTGACATCAGTTGCTAAACCGATGGCTTGGAGAAACCTAACGACGTACCAAGTCATATCAAGTTGCCACCATTCTAAGCCGTGTCGTGCTGAGAACTCAAAAGCATGGTGATTGTTGTGCCATCCTTCCCCAAAAGCTAGAGCTGCTACCCACCTGAGAAGTTATAATTCCGAGTTTCTTTTTAGTAGATCGTAAGATGCATCGAGTGATTAAGGAGTGATAGAGAATGAGTTTTAGTACCAGTTGTTCTTAGACAAATCACCGGTGTTCCATGCTTGTCTCCCCCATACATGACAAGCTGAGTTTACCAGCCAAGTTATATGATATACCCATACTATTCTTACACCCTGCACAACCCAACAGAGAAAAAAAGGATTAGAGACACTATGGTAGGAAAAATAAAATCAGAAACTATGGCTGTGTTAGAATAGTTAAAATCAAGCTTGTTCAGCTTTCTTTTTTTTCCTTTCGTTCCGTTTACGAAATTGCTAAAACTGTCAATCTAGTTTCACTTTTAGCATGCAAATGTTGTTTATTTTCAAAATACAAGCAAATAAAATTTAGTCCATTCACGAGAAGGGCATGAACCACAGATCTTTCTTACAAGAAAGATAAGATATTTACTTGTGGTTCTGTTTTGTTCAACTAAACACAACTTGCGTGCTTAAGGTCAATAATCTAAGTTTACACTAAATGACAAGAAAACGCAAGCTGTTTAGAAATCAGGTGAGGAGATTTGGCCCAGCAAATTGATAGCTACACATAAAACTGGTGGATTTATTTAGGATTCCCCGAGCTAAAACAAGTCATAATCCTATAGCTAGTTCTGGAAATGAACAGTGATAGAAATTGAAATGTAAGATTAGACACAGAACATACCATTCCCCAAACAATGAATGGAAAGCCACCCATTGCATACAGAGCAACCGCTAAAGCCACCGGATGAAAAATGTAGGTGTCTCGAAGGAATTGATAAAATGGCTGCTTCTCCAAATCCCCAACATTATTAGGCTCTCCACACTTTAAACATCAAAAGACAGAAACAGAGTTTTCAATCACTAGAAACCAATTAAGTAAGACCAATTTTAACATGATAAAGAAAAAGCAAACTGTTACCCTTTGTGTGATTGTATTGGTATCAAACATCCAATTCATGTGACTGAACCAGAATCCATCAAGTGGGCTATGAGGATCTCTGTCTGAATCACAGAACTGATGATGGTACCTATGTGTACTCACCCAATCAATTGGGTTCCCCTGAAGAAACAACAAACAACATCAATTACAGAACTTGGGGTCAAAATCAATCAGCTTTACACATACAAAACTACATTCTATCATCAAATCAAATCACCTGAAGAGCTTGTGCACCACAATAAGCAAACAAGTACTCAAGCCATTTGGGAAGCTTGAAGGCTTTATGAGAAAGATTCCTATGGAAAGACAAAGTAATACCCAGAAGACCTGTAACGATATAAAGCCCAAAAGCAACCCAAACAGCTCTCCAATTAAACTGAAACGGAGCCAATAGACTAAGCAAATGCATAGACAAAACAACAGCAACAGCTCCAAAGTCCATAGCTTTCCACTCTCTCTCCCACCAATGTACTTTCTCCTTCTTCTTCACCAACACATCTGATAGCATTATCCTCCTGTAATCTCCATCCGCCGCCGCTTCCGTTGCTGCAGCACCCGAGGCGACATCTCTCTTCAGACCCTTTTCAGAGAATGCGGCAACGAGACTAGGGAGCTTGAAAGGTGCAAGCTTTTGGTGGTGGGTGAATGAGATTCTTGTGAAATTCAATGACGACGGTGTTGTTGATGTGTGTAGAGTTCGCGGAGATGAACAGAGGAAAACGGGCTTAGGCTTCGTTAGAAGAGAAGCCATTGTTGATGTGATAGCCTCAGAGAAGAGAAGAAGACTTAAACCCTACGTTTATATGGCCTACTATATATGTTAATATGTGTGCGTGTATAAATTAGGGTCGGTCTTTTTTTCTATGCTTCACAACACAAGTAGTAGTAGCATTTGTTATATTGACAGAGACGTGCAAAGATCTGATCTTTTTGCGATTCATGGACTACATTGCGGTTAGATATTCAGAGAGAGAAAGGATAAGATGGTCTAGGGATTTGGATTGCCAATTTGGGGCAGTTATCTCCAATGCGGATCCTCCCTACAAATTTTCTAGCTTTCTTGCTGAAAAGCCCTTGAACTTCTTGGAAACTTAAGAAATCGCCCCAATTTCTTAGCAGTGAAAACACAACCCAAAATTGGGAAATTGAGGGCTTATTTTGATTTTGGGCCCATTTTCCTTTATCCATTAAAGAAAATCTCAAGAGTGAGAGGGAGATGTTCCCATAGAGAGTCATAGACCATTTACAATTCAAATTTGATATTTGTCTCTATGATACTTCAGTCTTTGTTTTTATGTGTAAGAAAAAAAAATCTTAGCAGATATTTTGAATTTGTGGTGTGGTATCAAAAACCCCTTATCTTGAAGCCATATATCAATAATTACTCCCATATTTTCTCCTTCCTTCATCCCTAAACAAAAAAAAAAAAAAGTTTTTCATCAGATCGGTTTCCATGGCTGCTGCCGCTAACACTGCCGCCATTTTCGCGTCTCCTTCACAGCCTTTATCCTCTAAACGCAATTTTTGTTAGTAACGTTACTAATTTTTTTTATTGGTTTATATACTAATATGCTTTATAGTTTAATATCATGAAAATTTTGAATAAATACAGTGTATGGTTCAACGATTGGTCCAATACAAAAGAGATTTCCAAAGAAGAAACTTGATCTGCAAGTAAAAGCTGCTGCCACGACTCTTGCCCCCCTCGAAGAGATCAAAGAGTCTGTCTTTACTCTTTAATTTAGTTCTTCTTGTTACTTGGCCAATATATAACTATATGAATGTAATTATTAATAATATATCATGGTTGATTATTTATGGTAGATATAAGCTTCCTTCATGGGCCATGTTCGAGATGGGTACTGCTCCAGTGTACTGGAAAACCATGAATGGTCTTCCTCCAACCGCGGTAAGTTTCTCTAGCCATTTCCCAATGCTAAGATTAGAGTTAAGGCTCTTTAAACAAACTTCTAATCAAACTTTTTTGGTTTAGGGTGAAAAGTTGAAACTATTCTATAATCCAGCGGCAAGCAAACTCACTCTTAACGAAGACTATGGGGTTGCTTTTAACGGTCAGTTTCTCATAAAACATATAATTAAGTTGTTAAGAGGCTATATAGACCAGTCCAATTAGGGACTAACAAAAACTGAAAAGGAAAAGTGAGCTGACTACTTAATGGTGCAGGAGGATTTAACCAACCAATCATGTGTGGTGGGGAGCCAAGAGCAATGCTAAAGAAAGATCGAGGCAAAGCTGATTCGCCAATTTACACTATGCAGATTTGCATTCCTAAGCATGGTTCGTTTTTCTTTTATAATGAAAATTAAAGTATTTCTTTCTATTTATAAGTTATATTTATATGTGGTTTTTTCATCTTTTGTATGAATCATTCATTACCAGCTGTGAATTTAATATTCTCGTTCACCAACGGTGTCGATTGGGACGGTCCATACAAGCTTCAGTTTCAAGTCCCCAAGCGATGGCAAAACAAACCTATTGAGTTCTTCAATGAGGTATTTAATAAATTTCTTTCGATTTAATTTGTTTTGCTTAGTCATATATATATGCACAACTTATGATTTATCAATTGGTGCAAAAAGGGTCTAGCCAACGAGTTGAGCCAAGATGGAGCCTGTGAGAGAGCAATATTTCCTGACTCGAACGTTGTTGCCACACGTTGCACAATGATCGCCAACTTGACGGTCGAAGGAGTAAGTTCTCACCAATCCATATATTATAAATATATTTAAAAAGTCTGAATACACTAAATTTTAAAATGTATGAATAAATTTCAGGGAGATAGATGCAATCTGGATCTGGTTCCTGGGTGCATGGATACAAATTCTGAACATTTCAACCCATACGCTAATGTTGATGATGGCTCTTGTCCCCTTGAGTTATCCGATTCTGATGAATAGAACTAATTCTTATTTATGTAAATATAGACACACATATGTTAGTATTTGTATACAAAAATGTCACTTGTCGATTTTTAGTATTATCTTTTAAGAGCTTTACAATTATAATAATTTTAGCCATAGAATATTACAAAATTTTCACTTGTTGATTTATAGTTTAACTACCAAATTAATTTAAAGACTTTTGTTTTTTTGTCAAAAATTAAAAACTTTTGTATTGGAGAACTTTTCAACAAATGAAAACATTGAATAAATACTATAGAAAAGTTTAGATCAGAGCACGTGAAAAACTTTCTCTATAAGCGGTGGTACTAGGGTTTCGAGTCTCAATGAACAGGATGCTACTATGATGGATATTGGGGACAAAGATCGTCCTCTGGGGGACCCTCCAGATGAGATTGGTGCGTAGGTGAAGAAAGTTACTGATGGAGTGGGAGGAAGACGGCTAACACCGGAAACCTAAATGGATGATAAGTTTGTATCAGAGAGGTTGCAACTGACGTTCCCTGATGGTGTGAATGGTGAACCAGTAGTAACGATAAGAGAGGAGGTGCTGGAAGTGATGAAGGATCTTTGGAAGCAATGTATCATTGTGAAAGTGTTGGGGAGAATATTGCTATTTCTGCATTGAGCAGGAAACTCATGGAGGTGTGGAAACCTAAAGGGGGGATGTATGTGATGGATCTGCCTCGACACTTCTTCATGATTCGCTTTGATCTAGAGGATGAGTATCTGGCAGCGTTGACGGGGGACCCTTGAGAGTGTTTGGCAGCTATTTGATGATGCAACGTTGGTCGCTGGAGTTTGATCCCTTATGGGATGACATAGTAACTACGCCAGTTTGGGTTCGTTTGTCCAATATTCCGGTGCATTTCTATCATCGAGCTATTCTTCTTGGGGTTGCGGGTGGTTTGGGAAAGCCGGTTCGAGTTGATTTGACCACGTTGAATTTTAACAGAGCACGTTTTGCTCGCATCTGCGTGGAAGTAAATTTATCCCAACCTCTCAAAGGTTCGTTTATGATCAATGGTGAGAGATATTTCGTGGTTTATGAGGGTTTGTCAAACATATGTTCTGGTTGTGGTGTCTATGGTCACTTGGTGCATAATTGTCCACAGCGGGTGGTGGAAAGAGTGGTCGAGCAACCTGCAGTGGTAAAACAGACTGCACCCATAGCGTCTGAACAGGGGGGATGGATTTACCATGGTTAGACGTAATGGAAGGCAAAATGCATCCCTACCGGCTGATGGTGGACCCTCGGCGGGCGGGAGCTCCGGTAGAAATCTTCAAGATATCTCTAGCTCCGTGAATATGAAAAGAATTGGTACGTCCAACAGATTCACAGGTTTGACAGAAGATACGAATCTCGTGGGAATAAGGGAAGTTACCAATTCTGTTAGTGAGAATAAATATAATGAGAGTATTCAGCGGGATATGAATATTGGAAAGAGAATCTTTCAAAGCAATGCAAGAAACCTAGAAGGTGGAGATCATGAGGGTGGGAGTAGGTCTCGAGAATTGTTGACAAACCAACGGGCTGGGGGAAATAAAGTTAGTGGGCATAATGGGCCAAGGATTAAAAAGAAGGTTTCAAATAGACCCACGAGGGGACTTGTGTTTGGTCTAACTCAGCTTGAGGGAGGTTTGCCAACAACGGGGAAACGACTGCGTATTGAGGAGGGTTCCATGGGACAATGGGGAGGTGCATTCACACCGGAAAGGAATGATCGAAGTGCACACTATCTCTCGGGTCAAAGATTGCAGAGAGACACTACGTTGTCGACGGAGGCATTGGTGGGTCGGATTGATGGTCTGCCGGTGGTGGGTTATATGGCGGTGGTGGCTTAATGGTTTACCCCGGTAGTTCGATATATCTGCAAAAAGGACATGATGGATTGTCTTTCCTGGAATTGTGGGGGGGGGGGGGCGAATAAACCCAATTTTCGAAGGTCGATTAGGTACATGATGAAGAAGTTTCATGTTGATATCCTTTCTTTGTTTGAAACACATGCGACTGGAGACAAAGAAAGTTGGATATGCCAGAATTTGGGCTTCGATAACTCCTTCCATGTTGATGCGATGGGGCAAAGCGGAGGGATTTGGTTATTGTGGAGGTCAACAGTGGGTTTTGTCTCAGTTGTTGTTTCGACGGACCAGTTTATTCATGCGACTGTCGAGATGAATATGGAAAAGGTTAACTTGATTGTGGTATATGCGGCTCCCTGCGTCACTCAAAGAAGTGGACTGTGGGGAAGTCTCAAGTCATTTATTGAAAGAGTGGATGGACCTTTAATGGTTGGTGGGGATTTTAACACAATCTTGAGGTTGGATGAGAGGACATGTGGTAATGGCCACTTGTCTCCGGATTCATTGGCGTTTGGCGAGTGGATGAATGATCTTACATTGATCGATATGGAATTTAGAGATAGTCGTTTTACCTGGCATAGGGGAAGGTCTGAGCAATCTTATATTGCCAATAAGTTAGATCGGATCTTGTGTTGTCCCCATGCTTGGTTAAAATGGCAGGAATCTGTGGTCACTCATCTGCCAGTGTTTGCATTGGATTATGCACCTATGTACCTGCAGTTGTGTCCGGTAAGTAGAGGAGATCCAAAGCAAAGACCGTTTCGTTTGAGGCGGCTTGGTTAAAGCATGAGGGGTTTCAGGAGTTGTTGTCTAACTCTTGGAATAATCAGCTAACTACTCCTGCGGCTTTGAGTGGTTTACGGGATAAATTGAAGCGCTGGAACCGTGAAATTTTTGGGGATGTTAAAAAATGGAAGGCAGAGTTAACATCAAAGATTGGTTTGGTTCAAGATTTGTTGAAAGTGGCTCCAACTGATGAATTGTTGAGGAGGAGGAGTTGATTTGTGAATTGGATAGAGTTCTCGAGTAGGAAGAACTAATTTGGTTTTCAGAAGTCACGTGAAAAATGGATTGTGGAGGGGGATAGAAACACGAAATACTTTCATACGTCAACAATCATATGTCGGAGACGTAACCGTATTGAGAGTTTGAAGAATGATGCAGGTGTTTGGATATCTACTACACAAGAATTGGAGGACCTTGAAATTGCATATTATCAGAGACTCTACTCCTTGGTGGATGTGGATGAGGTTGTAGAGAGTTTCCTTCTCTTCCAAATACGGAGCAGAATTCTTTGGCCAGATCATTTACAAAATGGGAAGTGAAAGTAGCGATGAGAGCCATGGGGAACTACAAAGCGCCGGGTTCTGATGGATACCAACCAGTGTTCTACCAGGAGTGTTGGGACGTGGTAGGAGGGTCTGTAACACGCTTTGTGTTGGATGTCTTTGCCACTAATATTCTGCCGGAAGATACGAATGATGCGTTGGTTGTTTTAATTGCCAATGTTGTGAGACAATAATGCAATTCAGACCAATTAGTTTATGTAATGAGTTGTTTAAAACAATTACTAAAACTATGGTCCTGCGACTGAAACGGGTTATGACCAATCTTATCGGACATGCTTAGTCGAGCTTCATCCCGGGAAGATTGGGCACTAATAACATATTAGGGGTGCAGGAGGCGGTTTTTCTCGATGAGGAGAAAAAAGGACGCAAAGGTTGGATGTTGTTGAAGCTTGACTTGGAAAAAGCATATGATCGTATTCGGTGGGACTTCCTTGCAGACACTCTCCTCGCTGCAGGTTTGCCGGATAGTTAGAGGAGTTGGATAATGTCGTGTGTCACGGGACCTTCTATGACACTATTATGGAACAGGGAGAAGACAACACCTTTCAAGCCTGCACGAGGACTGAGACAGGGGGATCCCCTATCCCCTTATCTATTTGTGTTGTGTCTCGAAATTTTGTGCCATCAGATCGAGCTCTCTATTGTGGCAAAAGAGTGGAAACCAACATGTTTATCTCGAAGTGGACCAAAGCTTTCTCATATCTATTTCGCAGACGACCTCATCTTGTTTGCGGAGGCGTTGGTGGCCCAAATCCGAGTAATCTGGCGAGTACTCAAGAGGTTTTGTGTTGCATCGGGTTAGAAGGTGAGACTGGAGAAGTCGAATATCTTCTTTTCTAAGAATGTTAGCCGCAACCTTGCTCAACAGATTAGCAATGAAAGCGGGATTAATGCTACACGAGAGCTGAGAAAATATTTGGGGATGTCTGTTCTACATAAACGCATTAACAAGGATACCTTTGGGGAGGTTCTTGAGAGAGTATCATCATGGCTCTCATGATGGAGATGTCGGTTCCTTAGTTTGGCGGGTCGGGTCACGCTAACTAAGGTTGTTTTATCTTCTATTCTTGTTCATATGATGTTGACAATCTCGTTGCCCCAGTCTGCTCTGGAGAAACAGGATAAAATGTCAAGATCATTTCTACGGGAGAGCACGGCTGAGAAATGTAAACAACATCTTTTGGCATGGGATCGTGTTTACCTCCCAAAAGCAGAGGGTGGCTTGGGAATTCGATCTGCTAGAAAGATGAATGTAGCATTACTGGCAAAGGTGGGGTGGAGATTGATGCATGACCAAACAAGTCTCTAGGCGCGGGTTTTACGAAAAAAGTATAAAGTTGAGGATATACGAGATGGGACTTGGCTGGTAGCAAAGAGATTTTGGTCTTCTACATGGAGGAGTGTGGGGAGAGGATTGAGAGAAGTGATTGTTTCAGGCATAAGTTGGGTTCTTGGTGATGGGCACAATGTCAAGTTTTGGAATGATTGATGGTTGACTACGGTCCCGCTTTGGGATTTAGTTGTACGGGAAACTGCCCGCTGGGGATGATAGTGCGACAGTCAGGGATTTATGGCAGTCTGACTCGGGCTGGGTCTGGCAGCGTATATATCTATATCTCTCATCCGAGGTGCAGTTGAAACTTCGAGCAATGGTGGTTGATACATTGTCGAGGACAAAGGATCGTATCTCCTGGGGTAGTAGTTATGATGGGAGATTTATGATTAAGTCTGCCTATGCTTTATTAACAAAGGACGACACTCCAAAACAGAACATAAGTTTTTTCTTTGACCGTATTTGGCGTCTGCTAGCTCCAGAAAGGGTTCGTCTTTTTTTCTGGCTCGCTGGGAACCAGGTTCTGATGACAAACATGGAGACACATCGGAGGCACTTAAGTGATTCAGGTATTTGCCAGGTCTGCAAAGGTGAGGAGGAGTCTATTTTACATGTTCATAGGGACCGTCCAGCCATGTCCGGGGTCTGGAATCATTTGGTTCCTTCAAGAAGCAAACACTCGTTTTTTGAACAGTCGCTGTTGGTGTGGATATCTAGCAATCTATGTGATACTACACCGATAGGAAAAAGTACATGGGCGACTCTCTTTGCTATGGCTGTTTGGTGGGGATGGAAGTGGCGGTGTGGAAATGTGTTTGGGGAGAGAAGAAAATGTAGGGACCGTGTGCGCTTTTTGCGGGAGGTCGCTGATCAAGTTTCAGAGGTACATCAACGTGTAAGGGAATGTATCGGTGGTGTCAGGAGACAGTCAAGGATAATTGCGTGGACACCATCTACCGGCGGTTGGGTTAAGGTTAACACCGATGGTGCTTCCCGTGGGAATCCAGGCTTAGCAGCAGCAGGGGGTGTTTTGAGAGATGGTGATTGACTTTGGTGTGGTGGATTTGCTTTGAACATATGGATCTGCTCGGCACCATTGGCGGAGTTATGGGGGGTATATTATGGCCTCTATATTGCGTGGGAGAAACGTGTGTTGCGGGTAAAGCTGAACATCGATTCAGAGATAGTGGTTGGTTTTTTGCAGACAAGGATTGAGGACTCTCATCCACTGTCTTTCCTAGTACGTCTGTGCTATGGCTATTTATCAAAGGAATGGATAGTCCGTATCTCACATGTGTATAGGGAGGCTAATCGTCTTGGGGATGGGTTAGCTAACTATGAGTTTTCTTTGCCTTTAGGATTTCATATGTTTCCTTCTTGTCCTGAATGTGTTAGTTTGCTTTGTTTAGAGGATGTGAATGGGTCTGCGCGCCCAAGAAACATTTGGTTATAGTTCTTTTATGTTTTCTTAAATAAAATGGGGGTTTATCCCCCTTGTTATACCAAAAAAAAAAACACTGAATAAATGTTATATTGTATGTTCTTTCCCCTGATCCTGAGGCCAAGCTACTACTAAGAGCATCTCCAATGGGTTGCTCTATTTTTTACTCTAAAATAGAGAAAAATATAACAATCTATTTTAGAGGTAAATTTGCTCTAATCCACCTCTATTCTCACATTTATTCTCACCTCTATTCTCACCTCTAAAATAGATTGTTATTTTTCCTCTATTTAGAGATGATGATAGATATGGATTGGAGTAAAAAATAGAGTTTCTCTATTATAGAGGATCTCTATTATAGAGATGAATTTTGCTCCAATGGTTTTTTCTCTATTTTTTCCTCTAAAAATGAATATTCCAAATAGATACTTCTTTATTTTACAATTAACACATTTTATTTATAAAAATTGCAAACTAACACATTTTACTTTAAATTTTGTAACACTTTCATAAAATTATTATTTTTATTTAAATTAAATATTTATTATTATAAAGAGCATTACATCATACAAAAATTATAAAATATACTAGATTTTTAACCATCTGCATTATTGTATTTTTCTCACAAATGATCAATTAATGTATTTCGAAGTGAAAAATGAACTTCTTTATCTTTTATTTTTATAAATCGACCTAGAAACTCTTGGAAACGAATGTCATCATCTTCTGTTATTTGGACCGCTGGAGACGAAACTTTTTGTTCAACTTCAATCGGTGTATCGAGATCACGTTCATCCTCAATTATCATATTATGTAAAATAATACACGTAGTCACTATGTCATGTAACACATTTTTTTTTCAAAAACGTACCTATCCTTTCAAAATACCAAAACGTGATTGTAGTACTCCGAATGCAATTTTTTGTCCTTTTCAATAATTCATGTTTGGTCAAAGAAAACATTCACAATTAACGAACCCAATGACCGGACAAACCCAATGAATGTTTGGTCAAACAAAACATTCACAATTAACAAACCCAATGACCGGACAAACCCAATTAAAAAATCTGTCCACAATATATAATTTACACATGCATTGGTTAATTAGTTGAGTATGACCGAACAAAAACATGCATTGGTCATAGATGTGTACAAAAGCATTAAGTAAAGTAGTTAAACAGATGAAAGTTCAAAAATATTTCGTACCATTGCATCTATATATATATATTACTATTACAGTTAAACTGCTTGGATTCACAGCTCTAAAAAAAATATATCATATCTATACTTATTAATAAATATATCATATCTATACATATTTATAGATATCTATACTTATCCCACTTGGTTTGAGTATACATCTTTCGAATCAGATAATCTTACCAATAATTCTTCTATGCAAGCATCTCCACGTTTATCTTCGTCTTCACTAAATGATGATGGTGAAACTGTTGGTGGATCTTCCTCTCCACGACCGCTTGGGGTAAAAAAATCAAAAATGAAAAAAAAAATTGGTGATCAAACAACATCGGTTATCAACACTTTGGAAGAAAGAAATAAGCAATTTTTAGAGCAGTTGAAGATGGCAAGTGAACAACGACGACAACAGTTGGAGATTCAAAGAAAAAATTATGCTTTGAAAGAGCTAAAAGAAGAAAACAAAATTTTATTTTGTAACTTGGATGCTCTACATCCAAATGTTCGTGGATATTTGGAGGCTGAACAAGCACAGATTATACAAAAACGGAATAATCAACAACAAAATCAACAAGCTCCTCCTCCATCTACTTCATTTTATTAAGTTATTAGTTTTTGTTGTATTAAAATAATTATTATGGAATGAATAAAAATAAATTTTATTATTTATATAAATTATCTTTTCCAAATGGTAGTCTCAATATTTTAGAATAAATAAATATATATACTTAAATTTATATTATTAGTTCTTAAAAATACTTATTTTATTAAATTTATATTATTAGTTCTTAAAAATATTTATTTTATTTATTTGGTCATAAATAAAAGAAGTTAAAGACTGAGATGAATACTTTGCAAATAAAATAGTTCACATTTATTTATAGAGGAAAAATAGAGTTCCTCTATATATAGAAAAAAATAGCAATCTCTATTATAAAGATGGTAATAGAGATACATTTGAGCAAAAATTACTGCATAATATAGTTTACAGACAAAAATAGAAAATCATTGGAAATGCTCTAACCATGGAATTGTCTACTTCTCTAATCTGTTATTTTTATACAAAATCCATCATGATATCTCTACCGATGGGAAACAATTACACATGTTGCACCAAAAATAGTGAACAAGTACATACAGAAAATTATGTAAATAACAATAATACCCAATTTTCAAATGACTCCAGAATTAATCTGGATTTGATTTTGAAATAGTTGTATGAAGACCTAATTCACGAATACAATTTGATAATAAAATAAAATAGCAACTTCACAACCACGTACAGACGTACGTATTAGTTAGGTTCAACCAATGGTATTCAATTAGAACCATTTTAGAGAAAATAGATCTAAAATGTGTTTCTAAACGTTTTTTAAAAAGAAATAGATTTTAATATACAATTAATTATTTTTCCGAAAAATAAACAAAAAACGATTTTAATCGACTAGGGTGTCTTTCGAGATCAAATTTAAACGAGTAGTGCTTAAGTGTCTCTTGCTCATCTCGTCGTACTTCCCGGCCAATGAGTCAAAGAGAATCCCGGCGCCAACTCCAACCGCAATATCAATCGTGTAGTGCCCTCGCGTACCAAGCAGCCTGATCGATTGTAATACATTGAGGATGTCAAAAACCATCGCCAGCCTAAATCTTTGCATTCTCTTCATGTCCAATGATGCAATCATCGAGCCAGCAACGTGACCCGAGTAGAAGAGAAAGAACGACACGTTTCCGACCGGATAATCTACTCCTGATCCTAAAAACTCCTGTGAAAACAGTCAAATTAAATGATTACCTTAAATCATTTCTCCTTAGTAAAGTATAACAAGACCAACAAGTCTATCTATTGATGTTACATCACCAAACGAAAAATAAATAAATCTAAAAGAAAAAAGAAAAAAAGAGTTACTAGAACCGTAGAGCGTAAGTGAACGAGAATGTCATATCTATGTCTAGTCAATCAACTCGTGCATGGAACACTATTTTGCAAGAGGAGAGTCCGGATCAAATTATTTGGGACTAATATAACTTCTCTTTCAATGCCGTAGTAGCCAATGGATATCACACGTCCAAAATTGATATTATTCTTCTGATATCAGTTGATCAATAATTGGACGTTACATCGAATTTGGTCTATAATAGTATGTGGATTTGAACCTGAGGGCGAGGGAGCTGAGTAGAGTAGCCGAGAATGCCGCGACACGTGAACATGAATAAAGCCGCGATGGTCGCTCGTGGTCTACCTTCCACTGCCCATGTCCATCCAATATACGTTGTTTGCATCCCTACCAAAATCTGTCCCCACCCAACCAAATCATCTAACTGAAATTAAATCGAATTTAACAAATATCTCTGTGTTGCATGTGAATATTACAAGGTGAGGAGTTTTAGGATAGTCATTAAATATGTGTGTTACCGTGTTAAGAGCGGCTAAAACGGTGTTAAGATTTGGTGAAGAAGCCAAGATGCTATGCAGAGAGCGCGTGGCCACAAATCCTAGATCGAACGGCTGAGAACTCGCGGGAGTCATCTGGAACGTGTACTCCACAACCGTAAAAAACATAACTCCGGCCGCGAACAAACACGGTATCCAATGGTGTCTCGCCACGTAAACAGCGTCATGCGCCGTCCACGTCATAAACGACGCCTTGCTTGTCCATTCTCCTTCTCCTCCTCCGCCGTCGTCGGCTTTCGTAGAAATGTTCTCCATTTGGCTATTTATTGATCCGACTTGGCGACTGTGGTCGTCGATGGTGACGCCGTTAGTGTGTTCTCCGTTAAGAGGGTTCGATTTACGACGGAGAGGGACGACGGTTTTGGTTACGGCGTCTGACATGACCGTTAGAATTAACGGAGAGTGACACTTCGGGATTTAGAGAGACGGGTTATATAAAGAGATTACATTTCGGAGGAAACTTGTTTGAGCTAAAAAAAAAATCCATACGAAAACGATGACTATGAGATTAGAGAGCGACCATTACGCTTATTTTACGCAAGTATGATATTTTCGACGACATGAAACAGAGAGAAGAGTACAAGATTCTCATTACTTTAATGACTAGTTTATCACGTAAAACAACACGTTGGTTGTGTATGTATGAATAATGTGGATATAACTCTAATCAAAGATTATGGAGAATATCAAAGACTTTGTGCTTCGATGAATAAACCTATTGACATAACTAATTCATTAATTTTACATTACCGGTAATTAACCATTTATTATAGCGGGTAAAGAGAGTGGTGAGCGATAAAAAATAATGTTATTCGTTACATCACTCATCCGGTATGATATTCATACGCATTTTATATCCCTCGTGACTCGTATTAGAAACTTTTACAATTAAAAAATCAAAAAGTAATGAAAAGTAATGAAATGTTTCATCAAAAAACATTTGAAACATTTCTTGCATTATTAGACTATCCTCATTGATTCAACTTTTTAAAAAAAAATAAATATAATCAAACAATTAAAATATTAATTTATTTTGTTTTTAAGAAACTCTGTGGATTTTTTACTGATGAGGATAGTCTAAGGGATGTGAGTTTCTAAAAAAACAAGAAAGAATACTATTTTATGTATACATTTCTTTTACAATTCTTTGTATCAACTAAATTACTAAACATATGACAACATTTGTCCACTATTTTCTTAGATATGTTTCTAAAAGCTCCACATTTACAATTTTTACAAAATAAATTAATTATAGAAAACTATTTTAATAAATATTATATTTTAGAGGTAAATGCTTGGCAAATGTTTCAAATGAGAGCATGGAGTAAAATAGTATATGAGAGCATTTGCAGCTTCTAAATGCTCCCTTATATGCTCTTTTAATAAATGTTGATTGAATGATAAAATTAAAAGAACTATTCATATGCACTTCCAGTTAAGACCTTAGATCATGTTCTCTTTCTTTCTTCAGTTTTTATTTTTTTTATTAATTTAATTTTGTTTGGATATCTTTTAATATACCTGTATTGGAGTCGCGGGAAAAATATTTCAAGAAAAATTAAACTAAAATTCAAATTTAGAATTTTATATTATAAAACTATTTTAAAATAATAAATAGTTTGAAATATATGCTAAATAATAAAACTAAAAATTATCTCAAAATTATGAAGAAAATCCATAGATTTTGTAGAATTACCATATCATATGAACATCCATATCATGTCCACCTTGTTGTTGTGTGATATAGTAATTCTCTTGGGATATCCATTGAATGCCCAATCCACAAGCTTGGGGGAGGATATGATCTATACAAAGAGTCATCTGTTGTTATTATATATCTCACTGTGTAAGCTGGAATCCAAGTGGTATCATACTCATCTTGTTGTATCAGATGTTAACACCTCTTTATCAAATGGAATCACTTTCTTTTCCACCTTCTGTTAACCATTCACATCAACGGTAGTGTACTTTTTGTACCATATGTGCTCCTCCATCCTTAATGATGGAGGTTTAAGCCTAAAGTTTGTGTAAGACTCCATTTTATAAACTAAGTGGGCTGAAGTTTTGAAATAATATTATCAATTGTAGTGTATTAAACATTTCAAAATTTGTTCTCTCTCATATCATGTATAACAATATTAAATGCATCTTCGAATATTAAGTATGTGTTTCTACATCAAAACATAACATTTAATCTGCTAATATGTTTTATTTAACAAATAGTGTATTACATTGCTATCTTTGTTTCCCAAAAATTTGCAGGCTACAACATTGAATTCACGCTATATTTGTAGCTCTACATATGTAGTTAATATTATAGTAGTATTTTGATTATTTGAAAAATAATTAATTATTTGTAGTATATATACAAACTCTGAATGATATTTCTTAACACAGATGGTTAACCGTTTCATCAAATGATATTTTTGAATACAGATGAATTATATGTGCTTTTGGCCTAGCATTATAAAATGTTCTCATGTTGATCTTTCATTTTATTACTTGTATATAAAAAAAGTTGTTGATAGTTAGAAAGTAATAGTAGTAATTAGTGAAAGGTGATTATTTTTTATATTATAAATAGTAAATGTACTAGATTACTAATTAATTTTAAAAAAATGTACTAATTTACAACTTTTCCCATCTATTTATAGGTTGAACTAACAATTTTAAAGACATTAGTATGAACGAATTTTCTCAGCCGAAAAAGGAAAGACAAAATAATTAGTTTCCGATCTATTGATTTCTTCTAAGACCAAACTATATATTTATGATTATGGATCGGTGTACCTGTCCCGTTAACTTCATACACCCCATCTTTATCTACCAAAATTAGCGAAGAAGAACGTAAATACAAATTTTAGTAATATATATGGTTGAGTGATTTTTAATATTTTTATATATCATATTTTATTATATAAAGTTTGATGTCAAACTTACTCAATAATAAGATTGTGACACGTATCACTTATATCATTCAGATGTTGACACATGTCAATTCTATATTTTAAAAAATAAAAGAAAAATTCAAAACCTACCATAAAAATGTTTTATATAAAAGTAAAATAGATAAAAGAAAACCTAATTTTATTTAAAATCTAATTATAAGATAAAATATATATATCTATATCATAAAATTCAAAATTATAATATTGTTTAGTTATTTTAATTTTAAGTTGCTAATTTTACAAGAAAATGATTACTTTTTATATAAGATAAAAAATGATTGTGAAAATTCTACAATTAATAACTGTTTTTGCAAAAATGTAAATCCTCACTTTTACATAAAGGAAAAGATTGTTAAAGTTAAAAAAAAAATAGATCATCTCATATTTTTTTCACCAATCAAATAATTTATTCAAAAAGACTGTTATTATAATATATAAGATAAGATTATGTAAATTAATGTATGCGTTTTTGTAACTATAAAAATGTTAAAGTGAAGAGACATATAATAGGTTATTTAATGTGTTCATAAAGACAATTTATTGATAGTAGTAAAGACTAAAGAGTATATTTTAACAGTAAAATATATTTGTGTTTACAAATACACTTTTAGTGGTAATGTAGATCGTAAATGGATATACATTAGTGTATTAAAGCAAAAAAAAAAACAACTATTTTCTATAACTTAAATTTTATCTCTTTATTTTTATACATTGTTTTTACTTACAGAAAGAATTAAATATATATTCTTTATCAAATTTTCTTTTATTTTAATAACTTTGAACTCATCTACAACTGTTTTCTTTAACTAAAAGTGTATCTATTTTTTTCAACCAACCAATAAATTAAAAATAAATTTCTCGGTTAGTTGTCCAAGTCAGAGGGAATAGGTTTACAAAAGAAACTTCAGAGATAAGAGAATGTGAAGCACGGGCAAGACAATCTGTCTTCGTATTTGACGCAAGCAGTAACCAAGAGATGATTTTTTAGTCCATTTTTATTAAGTGTTGGGTTAAAGAGTTATTTTTGGTTCCCGCTTATATATTTTGAGGTATAGCGTTTTAAAAACGTTGTTATATATAAACTCATTTTTAAAAAAAATTATCAATGATAGCATTTACGAAAACTGCGCTATGCTTTTCTGCTATCAATGCCCACATTTCTTGTAGTGGGAGAATAGTGAGAAGAACTCCAACGAGTTAAACTCATCGAGCAGGTTGGAGAATGACAGCCAATATTCAGGGGACTCCACCATAGTGAGTAACTCAGCACGTACCCGCTCCATGACCCACAACAACGCTTCTAACTCTTAATGCAGGGGAAGGGGTTCCATCTTAGACATTTGGCCTCCAACAACAAGGTTCGCTCCACACCAACGCAACACCACCAGCCCAATCCTGAATGAACATTGGTTATTTTCCAAGAACCATCAATCTGACAATAAGGTGACGACACATGGACATTTGAAGACGGAGATGGAGGTGACATAACTGCCGTAAAAGAGAGCGCCTTTTCCCATGCTAACTTATCGCCCAAAACCTGAGAAATTATATCATTCGTCTTGATCTATAAACCTTGAATTTTTTTATTTTTTTATGGTCTTCCATATTGCCTATAAAATTAATGGTAATTGAAGAAGTTGATCAGGATCACCCTATTGAGAGGCATCCCTCCAGAAAACAAAATCCAAATTTGAGCACACTGACTCATATGGAAAATCCTCTAATAAGACCGGAATCGGAGATAAATCCCAAACTTCACACGAGCGAGGGATTTCAAAAGAATATGATTAACTTTAAAACCGCACATGGACGGGTCTTAATCTAGTGATAATTATATAAATTAACAGAAATTATTTTATTTGTATATATTTTCGTAAATCTCTTTTTTGTTAAATGAAATAATCTCACTATCTCGGAACACATAAATATAAACCTAGTTAAATGTAAACAGACTCACCTACAAGGCTACAACCCTTTAAGTAACATTAGATTGATAATTATGTTCAACAAACGTTATACAATGAACCATTTATAAAGAAGAAACAAATAAGTCATTAGACTAAATTCAACTTAACTAAATGTGTTGAACACTAAAAACATTTGATAGAAACAAATTTAATTGACTAGAGAGTCTTTGGATATCAAACTAAAACCAGTTCCTAGGTGGTGTCTTCTGCTCATCTCTTCGTACTTGCCGGCCAGTGAGTCAAAGAGAATCCCAGCGCCAACTCCAACCGCAAGGTCGATGGTGTAGTGTCCTCTTGTACCGAGCAGCCTGATCGATTGTAATACATTGAGGATGTCAAAAACCCTCGCCAGCTTAAATCTCTGCATTCTCCTCATGTCCAACGATGCGATCATCGAGCCGGCGACGTGGCCCGAGAAGAAGAGGAAGAAAGAGACGTTTCCCACCGGAAAATCAACTCCTGATCCTAAAAAATCCTGTAAAGGAGTAAATTTAACTTCCAGGGTTAACTTATTTTGATCACGACTAGAGTTAATTAACCTCGTATCAATTATTTCTTGAACATGTAAACACTCAACAGTATAACAAGACCACACACATAAATCCATATAAGTACCGATCCTACGTCACGAGAAAGAAAATAAAATAGATGACTCACTAGAACTGTAGAGCGTGAATGAGTGAGAATCTGATATTTTATGTCCAGTCAATCAAATCGTCGATCATTATTTTGAAAGATGGGAAAAAGTTCGGTACCAAACGAAAACAAAATAGGGATTTCCTTAAAAAATCGATAAATATCATTAAGATGACAATTAACCTAAATCCGGCATGGTAAAACTTGAAAACATAAAACACAATCTATCACTCCTTTCATTTCACAATAATAATCCTTGTTTATACGAAATTTCTTTTTCTTAAAAGAATGTCTTAATGATTTTTACGTAAACTTTAGCTAGAAAATATCTAATTTATCTATGTTAAAACTCATTAAATATATAAAATAGAAAGAAAAAAGGTTAGCCAGTTTTCAAATTTAACCAAATTTTGATCTTCAGATAATCAAATTATCTGGAGACTATTATAAACTGTATTTTTCTACGGTAGTGGCGCAAGGGAAATCACACGTCGTCTAAAATGTTCGAGTTCTGATATGGATCAACTAGTAAATTAAACGTTACATCTTAATACTATGCATTACGGGTAGATCATCACTACTAATATTTAGAAGAAAAAGTATGTTACTACTATAATGTTAAATTTTTGTACATAAAAGAAGGAGATAAGTGAACTGGAACCTGAGGGAGAGGAAGCTGAGTAGAGTAGCCGAGAATGCCCCGACACGTGAACATGAATAAAGCCGAGATGGTTGCTCGTGCTCGTCCTTCCACTAACCATGTCCATACAATATACGTTGTTTGCATCAATACGAACACCTGTCCCCACCCCGCAACCCAATTATTTTAGTTTTTTTCCCCTTTTAAAAAAAGTACACAAAAGTCGAATTTAAAAACAATCTCTCTCTGTTTCCATGTGATAGTGTCTCCAACTCATCTTCTTCACCATGTGTCATTTTCTATTTAGCTTTTAAAGTTAAAAAGCGCTCTATATCAATCAAAATACTACTAATATATTGTACAAACAAACAAAGAAGCAGTTGTTAAAAAGAAGATTACATAACTAAAACAAAGAGATTTAACATTAAATAGATTTTGTAACCCACTAACTAATCGATTAAGACCCATTTTATCCTCTAATCGATCTTTTCAGACCATTTTAGTATTAATGCCATTTTTTCTCACTCTTAAGATATTTCATTGCTTTGACAGCAAAATTCCAGCTGGAGAATTAAATAACACTAGAATATATATATGAGATTTATTTCCATCTTTACCCCACTTTTATTTATTTTTATTTGACTAATTCAATTAAAATATTTAAATGATAAAGCAAAAAAACAAAATATTAGGTGAAGGAAGGAGGCAATAAGAATTTGAAGATAATCATTAAAAATTAGGTTAAACCTAAATTAACTTTAACACGACATAACATACCGTGTTTAGTGCGGCTAGAACCGTGTTTAGATCCGGGGAAGATGCTAAGACGCGATTCAAAGAGCGCGTGGCCACGAACCCAAGATCGAACGGTTCAGATCTCGCGGGTATCATCTGGAGCGTGTACTCGACCCCCATGAAGAACAAAAGCCCGGCAGCGAACATGCACGGTATCCAATGGTGTCTCGCCACGTAGACAACGTCACGCGTCGTCCACGTCATGAACGACGCCTTGCTCCTCCATCCTCCTCCGACACCGTTGGCGTAGCCGTTGTTCTTAGCAGCGATCTCCATTTGAGTTTTTGTATCTCCGACGACGCGGCGTTGGTGGTTGTGATCGTCGTCAATGGCGACGTTGTTAATGTTGTTTCCGTTAGATATGTGACGGCGAGACACGGCGGGTTTAGCTGCGGTGGCTGACATGGCCGTTAGAGTTAACGGAGAGGGACATTTTTGGGAGTTTGAAGAGAGATGTGTTATATAAGAGATACGAGGCGGAGATTTCAAAGGAGACTTGTTTGGGTTAGAAAATAAAATTCATATGAAAGTGATGAATAGTTATTTTTGAGAAGGACATTTTAATTTATGGTTGTTAGTTAAATACACTCTAACTCTTTGGTGGGCTTTACTTTTTTTGTTTGTGTACCGACATGTTGTTCTTTTTATACTAATGTTTTAATACGTATGATAATTTTCCGACGACAAAAAGAGAGAGAGAAGAGAATATGAGATTCCCCCTAACCTATAGAAACTATAGTTTATCACATAAAATGCATTATTGGTGTATGCAAATGCAATGTATTAACAATCCTAGTCCAAGATTATGGAGAATATATCAAAGGATTTGGTGCTTTTCGTTGAATACAAAACACTAAATTTACTGCATTGGTTCTCCATTTCGCGCAAATATCTTCTTTCACACTTTTTGATATAACTATTGTCTATTGGCTGTTGGATTACTCTTAAAGTCTTAACTACCTAAATCTCCAATATCATTGAAAAACATATAAACGACAGTTGGTTTATTGGTTACATGTTGTATATCTGTGATTTTAGCTATTCGTATGATTTTACTGACAATAAACATTCAATTATACATTTTAATAAGCACCTGCATACTTAGATATTCATAAAACGTGTGTGGTAAAATTATTTATATTTTAAAGGACTGATAATCTCCTGATGCTAAATTGTTACTGTAACTAATATTGGAATTTGGAAGACGTTCTCATATGTTGGGTTGAGTAAAAAAAACACTATCTCGTGCTCCAAAGCATCAGAACTCAGAAGCATTGGTGTAGTGAACAATAAGAAAACAAAAACAGGAAGAAAGAAACAGATCGATACATACCAAGAAATATGAATGAAACAAACAAAATTAATTTCTTCTTCTTGGAATATTATTGACATTGTTCACTCGATCACGGTTTTGATTTCTGATTTTTTGGATTCGAGTTTCTTGTTAACACGATTTGTTTATTTTTGTATTTGTAGTGTGCTACGTACTATAATCCAAAGCATCTGTTTATTTTTTTGTATTTGTAGTGTATTTGTCTATAGTACTTGACCGTAATTCATGTGTTACAATTTTATGATCCTTGCACGAAAGTAAAATTTTGTTTAAAGTATCTAACAAATATTTGAACCATTTTATTATATCATAATTTTGTATCTTAAAAAAGAAAAACAATTTCTCGAGTAAAGTTAGGATATCTAACTCATGGTGACCGACTGATATATAGTTGTCTTGAGACAAAATTAAAACTCTCTTTAATTTATCTCAATTCCCACGTGGAATATTCTCAGTGTGTCAATCATGAAGCTTCTCGAGTTTGTGAGTCCCGGTTGATTGAACTGGTCCGGATACCAAAGATGAGGATGAAGTATGTAGTTTAATTGTTGGCCATGTTTTCAGTGTAGTTAAGCTTATCGTATTTCGTTTTGATTGTTGTCTATAATATATATACATATGAGTTTTAAACATGTTTACAACATAGTATTATCGTTTGTTCTGTAGAATTACATAGACGTTTCAGAGAATTATAGGAAAAATCTGAATTGTAGTTCTGCCAAAGAATTTGTAAGTTTTACATAGCCATATACATATTTAATTACCACGTGGTGTAAATGTAAATATAAATCAAGAGGTGGTGATTTTGTTTGTTTTTCACCTAATTGGACGTGTCTGTCTAATCTTCACCCAATTAGACGTGTTTGTTGTCTACCGGTGGAGGAGGCTAAAGATTTGGGACATTGTTGATGTTTGATGATTTACCTTTTCTTCACTTTAATAAAACTCGACGTACAAATAGATCTCACGATGTGATATATATTTTAATTTACAAATATCCATCCTCAGCCACACCATCAGTTTCCAATTTTCCCTTTTTCATAATTTTATAATATAACATGAAATCTTACTACATGTACGTAAGATTAGTAGTTAAACATATGATATTTTACAAAGTTAGGATAAATAGAAACTGGCCGTGTGGAGAAAATAAACCTTTTGTCGACACAAAAATACATTAAAAATGTTACAATACCCATATAAAAACTTCTAATGATCCTTCATAGATATTTCCATTTTTTTGCAACTTGGATATAAAACCGGCGTGTTAACAGGTCTTTCAAATAGTTTAGAATATAGTCTAATAAAACAGATTTAAACTAACATTTACAAGTCACCGCATGTTATTAAATTATATATGCATGTGACTTTTCATTTTTTTTAGCCAATAGGCAATTACAATAATATATACTATGACTTTTATAAGAAAGGAGACTAATAAAAAGGTATATTAATTCATTACATACGCGTCACGCGTGTGTATGTATAGATAATAGCAACCACAACCATATATAAATAGAGAGGCAAGGTATGGAAGAGAAGAGTGTCCATATCACACACATAAAAATCACTTGTTAACCAAACCACAAAATCTAACTTCTTCCATCCACACACACACAGCACAACACACACACACAAAAGAGAAAAAGAAAATTTTAAAGCATGGAATTAGTTGAAGAGACCAATCCAAAAGAAGGGAAAAAGATGGGAGGTAGAATTGTGGTGGACAAAGCTTATCTCTACGAAGAAGACAAACCACTCACCGTCTGCAAGACCTCTCTCTTCTACACCGGCGATGGTTTCGCCGCCTATGACTGCCACGGTGATATTATCTTCAGGGTTGATTCTTACGGACCCGATACTAGAGATAACGATGAGATTGTCCTCATGGACGCTACCGGAAAGTGTCTCCTCACCGTTAAACGAAAGGTAAACTTTATTTAATCTTTTCTTATAATTGAGTTGGGACAAGTAAGAGTCAGCTTGGTGATTAGAAATAAAGTTTTGATGCTTTCTTGGGGCTTTCTTGATTAGATGGGTTTGGTTTTTAAAAATAAATATGTCATTGATGGGCATCCATAAATAATTCAAGAATCTTGAATTCTTGACAGCCTTAGGAGTTTTTTTTTTTTTTTTTTTGTATTTGAGAAAAATTGGATAACTTGGTAAGAATTTGGTGGATGTTGTTGTTAGAAACGAGATCTGAAGAAATTGTTTTGAGCTGAATTTTTTTTTCTTTTTTAAAGCTTAGTTCGAGTAAGTCATCAACTCAGTTGCTAGACTTAATTAGTTTTGTATTCTTTAAAACGCATTAGTTCCAATATTAAACGGAGTCAACTCGTTGGTTTTGTTATTGACGAACAGAGACCAACTCTGCACCAGAGATGGGAAGGTTTCCTCGGCGAGAGATCGGATGGTCAGAAACCGATCTTCAGCGTGCGTAGATCGTCTATACTCGGACGGTGTACGATGGAAATAGATGTTTACGACGGAACGGGAGAAGAGTACATTATCGACGGTGACTTCTCGCAACGAAACTGCCTCATATACGACACGGAGAAACGTACTGTGGCTGAGATCAAACGTAAAGTAGACGCGTCAACGAACGTGATGCTTGGTAGAGATGTGTTCACTCTAGAGATCAAACCTGGTTTCGATGGCGCTTTCGCTATGGGTTTGGTCGTCGTGCTTGACCAGATCAACGGTGATGATCCTGTTGAGATTGGTGATGAACAGGTACACCCATTTGTTGAGGATTAGTGTATGTCTCTTTCACCCTCTCTCTCAACCGGTCTTCACGTTATCATATATCGAATCTAATCTTTAGTTTTTCAACTCTTCGGATTTGGACCGTGTATGATTATGGAGACCTGTTTGTATCAATTCCGTGTTAAATCATTAAAGCTCCTACGTACGTTACATATTATATATATAGTCTCTGTCTCGAGAAATTTGTTGATTATATGTTTCATGTTACAAAAGCATTTTAGCTTATTTTGGAATCTTGTATATATACAAAGATCCAAATCTATCTATCCATTGACCAGATTAAATGTGTTGTGAACGGCTAATATATTTGATTAGCTTAATATAGATTTGAATTATGGTGTTAGTTGCAAATTGCAATATATCTCTATCGATGTACTAATTTTCTAATATATACGATAGATGTAACGTGTATTGTACACATGTTCAATGCCCAATTAGAGAGATTTAGATATAAATAAATATATTTGAGGTGGTAGTTGTCTAGTTGACAAGATTAGAGAGTGCGTAGGAATAATAATACATAAAAAATAAATATTTGGAGGCGGTCGAATAAATTTTGATAGAATTATTATATCCGAATCTAAATAAAGAGAGAAAATAGTATATCTTGACTACTTGCTGCACTCTACAGATTTGAATTTGATTCGTTAGCGTAATCAAAAATTTCATGCTATCGTAAATACACGACTTATCTAATGTATCTTTTTATTAATAATACGTAAGCCTTCACGTATACCAAATACACCATGAACGAAACAAATAATATGATTTTAAAGGTCGAACAAATAAATACACAACATCAAAATTTAGTGTATGATAAAAAGTAGTTGTGAAAGTTTTCTGTAGTTTTCACAACATCTTTTCATCTAATTAAGCTGTGATTGAGTCCCAACCAAAAACTACACAGACATATAACTTTTTCTTTAACTGTTTTTGACTTGGTAATGAACTATATAGAGAAGAATGTAGAATTGACCAAAAAAAAAAAGAGAAGAATGTAGAAATATCCAACATTTCAAATTTCTAGAGCAATATCGTACAATAAGCACATTACACAAAGTAAGAAGTTCTTATATCAACAATTAAAAGTGACTAATCATAAGCAAATCAAGAAGTACAGGGTTAACTTGATAATCTATATACACCAAAGGATCAATTAGAAAATCACAAATTTCACAAACTCACAAGGGCGTAACTAACGATGAAGAAAAAGAAGAAGAAACATAACAAGAGAAGCCGAAACAAGAGACGACCATACATGACACCGTGTTGTAGAAGAGGAGGACTTGAGTCCGGTGAAGCCAATGTCGTAGGCAATAGTACCGTCGGGTTTAAAAAGACCAAAGTTTCTCTCGGAAGTGGGGCCTGGTTTCGAGTTCTCATTGAAGAGAGCAAACACGTAAGCTCTCACCATCATGTCTGGTCTATACGGCGTTCCTTTCCTCTTTTGGAGCCGTTTCCTTAGATTCCGGTTATAAGTTCTGGCGTTCTTCAATGACGCTCCGGGTTCGTCAGCATCGCCTTTTGATGCCCATCCCGTCTCCGAAACAATCACCTACGTACAATTAAATAATTTAAATCAGGTTAATGCGTGGACTCTAATTGTATATTATATCTTTCATATACGAGAAGACATTAAGCTTAATTAATTGGTGCATGTTACTAACAGAAAAAATAATGAAAATAAATATGTCAAACTACTAAGTCTCAAACTCATATTGTGCATGTTATTGACAAAACTTTAGTTTGCAGCTGTTTATAGTAATAAGAAGGACCACGTACCGGGACTTTTGTGTAACCAGCTTTTTCGAGAGCAGCATAAGAAGCATCGACCATGGCATCGAACATGTTATCGTAATGAAGCTTCGTTTTGGGGTCCAAGATGCCTTTGTTTTTCTCGAAAATGGCGTAATTGAGGTCAATTGTGATCGGGTCAGATTTATAAGCAAGAAAAGGGTAAGCGTTTATGTAGAAGGGCGATTGAATTTGCCAAAAAAACGCTAACAACGGCTTCATAAACGGCGCCACATCGTCCCTGAACGTGCACGACGACGGTGGATACGAGTTCGCAAACACTGCCTCCGAATGTGGACTCGACACCTACAAATAAATATTCAAAGTTATTAATATTATTTCTAGGCTAATCCATCATTCTAATGTTTAAGTTTAATGTTGTAAAATTTTATGTAGGAAAAATAAAACTAAATTAATGCATGAGTACTATACATAATAATTAAGCAAAGTTGAGATTAAGATAAATAGATGATTTAAACGACATGTTTGGTTAATGTACAAGACTAAGGTAACGTACCTCAACGACATTGTGAAGACCAAGACGGCGAAGAGCGGAGTAAACATTCTTGGCGGCAGGTAAGAGAGCTTCCCAAAGACCGATATCAGTGCCACCTAAAATCTCGTTCCCAACCGCGATACCACTAATTTTAGTACCGCCTCGTATAAAAGGCTCGACGTTTTCCTTAAGCCAGTTCATGGCACGGTCTTCTCCAACGCTTATGTCCTTAAGAAACTCGTTGCCTAAGCCAACGATTATTTCAATCCCAGTCCCACGGAAGGCCGTGAGGACAGAGTGGTCAGCATCGTATATACGGATGTTTCTGATCTTTGCTGATTTAAGGAGAGTTGCTACCGCGTCAGGAGGCGGAAGATTGTCCGCTATGCGACCGTAGTTTATACCGTACGTTCCGATGAATGCTACGGCCGTGTGCGAAGAGAGAATTGAGAAAACGAAGAGAAACGAGAGGAGGAAAGCAGAGAAACCCATATGTGAAGTACGAGACTTTCGAAGAGAAACACTATAATCCATATGAGATGCTGTCTCTAATGATGGTTTTGAAAACAGAGCAGGGTTTATTTTAGTTTTTTTTGGGTCCTAAAATAGGAACACGAAGTGTTTATACTATGAAGTTGTTCCTTAATAGGAAGATTCTAAACCCTTGTCTCCGGGACCATGCAAAAGGAAGGAATCAAGGCAAAAATTAAAAGATTCTTCTGAAACTGAATCAAGGAAATAAGAAAACTAACATTGTAAGTCTTTGTTTGCATAAGATTCTTACTTTACCCTCAAAGCAAAACTTTTACCTTTTTGCTCTTTAATCTTCTTCTGCTTTCTTCCAGTTTTTCTAATATGATGATGATTGGACCACTAAATGTTTAATCTATCTACTGATCTTTAATCTGTGTTGTTTTATAACTTGGTTATCCATGAAAAAAATGTAAAAGAAAACTAAAGATTGCAGAAGTAAGATAAACACCAACACATAGTCATAGTGGTTGCAATGGGAAATAATATCCTTCTCTACATAATCTTTTAGCCTAGCATCACTTGCACATATTACTGCAATCATCTCATTAATACATACATATCTCAGCTTAACAACATCTTTCACCGGGATAATGCTCTGATTAGATTAAAAAAAAAAAAAAAGATACTTCAAATAGATTCATAGAAACAACTGACTTACAGTTCATGAGCTACCAGATGCAGAGTAGTGCAGGGCTATTCATTAGCTTTAGCTTCTGCTTCTGCCGTTATTTCTTTCCCCTTAACTTCTGTTGTCAGCCCATTTCCCTCATGGTTTCTGGTCTTGGCTTCAGAATCTGGTGCTCCTTCGCCTGCAGTTTCCTTCTTCTCCTCACCAATACTAGCTTCAACGATGTTATTCTCTGTTTCAACTGAGTTCTTCTCTGTTACACCAGTCTCTTTAACTTTTTCAGTCTGAGACTCCACTCTCTCCTTACTACTATCATCAACTACATCCAATGATTTCTTCTTCATAGACTCACTTGCTTCCTGAACTGGAGCCGCATTTGGAGTTTCCTCAACAACCATGTCGTCTTTTGCATCATTCAATTTCTCTGTTTCACCAGAGCCATTCTTATTCTCGACGTTACCCTCTGAAGGATTCATTTCAGCATCTTCTTGCACATGAGATTTCTCCTCTCCTCCTTCCTCTGATTTGTCAGCTTCTGTATCTTTCTTTGACCCTGAAGATTTGGTTCTACCTCGCTTCTTTGGTGGTTCTTTATCAGGTGAAGGTGATGCCTTAGTCTTCTCACTGATTCTTGCAGATCTCCTAGGTGTCCCACTAGTCGTCCAATCAAAGTCTGTGATCGCAGGGTTACCAGGGTGAGATTTGAGATACTGCTCCAGCTGCTTTCTGTTACTGATCTCCTCACCCGTTGGAGCAGTAAACACAATCTCCGTCTTCTTCACTGTCCCCGCTTTGTTGGGATAAAACTGCAAAAAACAAGTCACGTTGACTTTAAATGTAAAACCTCTGAGAACTTGAAATTTGAGTTTCAAAAACGCTTAGCTCAAAAGACAGACCCTAATGTTGCTTCAAAAAGGCTACAAGTGGCATCCATAACCATAAGAATCAAGAAATTCAAGAACAAAGAGATGAGAAGAAGTAGATCAAATGAGGCATTTCTCAAGTCTAAAGCCATTGAATCACCTAATCAACATCAAGTATTTTAACCTATTCTAACAATCAGCCACCAGAAGCTCCCATATTCAGGGTATTTAAAGACTTAGAAAGACAAAGATTTCGTAATTGCAACACTTCACATAATACAAACAAATTCTAGGGTTTCTCTTCTTCTTTGATTTTAACCAAAATTATCAGAGAGGGGAACAAAAGAATACAAACCAATTTCTTCCAAGAAGAAGGTGCAGGTAGCTCAACAGATACAACTTCCTCTTCACCAGCCATCTCTCCCCCTTCCTTTTGCAACCCCCTGAAAACAGATTAAGGATCACACAAAAATGTCAAAAGAAAAAACCCAAAAAATTTAACAAATTTACAAGTTACTCTTCTCAAATTAACCAACAGACAACCTAGGGTTTGGCTGTGGGAAAGACAAAAAGAGAGTCAAGAGAGTCACCACTCACCAGCACGACGAAGAAGAGAAGGGATTTTGTTTTCGTTTGTGTTAGTTGGCTCTGCTAGTCTTTCTTTTAGTTTAAGACTTGGGGTTGTGTAAAAACAACAACAACACACAGATTAACTAAACAAGCCAATGAACTCTAACCACGTGTCTGAATCCAAAACTAGTATAATGCGCTCCATCATCCCTATGGTAACGACACGTTTAAAAGCTTATGATAAAAGGTGTTTGATAGAGGAGGAGACGAGACGTCGTCGCCTCACTCGTATGGATCTTCGCATTAAATGCAGTTTCTAGAGTTATACTTGGTGCTCATGTAATGCACGTGCCAAATAGTTATAAACGACTTTTTCTCCTATTTTCATGGAAAAATTAAACTGTAATGTAATATTGCTTTGGAGTCCGGATACTCTTTTAGGTTTTTTAGGCCCATTCATATCCAATCATTGATGGCCCATTCATGTTCTACTCCTATTGATCAAACGACACCGTTTTTAAGCAGAGGAAATTGACTTTTTGATGCAAGATGATGAGAAGGTGACTAAAGGTAGAGATATCAGTATCAGGAATGATAACTATCACTAGCAACAACCAAGACAAGACGATCTTATGTGTATTATTGTATTCTATTATCATCTGAGTAAGAAATATACAAGAAAGATGCTTACTTGCATACATATATTGGAGGATAGTAGATGAGATCACCAAAGCCTCTTCATCTTTTTTGGAAACTTATTTGAAACGTGACGAACCTTTCTTGCCTTTCCCTTTACCCTTCCCATCTGTCACTGTAACCCAGAAGAAGAGAGACATCCAAAAAAACACTGCCAGGAAGATCTTTACTCGGTCTTGTATCCTTGTCACAGCTCCCACAAGACCTATCCAAAGAGATACAAACGAACTAGAGTGTTCATTTCACTTAAGTATATAGAGTGCAGTGTTTTTTTTTTTTTTTTTTCTATTTCCAGCCTATTCTATTATGTTCTAAATGAATCCATCACCAAAGCTATATTCAACATAACATATAGACTAATTGCAACAAATGCACAATTTCACATCTTAAGAGAAAAATTACAAAATCCCCACAAGAAATGGATGCCCTTTTTGGCTCACAAGGAGGAGATTCAAACACTGAACTAAACCCACAACATGTCACAGGACACAATTAGTTCAGTGGTCACAACTAAACACTGAACTAAACCCACTGATCTTTAGTTCAGTGGACACAATTTATTGGATAAAATCATCACCCTCATCATGATACAATAACAATCTCAGCACGAGCCAACAATACCAAGTACCAACCTCTAAAGGTTCTTTAGTTATATCACACTATCGAATAAAAATTGAAACTTTCGACCCAAAACACAGCAGGTACAACAAAGACCAGCCAAACAAAGATGAATTCAAAATTATCTGGGCAAGAAGAATGAAACCTTCAAGCTGACTAGTGTCCTCAGGCGGAGGCGGATCAGAGCCTGGAGGAGAAGGAGGACCACCAGCAACAGCAAGGCGGCGTAAACAGCGAGGAGACGAGAATAGGACGATGCTTCGACGGTGAAGCTGATACGGCGGTGTAAGCACTGAGTGGTGGTAGAGGTTTGAGCTTGTTGTCATGTTGGACAAAGCCCTCGCCATTTTTGTCCCTCGGACGATAAAACTAAAGAGAACTCATTTACTCATTTTTATTTCAGGGGTTTTGGATTCAGAGTTTCAGACCATACATACGTGTACGGCGTTTATAAATCATTTTAAGATAATTTGTGAAAGAGAAAAACAAAAAAAAAAAAAAAAAAACTTAATAAAATTGATCCATTGACAAATGATACTAGTGTAACCAACTCTTTTTTTTTGGTTATATAATCTCTCCATCAGCTTTCTTTACAAATTCTCCAGTTTTATAGACAAGAATCTGAATTTTGTGTTATAAGTAAACAACAAAAGAAAGGTTTTGTCCAACATGAATGTGAATATGTATATCTTTCAGCCGTATAGACCCTCTTCTTCCCAAACTTCAACCAGAAACTGTACCATTTCCTGCAATGAATTATATATCAATTACAAAACGAATTTGGTTACTCAAATTCGGAATTAGAATGGATAGTAATGTTACTTCTTCCAGTCCTTTGAAGTTGAACTTACATCAAGAGGTATAGGCCGAGGAAAACGCTTGTTGCTCCCAAGTAGACTCTCATAAGTCACATTCTCACTGCAAAACAATGAAGTCGTTTAAATTCCACACAACAGACTGTATCTTGCAACCATTAAGTCTCACACAATCCTCACTTCAGTATCGGTTCTTGAACAACTCTTTTGCGGTTCTTGGATCTTTTATCCCCCAACCATTGCTGCCGAGTTTGATTCCATTGAACAAGACCTGTAACACACCCCAAAAAGTCTCCGATTCATTTTCAAATACTCAATCACCAAAGCATATATACTCTCACAGTCAGTGACTCACCATGGTTAACAAATTCAGCAGGTTCATTAGAGCTAGAACCACATCCTTGAGAATCAACAGTCAAGTTCGTTGTACTGATAGAAGAAACACTTCCCAGAGCATTGCTTTCCATATCTAAAGTGGTGTTTGTCCAGAAATCTTCAGAAGCTACACTAGGGTTCCTCAACTCACTCCAATCTTCTTCTTCTACTAACACATCTTTGGAGCCATTCAAAGGCACATCTACAGTTGTTGTTGTTGTTGTTGCTTTCGACTTATCAAAACAAGCCAAACAACTACTGCTGTGTTACAAACATCATAATAAACATCAACATCATTGACTTGCAAATCACCCCCACCAAAATCATCAGCTAAACATACCATCATCCTAAAAATTCCAAAAGCTAATTCCTTTATAAGAGAGTTTAATTCAAAGCTCAAATCTTTATAAATACCCAAAGCTAGAAACTTTGGAATTCGAATAGCCACATAATCTAAAAATCCAATAGAAACTAATCCTTAAAAAGAGTTAATTTGACTTACCCCATGGTGGAAAAAACAGAGCCCTTCTTAGATCATCAAACAAAGAACCCTGTGAACTTTACTAATCTTCAAATGAAATCAATCGATTTGATTTGGGTACAAAGCAAAAGACCAAATCGGAAGAAGAGAATTAACAAAAAAGGGAAAAAAACGATTTCTTTCTTTGTTCTCTTTACTGGGATAGGTAGCTAGCGTGTATCTGGAAGTTTCGGATACTTGATTTCGAAGAAACTTGAAAGGGTTAGAGAGAAGAGAAGAAGACCCCACGCATAGCCGAAACGACGACGAGCCATGTGTAGCGAGAGAGAGACATTCCTAGTGGGTCTTGTATAAAGAGGCTTTGGAGCCCACCATTTATCTTATCCAATATCCATCTTCTTGACCTCTTTTGCTGCTTTCCCATAATTGAAGTTAAGACAAAGTACACTCTGTCTTGTGGTTGTGATTAACCCTACTTAACATTTTACTGATTTTGATATGAATTCGATTTTTTTACTTAACTAGATTTTACCCTGCGGTACACCGCGGAGCTATATTTTTTTTTTAAATAAAAATATAATTTAATTAGTAGATTAACTATATATATGACTAATGTTTTGCATAATTTAAATGTATATCCCTAATTATTTATACATTAGTTAATTTACAATTTCTATGTTCGAGGTTTATCGGTATACCCCGCGACATTTGTTTATATAATCTTAATTTAATTAGATATGATATGACTAATATTATAATATTGATGGTGTTAACAAAATAAGAAATTAAAATTTAACCCATGTCATAGCATTTTATTAATAATATTTTAAATTTATACTAATGTTACTATAACCCGTTTTAAAATATAATCCTCTAAATTTTATTTAATAATTTTGGTATAACTAATTAGTTTCTATAAAAATATTTTGAATTTATGTATAACAATTAAACCGAAATTTATGACATATGCTATTCTAACAATTAAACCAAATTTATTATAGTAATTAGTTTCTATTAAAAAATCAAATTTATTAAATGCTAATGACATGCTTGTAAATATGTTCCAACTCCATGATTTATTTGCTAAATGTCTCCAAAAATGTATATATAGATTTGATATTTTTCATATGTATAATTTGTTCTTTACATAAAATCATTTAAGTTAGTTCTTTTTTAGAAAAATACATGAATAACTCTCGGATGTTAAAAATCCTAAAGCTGACGGTTGACAGTTATGTGTATGATGTTGTATAGATTAGGTTACATGTAAAATAGTAATAGTGTGTTTTATATAATCAAGAATCTTATATCAATGGCCTAGAAGAAACACACATATCCACTAAAAATCGTTTATATAATTTGGTGATAAAGTTAGGTAGTGGTCTTTCTTTTTGGTGGTTGTTAAATGTGAGAGATCTTACGAGACGTAAGCCGTGAGCAAACGATATATAAGCTCTATTAGAAGAAATGTTCGAGAAAAGAAATCACTTATTCATACAATATCCAAATATCGAAATAATTAATAACTACGTGAATTTTGGACCGTTGGTTTATTCTGTTCACATTGGGGAAAAGGGCCATTTCATATCCGTACACACTTCAAAAGTGCGAATTGCTACCTGTACAAACAAGAAGTGCCAATTTAAACATGTACCATAAGACATTTTACCTTTCATACCTGTACACACAAAATCGGGCCAATTACACAGTCCACGTTAACGGAATTAAGTCAACCGTTATAGAAGCTGACTCAGAATCCACGTGGCAACGAAAATGCAAAACGACGCCGTTTTGATACGTTTTTCTCGCAAAAAATTATGGAAATTTGACACTCCATAGATTCGAACTCATGACCTCACATGTGTTTAGCAGAGGACAAAACCAGTTGATCCAACAACAATTCTCAACAATATGATACAAATTAATCCTCATAAACCTAACGTATTATCCATCGAAGTCGAAAAAAATTTGGAAAATTCACACTCTCGGGGCTTGAACCCGCGATCTCAGATTTTAATAGCATAGGACATAACCAATTGATCCAACAACATTATTCGATTATACAATACAAATTTATCTTTATAACCCTTAAATAGATCTAAGTCCCAATTAAATGAAATAGTTTTATTTATATTTATAAATTAAATATAACTTAGAATATAAAGATAAATTTTTATAAATGATAAATTTATATTTAAATTATAAATTTATAATTTATAACTGATAATTAAATATAAATTTATAAATTAAATATAACTGAGAATATATTTATATTTAAATTAAATGAAATTAATTTATATTCAGCCAAATTTGCTTCATAAGGTTTAAGGTTTATAAATATTTCATTTAATTTATAAATAGAAATTAATTTAATTCAAATATAAATATATTCTCAGTTATATTCAATTTATAAATTTATATTTAATTCTCAGTTATAAATTATAAATTTATAATTTAAATATAAATTTATAAATTTATCAGTTATACAAATTTATCTTTATATTCTAAGTTATATTTAATTTATAAATATAAATAAAACTATTTCATTTAATTGGGACTTAGATCTATTTAAGGGTTATAAAGATAAATTTGTATCGTACAATCGAATAATGTTGTTGGATCAATTGGTTATGTCCTATGCTATTAAAATCTGAGATCGCGGGTTCGACCCATGAGAGTGTGAATTTTCCAAATTTTTTTCGATTTCGATGGATGTTATGTTAGGTTTATGAGGATTAATTTGTATCATATTGTTGAGAATTGTTGTTGGATCAACTGGTTTCGTCCTCTGCTAAACACATGTGAGGTCTTGAGTTCGAATCTCTGGAGTGTCAGGTTTCCGTAATTTTTTGTGAGAAAAACGTATCAAAACGGCGTCGTTTTGCATTTTCGTTGCCACGTGGATTCTGAGTCAGCTTCTATAACGGTTGACTTAAATCTGTTAACGTGGACTGTGCAATTGGCTCGATTTTGTGAGTACAGGTATGAAATATGAAATGTCTTATGGTACATGTTTAAATTGGCACTTTTTGTTTGTACAGGTAGCAATTCGCACTTTTGAAGTGTGTACGGGTATGAAATGACCCTTTTCCCGTTCACATTGGCCTAAAGTTTTGGTTTTCTCCCACCCACCAAGCGGCACTTTTTTGGGTAATGATTTGTGATTAGAATTGGATCTTAAAAAAGTTTGGCTTCAAAAATTTGATCTCTTGCCACATCCAAACTGTCTAAATTATGATGAGAACCGTTAATATGAACAAATCTCGATTGTTCTTCTTTGAAATTTTTATGTATGCTATAAGTAGGAGAGGGAGTCTATAACTTTCAAAAAATCTTGTAACACATTAAATACATCTTTAATAAAGAGATTGACCTCTGGCACTACATTTAATATAATCAAAATTGTGTAAGTTAAAATTAAATTCTAGGTTTAGTAAAAAACAAAAGATTCATCATATCCACATCATTTTCTGGTCAATACATATATCTTAAAAAAAAAAAGAGAGAGGCTCGTCCACTTCTTCAAGCTTGGTTCAATCGAAAACGAAATCTTTAACTGGCGTATCAAACTCGTAATCTCGAGCCGTGACATGGGCAATTTGTGTTGGCTATTTCTATCCTAGAAGATAACTCTAGGCCATATGGTCCATTATGTTTCTTGATTTTTTTTTTTTTTGCAAGGCTTGAAAACTGTTTTATACTCCCTGCTGAACATGATCGTTGATTCTAACCCAATCAATATAAACTATATAGTTAACCAAAGGAAAAAAAAGGTTTTATATTTTTTCAATATGCACATATTATTTACCTTTTCATTTTGCTTATCACTATTTACAGGTCAATTATTTACATCGTCACTTAAGTTTTCAAACTATGAAACCACCACCAACTACAATTTCTGAATATTTGCAAGAAAAGATTCTAATATTACCAGAATATAAAAGAAAGGTTTACAAACCTAAATCTATTGACCTGATAGGTCAATAAGAACATTGAGTTCTATGATCTCGGTCTCTGAGAATCCCATTGTACAGAGCCATCCGGTTCGCTGGCATGGTGGAGATTCTACACATTGAACTAGTCTTCCCCGGTTTAGTCACTGGCTCCGGTACGTTTCTCCGGTTCAATTCCCTCCTCCGGTACTCTTTCCCGTTCCCTTTCGTGTCTTTCACATTATCCGCAAACCGCACTTTCTTTATCTTCTTCCTCTGTTTCTTCCTCTCCTCTGCATCCCAAGAAAATAAACTTATCTTCCCGGCGAAAACTATCAAAAACATTCAAGCCATATAGAGCAAAAAAGATCGTACCTGAAGATAGACAAGAACGGAGAATGGGTCTTGGAGACTGATCAAGAACCTTAGAGGTTTGATTCTGTCCATGGAATTGACGAGACATGGCGAGAAACAGAGCGGTGCTTGAGCAAACCATGGCGGTTGCGATCACGACGGTGCCATTAGAACAGCTCAACATTGAGGATATGTGCGTGAAGTTTCTTTAGTACCGACGAGTTTTGATGATACCAAGAATGAAAAATTTTCAAGAAAAACCAACGGAACAATGAACAAAATCGAGCTATGATCGATGATTGGCTGTGAGGAGAGACGTGTGTGTGAATGTGTTTATTTTGGAGAGACTTGTAACTCAACAACTGTTGAATTATTTATGGTTGGAACTCTTTTCTTGACTCTCTCCTTTATTTATACAAATATAATTCGGGAGATTTTTTTTTTATTAAATTGAAAATATATAAAAGTTGGAAAAGATTGGAGTGCGAGTTAGATTTTGGTGCTTCGTTTACTCACATGTCCTAGTGGGAGAATGACAAATAATAATATGTAGACCAAGTTTAGTTAGAATAAGACTTTTTTTGGTCAATATGTTGTTTGGATTTTGTAGACCACTCTTACTAATTTTTGTGTTTTAAGCTAAATGGGAATTTACAATAATTATATTCGTTTTCGTCAATTCGATGATTCTTTAAAATACTTTTAGTACTGATAAGTGATAACTTTATTCCTTTCGTCGAGTCGATTGACTAAGTTCGATTTTGTGACAATAATTGTTCGTAGAATTCGACCAATAAGTAATTATTTCATCTTCTATTACTAAATACTGCTATTATTAACCGTGTTTTTTTATTAACCGCCTTTTTTCTTAATTGTTTTTTTCTACTACCACTAACTAATATATAACTACCTCAATCATATTTTATGTGTTTCTATTTTATGTGGGCATGTGGCGAATGTAAACCCAAAAATTTCCAAACTTTTTATTTTTGTAAATTTCAAACTTTGTATAGAAAAAATGGGTTGGATAAATAACATAGACATGAACATCGTCGCATGTATAGTGTAAAACCCAACTCACTATCTTATCTGTATTTTTATTTTATGCGTTGTCTGTCTGTCTATGAACTTATAAATTATCAATTGAATGGATATTACAGAGAAAAACGGCACGTAGTAACGAGAATTATTGGAAACTAGTATAAAGGTGTTAAATGATTTATGGATGATGAATCATGTCGACGGAATTTTCGAAAATTATTAAGAATAAAATTAAGAAACTTTTTACTTGGATCAATGTCAACCACTGACCTATTGCGTTGACCCTATACACGTGTCCTGTCTGACCTGTACACGTGTCCTTCGGATTCGAGAACACGAGACTTTGCCAAAAGTCTCTAACATTTTAAAACCAATAAGATGGGAACATGTTTAACAATTACAAAATTTTCGTACTTCAGAAGAAAGATCTGAGCGAGGAGAAGTCTTTCCATGTACTTGCTACGAAACTGCTTGCTACTGGCACGGTTCTTTGATTGTATTCTACAACTTTATTTTGAGTCTGTAGTCCGCAACGATTTGTCTACAATACTATCATCTCAAACATTTTTCTACAAACACATTATTCAGTCGTCCTTTTATAAAGGGTCGTATACTTGTTAGTCAATAATAATCTATATTTTTTTCAACAAAAAAAAAAAAAAAACAAAAATCATCATACGAAATATGTGGAATTGTTTTTTAACTTTAATCAAAGTTGATATGGGTCACCTGGTTAATTAGTCCCTAAATATATTTTTTATAAAAACAAAAATTCCGTCAATTCATATAATTTTTCCTTAATTTTGCTTTTAAACAAATCGGCTAAATTATTGGGACCTTTACAAAAAGGTAAGTGGGGAAATACGGAAAACAGTTATTAATGAATATCATTTTTTTTTAATACTTTGATTTACATTTATTTTATAAGATTCGGTAATTTTCTTGAGTTAAAAGGAAAATTTCCTTTTCCAATTTCCTTTCCGTTTGACTCAATTGACTACTTTATATAGCTCTCTCTCTCTCTCTCTCAAACCTGATCACCAGATTAATCGAAACCCTAAAAAACAACAATTCTCGAAAAACATCTTTTTTTTTTCTTCTTCTCAAAAAACAAATCATGGATTTCTATTCCCACGATATCGTAGACAACTTGATCAATGTCAACCGGATCTACAACGACGACGGAGATCTCCGCAAAAACGAAAAGCTCTTCTTCGATTTCCAAGTGGACTACACTCGTGGAGACGAAGACGGAGATGACGAAGAAGAAGATCTTAACAATCTCGAAACTAGAACCGTTGTTGAAACTCTCGAGTTTGATCGTGAATGGTTGTTCGGTGGAGATCGTAATCGAATCCTAGCCTTCGTCTATCACATTCTTGATTTGCTCCAAGTCCCTTGTGATCGCGAGATCGTTACCACGCTAACTGAGAATATTGAGGAGTTGAAGACGCGTGAGGAGATCTCTGAGTTACCTCACGTAGAGAGGCTAGAAGTATCGATGTCTGTTGTCGTGCCTACGTTTCCTGGTGAAGAGGAGGATGATGTCGTGGTTGTGAATTTAGCGGTGGCTCCAGCGAGCGATGAGGCGGTGGAGATACACTTGGATACGGTGGTTGTTGATGAGAACGACGGAGGTTATTGTGTGATATGCATGGATAAGATCCGGGTTGGGTCGGATGAGGAAGCGGGTCGAATGCCGTGTTCGCACGTTTTTCATCGCGCGTGTGGAGAGGAGTGGCTTAGGGTTAGTGGGATTTGTCCGGTGTGTCGTGCTGTGTTTCCTTCATAAACGGCTAAACCCTAATTAAAGCCTCTTTCTCTCTCTCTCTGATCAGCCTTTCGTGTTAATTAGTTTCGTTTATCATGTTTGATTTTTGTAGGTTGTTTGTATTAACCTATTAGGTTCGATATTATGACCTATCAATTTAGTTTAATTCATGATTTTCCCTTTCACTTTTCTGTGTGTATGAATGTTCAAGAATGTATGCTTTAACCTTGTTCGTTGCTATTTTTGTTCGTTCATCTATTTCTTGCTTTTTGTTTACAATTAATCCATATAAACGTTTTTTTGTTTTTTCCTTTTTGGTATTCGGATGTAATTTACTAATTACAATTCAATTTTTGAGATTTTTTGTTAGGTCCCAATAACAACAAGAACATAATTTGTTTAAAAGAGCTACCTTTGTTTTTTTTTTTTGGTTTTTCATGTCTCCAAATAGATGAGATGTACTAATTCTACGAACTTGGGAAACAAATAACAAAAGTGCAAAAAAAAACGTGAGTCCAGTAGTATCCTTCAAACTAGGAAGTGAAAGTGCGTTTAATTATTTTATTTGCAAAAGTTGAAATAAAAGGAAACAGACCAAGTCAAAACGACTCAACCAAGATAGTCTTGTGTAGTTGACCACCGGTTGCAGCTTATCAATCAGTTAACGGGAACAAACGGCGAGGACTAGTAGTACTAAGATGTAGAGGATATATGAGATTGTTTCCCACTGTTCAAGTTTTCTATTTTTTCTAAATAAGCGACAAGTTTCCCATGGAACCAAACCACAAATAGAAAATTGCCTTAAGAAAATAGTGTTTTGTGTTCTTTTAAGCTATGGGACCTAACATTGTTCTGCTCTTACGAAATTTAAATAATCAAAAGAAAAGCAGAAGAATGTACAAGTTTGTCAAATTTTGTTTAAATGTTAAGAAAATTTCAAGGTGACCAACAATGCTAAATCCTAAAGCAAGAAGACTTGAAAAGAAAACTCATAAATGCCCGTTTGGTCTGATAGTGTGTGGGCTGGCCTCTTCACTACACACTAGTGATGACCTTGTATGCATAAAATAGCAAACTACCTCAAATAGTTTGATGTGAAACACACAATCATATATTTATATTGGTAGGGATAACCGATAAAAATAAAAGGATCAGATAAGATTCATAAGTTCAACAGTACATAACAAGAAAGCTACACTCTCACCATGTCATTGTCCGAATATAAAACCAAAGGGGTAGAAAAAGTGCATCAACACACCAACCATTAACTTATTAATTCTAAACACAGAGACTCAGTTTATTCAAAGCTACTTGCAGCAGCAAAGCAGAGAGAGAGAGAGATCATTACTAGACATACCAAGTGAGATTAGGTTGTGAGGATCGGTGGCAGGTAGTCTGATTTGGTGCCGAGAATACGAGCCTTTGTGTCGGGGAAGAATTCAAATCCAGGAAGCTCAGTGACGTCTCCTTCACCGGATACACCAATCGGGTAGCGGAGCAAGTGACCGGGAAGGTCATGTTCAAGTGACTCACTTGAGTAAAAGTCCCAATACTTATCAGCGATGCGGTTAACTTTCTCAATACATTCCAAGCTTGAGGGATCCAGGAAGGTTTCATCTAGCATTCCCAAGTGTTCGTACCAGAGTGACATACGGAACCCATGGACCTGGCCACGAGCTGGTTGTCTATGGGACAAGTGATGTGGTTGGTAGCCTCCCATTGCTATCTCTGAGTCCCTTGCACCATCCATCGACCTCTGGTTGATGTTAGCAGACCCGACGATAACATATTCATCGTCAACTGCATAATGAGTCATCAAGTTAGTCATGCACATAACATTTATGTAAACTTCTCAAGTCATTCTTTTAATCGAAATGTAAAAACTTACCAATCATCATTTTGGTGTGGACGTAAATCATGAACCGGCGTGCTTCTTGCGCCCTCATGTAACTTGAGTCGGGGTCTGGTCTCTCTGCAGGCTCATACTCTCCTTCTTTCTTGACCTCACGGTTTCCGAGACAGAAGAATGTCAGATAGTTTCTTGGATCTTCCTCAAGTCCCTGAGCTCTGAGGGCCTGAATCACATCCTTGTACATCATCTCCATGGTCCTCCTCTGCCAATCTAATATAGCTTGCACTGATCCACTCTCTGGGAGACCTTCTGGCCACATTGGAACCACAACATAAACCCTAAACTTCTCTCCCTTCTCGATCTTGCTAACGATCTTAAGCGATAACTCTTTTGGGATTAAGTGCAGTGCATTGATGTCCTCAGGAGTAATGCCATCAGCAGCCCAAGCAAAAGAACTCCCAAGGAAGTACTGGTTTTCAATGTAGATGAAGTCTTTGGCACGTCTGATAGCGTGAATGTAAGAATCTTGGATACTCCTATCAATGATATTATCTTTTCCACTTACAAGCCCGGCTTCAGCAGCAGCTTCAGGTGACTCTGGAAACCCAGCAGCAGCTCCTCCATCAATGGATCTAAACAACTGGACATTCCACACGTCATGGTCCTCTTGGAACATAACAGGAGAAGGGGTGATAATAATATCACCAAGATCCCTCAACTTAACAAGAATGTCTTTCCCACCTTGCTTGCTCCATCTCTGCTCGAAGTTATACAAGACATCCCAAGCAATGGGACCTTCAAGACGAGAGTGGATGTCATGCCAAGGCTCCCTTGGACCACCCTTGGTGATAGCAGCACCGGTAAAGTTAGGTTGATGGAAGTCATCATGGTGGACTGTGTCCAATGTCCTGAACAAGGAGTGGAACGGAGTGTCGTATCTTCCATCACAGAGATCGATTCCACCAACAAAACTCATAATTCTCCTCATTTCTGATCCTACACTGCTTGGCATCTCAGTGTCCACAACAACAATTTTCTGATGGTGCGTGAACATAGTAGAGACCTGCAAACTTTGGACTATGCTACCACCATCATCGGGGTTACGAGGGCACAAGACACAATGAACCTCACTTCCCCTGAAAAAATTCTCAGTTTCTTCATCATGAGTAGCCATGAGACCATCTTTTTTCAGCACATCAACAGAGGTTCTGTCATCCCAAACAAGCAAAAGAACCCTGACTCCTTCACTAGCCTTCTTCTTAAGCAGCTCACCAATGGACATATCTCCTCCTGCCTTCGGCCTCCTCGAGTCCCTCACTAAGGAAATCTCAGCGTAAACAGACCAACCAGTAATGTAGATCAAGTGCTTTGCGTTGCTGATGGCATCGAAGATATCCTCCCAGCATCTCTGAGGCTCATAGTTCTTCCCTCCAGCGAGAGGAATCTTAGGAACAAAGTTGTCTGGAATATGAGCATCTTGGTACAGAGAAACTTTGCAGCCTTGCCTCTGAGAGAAGAAGGTGTAAGGGACTCCAGGGAATTTAGCACTTTTGATACCCTTGTTCCAGTTACGATCCTCCTCAACATGGAAATATTGAAGCTTCACATGAATCTTTGATCCTCCCTGAATGGGGTTTTTGTCATTATCCAAGATCTCAACCCACCGATCAACTTCCTCACCGTTAATGACTTCGTCAACAGGAATGTAAGCTCTTCCGATAAGGGTAGCTCCAATAGGGTTATCATCTTTGACAGTGAAGATGATATCAGAAGCCAAGTGGGCACAGTAGATATGAAACGATTCATACCACTTTGGGTTCTTAGGTTCATTTTTGATCTTCCTGGTTCTCCCAACTCTAGCTTTTTGCAGATCAATCGTCGCATACAACTGTGTTTCACCTTTGCCAACACCAATAGTCTCCTCTACATTTGCCAGAATCTGAAAGTTTCAACAGAAAATAAAAACATCAAAAAAATTATACGCAGCAACGTTTGATAACATATTGGCACATCACCTAATTTGAACCACAAACATTATAAATGAACCACACACACATGCCTAAAACATGACCTCCAGAAACTTAGCAACTACGGAATCACAGATTTAAAAAAAAAAAAAAAAAAAAAAGAGAGAGAGAGAATTCAAATGAAAAGGAAAAAAAAAAAAAAAGCTAATAATATACCTTGCCAAGGAAGCCTTGCCTGACTCCACCGCCATGGAGGGCATCAATTTCAAAGATGGTGGCATGTAAAGTCCCGTGCAACAGATGCTGCGCCATTGTATCACCCCTATAAAACAATTAGATTTTTTTTTAAGAGCACATATTATTAGTATCAGTTCTTCTTCTTTATTTTTATTCCGACAAAAAAAATAAAAAGCGAGATCCAGGAATCATCACCGCACATCCAAGATCTGGTCTGAAAAAGACATAAAAATTCAAAGTAGCCAAAAATTTCGCAGAATTGTCCAAAAACAAAACGAACACTACTGTAACTGATCTAACTCAAAAACAAAGATCGGATCAGAGCAAACAACAGTACAGAACCATCAACAAACTCATAACAATGAACCCGATCGCTTTTTTAATCCAAAACATGATAATTATTAAGTCATCGAGTTCTCTCTACTCATCTCTCAAAACAAAAAAAAAACACCAACGATTCTCCATCGCAAAACAAGTACGAGAAACATAAGAAGAAGACTAGTATAAAAATGGATGAGAGATGAAGTAAACGGAATCAGAGATATATTTACTTACTTTGATTTTTATGTTCCCCGCAGAAACTGCGATCTGATCGGTCGTCGGTGGTCAGAGGAAGGAGAAGAATTCGGGATCTGATCCGTAATGGGACGAAGAGAGAGCTCTTTAAAGAGAGCCTAGTACTATTTTGTTTGTGGAGCTGTTCACTATTGATTGGAGCGCGTGGGGCCTCACCCTTTGTACTTTTTTCTCGTTTCAGCCTTAAAACTTTCTTAATTTTACAATTAGGTCCTAAATTAGTTATTACTCTCAAGAGATTTCTTTCAATTTATAGACTTATGGTTAAGATAAACCGCGTATTAAAAGATATGATGATATTTGATTTCAACATCCCATATTAACTAGTTGAGGATGATATGTCAATTAATAAAGGGTCTGAAATTTAGAAAAGGGATTAATTGAAAATCTTGAAAAGTTTGAGAAAGAAAAGAAAGAAATATTCAAAAGTTTGTAATTATACAAAAAAATCACTGACTTGAGAATTGGGACAGACATATATCCAAATCGTGCGCCCAACGTTCTGCATCCCATATGCTTACGACGTCGTTTCGTAGGTTGAATCCTCACCGTCAATCATGTTAAACTTTTTTTTTTTTTTTGGGGCAAATAATGTGAAACTTTTTTTGTGGACTTTTCAGAGGTAAGTAGTACGTGTTCGCATCATTACATGAACCACTCAATACTAGTCATAGTAATTTAATAATGCTTCATCGTTGGATCTCTCTCACACATCTTTGTAATGGTATAAAGATTGGATAGTTGTATCAAATTAAAATATTATCTAACATTCCGAACGTGCGGTTGGTGGTTATACAATGTATTTTATTTCTACTCATCTGAACAAAGTATATCAATGTACAATCATAATTTTCTTTATTAAAAAAAAAATTCTGTATCAAGTTTATTTTATTGGTGGAGATTAATGTCTTTATATAACAGTTAATTTTCAACCCAGCCATATCATATCAACACTAAATCACTAATGCTTAAGAATAAAATCCTAATTTTTAGAGAGCTTTACTAATTATGACTTCAAATATCACTTTTATATATCATCTTTATTAGAAGAATATCTATGTGGTGGACATTACCAATATAAATATCATTTGTAGGAATAACTGAATAAGAAGCACGATGCAAGGAGAAATTGGCGTAAACCTTCACTGTAGCATCACGGACACGGTGATACAATGCACCAACCTTATCTTAAACGGTATCAACTTAATCATTGGTGCAACCGGGAAGATCTACATGTATCTTCATATATATACAATCAATACTTAAGGCACGACTTTTGATATGCATGGAGTCATCCGTAATTTGCCTCTTAACTTAGTCAGATTACTAGCTGGTAAAATAAAATAAAGATTACTAGCTAATGTTTAGTGACGATCTAAATGCTTCTGATTCTTAGCATGAGTTTTGATTCATGACTTGCACTATTATCCAAAAAAATGTGGTTAACACAAAACGAGAAGGAATAGGTGATAAAGCGGTGAGTCTGATTGGTAACGTAGTCAAAACTGTACAGAAAATCTGTAAGCTGAAGCTGTAAGCTGAAACTGTAAGTGCAAAACTGTAAGAAAAAACTTTAAATGAAAGCTGTACATAAAAGCTGAGAGTAAAGTTTTTAATAAAGTTTTTGGTAAAGTTTTGATGATTGGTAAATTTTAAAACTGTATGTTTGTACAACTTTGTACCATTTTGTAAAGTGGTTACCAATCACTCCCGGTATACACCAAGCAACACTAGTAGTGCAATGGCGGCCATAACTAATGCAATTGGATACTCCTATAAATTATTATATCATATACTCCATTTGTTTGAATGATCGTTATAATTTGCATTGGTCATTGAAAAACGGTCAAAACAAAAACCTGTGTCACCTGCACCTTATTTACCGGAACATAATTACTTTGTATTGTCCGTTTATTACTTTGGTTGTTTATCTTTACAACAAACATTTGTGTTCCAAAAATTACATAATGGTAACATAAATGGGCGTATCTGTCTGTTGAGTGTTGACTAAGCTTGTAAGAAAATATATTTCGCTATCTTTTCAGGATCATTTATCCCGCATCATACACATGTAAATGATCATTTGATCAAATCCTTTATTTCTTGCCATCCTTATATAAAACCAGATATTTTCTAATGTTATTCTAAACCTACTAAAATTTATGGTAAGACTCGTTAATCCCTATCACTTTGCTCCAACTTTTTATCTCTTCTGAAATTGTCAAAATCATGAAATTTTCGGTGCCAAAAAAGAAAACAAAGCAGCCAATATATCTAAGTATCTAATCACTTAATTGTATCTGAAACAATGCAGGAATAATTTTGGATTATATTCTTGTTGTGTACAGTGTACTATACAATATTTTTCTCCCAAATAGTTGATGTCACCAAATACGGAGTTGTTCGAGATCAAAAGACTGATGCCTCACGTGTGCACCACATGTCTCTTTACCTATACTATACGTGTATTCGTGTGTACACTTATGCATTATAAAGCAGCATGTGCGGCAAATACGGCTGCATCGCGAATGTAGCCCACTAGGAACAAATAATGTAAAGTAAACCGTAGACTGCAGGGGACTTATTTTGAAGCACATCAACTTAATATCGGCTGATGGTGTCGGTGAAATTCCCGTATGCAGTAATGCTCACGGCAAAGTTTTTGCCACCGATGATTTGTCTCTTTACCTTTGCGTGATTAGTGATTACTAGCTAGTGTCAAATAGTACTATCTATCAACTAAAGACTACTTTAATCACAACAATAAATGTGGGATTTACAGAATTATCAATTTTGGTTATATTGATTTACTATAACATAAAAGAAAGAAAAAGGTGGAATTGTCGATTACGGATACATTCCGAGAGAAACAAGATATGAAAAAACGATTCAGTATTACATACTTAATTATTTGGCTTTTTAACTCTGGCTATTTCATCTTCTTTTTTTTTTTTGCTTAGATTTAAATGAATATTGTGGCCACAGAAGCTCTATTAGACCCATTTCCTTGTGTGATTCTGATATTATTTACATCTGGCTTAAAAAGATAGACTTTAATTTTAGAGATCATGAGACATTGAGACTTTTTTAGTCGACCCAAGAAAAAGTTGTAGTAGAGATCGTAGAATGTTAAGCACAGCTCCTGATCTTTGTCATATGGGCCAAAGATGAGCCTGGTCGTTACACATTCCGCTGATATATGTATTTATTTTGTTTTGACTAATCTGATTCTGAGCTTGACTGATGGAAATAAAAACAATAATAATATTATTATACGACAACTAGTATTATAATTTATTTTGTTTTTGTTCTTTCGAAACCTAAAGAAAAAGCTAAAATGTTGAAAACCCAAACCAAAAGCTAAGCAGAAACTAAAAGAAATAGAAAAGCGAAATATGAAGTCAAAAGTAGACAGAAAAGAGAAGAAGCGAACGCAAGTTTCTTTGGATTCTTCAGACTAAAGAAATCAGTTATACTTCCGGATTATCACCAGTCACAATAAATATGATCTATAACAAATCGAAATATAAGAAGCAAGGAACAAAAATCAGGAAAGCATACAAATACTAGTGACCTAATTTTATTCGCTGCCCCTTGCCAAGTTCTAGGTGTGCAAACCAATAAAAGCTCTGTCATTCACTGCCCAGTTACAAGTTCAAGGTCTGAAAAATCCAATAAACATTGTCATTCGCTCCCCGGTCTCGAAGTTCTAGGTCTGAAAACCAATAAGCGTTGTCAAAAGTATACAAAAAAAAATAGGAAAAAAGTAGACAAATATTGCATGATAATTTATTTTTGTTGATAGGATAAAATAAAAACATGCCACACTTATTTTGGAGTCCGTGGACCACTAAAACTTTCAAGTTCGAAATCATAAATATGATATCTCAATGACCAAGATTTTGGATGTTCTCTTTTAAGACTTCCAAATTTTTAGCTATTGAAATATATCGATTTAGTTTGTATATACTGTATATGGAAGTTTTGTTTTTTGTTGAATAGATTTTCATATAAACTATGGCAGTTTATTTATAAATATTTTTCCTTATACTTTTGTTATATTTTTAGTAATTTTCCTTTAAAATTGTTCTAAATGAATACAAGTATTATACTATATTTTTGCTATAGATATAACACTAATAGTAAGACAATGGTACGTACTTTTATGACAATCTTTTTATTTATTACTAACAATTACAGTGCCCACTCCGACCCCCCATGGACACTGGTAATTAATACTCCAGTTTCCAGTATATAAAATTTAGTTGTTAATGTATCATCTTTTTTATTAAGAAACTTAAATGTACATATTACCTATACATATTTTTGGATTTCACATACATTGCCTTCTACTGTCCCACACATATCCGCTGAAAATGGTAAAGGTCTTTAAGCATCTTCTTTTCTTTGTAAATATGGCATCTATATAAGTAGTATTTAGTAAAGCCTTCGCTTGAACAATCTATGTTCTTAAACTGTAAATATATTCAATTCCTTTCATAGTTTAACTCTTCTTTCTCCAAAAATATATGAAGAAGAAGACTTGGTTCTTGAGTTTCTCACTGGTCATTCTCCAAATCTTCACATCTTCGAATGCATTGGATGTTATTCAATTCGGAGCGGTTGGAGATGGAGTTACAGACGATTCACAGGTAAGTATGCTTGTCTTGTAGTTGCAATTTGTTCATTATACATCCAGATTTTTTTTCTGAAATTATAAACTTTGTAGGCGTTCTTAAAAGCTTGGGAAGCTGTCTGTAGCGGAACAGGAGATGGGCAGCTTGTTGTGCCGGCAGGGATGACATTTATGTTACAGCCCCTGAAGTTTCAAGGTTCTTGCAAATCGGCCCCTATTTTTGTGCAGGTACTCTGTTTTTCCCCTGTTTTCTGTTTTTATTCATGAAGAATATGCTTTTTTTTGTTAATATAGTAACAACGAATAACATATTAAGGTGAGTAATTAGTAATTTAAATGAAGATTTTAGGCAATCTGGTTGCATCGAGTAAAGGAAATTGGAAAGGAGACAAAGATCAATGGATTCTTTTTGCAGACATTGAAGGACTTGTGGTTGAAGGTGGCGGAGAAATTAACGGCCAGGGTTCGAGCTGGTGGGAACACAAAGGCTCCAGACCTACCGTGAGTGTCACGTTAGGTGTTTCATTTTCCAAAACATTGATTCGTTTTGTTTTCAGTTTTGTCAAAATTTAAGAAAACGAGATATTATGAGGTTAGGCATTGAAGTTCAAGAGCTGCAACAACCTTAGATTGAGTGGGTTAACGCACGTAGATAGTCCAATGGCTCACATTCACATTAACGATTGCAACTACGTGACTATCTCAAGTCTCCGGATAAATGCGCCGGAATCAAGTCCTAACACTGATGGAATCGACGTAGGCGGTTCATCCAACGTTGTCATCCAAGACTGCCTCATCGCAACCGGTATGAAAACTCAATTTCTAACTACTTTTGGGGACTCTTGGCAATTTTTTAGTATTGCCTCAGATTACATACATTAATTAAAACAAAAAAGCAGCTTTAGAACTAGTTCCTGTATGAATGCAATCTTGTTACATGTCAAAATAGACGGTCCACCGAATGTCGCATCCATATAATATCGTTTGGAATTTACTGATTATCTTAAATTGATGAATCATTCACATGTCGTTATAATCATTACTAGGTGATGATTGCATAGCGATAAGTTCAGGGACGTCAAACATCCGGATTTCCGGTATAGACTGCGGACCAGGCCATGGAATAAGGTTAACCATAATTAAAAATATACCAAAGTATTGTTATTTTATATAGTATATAACTATATACTAAAAACCATGTATGTTGTAAAATATATAGCATAGGGAGCTTGGGAAAAGATGGGGAGACAGCTACCGTTGAGAATGTATGTGTCCAAAACTGTAACTTCAGAGGAACTACGAATGGGGCTCGGATCAAAACTTGGCAGGTAGTTTTTTTATTTTTCAAATAATCTCTCACTAAGTCATTTTACTTTGTGTCTTTTTCTTGTTCTTTATATTAAAATCTGGCAATGTACATAGGGTGGATCGGGTTACGCGAGAATGATTACATTCCATGGAATAACTCTAGACAATGTAGAAAATCCAATTATTATCGATCAGCTCTACAACGGAGGAGATTCTGATAAAGCCAAAGATCATAAGGTACGTACCGCAAATTTACTAACGTTGATCATAACTCATAAGATTGTTTTAGATAAGAAAATGAATTTTTTTTTGTTTTTGGTTGTTTTAGTCGTCGGCAGTGGAAGTGAGCAATGTGATGTTTAGTAATTTCGTTGGCACGTCGAAGTCAGAGTACGGAGTTGACTTCAGGTGCAGCGAGAGAGTACCGTGCACAGATATTTTCTTGAGAGACGTGAAAATAGCAACCGCCTCATCAGGATCAGGACAAGTCGCACAAGGACAATGTTTAAACGTGAGAGGTGCGTCCACACTCGCTGTCCCAGGTCTAGAATGCTTAGCCCTTACCGCAAATATGTTGTCATCGCCGGAACAAACTTGCATGTTGGCACAATCAGTGCAACCAAGAACACAACCGTTGCAAGATCCAATATGGGATTTTGAAAGCAGAGGGAAACGACTTATAGTTTCCAATGTCATATTGATTTCATTTATCTCTTTGGTTACACTTACATACAGTTTTAGGTAATTAATGGAAAACTGAAAAAGTATATTATACAAGTGGAGATGATAAAGTAACCCTTGTTTTTATGCGTTTCGTCACCACATGGATTTCAAATTGAAGTGATTATTAACGACAATGGGAACAATATATCCGGATTCTTTAAAGTTGTATATGTGGTATGACTGTATCATTGGAAAAAAAAACTTATAATTTAATAATCAAATCCCAATTTAATTATCTAGGATTTTAGGCCGAATCAATTAGAGAATTAGCAATTATGACTAATTTTATTAGTTGTATATCTATAGAAGAACTTTAACTATTTTATTAGTTGTATATCTAGGATTTTATGCCAAATCAATTAGAAAAAAAAATGCTTTTTTTTTCAACAAAACGATCATGGCTATGAAAAATAATGGAACATATGAGAAGAGAAAATAAGTGCATACATAGTATAACCCAAACAATAATGTTGTGAAAATTTAATTAAGACTAAATTGAATTATATTTTAAGAAAATAATTAAGACTAAATTGTGTAAAAAAATAAAAATTGAATTTGGAAGAATCACATGGCTTTAGAAACCATATCATGAGATATATATCACCTAGACGTCCAAATCTTCCTCAAACCTAAACCCTAAACCATCACAAAACCTTTCTCATCATAAGTCATAACATATAAGTAAAATAAAGGACCATGAAAATGGTTATCGGAAAGAAAGTTAATAAATACGTACAAACACAGTTGTAACATTAAGGAACAAATTTAAAGTAATAGTATTCAAAACAGTTAATATTTGTTTAAACTCATTTTAATGGGTAATACATACAAACACACTTATATAAAATATAGCATGGGTAATAAGTAGCATAAATATTGTGACTAAGATATAAAATCAATTAGGATTTATGAATTACGATCTAAAGCTAATATTTTTATATATTAAAAATTTATCAAATGGATCAAAAGAAAAACCAAATTACAATATTGATATACAATATATATCTTGTAAAGTCCTCCAAATATATCTTGCTATACAAAAGGGTTTTATTAATTAGTTTTCTAAAATCTTGTAAAGTCCTCCAAACAATCCTGTATTTTTATGATACTTTCTATGACTTTATTTTGTAAAGAAAGTGTCTAAAATCATGAACCAATGACATAATAATTGAACTCATTAACAATCCTAGATTATTTTGTTTTAATTGAATAACACAAAACTTTTAATGACTTTATAAAAGTCTAAATCAAATAACCCATATTTGTTAAGATTTTAAATGAATTTTTACAAATTACAAACTAATAACACTAAATTTTAACAGAGTTTAACAAAATTTTGATCTAATAACAACAGATTTTACATAACTTTTCAAATCTTTAAAACTCTATTCAAATCTTAAACCAATAACTTCCACTGTATATATACCTATACATTTTGGATTTCACATACATTGTCTTCAACTGTCCCACACATATCCGCTGAAAATGGTAAAGGTCTTTAAGCATCTTCTTTTCTTTGTAAATATGGCATCTATATAAGTAGTATTTAGTAAAGCCTTCGCTTGAACAATCTATATTCTTAAACTGTAAATATATTCAATTCCTTTCATGGTTTAACTCTTCTTTCTCCAAAAATATATGAAGAAGAAGACTTAATTCTTGAGTTTCTCACTGGTCAGGCCCGACCTGTCCATAAGGCAACTAAAGCATTCGCTTTAGGTCACATCTTATATTTTAAAATTTTGGGCTAATATATTAAGTGTTTCTGTTAGGAGAATTGTTATATAGCTTAAAAAATATGCTAAAGTTCTTGAGTTCAAACTCTTAGACATGCATTACTATTGCTTTTTCTTTTGTTTTTTTACTTTTTATATTTATTATTTATAGTTCATATATTTATGAAAAACTACACATAAAAATTGCTTTAGGCCTCTATTATCCTAGGACCTGCCCTATCACTGGTCATTCTCCAAATCTTCACATCTTCGAATGCATTGGATGTTATTCAATTCGGAGCGGTTGGAGATGGAGTTACAGACGATTCACAGGTAAGTATGCTTGTCTTGTAGTTGCAATTTGTTCATTATACATCCAATTTTTTTTTTCTGAAATTATAAAATTTGTAGGCGTTCTTAAAAGCTTGGGAAGCTGTCTGTAGCGGAACAGGAGACGGGCAGCTTGTCGTGCCGGCAGGGATGACATTTATGTTACAGCCCCTGAAGTTTCAAGGTTCTTGCAAATCGTCCCCTATTTTTGTGCAGGTACTCTGTTTTTCCCCTGTTTTCTGTTTTTATTCATGAAGAATATGCTTTTTCTGTTAATATAGTAACAACAAATAATATATTAAGGTGAGTAATTAGTAATTTAAATGAAGATTTTAGGCAATCTGGTTGCATCGAGTAAAGGAAATTGGAAAGGAGACAAAGATCAATGGATTCTTTTTGCAGACATTGAAGGACTTGTGGTTGAAGGTGCCGGAGAAATTAACGGCCAGGGTTCGAGCTGGTGGGAACACAAAGGCTCCAGACCTACCGTGAGTGTCACGTCAGGTGTTTCATTTTCCAAAACATTGATTCGTTTTGTTTGCAGTTTTATCAAAATTTATAAAAACATTATGAGGTTAGGCATTGAAGTTCAAGAGCTGCAACAACCTTAGATTGAGTGGGTTAACGCATGTAGATAGTCCAATGGCTCACATTCACATTAACAATTGCAACTACGTGACCATCTCAAGTCTCCGGATAAATGCGCCGGAATCCAGTCCTAATACTGATGGAATCGACGTAGGCGCTTCATCCAACGTTGTCATCCAGGACTGCCTCATCGCAACCGGTATGAAAACTCAATTTCTAACTACTTTTGGGGATTCTTGGCAATTTTTTAGTATTGCCTCAGATTACATACATTATTAAAATAAAGGCAGCTTTAGAACTAGTTCTGTATGAATGCAATCTTGTTACATGTCAAAATAGACGGTCCACCGAATGTCGCATCCATATAATGTCGTTTGGAATTTACTGATTATCTTAATCGATGTATTATTATTCACATGTCGTTAAATCATTACTAGGTGATGATTGCATAGCGATAAGTTCAGGGACGTCAAACATCCGGATTTCTGGTATACACTGCGGACCAGGCCATGGAATAAGGTAAACCAAATAAAAATCTACCAAAGTAATGTTGTTATTTTATAGTATATATACTTAAACCCATGTATACTGTGAAATATATATATATAGCATAGGAAGCTTGGGAAAAGATGGGGAGACAGCTACCGTAGAGAATGTATGTGTCCAAAACTGTAACTTCACAGGAACTACGAATGGGGCTCGAATCAAAACTTGGCAGGTAGTTTTCTAATAATCTCTCAGTAAGTCATTTTACATTGTGTTTCTTTTTCTTGTTCTTTATAATATCTCCTAATATACATAGGGCGGATCGGGTTACGCAAGAATGATTACATTCCATGGAATAACTCTAGACAATGTAGAAAATCCAATTATTATCGATCAGTTCTACAACGGAGGAGATTCTGATAAAGCCAAAGATCATAAGGTACGTACCGCAAATTTACTAACGTTGATAAGAAAATGAAAAAATATATATATTTTTGGTTGTTTTAGTCGTCGGCAGTGGAAGTGAGCAATGTGATGTATAGTAATTTCGTTGGGACGTCGAAGTCAGAGTACGGAGTTGACTTCAGGTGCAGCGAGAGAGTACCGTGCACAGATATTTTCTTGAGAGACGTGAAAATAGCAACCGCCTCATCAGGATCAGGACAACTCGCACCAGGAAAATGTTTAAACGTGAGAGGTGCGTCCACACTCGCTGTCCCAGGTCTAGAATGCTTAGCCCTTACCGCAGATATGTCGTCATCGCCGGAACAAACTTGCAAGTTGGCACAATCAGGGCAACCAAGAACACAACCGTTGCAAAGCAGAGGGAAACGACTTATAGTTTCCAATGTCGTATTATTAATTTCATTTATCTATTTGGTTACAATTACATACAGTTTTAGATAATTAATGGAAAACTGAAAAAGTATATTATACAAGTGGAGATGATAAAGTAACCCTTGTTTTTATGCGTTTCGTCACTAAATGGATTTCAAATTGAAGTGATTTTAGATATTAGTGAGAATGGGAACAATATATCCGGATTCTTTCAAGTATATGTGGTCTGTATGACTGCATCATTGGAAAAAAACTTATAATTAATAATCAAATTCCAAATTTAATTATCTAAGATTTTAGGCCCAATCAATTAGAGAATTAGTAATTATGACTAATTTTATTAGTGGTATATCTATAGAAGAACTTTAACTATTTTAATAGTTTTATTAATTTTATTAGTTGTATATCTAGGATTTTATGCCAAATCAATTAGAGAAAAACCATGTCTTTTTTTCAACATCATTTTCAAAAGTCAAACCCCATGTTTTTTCAAAAGTCAAGGACTCAAGGGATTAAAATCAACCATACACTTATCAATATATTAAACCGGTTTGACTTGTAGTAAAAAAAACCGAAATTTCGGTATACCTAAACCGGTTTGACTTGTAGTAAAAGAAAAGGATAATTAGAATTTTAGTACGTTTTTGGAATTTAATAGAAAAAGTAGTACGTTTACTATTCATAATTATAGGAATAGGTGGTCTCTCACTGTAGCAGCGTGTGAGACTGTAGTGTTTTTTTTTTTTTTTTTTTTTTTTTCTTAAACATACCCCTTACCTTTAGTTACTTAAATATTTGATTATATTAATTTTTTTTTCGAAATTTTTTTCAGATACAAAAAATCTAAATTTTTTTCTTTATAATTTGATATGCATTTTGTTTGATGGTTTTATTTGATAATATTAAATATTTTTTATAAATTGTGTATCCGTACAGACTTACATTATAATGTGTACAGACTTACATTATAATCTGTACACATTGTAAGTCTGTACACATTTGTTTGATTTGATATGCATACATAATTTATAATTTGATATGCATTTTGTTTGATGATTTTATTTGATAATATTAAATATTTTTTATAAATTGTGTATCCGTACAGACTTACATTATAATGTTTACAGACTTACATTATAATCTGTACACATTGTAAGTCTATACACATTTTTAAGTGTGTAGATGTAAATGTGAAAAAAAAGTGTGTAGATGTAATTTGTTTAATTTTTAGACTTTTAGATGTATGTACCACAATAGTTTTGTACAAATTACATTGTACACATATTAATATGTACAGACTATTATCTGTACAGATATAAATAATCTAATTTTTTTTTCATAAATTATATTATCAAATATTTTTGTATCTGAAAAAAAGATTAAAAAAAAAATTATATTATCAAATATGTGAAATAACAAGACAAATGAGTGTTTATGCAAAAAAAAAAAAACCACAAAAAGCTAGAGTGACATTAATTCCCCACTCTCTCTCACACTTTTTCTATTACATACAAATGAGTCCTACACTAATTATCTATCTCTCATCTCTCACGTCTCTCACGTCTCTCACGTCTCTCACGTCTCTCACCCTCTCACCCTCTCACCCTCTCACCACTGTCACATACTCTCACATACTCTCACACCACCCACTTTCCTAATTGTAAATAGTATACGTACTAAAAAAACAGATTTCTTTATGAAAACGTATTAAAACTGCAATACACCCTTTCAATAAAACCGAAATTTCGGTAATACTTAAACCGGTTTGACTTGTAGTAAAAAAAACCGAAATTTCGGTATACTTAAACCGGTTTGACTTGTAGTAAAAAAAACCGAAATTTCGGTATACTTAAACCGGTTTGACTTGTAGTAAAAAAAACCGAAATTTCGGTATACTTAAACCGGTTTGACTTGTAGTAAAAAAAACCGAAATTTCGGTATACTTAAACCGGTTTGACTTGTAGTAAAAAAAACCGAAATTTCGGTATACTTAAACCGGTTTGACTTGTAGTAAAAAAAACCGAAATTTCGGTATACTTAAACCGGTTTGACTTGTAGTAAAAAAAACCGAAATTTCGGTAATACTTAAACCGATTTATCAGAAACGCTCTTTGAAGAAAAAAAATCTGAGTTTCTTCTTCTCTTCTCTTGTCCACTGAAACGCGTTTGGAGAGAGGAGAAGGGTCAAAAGGGATCTGAAAATCATATTGGCTTTGGGAAATTGAAGGAAGAAGAATAATGGGTTTCATCGGAGACACTGTAGATTCAATCAAATCTATCAAGATCCGTCAGCTTCTCTCTCAGGCTATCACTCTCGGTTCGTTTCTCTATACGCCTTGATTTCAACCTCCTCATCTCATCTGTGTATTAGTATTTAGTAGTATCTAGAATTCACGAAAGGTTACATCTTTCAGAAAGCTTTGATATGATAATTATGATTTCTTGATTTTGTTTTTTGGGTTTAGGTATGATCGTTACATCTGCATTGATAATTTGGAAGGCATTGATATGTGTCACTGGGAGTGAATCACCTGTGGTTGTTGTTCTCTCAGAAAGCATGGAACCTGGCTTTCAGAGAGTGAGTCACTTTGTGTTTTTAGAGTTTGAAAGTAGTTTACTTGTTGCTGTTAGATTATGTGGTGGTGGTTCTTGGTTTTTGATTTGAGGCTAATGTAACAGGGGGATATATTGTTCTTGCGGATGACCAAAGAGCCTATTCGAGCAGGCGAGATTGTTATTTTTAGTGTTGATGTAAAGAATGGTGGTTAATGTATTAATCGATAAGGAAAATTACAAGAGCTGGAAGCTTGAAGAAACAAAGATAGAAATTAGCAAAGATAGAAATTTTCCTTTTTCTCAAAGAACAAGAAAATTGTCAATTCCTGTTAGCATTAGAATAGGAAAAAAGCCTGTTGTATGGCACACCCTGTTAGTATGAATAGGGGACCTTGGCCTCAAGGTAGAGGCAGAGATTTAGAGTTTAAGAATTCCTAGCAATTGAATCTCAAGCTTAAGAAAAATAGCTTAGAGATTCAAAGAGGGCTGAGGGGTTTTTGAGAGAGGTTCTTGATCAAGCTTGTGATCTAAGAACTTGAGATTGAGAGAATAGAAAATAGTTTTAAAGAAAGAATTGTATTTTCTATTAATCAAAAGAGTTTTGAGAAAACCCCTGTGTTAATTGTTGATTTAGTTTCTGTACCAATAGCTCTTACACTTTCACATACATTGTCTTCTACTGTCCCACACATATCCGCTGGAAATGGTAAAGGTCTTTAAGCATCTTCTTTTCTTTGTAAATATGGCGAAAGCTTTACTATAAATATGGTTTAACTCTTCTTTCTCCAAAATATATGAAGAAGAAGACTTGGTTCTTGAGTTTCTCACTGTTCATTCTTCAAATCTTCACATCTTCGAATGCTTTGGATGTTACTCAATTCGGAGCGGTTGGAGATGGAGTTACAGACGATTCACAGGTAATTTCTATTAGTTTTGTAGTTTTAATTTGTTCATTATACATCCAAATTTTTTTTCTGAAACTATAAACTTTGTAGGCGTTCTTGAAAGCTTGGGAAGCTGTCTGTAGCGGAACAGGAGATGGGCAGCTTGTCGTGCCGGCAAGGATGACATTTATGTTACAGCCCCTCAAGTTTCAAGGTCCTTGCAAATCGGCCCATATATTTGTTCAGGTACTCTGTTTTTCCCCTGTTTTCTGTTTTTTGAGATTAATGAAGAATATGCTTTTTTCTGTTAATAAAGTAACAACGAATAATATGCTAAGGGTAAGTAATTAGTAATGTAACTGAAGATTTTAGGCAATCTGGTAGCATCAAGGAAAGGAAATTGGAAAGGAGACAAAGATCAATGGATTCTTTTTACAGACATTGAAGGACTTGTCGTTAAAGGTAACGGTGAAATTAACGGCCAGGGTTCGAGCTGGTGGGAACACAAAGGCTCCAGACCTACCGTGAGTGCATGTTACGTTAGGTGTTTCATTTTCCAAAACATTGATTCGTTATGTTTGCAGTTTTATCAAAATTTATAAAAACGAGATATTCTGATGTTAGGCATTGAAGTTCAAGAGCTGCAACAACCTTAGATTGAGTGGATTAACGCACGTAGATAGTCCAATGGCTCACATTCACATTAACGATTGCAACTACGTGACTATCTCAAGTCTCCGGATAAATGCGCCGGAATCAAGTCCTAACACTGATGGAATCGACGTAAGCGGTTCATCCAACGTTGTCATCCAGGACTGCCTCATCGCAACCGGTATGAAAACTCAATTTCTAGCTACTTTTGGGGACTCTTGGCAAATTTTTAGTATTGCCTCAGAGATTACATACATTATTAAAACAAAAGCAGCTTTAGAACTAGTTCCTGTATGAATGCTATCTTGTTACATGTCAAAATAGACGGTTCACCGAATGTCGCATCCATATAATGTCGTTTGGAATTTACTGATTATCTTAATCGATGTATCATTATTCACATGTCGTTATAATCATTACTAGGTGATGATTGCATAGCGATAAGTTCAGGGACGTCAAACATCCAGATTTCCGGTATAGACTGCGGACCAGGCCATGGAATAAGGTTAACTATAATTAGAAATCTACCAATTAATAATGTTATTATATATAGTATATATACTTAAAACCATGTATATTGTAAAATATATAGCATAGGAAGCTTGGGAAAAGATGGGGAGACAGCTACCGTTGAGAATGTATGTGTCCAAAACTGTAACTTCAGAGGAACTACGAATGGGGCTCGGATCAAAACTTGGCAGGTAATTTTTTTTTTTTTTTTTTTTTTTTTTTTTAAAAATTTTCGAATAATCTCTCACTAAGTCATTTTACATTGTGTTTCTTTTTCTTGTTCTTTATATTAAAATCTGGTAATGTACATAGGGTGGATCGGGTTACGCGAGAATGATTACTTTCCATGGAATAACTCTAGACAATGTAGAAAATCCAATTATTATCGATCAGCTCTACAACGGAGGAGATTCTGATAAAGCCAAAGATCATAAGGTACGTACCACAAATTTACTAACGTTGATCATAACTCATAAGATTGTTTTAGATAAGAAAATGAATTTTTTTTTTTTTTTTTTTGGTTGTTTTAGTCGTCGGCAGTGGAAGTGAGCAATGTGATGTTTAGTAATTTCGTTGGGACGTCGAAGTCAGAGTACGGAGTTGACTTCAGGTGCAGCGAGAGAGTACCGTGCACAGATATTTTCTTGAGAGACGTGAAAATAGCAACCGCCTCATCAGGATCAGGACAAGTCGCACAAGGACAATGTTTAAACGTGAGAGGTGCGTCCACACTCGCTGTCCCAGGTCTAGAATGCTTAGCCCTTACCGCAAATATGTTGTCATCGCCGGAACAAACTTGCATGTTGGCACAATCAAGCAGAGGGAAACGACTTATAGTTTCCAATACCGTATTAATTTCATTTATCTGTTTGGTTACATACAGTTTTAGATTACTAATAGAAAACTTCTAAAGTATATTATAAAGTAACCCTTGTTTTTATGCGTTTCGTCACCACATGGATTTCAAATTGAAGTGATTTTAGATATTAGTGAGAATGGGATACTTAATCCTAACAACCAATGCCATTAGTATTTATTATCCAAAAAATAAATTAAAAAAATGCTAACAGTAATTAATATATCAAAAGTAAATCTAAAAATATTTTCATGGTTGAGTCGTTAATTAACAAACAAATTAACGACATATTCTCCATATATTCCGCAACATATTAGAATATTGCTCAAATCAAATCACCACCCATAAAAGAATAATACCTACTCGGATTTGGTAAGGCAGCTTTTTAAAGGTATAAACGATGAACAATACTTATATACATGTATCTAATAAGTCTTTACAATTAATTATCTACTAATTACACTATAACCAAACATGATTTTATTTTTCATTACAAATTTTATTTGAACCATACATAACACTAATGTAACAATATTTTTTCCTGCCTTTGTTGTTATTTGAATTTTGAAAAAACGGGCATGTCTTACTCAAGTAAAGAATAAAAATTGTGTTTAACCTCTCTCACATCTGAACGAGAAAAAAACGAATATAAATCTGAAAAATTAAATTCATATCATATCATAAATGACTAAATGAGAACAAAATAAATATAAATCTGAATGAGGATTGAGTTTAACTTAACAAGCAACAAAAATTATAATTTTGTAATCGATTTTATTCGGTTATTTGTCTTGCTTCTTTAGATGAACGGTTAGTTATTCTAGATATAAAAATTTTCAAATTTCAAAAAACTCAAAATCTTATAATTATTTACACTTATTAAAAAAATATCACAGACATAATTATATATATATATATATATATATATATATACAGCGGGACGAGTTTGGATTAATATTAATATAAATTTAAAATTATCATTAACTGTTACAACATAGTTTAGAAAAACTCCCCCGCGGTATATCGCGAGTTGCAATCTAGTTAATTTTTAATTTTTAAGACACTCATTTTAAGGTTCAGCCGTGGAGTGAGAAATCTCAATATATACATAGTTAGTGGAGTTTTAAATTAAACTAATATTAATCTAAAGTTAAAATACCTATTAAGGGTTGTTTAATGAGGTTCATCATTTTTTTTTTCAACACCATCTTATTTTCACTTTTTACCACTTCATATCATCTTATTTTTCCTTCACATAATAATTCAACATTCATACAATCTTTATCATCTATAATGGTTTTGTTTAATAAAATTCAACACCTTGCTCTATTACTTATATTCTATATATTTATTTTGTATTATGTTTTTATAATTACATATAAATAAGAATTATTAATTGAAAATAAATTAATAAAAAAGAAATTAACAAATCTTTCTTAAACTAATAATATTCATTACTAAAATAAACAAAAATGGAGGTTAATAGCAAATAATAGTAAAAGGAAAAACATTTATAATCATTAATTAATTCAATAGTTATGTTCATAGTCGTCATTGTACATAGTCAAAGAGTCCATTGTACATATAAATGTTTTTTCTTTTACTATCCCCTATCCCCTATATATTAATAGAGAAACATTTTTTTGAAAATGCTGATGTGTCGTCGCCAGAGCGATTTGGAGATTCAATTGCAATTAAGCATCTCAATATAAACATATTTACAAAAATAAGTCTTTTGATTTATTAAAATTTTCATTAAAATATATAAGGAAATTTTATTACATTATTATTTACATAAAATGTGTCATTAGAATGTATAAGGTAATGTTTCTTTTATTAGTTTTTTTAAGTGAAAGAATTCATCAACTATTAAATACAGAAAATATAGTTAATAATTTAATTATCATTTTCATAATATATTTAATTATTTAAAGTAAATTACATTTAATAAAATTCTAAAAAACATATTCATCTATTTAACTTTTTGAAATACAAAACTTATTCTCCGATTTATAATTTTTTTATGACTATTCAAGTACTTCCTCTGTTTCACAATAAGTGTCATTTTGACATATTTCACACAAAGTAAGAAAATATTAAGATATACATATATGCCCTTATTTAATAAATGTTTAATTGGTTAATTTAGTCATAGATTAAGGGTAAAACTAGAAAATCTAATGAAAAAGATGCATTGAAAATAAAAAATAGTGCATTGAAAATGTAAAATGATACTCTTTGAGAAACAAAAATAAAATTCTAAAATGACGCTCTTAATGAAACAAAGAAAGTATATATTAAAATTAATTATTACAATAATCTTAAAAATAAATAACATTATCACAATTATCACAATAATTAACATTATTTTCCACATTTCACGGGTGAAATATATTTTTACACAAAATAATTAAATCTAAATTTGAATAATAAAAAAAAAATTTATGTGTAAAATTATTATTATGACACCTTATTCTAAACAATAATTTTACTTGTAATAATTTTATTTGAGTCGATTTATCTCGCATATAGTGCGGGTTGTTATCTAGTTATTTTGTATTAATAATGATTCAAGTATTCAACACATCCATTGTACATAGTCAAAGAGTCTTACCATAAACTTCTATGTTCACTTTTACTATAAATTGTAATTGTAACACAAAGTGAACATATTCATCATCAATCAATTCTTATTTTCTCTACTTCTTCCAAAGAAAAAAAAAAAGAGATTAAGTTTTTGGTTTCATTGGTTATGTTCTCTCTTCTCTTGAATGGTTTCACATTTGCTCAAACTCTCATTCAATATTCTTGCAAGAAAGCAACCGTGAAAGAACCGGCCTTGATATACAATTTATGCGTCGATTCTCTTACACAAGATCCACAAAGCAAAACCTCAACCACCCTCGAAGGTTTGATCATAGCATTGACGAAGAACACTGAAGCAAAAGCTATGAACGTTAAAGGAATCATTGAACAAATCCTCAAGGGCAAGAGATATGCAAGTATTGAAGCAGAGCTACGCGATTGCGTTGAGTTTTATGACGATGCTAATGATTTGTTAAACACTGCTTTAGCGAGCGTTCAATCGCACGATTATAAAACTGCTATTGGAGATTTTAGTATTGCTTTGGATGTTCCAGAAAATTGCGAGGATGGTATCAAGGAAAGAAATAAACAGAATTCTCTCGTTAGTAACGAGAACAATATTTTGTTTCAGAAGATTTTGATTCCTCTTGCTTTTAATAATATGCTAATATGAACTTGTCAAAGTGCTTTACCAATTAAACATCGATCAATGGTCCTCTATATAATAAAACGGAAGTACACAACTTTTTTGTAGACTATATAATTTTTATAAGTTGGTTACAAAAATAGGTTATAGATTAAATATATGTTGGTTTAAAAAAAGGTTATAAATTAATTGGTCAACCTGTAGGCTATATGAATACACTTAAGAATATCTCAAAGAATCCTCTTAAATAGAATATTCCAATGATTTATAAAATTTTTAAAATAAAATCTTTAGTATTCCATATATTGGTACAAAATATATACTGTTAGACATAAAAATATACTGTTAGGCGTAAAAAAGAATAAAATATTGGCAATTTATCATACTTAATCATGATTTCTGAGATCTTATTATGCAGTTGAAATAAAATCTTATCTAAGCACGAGTCATATTAAAACACTTTCACCAAATATGTTCAAAAATTAAAATAAAAACAAACAACAAACATAACAATTTCTCATACATTAAATTACAAATTTAACAATATAAAACTTACAAAATAATTACTTTTTTCAGATCATCATATTTAGTATATGATTTTATTGCATAATGATTTATCCAAAAAATATTTTAAAACAATCATATAAATTATATTTTATTCTAAAATTATAATATATATTAAAAAAAATTCAACCCGCGCTCTAGCACGGATCCTAATATATCTATAGAAGAACTTTAACTATTTTATTAGTTTTATTAACTTTTTTAGTTGTATCTAGGATTTTAAGCCAAATCTATTAGAGAAAAACCATGTCTTTTTTTTCAACATCATTTTCAGAAGTCAAAACCCATGTACTTGGATTTTATTCTCAAAGCCTATTTTCCCAAGGAGATGTTTCTTATTTTTAAAATTTATAACAAAAGAGCAATTAAAAAACCTCAAAATTTCAAACGTCAAAAACTATAAAACAAATCTTCAAATCAATTACCAATCTTGAATAGTGGTGTTTCCGTAATAAAGGTATAGTCAAGGGATTAAAATCAACCAACCATACACTTATCAATATATTAATTAGAAGAGAAGTTATTGGTTCTCATTGCTCTGTTTAAGGATACCACAGTGGATACTAACATCCGATCACTACCATTCTGGTTGCTATGGAGACTATGGAAAAGCAGAAATGATCTAGTCTTTAATAAAATGTTTACTACAATCAGTAAGATCACGACTCAAGCTGTCGTGGATACAAAAGACTGGCTGGAAAACACAAGTCCTAGAACTCTAGAACTCTAAACAGTATTGTAAATATTAAATCAATCAATAAATTAGGATTCAAGCAATTAAGAACAGATCTAGAACTCTAAACACTATTGTAAATTAAATCAGTTCTCACTGCAAATAATATCTAAATTTAAAACCAGAAAATCCAAATCTCTTTCTAAAATTCTATGTTAAAAATCAGCAATAAAATCAGGTTTAGATTGTTCACAAAATTATTAAATCAAATCTCTTTGCAAGAAATAATTTTGCTCATCAAAAGGTTTTATCAGGAAAATCAATTATATTCTCATATCAATTTATTTTCCTAGGTTATTAATTCTAGGTGATCAATCAAGAATTAATATGAAGAACAGCCTAAGATGAAGATCTAGATAGATAATGAATCCTAAATAATCAGATCTAATAATTCATAAAAACCTGAACCTAACAATCAAACTACTCAGACATGTTTAATGAAAAACAAGACATAATTCTGAATAATAAGCAATTGAAATTAAAAGAGTAAAGAGGGAGTTCAAGAAATTATTCTCTCAAAGCAGTTCAGATCTCTCTCCCAAAAGCTCTCAAAATCTCTCAGGGTTGCAGGAAAAATAAAACTTGATAGAATACAACTTGAGGGTTTGGAAAACCTAAAAACACTATTTATATGTCCTAAAATACGTCAGAGACTAGTCTTGCAAATATGGAAAACTTCGGGCAACTTTGTAAAACTTCCAAATTTGGCTCTCTCGTCAGTTTGGACTGGGTGTCGATCGATGCTAGGGCAGTGTCGATCGACACCATCTTCTCTGATCGATTCCAAGTTGATTTCTTGTGGATTATTGCTCCAAACTGATCCAAATTGCTCCACTTTGCTCCTTTCATGCTAAAAACCTGTAAAGACTCAAAAACAATCTAGAAACAAATGAAAAGACACTAAAAGACTCCTTATATCATGGTTAAAAACCACAAAAACCATGATATATCAACTCCCCCAGACTTAGCCTTTGCTTGCCCTCAAGCAAAACATAAGCTTAGACATGTGAAAGAGGTTTGAAAACAGGGAACTCACTCAATTGCAGATTATTCGTATTCACACTCTTCATTTACCTGACTCAAGAACTTACTTCTTATACTCAACCATGATAAACATCAACATTCCTTACTCAAATTCCACAATCCTTTGGAATCTCTGAAATCCCCATTGTCATCTCATTATATAAATTAAAGCAAGTACATGTGAGTTCTTACCATGGGTGTATCGAGCAGTGGCATATGGACTCTTTTCAGGCCAAGACATTCTTCTTACATCTCCTTTCCTCTCCCTTTTCTCACTTCCAAAATTTTTTTCTTTTCTCTCTTTTTCTTCTTCTATTTTTTTTTTTCAAAGGTGTAAGCGAATACCAGGGTCATCGGTAATTTACCTACCCCTCGCTTCCAAGCTTTGTGTGATCATTTGACTCAAGAGTAGAATAATGAGGTCAAAGGTAAATTACCTACCTCTCTAAACTGATCAAAATCATCTCATCTTTTATTCTCTCTTTTTTTTTAGAGCACTGAAGGGAAGAGAGAAGGGAGACATACTTTGAAAAATTGCACTGTCTTGTATGGCCTGAAGAAGAAGTCTAGTCCACTGATTTCCAACCCCAAATTAAGAGATTAAGTCCGGTTAAAATCCTGATAAAAGTTGAGACAACGTTAGATCAATCAGATATCCATTGAATAAGAGCTTTCAGGATTGTTGATAAGGCTCATAGTCTTTCGAAGCTTCAGTTCTGAGATCAAGCATAAACAAATAATCATTAGAGTGTTAGCCAAATAAGAGAAATCATTAATCAAGATCATAATTCCCAAAGACAAAAAGAAAAATTTTGAAAAATTTGACTCAAACTTTATGGTTTTGACTGACACAACTGAAACTCAAAAACAGAAAACATAGTTAGTACTAACCTCCCCCAGACTTAAACAACACTGTCCCCAGTGTTATCAAGCAAGAGGAAAGCAAAAATAAAAATAAAATAAATAAAAATCAAAATCTAAAGAAAAAGAAAAACCTACCAGTGGGTTGCCTCCCACCAAGCGCTTGTTTTCAGTCATTAGCTTGACTTTGTTGAAGCTTAGGCATCCGGTGGATCAGAACATGGCATTGAATGCTTATGAGAGAATGACCTCTTCATCCAAGGTGGTGTATAAGCTGTAGGTGCATGAGGTCTGCCAAAGATGTGAGGAACTGGACCAGGGCGGGATTTAGGGATGGGTTTGCTTCTTTTAAGCCCTGCAAAATCATCAACAGAAGAAACAAGCGCTCTATGTGGCTTGGTTAACTGCAAAACAGTTTTTGTATCTTTGAAAGTCCTATTGATGATAGTAGGAGATTTGGGTAAAGAAGATGCATACCTTGGCCTTACCTGAGGACTCTGGAGTGTGGAGTGGGAAACTTTCTGTTTGGGAACAGATTTCTGGCTTGAAGCATCAGTTGAGGACAAGTTCAGTCTTGGTCATGGAGGAGTGTCGATGCTGATGGAGTGTCGATCGACACTGAGCCTGTTGCTCGTGTAGCAGAAACTTTTTCAAGAGAAAAAGTCTGTCCATCAATAGTAGGAACCCTCCTCAGCTTATCCATCTCAAAGTTCATACTCAAACCATCCACATTCAGTGCTATGTGTCCCTTCTGCACATCTATGATGGCACCAGCTGTAGCCAAGAAAGATCTTCCTAAAATGAGAGGATCTTTAGGCTCTTGATCATACTTCAGCACCACAAAGTCAGTGAGAATCATGAGGTTTCCAACCTTAACTGGAATATCCTCTAAAACACCTTCAGGAGTTCTTCTGGATCTATTAGCTAGGATTAGAGAAATCTGAGTTGGCTTGAATTCTGTCATCCCAAGTCTCACAGCAACAGAATATGGCATCAAGTTGATGCTGGAACCAAGATCACAGAGTGAGTGAGCAAATCTTCCTGCTGAGATTGAGCAATCAAGTACAAAGCTTCCAGGATCTGGTAACTTCTCTGCAGTCTTACATTCAATGATTGCACTCACTTCCTTAGAGACAACCACTTCTTGCTTTCTCTCCTTCTTCCTCTGAACAGGCTGGTTCAACAGAATTGCACTGACATCTTTTGTAAGCAGTGCTCCTTCCTCAGGACTCAAACCATTTGATACCATTCTCTTGACATAGCGCCTAAGTGGTGGTGAAAGCTTCACTGCATCAATCAATGGCATCTCAATCATCACCTTGTCCATCATAGCCTTGCATCTAGCTTCCTCAAGCTCCTGCTTAGACCTTCTTGGCTTAGGAAAAGGAACCTTAGGCTTGTAGACCCTTTCAACAACAGCTGGAACCTGAGATTTTGTGTTTTCCGATTCTGTCTGAGAAGGGTGTCGACCGACACCCAGGTGGTGTCGATCGACACCATCATCTGAAGCCGAGAATTTGGTCAATTTCTCTTCCTGTTCTGCAGAAGCAATTTCAACAGCATCTTCATCCCTCACAGATATGGCATTACAAGCATGCTTGGGGTTTGACTCAGTTCTTCTAGGGAGAAAACCCTCTTGTCGTTTGACAGACCCAGCAGTCTGAATAACCTGATTCTCCAACTTCTTGACATGAATGTTCAATGCTTCAATCTTTCCATTCAGCTCAGTGTAGACATTGTCAATCTTCCCATTGAATGTCACTGTCAATTGCTCCTGTCCTTGTAAAAGCTGCTCAAGCATGGCTTCCATTCTACTCTCTGAAGAATTCATAGGAGGTGGAGACTGATAGGATGAATTCCCATAGGTCCTTGTATAGCCATTGTTCTGTTGCTGCTTCTGGTCACCATTGTAAGGTCTGTTACCTTGCTGATTACCGAATCTTTGTCCCTGATACCCAGCTCCATACACATAGTTGACATTCTCCTCTGTATTCTCTGGCTCTGGCTCAAATGTCTCAACTTCAGCAGCAAATTGGACTGACTTCTTTCCCACAAGAAGATTATGCACTGAATCCAGCTTAGCATTAACAGAAGCTAGCTGGTTTGAATCAAACTCTCCATGCAGTCTCTTTCTTTCAGCATCAGCTCTTTTAGTGCTATTGCTAGAAGCCAAATTCTCAATCAAAACTTCAGCATCTTCTGGAAATCTTGTCTTGAAGTTCCCATGACTTGCAGCATCCAAAGCTAACTGATACTTCCAGTCACACCCTCTAAAGAAGATACTCAACAGTTGTACCTTTGAAAAACCATGGTGTGGACAGTCCCTCTGATAAGCTTTGAATCTCACCCAAGCTGCCTTGAAAGCTTCATCATGTCCTTGCTTGAAAGAAGAGATCTTGACTCTCAACTCATCTGACATTGCATCATCATAGAAGTGGTTAAGGAAAACCACCTTGATATCATGCTAATTTGTCAAAGATCCAGCTGGCAACTGCTTCAACCATTGAGATGCCTCTCCTGCAAGTGAGTATGGAAAGAGCTTGCAGAATATGAAGTCCTCAGTCACTCCATTAGCCTTGATACTGGTCACAAGATCCTCAAAATGTTCAATGTGGTCCAAGGGCTTCTCATTGGGTAAAGCAGAGAAAGGTCTCTGCCCAACTAGTTGGAAGTAAGCAGGCTTCAGCTCAAAGTCATTCCTCTGGAATGGTGGAGGAACAATAGCAGACCGGTTCTCATACACAAGATCAGCCCGGCTATAGTCATCAATGGTCTGGATCAGGTCTCGGTTCTGCTCATGTCTTCGAACTGGGTTTTGGACGTGGTTGGCAGCTCCACGCACGTCTGCAGGTGGGTGTCGATCGATGCCACCTGGTTGGTGTCGATCGACACCAAGGTTCGGATCATCAACGACACCAGCTTGCTGGTTCACGACAGCCTGCTCGTTGACAACAGGCTCAGCAATCACGTTTCCTTCTGCATCAAGCTTTTGGCCCTGCTCATTGCGCAAGTGGCCCTCTTGATCCCTCAAAACACCAGCCTCATCACACATGAGAATGATCGTATTAACCATCTTCAGAGATTTGGCTGCTTTTCTATTCTCACGCTCAAGTTTTCCCAACTCTTGGTTTGACAGATTCACAGTAGGATCAGACTTGTTGCTCCTTGTGTGAGGTCTAGTAGGCATGCACCTGAAACACCAAAGAGAAGAAAAACAAAAACGTGTAAGTAGAAAATAAAAAGAAAAATTTAGACAAAACTAAAAACTCAAATCTAATGGTAGAATCAGAGAGTCCCCGGCAACGGCGCCAAAATTTGATAAGCTCAAATTAATCCCTATAGCTACCCTCTCAAATTAAGAGATCAATGCAGTACTTAGGGGTCGAATCCACAGAGACTCAAGACTACACAATAAATTATAGAGTTTTATAATTATGCTAAACAAGTTAAATTGAATTAAAATAAAGAAAAGCAATGCAAAATATTAAATAAAAACTGTTGTAAATTCAGAAGATCAAAAAGCTAGGCCTAGAGAATTTCTCAGGAAATTATGAAATATTAAATCAATCAATAAATTAGGATTCAAGCAATTAAGAACAGATCTAGAACTCTAAACACTATTGTAAATTAAATCAGTTCTCACTGCAAATAATATCTAAATTTAAAACCAGAAAATCCAAATCTCTTTGTAAAATTCTAGGTTAAAAATCAGCAATAAAATCAGGTTTAGATTGTTCACAAAATTATTAAATCAAATCTCTTTGCAAGAAATAATTATGTTCATCAAAAGGTTTTATCAGGAAAATCAATTATATTCTCATATCAATTTATTTTCCTAAGTTATTAATTCTAGGTGATCAATCAAGAATTAATATGAAGAACAACCTAAGATGAAGATCTAGATAGATAATGAATCCTAAATAATCAGATCTAATAATTCGTAAGAACCCTATGAAAAACCCTGAACCTAACAAGCAAACTACTCAGACATGTTTAATGAAGAACAAGACATAATTCTGAATATTAAGCAATTGAAATTAAAAGAGTAAAGAGGGAGTTCAAGAAATTCTTCTCTCAAAGCAGTTCAGATCTCTCTCCCAAAAGCTTTCAAAATCTCTCAGGGTTGCAGGAAAAATAAAACTTGATAGAATACAACTTGAGGGTTTGGAAAACCTAAAAACACTATTTATATGTCCTAAAACACGTCAAGGACTAGTCTTGCAAATATGGAAAACTTCGGGCAACTTTGTAAAACTTCCAAATTTGGCTCTCTCGTCAGTTTGGACTGGGTGTCGATCGATGCTAAGTCAGTGTCGATCGACACCATCTTCTCTGATCGATTCCAAGTTGATTTCTTGTGGATTATTGCTCCAAACTGATCTAAATTGCTCCACTTTGCTCCTTTCATGCTAAAAACCTGTAAAGACTCAAAAACAATCTAGAAACAAATGAAAAGACACTAAAAGACTCCTTATATCATGGTTTTTGTAGTTTTTAACCATGATATATCAGCAGGATAGACATAGTCACAGGTTACAACGTTACCTAGATTCGATTCGGCAATTGCAACATCAGTTTAGTTCGCTTAAGCTCTGTTTCCATCCCAGAGAACAGAATAAATGTGCAGATCTTCTAGCAAAAAATATTGTTGTATCCCCAGTGCCATGGGAAATCTTTATTAATTGCCCTGTATTTTTACAACATCTTGTAAACTCTGATCTTGTTTCCGCAACTTAATAAAAGGGAAAAAGCTTAAAAAAATCTCATCTATATTTTATTTGGAAGTTTAATACCTCGTCTTTTTTGGTTGGAAGAAAAATACCCCATTTAATTAAAACGTGTGATTTAGTACTCAAACTAATAAATATTGCTAGTTTCATACTTACGATTTTTTGACAAAAATAATATTCCGTTTTTACCCTTACTATATCAATTAGTAATTAATTTTAAAAGACATGGTATTAATTTATGAACAATTATTGGGTTCACCACCACTTAATTAAGGAAACAAATTATTAATTAAAAAACAAAATATGTATATCATTCAATTTTAAAGTTATTAATTCTAAACATCAATTATATTATAGTTTTTAATTATAATATGTAAATCAAAATTACTTTTTTATAAACCCAAACTGACATATAATTTTGTTTAATTGTGTAATTTAAACTCTAATCATTTTTTCTAAACCCAAATTGAAATATAATTCTGTTTAATTGTAAAATCTAAACCCTAACTACTTTTTTATAAACCCAAACCGACATATAATCTTTAATTTTAAAATCTAAACTCTAACCACTCTTTTATAAACCCAAACCGACATAAATTTGTTTGATTGTAAAATCTAAACCCTAACCACTCATTTGTAAACCCAAACCGACATATAATTTTGTAAACCCAAACCGACATATAATTTTGTTTAATTATTAATTGATATAGTAAGGGTAAAAACGAAATTTTATTTTTGTTAAAAAATCGTAAGTATGAAACTAACAGTATTTATTAGTTTGAGTATTAAATCACACGTTTTAATTAAATGAGGTATTTTTCTTCCAACCAAAAAAGACGAGGTATTAAACTTCCAAATAAAAAATAAATGAGGTATTTTTAAGTTTTTTTCCCCTTAACAAAATCATTGGAAGGAAAAAAAAAATATATATATATATAATATATATATATATATTAAACCGGTTTGACTTGTAGTAAAAAAAAACCGATTCGGTATACTTTAACCGGTTTGACTTGTAGTAAAAAAAACCGAAATTTCGGTATACTTAAACCGGTTTGACTTGTAGTAAAAGAAAACCGAAATTTCGGTAATACTTAAACCGGTTTGACTTGTAGTAAAAAAACCGAAATTTCGGTATACTTAAACCGGTTTGACTTGTAGTAAAAGAAAACCGAAATTTCGGTATACTTAAACCGGTTTGACTTGTAGTAAAAGAAAACCGAAATTTCGGTAATACTTAAACCGATTTATCAGAAACGCTCTTTGAAGAAAAAAAATCTGTGTTTCTTCTTCTCTTCTCGTGTCCACTGAAACGCGTTTTGGAGAGAGGAGAAGGGTCAAAAGGGATCTGAAATCATATTGGCTTTGGGAAATTGAAGGAAGAAGAATAATGGGTTTCATCGGAGAAACTGTAGATTCAATCAAATCTATCAAGATCCGTCAGCTTCTCTCTCAGGCTATCACTCTCGGTTCGTTTCTCTATACGGCATTGATTCTAACCTCCTTATCTCATCTGTGCATAAGTATCTAGAATTCACCAAAGGTTACATCTTTGAGAATGCTTTGATATGATAATTATGATTTCTTGATTTTGTTTTTTTGGTTGTAGGTATGATCGTTACATCTGCATTGATAATTTGGAAGGCATTGATATGTGTCACTGGGAGTGAATCACCTGTGGTTGTTGTTCTCTCAGAAAGCATGGAACCTGGCTTTCAGAGAGTGAGTCACTTTGTGTTTTTAGAGTTTGAAAGTAGTTTACTTGTTGTTGTTAGATTTATGTGGTGGTGGTTCTTGGTTATTGATTTTGAGGCTAATGTAACAGGGGGATATATTGTTCTTGCGGATGACCAAAGAGCCTATTCGAGCAGGCGAGATTGTTGTTTTTAGTGTTGATGTAAGTGTCTCTCTTGTTCTGTTCCATCAATTTGCAATCTTTCTTTTAGGTTCGTTTCTCTTAGTTGGTTTGAATTTGCCTTTGATGCTTCTTCTTTCAGGGTCGTGAAATTCCCATTGTTCATCGAGCCATCAAAGTAACATTGTTCTCATTATCATCTCTGGACGTTATTTAACTTGAATGTTCAGGATACTCACGTTTGATGTTTTGTTGCTATTAATTTAACACGTTATAGGTTCATGAGAGGGGAGATACTAAAGAAGTTGATGTTCTGACAAAAGGTGCTAGTTTTGTTGGTCTTAATGAATATCCCTTTATAGTAGCAGCTAATTCGTGGATTAATTGACACACTTTTGCGTTTTCTAGGTGACAACAATGACATTGATGACATTGGTCTCTATGCTGAAGGACAACTTTGGCTTCATAGGCATCATATCATGGGCAGAGCTGTTGGGTAAAAACACTCTGTTCCAACAATATTATGTACCCGTGTGAGTTCATTGATGAAACTTGTATGAAAAGTACAATAGTGGTAAATGGTTCCCTTTTGGTCTTCTTTTTCAGGTTCTTGCCTTATGTTGGATGGGTGACTATTATCATGACTGAAAAGCCTATCATCAAGGTACAATCTTCTAACACGGCCTGCGGTTTCTCATGGTTTTCTGACTTTGAGATATATGTACTCACTATCTACACATATTTTTCTATCTTCGCTTCTTATAGTATATACTCATTGGTGCATTGGGTTTGCTCGTTATCACATCTAAAGACTGAGGCTACAGAAAAAGGCTGGTCGTTGTTAAAGAAGTAGCTTCTGCAATGCTCAGCTCACCAAACTTTGTAGCCATCATCTTTTGGTAAACTGTAGAATCATACAAGCCACTCTTTTCATAAATATAGACAGTTTTGCTTTTATCTTAAACTCAACAGTGACAATTTCTTAAACAGCGTTGTCTATGAGTTCCACTCAGGTGGAAATTTTTAGACTTTTGGGAATCCTAATTATTTAAAGAAGCTCTGAAAGGATGTATACTAGTAACTGATTAAATTATAATATAGCGGGGTAATCCCAAAAAACGATTGAAATATAAGGACATTAATGGCTTAATGCAAGCAAATAAGCGTAATTTTTTTTTTGTCACAAACAAATAAGTGTAACTTATGTCTGAAGATTGTAGCTTGAAGCCTGAACTAATATAATCAGTAATGCAATGACCAATGAGGGTCTAATATTTTAAAGTGTAGATTGATTCTCACATTTATCTAAAGTACGTGACATGATAACCATAACAGGCGACAATCAGCTATCTTTTTTCTCGTTTGTTTAACAAAGAAAAATCAGTATACTAATGTTTACCTAGACAAAGAAAAATCAGTATACTAATGTTTACTAGGTAATTAGTCCACGCCGTGGTTGTATGCATAATAGTTTGATTATATTTCTTAAATTTTTTTAAATTAATATATTGTTTTACATCAATTTTTCAAAATAACACTCATATCAACACTTTTTGATATGGTTATTTATAATACAAAATTTAAAATATATAATCTTATGTAAACATAAGATTGTAGTATTGTAAAATTGAATCAAATAAAATTATCAAAAAAATTAGTAACTACCTATAAAATTATTGTAAATAGAATATTCCTCATTTCAAAGTTTGAAGTGTTATAAACTAGAGCATTTAGGGACGAAATCTCTTGTCTTATTATTGATAATATGATCGAGGTTACAATATATATAGTGTTTACATTAGACCGACATAAGACTTAGACTAATGGACCGATGGGCCTAATAGGCTGCGACACAATACATGGACCTTAGACGGGCCGGTCGATGGAGTCCACTAAGTGTTTTACAACACTCCCCCTTGGACGATATGACCGTGCCTATGTTGGACGGGATCGCTGCAATGTGCTTAGGGGATGCTGCCTCATTAAAACCTTACCAGGAAAACCCATTGGGACAAAACCTTAGTGAAGGAAAAAGAGTACAGCACACATTGCTCCCCCTGTTCCAAGCATTACTCCAAGTCTTTAAGCCTCCGCATTCCAATCTGGTGCGTGAGCTTCTTGAATGTTGTTGTCGGTAATGCCTTGGTGAAGAGATCGGCTGAGTTGTCGCATGACTGAACTTGCACCATTTGAACTTCTCCGGCCTTTTGTAGTTCATATGTGTAGAAGAACTTCGGCAGGATGTGCTTCGTCCGATCTCCCTTGTGATGTAACCTAACTTGAGCTGTGCGATGCAGGCTGTATTGTCTTCATAACATACTAAAACATCTTTGTTATAACCTGCATTAGCAAAAACCAACTAAAAAATCTTTGTTATAGTTAGTATAATATAAACCCAAAATTAAATGTTCCTTGTAGGTAACATAATAAATACTTAATTTCACTCCAGTGCCTTTGGGTCTAACAAGAACTAAATCTTGTAAGGAGGTTTACGGCAAAACTTATCTCTGGTCTAGTGGGCTAGCCAAGTATATTAACCCTCCTATAGTACTGAAGTATGGCATATTAGGACCAATAACTTCTTTATTGTCCTTCTTAGGAGCAAGTGGATCTTTTATCCACTTCTACACTTCTCACAACCATTGGGCTAGTCAATGAGTGAGCTTGCTCCATATTAAATCTCTTGAGTACCTTTTCTGTATATGCCATTTGATGCACAAGGATTTTATGTACTCAAGTTGTAACCCCAAACAGAATTTTGTCTTGCCTAGGTCTTTCATTTTGAATTCTCTCTTGAGATATTCTACTGTTTGGGCGATTCCCCAGAGGTTCTTAGGATATTCAAATTATCCTCATATACTGCTATGATTACAAATCCTTTGTTTGCAAACTTCTTTATAAAATACATGGACTGATTGGGTCTTTCTTATAGCCCTTTTTGGCTAGGTACTCACTTAGTCTATTGTACCATATTCGCCTATTTTACTTCAGTCCATAAAAGGAATTTGTCCAGCCTAATGCAATATTGTTCTCGAGAACTACTCTTATCTTTGAGTTCTATACCCTCTGGTAATCACATATTATCCAGTGGACCATATAAGTATGTGGTTACAACATCCATTTACAACAAATCCAGTTTTTTTGTCTTATAGCCAGAATTTATTACATATCTAAAGTCATTGCATCCATCACATGGGAGTATGTCTCCTCATAATCTATTCTTGGTCTTTGAGAGAATCCTTGTACTACAAGCCGTGCTTATATCTCACGATTTCATTATTCTCATTTCTCTTTCTTACAAAGACCCATTTATGTCCAACTGGCTTTAATCTCAGGTGTTATCCTTAAGGTCGGACCAAACACACTACTCTTCTTCTAAGAGTTAAGCTCCACGTCAATAGCTTCTTTCTTTGCTTTGAGTATACTCTAATATAGACGTGGCTTTAGATCCTCATTTGTCTCAAGTGCTACCTTGTATAATATTTCTTTTAATGTCGACATCTTTGTGGTTCCATTATATTACAGACATGATATATTTTATTGAGATCTCATTAATATCAATACCTTTAGGCTCATGAGGTTCAGCGTCCCAAACCTCATTGTGATACCTTAGGTCTTGCCGCGGCTATGTCTGTATTTCTTGTGATTCCCTTAAACCTCGGTCTGATATGAACCTCTTTTCTTTTCCGAGGATTCTTATATTTGGAACCTTTCTGTAGCAACTTGTTTATTGTGTTCCTTGTGAACATCAATACGTACTGGTGCATTACAAGCTGGTATGTACGATTTTATTACTCTCTTTGGGTCAAATGGAATCTGGCAATTTATTAGCTAGCTTTGAAGATGTATAATCTTCTGAACTTCTGCATCACATGCTATAGTTCGAGGATCTTGCCAATTTAAGGATGTTTGATTCCATATTAATTCTTTGACCAGCTTGCTAGTCTCTCCACCTAACATAGGGAATTCGGATTCTGTAAACTTACAGTCCGCGTATCTGGCCACAAATAAATCACATGTGGTTGGCTCAAGATACTTTATAATGGTGGGAGACTCATATCCAACGTATATTCCCATTTTTCTATGAGATCCCATCTTAGTGAATGCAATATAAACGGCACACCCGAATATTATTTTAGATGGGATATGTCTGGGTTATGACCCGTTATTAATTTGGAATAACTATTCTCACTAGATGGCCTGATGCGTATAAGTTCTGTTGCATGTAAGACCGTGTGTCCCCAAGCCGACACAGGAAGCTTCTCACGCATTAACAATGGTCGAGCTATTAATTGTATGTTTAATGAAGGATCCAGCTAATCAGCTAATCCGTTTTGTGTATGAACATGTACCACAGGATGTTCCACACTCACCCCCATGGACATACAGAAATCATTAAACGCTTGGGATGGAAAGTCTTAAGTGGAAAATCTGGAAAAATGTGCTCTTAATCGAATGATTTGAGCTAATAGCCTAGCAAATGCTAAGTTTCTTGTGGATAACAAGCATACATGGGACCATCTGGTTGATGCATCTATCATCACCATGAAATATCAAAATGTCCCACATATGTCACCTTGTATCCTTTCCAGAAAATTTCTTTGCTGACTTTTACTTGTGATGGTCTTATAATAAGTTTCCCTTGTGCACATGCTACACAAGTGAGATTTTAGGGAAAACTTTTCTTTCTTTGAGGATGTGCCCTTTCGAACTCTTAATTAGTTTACGCATCATGTTCGAACCCGGCTGACCAAGCCGGTCATGCCATAGAGTGAATTATTCGTTGAATATTTTCTTTCTTTGCTTTGCCAAGTTAGCTTCTATCATGTTAATCTTAGCATGGTATAAACCAGAGGCTAGTGCAGGTATAGTCTCTAGGATCTTCTTTTGTGCTTTCACATTTTCTATAATGTAGAGGAACTCTTTAGATCCTTCACCCTTGGTTTCAATATGATAACCATTTGACCTTATGTCTTTAAAGCTCAATAAGCTTCTCTTAGAGCTGGGTGAGTATAAGGCATCACTTAGTTTAATATGTATGCCATTAGGCAACAAAATGTGAGCCTGGCCGTAGCCTTCTATTAAGTTTTGCTATACCCGTAATTGTACTAACATTGGCATTTTTCATTATATGTCCTCGGCCATTTCTATAAATAGGACAATAATTTGATGTTTTAATTTAATAAAACAATCATATAGGACTAAAATCATTATAAGGAAAATTAAATCATAAAAGCATAGAATTAAACCAAAATAAGATTGAAATTCAATCATCATTTTTGAGGCAATCGGAAGTCTCATAGTCATCATTCTCATGATTGATGTCTCCTTCATCATTGATGTGAACATAGTCGGCTTCTGGATTTTTCTTTTTCGTTAGAACTCCTTGATATGTATCAATGGGATGTATAGGTGTTCGGCAATTCTTGGCCCAATGGTTGGACATACCGCATCTATGACAAACCGATTTTTGCTATGGACTGTGGCTTAAAGGACCCACGGCCCTTACTACCACGGCCACGGCCTCCTCGGCCATAAGCATCAAAACGGTTGCCTTGGTACTGTCCGCGACCACCACATCCTCTGCCACCACGACCATCACAGCCATAGTGTCTTTCTCTGTGGACATAGTTGGTCTCCTTGGGCTCCTTAGGCTCTTTAGGCTCTATAGGATTTTTTTTTCTTAGCCAAATCAACCTTTGTGAGCTTCTGGTAATGGGTTATATCCAGGAGGCCTCACAGCACTGTTAAATCGGCATAGGTTTTAAAACCTTTCTGGCGATATTGCTGCTGGAGCACAATATTACTTGTGTGAAATGTTGAGAATGTCTTCTCCAACAATTCTTTCTCAATGACCTTAGTACCACACAACCTTAGGATTGAGACAATCTTAAAAGCTCTGAGTTATATTTATCCAGGGATTTGAATTCCTTGTTCCTTAGGTTTCCAATCAAATTGAGCTTTTGGTAGGAGCACCATCTTGTGGTGTCCTATATTTGCTTTTAAGCTCTGTCCAAAAGTCAATAGGATTATCTATCGTGAGGTACTAGTTTTATAAGCTCTCAGCAAGATAATCATTTGATATCTATATTTTTTTTCAGTGCTTGACATTTACAAATTTATGACATGCATCATATCATTAGCATGCGGTATTAGATCCCGTTACCATGCAAACAGGTCATGCGGATTTGCCCCCGTTACCATGCCTTTAATTTGTTCATAGGCCAACCTCTTAAGTTGTGCCATCTGAATAATGTAGACAACCGATAGTTGGCATGCGATATTTGAGATCGAACCATGCAACATTATCTTAGGACATGTGGTATTTGAGACCGAACCATGCCACAAATATTATTCAGGTCATGCGGTATTTGAGACCGAACCATGCCTTAGGTCATGCGGTATTTAAGACCGAAACATGCCTTGCCTCTTATAGTCTTATGGTTTAAATTCATGCATGCAAGACAACAAAATCAAATGCATGCAACGTTTTCCTTATTTTTAGATAGGATTTCCTTTTTCTATGTTTTCCTATTTAGTCTAGGATTTAGTAATTATTTTCTTAAAAGTTTTAGATAATTACCATAATTAATTAGGAACTTATCCTAATCAATATTTTAATTCCGATTTTAAATTTTAATTTATAGAAACTTAACAAAGTTTTATTTTAATCGGATATACTCTTAGAATATTTAAGTTAATTTTACTTAAACTTTAGGATAATGATTTAAGATTTTGGAAATTATCCTATTTGATTCTAGACATGTTGATGCTCGAAATTTTATGGTTCCATGGCCGAAAATTTTCCAGGAAATCTATGTTCAAGCTTTGTCTAAGAAATCCTAAGAGTTGATTCATGCAGCCGATTTTACTAGGACAAGTCTTAATTAATTCTACTTGATCCGATTTCTATATGATGCATGAATGATCCAAGTTTTAATTTCCTAGAACAATCTGTTTTAATTTGATCCTTATGAATCTAAATCAGTTCTAGCTTCTTATGCAACAATCAAGCAGTTCAATCAACAATTTTCAAGCTTGATATTAATTTGGTGTAATTTAACAATCAATCTAACAACCTAAGTAATCCGATTTTAAGTCTTAGGATTTTAAGGAATTTAAACTTTGTTAGATTGTGTACTTGGATGTTTCAGGGTTCTTATAGCTTTAGTTCCAGATTCGATTATATGGTTTTAAGGAGGTCTCAGATCTTCTTTACCTTTCACCAATTTGGGGTTGACTGGAATTGATCTGGGAGCTAAAGACCTCAGATATCTCACGAACCTCGAACAGCTTCCGCGAACCGCAAACTGCTTCCCGCGAACCGTCATCGTCAGGAACTGCGATCCTCGGACTGCTATCGACCCGATCGTACCGCTCGCGAACTGCTTCCGGACTGCTTTCGGACAGATCTTCGTATCGCTCCCGTACCGCTCGCGGATGCTTCCCGGAACCGCGAACCTTGATCAAATCTTGGATAAGTCTCGACCAAAACCGAACAAGACTCACCCCGGACAGAACTCGGATGTTACTTCGAGTAAACACCGATCGCCGAAGGTAACTTCGAACAGAAACTCGCGCGGATCGAACTTGGATGTTTCTTCGCGTAGAATTCGGACCGCGGACGATGGTGGGTCGCGAACAAGGGGTAATCACCGAGAATTTTTGGATTATCGTCGAGGGTTTTCGACTATCGTCGAGGGTTTTCGACTATCGTCGAGGATTTTTGGGTTATCGTCGGGTTTTATCGAGTAAGGGATAAAGACGGCGGTTTAAGGGTTTTAGGGTAAGAGAGAATCGGCGGCTGCCTTAGGGTTTTAGGGTTTAGAGACTATCGTGCTGATAACGTGTTATAAACTAGAGAATTTAGGGACGAAATCTCTTGTCTTATTATTGATAATATGATCGAGGTTACAATATATATAGTGTTTACATTAGACCGACATAAGACTTAGACTAATGAACCGATGGGCCTAATAGGCTGCGACACAATACATGGACCTTAGACGGGCCGGTCGATGGAGTCCACTAAGTGTTTTACAACATGAAGCAATTAAAATAATTAAAAATATTAAAATTTAACCAAAAAACATTTTTTCTTGAAAGATAAATATATTAGTTGGAGGAGTGAATGTAATAGTATTGGGTAGAAGTTACATTTGAGTTAAATATAAAGTTAAATGGAGTTACATGCCTTTAAAAGTGGGTTAATTATAAATAAATATTTTAAATTATTTTTGACTTAAAAGAAAAGGAATACGAAGTGGCTCAATCAACACTTAAACTTACACTTATTGATTGTTTTGTTGATATAAACTCAACACTCACATATAATATTCCAAATTGAAAATATTACTTTTGAAGTGACAAAATAAATTAGTTTTCTTAAATATGAACTTCAATTTAAAGATTTTTTAAAACCCCAAGAATAATTTCAATCCTTTTGTTTTTTTTTTCACTCTTCAATTTAACTTATAGTGTTTGATTTCATACGAATGGTTTCATCTTTAGATGATTTAGTTAAAGGGTATTTTAATAATTATATTATTTTCTATATTTCACTTCTGGTTAAACATGATTTTTTTTTGAATCATTTTTTTATTGTGCTTAAATCAAGAAAACCATTTTTTTGTAATTAAGTTCTTTTTGTTTTAACCTCAAATCTTAAATAATATAAAATATTATATTGATCATTCTAAATTATTAAAAATGATACATGAATATGTGAGATAACCATAGTACATAATAGAGAATTAGAGACGGATCTTTCAACTTCATGACCTTATTGTGTGGTGAATATTGTAAAAGTATGAAAAATAATGACTTATAAAATGCTAATCTAAAATAGACAATGAAGATAAACCTTTTTAAACAGATTCTCAAATAAACTTGATTTTTGTTAAAACCAACATATGTGAATTTAAATTTAGCTATGAAAATTTTAAAAAGAAATATGAATAGATTAGAAAGGCAAGAAATATAAAAGAAATATTTTTTTATATAAAGAAAATAAAAATTGAAAACAATGTTAATTATATATAATATTTTCTAAATTAAAATATAGAATCAAACTCTTATAACATATATTAGGTATAACAACATTTGATATTGGTGAGAAAAGAGGAGAGAATGATTACTTATAAGATGATAATCCAAATTAGATAATGGAGATGAATTTTTAAAAATAAGAACAATGTAAATTAAAATAAGAATATTTATATATATATAAATAAGAATCTTTATATATATATATATATATATATATACCATGTAGTCTCTAAATTAAAATTTAACATTAAAATTTTACAATGATATTTCATTTGGCTTTTTGTAACCCATACAACAAAAATAAAAAATTGAAAAAAAAATAAAAGAAAATTAATTTGAGATATTGTGGAAGAGAATGAGAAAAGTGGAAGGGAGCGAGAGAATGTGAAAATGAGAAAGTAAAAAATGCCAATATGAGAAAGTGAGGTAATGCTTATTTATATGTTAAGAATATTAAATAAAAATCAATCAATAAGGAGAGACCAAAACCTTACTTTTATATATATATATGATATGTTACAATCACACGATCGTTGATTAGTATACTAATGTGTACCAATGCCACTTTAATTAGCAGGTCAATGCATCTAATTAACATTAATCACACGATCGAATTGAATAATATAGGATAAGTAATACACCTTGAGGTCCTCAAACGACTAGGACTTGAATAAATAAACAAAACACAACGTGCGGATCAGTACAAGCCATGGCTAACACGATCATCTATATACATATGATAAAAACTTATATGTTCTTTGAGTGACTAATTCGTGGAACTAAAGAAAAAAAAAAGATCGAAGGATGGGGAAAGATTTCAAGAGTATGGTGACAAGATGCATCTACGTCGGAAAAGAGAACGATAACGTGAAGAAGCTGGAAACCGCGACGGAGGAGCTCAAGGATCTACGCAACAATGTGATGAAACGAGTCAAAATGTATGAAGACCAGCAGAAGCTGAAGCGGCTTGAGAAAGTCCAGGTCTGGCTTAGACAAGCCGACGTAGCGACCAAAGAAGCAGAAGATATGTTGATAAGGATGATGTCTTCTTCTTCTTCAAATGGATCGAGCATGATGAGTTGTCACAAGATGGACAAGAAGCTTTGCAAGAAGCTGAAAGAGGTTCAGGAGATAAAGAGCAGAGGAACATTCGATGTGGTGGTTGAGAATAGTGGCATTGGTGGATCGATGATGGCTTCGACCGTTGATAGAGATGATCAGACGGTTGGATTGGAGGCGGTTTCGGGGCTAGTGTGGAGATGTATGACGGTGGATAACACCGGGATTATTGGGTTGTACGGCGTGGAAGGTGTTGGGAAGACCACGGTGCTGACTCAGGTCAACAACAGGCTGCTTCAGCACAAGTCAAACGGGTTTGACTTTGTGATTTGGGTGTTTGTGTCCAAGAATCTGAATCTTGAGAAGATTCAAGACACGATCCGAGAGAAGATAGGGTTTCTCGATAGGTCGTGGACGAGCAAGACAGAGGAAGAGAAAGCTGGTAAGATCTTCGAGATACTTAGCAAACGACGATTCGCTTTGTTCCTCGACGACGTTTGGGAGAAAGTCGATCTAGGTAAACGATTACTTATGATCCATCCAAGAAACTATATTACTTGGAAACCAAGTTTTCATGAGTTGTCCTACTCTTAATATGGTTCTAATACTTAGGGTTTTAAATTCTAACAGTGAAAGCTGGTGTGCCACCGCCGGATGGACTGAACAGATCGAAGATTGTGTTCACAACCTGCTCGGACGAGGTTTGTCGGGAAATGGGAGCACAAACTAAGATTAAAATGGAGAAGCTGCCATGGGAGAGAGCTTGGGACTTGTTTAAGAAGAATGCTGGAGAAGAGACAGTAAAAAGCCACCCGGACATAACCAAAGTTGCTCAGGAGGTTGCAGCCAAGTGCGACGGCCTCCCGCTGGCTCTGGTCACAATTGGCCGAGCCATGGCCTCTAAGAAAACGCCTCAGGAATGGCGTGACGCTTTGTACATCTTGAGTAACTCTCCTCCCAATTTCTCAGGTCCCATTCTCTAAACATTCTAACATACATATTTTTAGTTTGTTACTCTTTAACCTTTAGGCTTTAATTTTTAGTAACTAAGGTTTTATTTAATTGTGCAACAGTTCTCAAATTACTGGACAGGAACTAATATGTACACTCGATCGAGGTATATATTAACTGCATGCTTAAAGATATATAGTTTTCAGTTTCTGATATTCAGACTAACTATTCCATTAATTAGTTCATCAGATAAATTTGTATATACTTTTCTTACAATTTCGTTTTTTCTTTGTAGGAATCGTGTTGTGTGCATGGAGGGCTTTAAGATAGTTGCGTAGGTTTTGATTAGGGAGATTAATAATTGTAATTTATTTGTGTATTTTATTTGAGTGTTAAAATGTATTATTTACGTCACCAATTAGAGTCTAGAGAGTTTGAAGCATTTGGTTGAAGCTTGCAATGTTTTGATGGTTAATAGTATTGGTTTTTGTATTGAATTTGTCATTTTCTTGGTCGAAAAAGTTTGTTTCTCGTGAATAATATAGATGATTTCTCTCTAAATTATGCGGCACATGGATTAATCTGTTTATCAGTTTCTCTTCTTTTCGTTATTATTGATCTAAAAATATCATAAAGATACAAACAAATCTCCTCAAGGCTGAAGGACATATGCTTAATTAACTAAAGCGAGAGTTAGGCAGGAATTTAGGTAATTTTTGTATTCCTTCCTATGATTAATATTATGGTTGTCTTCACACGGCACATGCTTTTTTTCTTTTTCTTTTATCGGTCTTTCCTTTGTATTTTTCTGGAAACTTCACATCACCGACTCATATTCAGCAATCACTATACTTAATAAATCAGTTAATATGCATTAATTCGTGGAAAAATATATGCATTGATGTGTGTAGTCACTGGTCACTAGTTAGCATATATCATTGGAATGTTTATCTATAATAACAGTTAAAAGCAGTTAATCATCAAGACAATGAAGGAAAAGAACCTGAAATTCTTTGAAAAGATTGATTTAAAATTAGGGAAAAAAAAAATCAAACTTCAAAAGTAGTAGTTTTCAAAAGAGAACAGTTTGTAAATCTACACAAAATATGCGTATCTAATGATTTAGCACTATAAAATAATGTTTATTTCAATCAAAAAAAGCTTATTCTATCAAAAGTTCAATGTATCTAGAGCCATCTTCAACCATAAAATTATAAATTATATATGCATATACGTATCTATATATATATCTTCACACTAATCAATACTTTGGAGTACTAACCATCAGAAAGCAAGAAGCATTAGAGTTAAGGAAACTTCATATGGATCAACGTTTTTCCCACCTCATATTTTCTGCTTACAGATCTTCTCCCTACGAGCCGAGAAAGTCCGGAGAAAAGGCAAAGAGAGCACCGTCTGTGGAGAAAGTGCCGGCTAGGAAGCCAGTGGTGAAGGAAAGTGATATCAACGAAAGGGCAGAGGCATTTATACAGAAATTCAGAAAGCGGCTTCTTCTCCAACGTTTTTAAATCGACTGTCAATAACTATTAGAATCATCGTCACGTAGCGTTTTAACCCGGGAGATCGTGAAAAATCTTGGGATTGTATGAATCATCTATGTATGATTATAAAAATAAAAAAAGTACCATAATGTGTTTTTATATAAAGAAAACATAGAATAAAACAGTTTTAAAGAAAAACTTTCATACAAGCAAAAGAAAAACATAACACAAATATGAATGAAATTTTTTATCTAAAATCATACACATGGCACATGCAGTGTCATCATAACTCAAAACCAGCTCGAAATTTGTTTCACTGAAGCTTCTAGATCCCAGGGAAGGAGATAGAGGTGTCAAAATGGGTAGAAATCTATGGGTTTACCCTGTTTGTTTATTATTTTAATAGGTATAGGTTAAGTTTTTATACCCATATAAATAAATGAGTTTTGATGGATTCGTCCAATGGGTTCGTGGGTTTATCGGGATAAATCTATTAGGGTTATGGGTTACTAATGGGTTGATTGAAAAAAACAAAAATAATATATATATATATATATATATATATGCATATAATATAATATAGATATATATTAATATGTCAAATATTTTCTTTTTATAACTAATTTATGTAAAATATTTAAAATAAATGTTACGTTTTTCTACTTTGCTAAAAACAAAAAAAAAAGTAAACAATAATATATATGTCAATGATCTAAAATGAATGTGAAATTTTTTTATAATATCTAGAAATTAACTTTTTAAGTTTGAAAACTTTGGTTGGATTTTAATTCTACTAGGATGTCGGCCCGTGCGTTGCTGTACGGGAAAGTAAAAACTTGAAATGATTAACATTATTAATTTTACATTTCAAGTAAAAAACGAAAGAAACATTTGTTTGATCAAAACATTGCAATTTTATATAAACAAAGAGTAACAAAAAACATAAAGGTGTGAAATAAAAATGTGTAAAAAATTAATAGATGTGATATTTGAAACACTGAGGTACAACAAAGAGATGTAAACATAGAAGTATGAAATAAAAAAGGTGTAAAAATAAATAGATGTGATTTTTGAAACATGGAAGTACAACAAAGAGATGCAAAACTTAAGAGGTGTGATTTTTGAAAGATGGGGACACGACGAAAAGACACGATTAATAATATGCAACTGTTGGGATCATTAATAATTTTAAACCATTAGATGTAAAAGTGGAACTAATCTCATCCATTGGATTAAAGTTGACACAAAAAAGTGGGTTTGCTATTATATATTTAAAAAATTAAAAAAACACTTCAATAAAACAATTCTTTAGTTTTACTTATTAATTTGTAAGTTTTGAAAATACTCAGTAAACAGTTTTTTGAAACTTGTTTATGTTGTCCAGGAAAGTTTCTATATAAAAAACAAAGAGGTGTAAAACATAGAGGTGTGAAATAAAAAGGTGTAAAAATTAATAGATGTGATCTTTGAAACATGGAGGTACAACAAAGAGGTGTAAACATAGAGGTGTGAAATAAAAAATGTGTAAAAATAAATAGATGTGATTTTTGAAACATGGAGGTATATCAAAGAGATGCAAAAATTAAGAGGTGTGATTTTTGAAATATGGGGGTACGACGAAAAGACACGATTAATAATTTGCAACTGTTGAGATCATTAATAATTTTAAACCGTTAGAGGGAAAAGTGGAACTAATCTCATTCGTTAGATTAAAGTTTACACAAAAAAGTAGGTTTGCTATTATATATTTAGAAAACACTTCAATAAAACAATTCTTTAGTTTTATTTATTAACTTGTAAGTTTAAAAAATACTCAGAAAGCAATTTTTCGAAACTTGTTTATGTTGTCCAAAAAAGTTTGTATATAATAAATAAAGAGGTGTAAGACATAGAGGTGTAAAATAAAAAGGCGTAAATATTAATAGATGTGATATTGAAACATGAAGGTACAACAAAGAGGTGTAAACATAGATGTGTGAAATAAAAAAGGTGTAAAAATAAATAGATGTGATTTTTAAAACATGGAGGTACAACAAAGAGATGCAAAAATTAAGAGGTGTGATTTTTGAAAGATGGGGATACGACGAAAAGACACGATTAATAATTTGCAACTGTTTGGATCATTAATAATTTTAAACCGTTAGATGGAAAATTGGAATTAATCTCATCCGTTGGATTAAAGTTGACACAAAAAAGTGGGTTTGCTATTATATTAAAAAAGAACACTTCAATAAAACAATTCTTTAGTTTTATTTATTAACTTGTAAGTTTTGAAAATACTCAGAAAACAATTTTTTGAAACATGTTTATGTTGTCCAGAAAAGTTTATATATAATAAACAAAGAGGTGTAAGATATAGAGGTGTGCAATAAAAAGGTGTAAAAATCAATGGATGTGATCTTTGAAACATGGAAGTATAACCAAGAGATGTATGAAATAGAAGTATGAGATAAAAAGTGTAAAAATAAATAGATGTGATTTTTGAAACATGGAGGTACAACAAAGAGATGCAAAACTTAAGAGGTGTTATTTTTGAAAGATGGAGGCACGACGAAAAGACAGAATTAATAATTTGCAACTGTTGGGATCATTAATAATTTTAAACCGCTAGATGGAAAAGTGTGTGCGGTTTTCACTAGATTGAAGTTTATATCCGTATATCCACCATATATTAGGAATTGATTTCCCACTTATGTTTATGAATCGGTACCATCATGTTCTTCAATCAACAACAGCAAAAACGAAGTCGATGTGGTGAACATGTGATAATAATATCTCACCTTTTGATGTTTTCTTCTTTGGGTTAAACACTAATTTTAGAAATTAATTGCATTTTTTTTTTTTTTGGCAGATTCCAGATCACTTTAAAAGTGACTGTTATACATTATGTTTTTAAAAAATTGTATATACAGATTAATTAGAAAGTCATCAAAGACTAAATAAGTTACCTTTAGTAGATCTTTTCTTTCTAACTTGACTTGTCATTTGGTCGTGCTTACGCTTTCTAGAATTTGATTTTGTATTGTCACAAGTATGTCTGACTTTTTCTTCAACACTCTCTATTTTCATGCTCATTTGTAATATTTCTATATATTATCAAAATGTTTGATACCCAGAAAGTATAATAAATTAAAATTCAACTAAAATTTTAAAAGTTTTATTTAGAAAAGAATGGAAACTAACCTGGATCATTTATATCTAATGGACATCCTACATAAAAAAAAAGATTTTTACATTTATACCATGTTTGTTAAAAAAAATAAATAGGTTAAATAATAGAACATATATAAATTTATAATTATACTATGTTTGTTAAAAAAATTTGGCTTAGCATCACTGCATATCATCCTGCCTCTCTTATCTTAGTTTTGGTTTTTCCAGAAAGTCAAAAAATAAAATCTGCACATTGAGAATTATAAACATTAGCCATGCAAAAATATAGCATGCGTATTTATTCAACGAATTAAAAACATGAAAACCGGAAATGCTAAAAATATTGAAGAGACTAAAAGTTTACAAAACTAAGATTAATGTATGAACTTAGTAGTGTCGACTAACAATAATAATAATCTAACCGAAGAAACACTACAGGTCAGCGAAAATATTAAATTACCTTGAAATAGAGATTGATGCTTGTTAGTTAAAAAACACTTCAATTAAATAATCTTTTAGTACTCAGAAAATAATTTTTGAAACTTATGTTGTCCAAAAGAATTAATATATAATAAACAAAGAGGTGTAAGACATAGAGGTGTGAAATAAAAAGGTGTCAAAATTAATAGATGAGAAACATGGAGATACAACAAAGAAGTGTAAGACATAGAGGTATGAAATAGAAAGGTGTTAAAATTAAGAGGTGTGATTTTTGAAAGATGAAGGTGTAATGAAAAGACATGAATAATAGGTACAACAAAGAGGTGTAAGACATAGAGGTACAACAAAGAGGTGTAACACATAGAGGTGTGAAATTAAAATGTGTAAAAATTAATGGATGTGATTTTTGAAACAGGAGGTACAACAAAGAGATGCAAAGACTAAGAGGTGTGATTTAAAAGGTGTAAAAATGAATGGATGTGATTTTTGAAACCAGGGATACAACAAAGAGATGCAAAAACTAAGAGGTGTGATTTTTGAAAGATGGGGGTGCGACGAAAAGAAACTATGTGTTATACCTCTTTGTTATACCTATTAATCATGTCTTTTCATTACACCCCCATCTTTCAAAAATCACACCTCTTAATTTTAACACCTTTTTTATTTCATACCTCTATGTCTTACACCTCTTTGTTGTATCTCCATGTTTCTCATCTATTAATTTTGACACCTTTTTTTTTTCACACATCTATGTCTTACACCTCTCTATTTATTATATATTAACTTTTTTAGACAACATAAGTTTCAAAAATTGTTTTCTGAGTACTAAAAGATTGTTTAATTGAAGTGCTTTTTAACTAACAAGCATCAATCTCTAATTCAAGGTAATTTAATATTTTCGCTGACCTGTAGTGTTTCTTCGGTTAGATTATTATTATTGTTAGTCGACACTACTAATGTAACATCCACGGACCAATCTTTGTAATTTTGGTGTGGGTGTCGATCGACGCCCTTGGTGGCATCGATCGACACCATGTTTTTCCGGTTTGGTTGGGTTTGATTTAATTGCTGATTGGTTTGGTTTGGTTCAATTAAAATCCCTAATCGTGTTGTTAAGTGTCTGAGACGAATTAAGGGTTTCAGAAAGTCTCTTTGGTCGCCGTTGAGTGGAAAAGAAGAGAGAAAAGAGAGAAAAACGTTTCTGAGATTTTCTGGGCTTGTTCTTGGAGATTTTGGAGAGATCTGAGGCTGTAGAAGTGATAGCTGTTGCTGGAAACGAAAGGGGAGCTTCTGGAGGTGTTGTTTTCCACGTTTCTCAATCCAATCTTCCTGTTCTTGAGGTGAGTGCTTGACCATGGTTGATCTAAGCATGAGATCTCTCTTGTTTTGGGTGTTTCTTTGCTGTTTGTGTTGTTTTGTTGCTTGGGTTCGTTGCTTTTGTGATTCCCAGTGATTTCCGAGGTAATTGGGTGAGTTTGAGATGGATTCGAGATGTTTTGGAAGGAGAGTTCGACGTTCGGATTCGCGCAGATCGTGTCTGCAGAAGAGGCATCAATCGACACTCAAGGAGCATCGGTCGACACCATTTCGAGAGGCATCAGTCGACACTGTTTAGCATCGGTCGACACCTGTGTTTGTAGCATCGATCGACACCTCACCTATAGCATCGGTCGACACCAGTCTCATCCGAGACTTGTTTTCCTGGTTTGATGTATTGCTTGTGTTTTGTTTGCTTGCTTAAACATGAGAGTCTCATTTGCTTGTGTGTATAACCTAGTAGATGGGAGGACGGCCTCACTAAGTATTTGTGATAATACTTACGCATCTCAATTGTTGTTTGTGGTGTGCAGGTAAAGGAAAAGTGTGATCGTGGAATCAAAGGTGATGAGGAGGAGGATGTTCTAGAGGCTTGATTGATTGTGGTCTAGCTATTGTTAGGTTGCTAGTATTGAGTTGATAGAGCATCTTAGGATGTTGGAACTTTGCTATTTCGTTATTGGTTATTGGATTATTGCTGTTGGTATTCTTTTGGTTTAATGGAACTTGTTTTATTTGGTTACCCGCGGTTATTGATTGTTGTTAGGATGTTAGTGGGTATGGACTAGTAAATTAAGGTATTAAAAAAAAAAAAAAAACGGGAAGGGTTGTTTCAACTAAGTTCATACATTAATCTTAGTTTTGTAAACTTTTAATCTCTTCAATATTTTTAGCATTTCCGGTTTTCATGTTTTTGATCCGTTGAATAAATACGCGTGCTATATTTTTTTGCATGGCTAATGTTTCTAATTCTCAATGTGCAGATTTTATTTTTTGACTTTCTGGAAAAACTAAAACCAAGATACAAGAGGCACGATGATATGCAGTGATGCTAAGCCAAATTTTTTTAACAAACATGGTATAATTATAAATTTATATATGTTCTATTATTTAAGCTAATTATTTTTTTTAACAAACATGGTATAAATGTAAAAAAAAATTATGTATGATGTCCATTAGATATAAATAATCCAGGTTAGTTTCCATTCTTTTGTAAATAAAGCTTTTAAAATTTTAGTTGCATTTTAATTTCTTATATTTCTGGGTATCAAACATTTTGATAATATATAGAAATATTACAAATGAGCATGGAAATAGAGAGTGTCGAAGAAAAAGTCAGACATACTTGTGACAACAAATAATCAAATTGTAGAAAGCGTAAGCACGACCAAATGACAAATCAAGTTAGAAAGAAAAGATCTACTAAAGGTAACTTATTTATTCTTTGATGACTTTCTAATTAATCTGTATATACAATTTTTTAAAAACATAATGTATAACAGTCACTTTAAGAGTGATCTAGAATCTGCCAAAAAAAAAAAAATGCAAGTAATTTCTAAAATTAGTGTTTAACTCAAAGAAGAAAACATCAAAAGGTGAGATATTATTATCACATGTTTCACCACATCGACTTCATTTTCGACGTCGTTGATTAAATGTAACATCCGCGAACCGAATTAAGCGGTTTTGGTAGGAGTGTCGATCGACACACTTGTGGCATCGATCGACACCACTATTTCTGGGTTCGTCGGGTTTGTTTTAATTCGTGATTTTGGTTTGGGTTGGTTTGTTTTAGTGATCTAAACCGAGTATTTAAGTGGGAAGCAACAAATTAAGGGTTTTTGGAGTGTTGTCTCGCCGTTTATTGGAGAAAGAGAAGGAAATCAAGCTTTTTCCTTAGAGTTAAGAGAGAAACAGAACTGTCACGGTTTGGGAGAAGGAGGATCCGACTACTCAAATCGTTTCTAAAGGAGATATCAGCAGTTTCGTGGGGCGTTTCTTCTCTGTCGCGGATTGAGACCATCGGGTGTTTCGGGATCGATTGCGGTTGCATATGAGATCTGATCGTGCTGAAATTTTGTGGGAAGCTTTGTGACGTCTTGGGCTAGGTTTTCACCGGAGGGATTTTATAGTTAACGGACGTTTCTGGACTGTTTCAGACGCAAGGAGAATTTCTCCTGGTTGGAATTGTTGTTAGAATCAGCTTGATAAGGTGAGTGCTTGACCATGGTTGATCTAAGCATGAGATCTCTTTTGTTTTGGCTGTTTCCTTGTCTTTTGTGGTGTTTGCTTGCTTGGGTGTGTTGTTTTCGAGTTTCCCATAGGTTTATGTGTCATTTGGTTGAGTTTGAGGATGGAATCGAGTTGTTTGGAATTGGGATTCGTTGTTCGTGTTTGTGCAGTTCGCGTCTGCAGGTGTGGCATCGATCGGCACCGTATAGCATCGGTCGACACTAAGTTGCGAAGCATCGGTCGACACTGTTTAGCATCGGTCGGCACCATGTCGTGGAGCATCGATCGGCACCGATGTAGCATCGGTCGACACTAGTCGTATTTCGGGACTTGTTTTCCTGGTTTGATGTATTGCTTGTGTTTTGTTTGCTTGCTTAAACTTGAGGGGTCTCATATGCTTGTGTGTATAACCTAGTAGATGAGAGGACGGCCTCACTAAGTATTTATGATAATACTTACGCATCTCAATTGTTGTTTGTGGTGTGCAGGTATGTGACGTGGAATCATGGCGATGAGGAGGAGGATGATCTAGGGTCTCGTTTGTGTGTTGTTGGTCTTTGTTATATTGTTTATGATGGAACCTTGGTTAGAGATATGATAGGTTGATGGATATAATGCTTAGGATTGTTATTGTATTTATGTTGTAATGGTTCTGTATGGTTGGTATGTTTCCGCTGTGTGTATTGGTAGTTATTGGTTTGAAGAGGAGTTGTGATTTGGGTTGGTCTAGTTAAGTAGTATGGGCTGCTTAATTATATATTGTATTTGTTATTGTTATTAAAAAAAAAACGGGTCGGGTTGTTTCATTAAAGAACATGATGGTACCGATTCATAGACATAAGTGGGAAATCAATTCCTAATATATGGTGGATATACGGATATAAATGAAACGACTGACCTTTTTTTTTAAAAAAATAAATAAATAATAATAATATAATAATAATAAACTACAGCTAGTGGTCCCATACCCAATAGCCACCTAACCACAATCACAACCAACAGCGGAAATACCAATCTCAAATTATAATATCCAATCAAATAATATAATAGCCAATATAAATTCCAATCTTAACTAATGATCCAAACATCATAAACCAAATAACCAGCATTCCTAAACATTGATCTAGGACATAGTTCTAGCAACCTAACAATGCCAGATAAACATTCAGTCGAGTCTCTAGAACATCCTCCTCTTCATTGCCTGGATTCCACGATCACACTTTACCTTTACCTGCACCACAAACACATATTTCAATGCATGAGTATTTTACAAACACTCAGTAAGGCAATCCTCCCATCTACTGGGCTATACAAACAAACAATAGAGTATCAGTAATCATCACACAACAGTCAACACACGTCAATCACCAAACAAGACTTAGCATCGACCGATGCCACACTAGCATCGACCGATGCCAACTGGAGAAGCATCAATCGATACAGAAGCTGCATCGATCGACGCAAGTATAACTTGCATCGACCGATACCCAGTCTGCATCGACCGACGCATGCTCGACGCACACGAAAAACCCTAAAGTTCATCGCGCCGTCCTCGCACTTGCATCGACCGATGCAAGATATGCATCGATCGACGCAACGTCGAGCACCGTGATTTCTCCGAAGCTTCTCGCCGGATTTGGCTCCTACAACCACAAAACTCAATCCCAAGCCACAAGAAAGCTTCCTAACGTCCATAACAACAACCTAATACGTCTAACAACAAACAACAAGCAAATCACTGAATTCTCTAGCTTAGATAAGCCATGGTCCTGCACTTACCTGTGCCAAGACGAATCTGAACAATAAACAAGCAAGAACACACTTCCAGGAGCTCCTACAGCAATCCCAGCTACAGATCTCACCAAGAACGCCCCAAATCTCAAGAAATCACCAAGAACTTCCAAGAAATTTTTCTCCCTTTTCTTTTCGCTTAAAAACAGCCACACACGTCTAATGAGACAAAAGGGACGACCCTAAGGGTTTTCTCTTCTTTTCCTTACCAAAACGCAGCGTTTGACTTAAGTCAAAATGCAGAGAATTGAGCTAGCATCGATCGATGCTCCTACTGCATCGATCGATGCACATCCCAAACCGGAATTCCGGTTCGCGGATGTTACAATTCTCCCCCACCAAACTGGATTCGTCCTCGAATCCCAATCAACCATCAGCCAAAGACTCCCGTGCAACCGTCTCCACGGTCACTCCTCCGACCGATCTACGGAAGGTCACCTCTAGGCGATAGACTCACGCTCCGGGCGTCATTTGCTCTCGACTTTTGGACTTTTCTTTTTCTCATAGGCCTAAACCTTGAGTTTCATCGGCTCCTCATCAGACCTAAGTCTGCATGCCAATGTTGGCTCCTCATCGGGCCTAAACCCGCATGCCATAATATATAAGGAAAAATCCAAACTCGTCTCTCGGGGCGTCACCCTACAGCGCGCCTCCGGACCGTCGTCCGAAGTCGATATACCAACCATACTCCAAAGTCACAAAGTCTCCGAATATGGCAGTACTAGGAGAACCAAAGTCCTCCAAGAGCCGCGAGCAAACGATTCTGAACACGTCTGAGTCCTATCCCTATCCAGGTTTCCCTCCCGTGGCTCGCGTAAAACATCTCAATGTCCTACCAACCACATATCCCCTCACTGGAATAACTCATGACCACACAAGGATCATATACACGCCACAAAGGCAGCCACAAAGGCCAACAAAATGTCCTAAAGAGGACCACCACCAAGGCCAAACAAATGTCCTAAAGAGGACCGCCACCAAGGCCAAACAAATGTCCTAAAGAGGACCGCTACCAAGGCACTCTGGCTAAACAGCCCGCCACAAAGGCCATCTGTCCCGAAGGACCGTCACAAAGACCATCTGTCCCGAAGGACCGTCACAAAGACACTCTGGCTAAACAGCCTGCCACAAAGGCCATCTGTCCCGAAGGACCGTCACAAAGACACTCTGGCTAAACAGCCCGCCACAAAGGCCATCTGTCCCGAAAGACCGTCACAAAGACACTCTGGCTAAACAGCCCGCCACAAAGGCCAAACAAATGTCCTAAAAAGGACCGCCACTAAGGCCACACAAATGTCCTAAAGAGGACCGTCACAAAGACACTCTGGCTAAAAAGCCCGTCACAAAGACCACACATTGTCCAAAAAGACCGCCACACACGGGCACACTGACTTGAAAGTCCGCCATAAAGGCCACAAAAGCCCCCTCCAAGGCTTTCGACCGCTACAATGGACAAATTCTCTCTCCCGAAAACTTTCCATAAATAGCACTTTCCATTTCTGGAACCTTTCCACTTCAGGAAAACTTCTATTTTGGGAAACTTTCCCCAAACCCCGCCTCACGGAAACTTTGTACCCCGAGCACCACCTCATCTTGTTACTGAATCGCACAACCAACCACCCCAAGCGACCGAGTAACAAGAGAGATGGGCTGGAATACTCCACTCCCGCTCCAGCCACGGATTATAGACGGAACCAGACTAGGCAAGCTCAGGTTGTGGTTGCTTCTCATACCACTTCTTAAACCTTGCCTTCATCCTCGCCTCAGGCTCCCAAGTCTGCTCCTCCACACCATCACAGTCCCACAGGACTCTCATCAAAGGAATCTTCTTCTTCCAAAGTTCCTTGATCCTCCTCTCGAGAACCCTCACTGGTCTCGCCTCAAAAGTCATGTTAGGCTGAAGATCTTCAGGAATCTTAGCCAACAACTGATCATCCTCACGGAGACACTTCCGCAACATAGACACATGGAATACCTTGTGGAATGCACGCATAACCTCAGGTAACTCCAGTCTATATGCCACTGGTCTGACTCGCTCGATCACTCTGAACGGACCCATATACCTCGGACTCAACTTAGTCTCAGTCAATGACCTGTTCGGACCCCGCAACATGGCCATCTTGAGGTACACTCTGTCTCCCACCTGAAACTCAAGATCTCTCCTCCTCGTATCAGCATAACTTCTCTGCCTATCCTGAGTCTCTTTCATGTTCAGCTTGAGAACCCGAATCTTCTCTGAGGTCTCCTGAACAAAATCTGCCCCGTACATGCTCCTCTCCCCCACCTGAGTCCAGCATAACGGTGTACGACACGGCCTCCCATACAAGGCCTCATAAGGAGCCATACCAATACTCGCCTGATAGCTGTTGTTGTAAGCAAACTCTACCAGGTTCAGGTGATCTGCCCAATGGCCACCCCAATGCAGCACACACATCCTCAACAAATCCTCTAGCGTCTGGATCGTCCTCTCGGACTGTCCATCTGTCTGGGAATGATAAGCTGTACTCATATGCACCTTAGTGCCCATCTCTGCCTGAAAAGCCTGCCAGAACACCGAAGTGAACTTAGAATCTCTGTCAGACACAATGCTCGCTGGCACCCCATGCAATCTGACTATTTCTCTCACATACTTCTTAGCCAAAACTGCTGCTCCATCAGTCTTCTTAATGGCCAGAAAATGTGCTGACTTAGTCAACCGGTCCACAATGACCCAGATAGCATCAAAGGTCCGTGACACTGGCAATCCTACCACAAAATCCATGGTAATCATATCCCACTTCCACTCAGGAATGGGTAAACTCTTCAGTAAACCGCCAGGAACCTGATGCTCAGCCTTCACTAGCTGGCACACATCGCACCTCGCGACCGAACTAGCTACATCCTTCTTCATCCCGACCCAATGATAATACCTCTTGAGGTCACGGTACATCTTAGTCGCTCCTGGATGAATGGATAACTTGCTCGCATGAGCCTCTCTCAGAATCTCCTGTCTCAGCTCCTCATCCTTGGGCACACAAACCCGACCGTGCACCAAAATTGTACCATTATCTGAGACCTGATACTCTGAATCAACATCCTTTGAGGCATTCACCAGCCCCAAATCCTTTTCCTGTGCCAACCGCACCCTACTCAAAAGATCTGCTCTGTCAACTGCTTTCAAACCCAACGGTTCTAGTGAAACAGCACACAAACTCAAAGCACTGATCTCTCCTACCAGAGACTCCATCTCCTGCTCCTGAGCCGAAGCTACCCTCTTCCGACTCAGAGCATCTGCAACCGTGTTAGCCTTACCAGGATGATAGGCTATCTCCAAATCATAATCCGCCACAAGCTCCATCCACCGCCTCTGCCTCAAATTCAACTCAGGCTGAGTGAATATATACTTTAGGCTCTTATGATCTGTAAACACCTGTATCTTTGCACCATAAAGATAAGATCTCCAAATCTTCAGGGCAAAAACTACAGCACCCATCTCCAAATCATGAGTAGGATAGTTGCCTTCATGCACCCGCAACTGCCGCGAAGCATAGGCAATCACCTTCCCATGCTGCATCAGAACACACCCCAAACCAACTCTAGATGCATCTGTATAAACCACATAGGGTTCTCCCTGCTCAGGCAAAGCCAACACTGGCGCAGTAGTCGACATCTCCTTCAGGCTTGCAAAGCCTTCCTTACACTCTTCTGACTAGACAAAAGGAACATCCTTCCCTGTCAACTTAGTCATAGGACGTGCTCTGCTTGCAAACCCTTGCACAAACCTCCTGTAGTAACCTCCAATCCAAGAAAAATCCTGATCTCTGTGGCATTCTGCGGTCTAGGCCAATCCCTGATAGACTGAATCTTCTCTGGATCTACTGAAACCCCCTCAGCAGAAACAATGTGACCTAGAAAGCCCATCTCACGCTGCCAAAAAATGCACTTGCTCAACTTAGCAAACAACTTCTGCTCCCACAGCTTCTCCATAACTGCCCTCAAATGCACTGCATGCTCTTCAGGACTCTTAGAAAAATACCAGGATATCGTCGATGAAAATGATGACAGACACATCCAGAAACTCCTGAAACACACTGTTCATCAATCTCATAAACGCTGCTGGCGCGTTAGTCAGCCCGAAAGACATCGCCACAAACTCATAATGCCCATACCTAGTCCTGAAAGCAGTCTTCCTCACATCTGCCTCATCTATCGGTATCTGATGATAACCCGACGCCAGATCTACCTTAGAGAACCAAGTAGCACCTCTCAACTGATCCAACAACTCATCGATCCTAGGAAGAGGATACTTGTTCTTCACAGTGACCCGGTTCAAACCCTGATAATCAATGCACAACCTGAAACTCCCATCCTTATTCTTAACAAATAACACCAGTGCTCTTCACGGTGATACACTAGAACGTATGAATCCCTTGCTCCATAAATTCTCTAGTTACTTCCTCAGCTCAACTAAACATATACTTAAGTATGCCGACATCAACTCGCTGCCACCTGAATATCAATCCTCTTATTCGTCCAAGAACCTCTAGTAACTTGCCTCTTAGAGAAACTTCCACAAGATAGCTTAATCCAAAATTAGCTTCCCGCTTAGCAATTCTCCACAGAAAATCATCAATACGAGCGTAATAAAACAAACAAGTACCATACGTTCACATATTCCGATTCACCGTATCAAATGCTTTGCAGGCAGCTAACTCAAACCACTTGACTTATTCCCTCCAAGAAGCTTACCAAAACCTTGAATCTTGCAACCCTGTCCATCTCCGATGAACGTAATCCAACATCGTCGCAACGATTAGCTTATCCTGCCATGAAGGCTTCTTGTGAACTTATGTTTCTGGCAAACATGCCTTTCCCGGGTCAAACCTGCTGTAACTCCCCTTCTCGGGAATCCAGCACCACCGGCCTCACAATCCTGGCGCACAGCCAGACATTCATAACCGCTCTGGTCATAAAATCCTGTCCCAATGGTCAACACATCCAAAACCCGAGATTAAACCACCGTCAATCTCTCGAGGTCTACATTCAATCGCTATGTTTATACTCACGTCCTAGGAATTGCTTGCTCCCAACTCTTCCACTCTTAGGTCGCAACCTTCGAGTCATACCGATCTCACTCTCAGACCAGCGTCTTTGAGTTATACCGTCTCACTCTTGGACCACAATCCTTAAGATCTCGGTATCAGGGGAACTACTCATCCCCTCAGGAGAACAACATCCCCTCTGCCACTCTCGGAGCCCTCATCCCCTCGAGCTATCGGTATTCAGGGGAATCACCATCCCCTCAGGAGCAACAATCCTTAACGACTATAAACATCTCTCGACACAAGTACCTCTTGTGGTCCGAGTATAACATTGCAATGTTACACTTGTCCACTCAACTTACATTATCCAACTAGATTAACCACCAAGCAGAGAAATATCTGCTCCAACTGCATATGTCCACCTATCCGCCTCTCTAGGCCCGATACCCCTTGAGAATAATCTCATACCGGTCATCTACAACAGCTCATCCTCTTAACATAAGATGGAAACTCCTCAACATCTGCAGCCCTCGGCTGCACCCCGCCACATGCGGTACAAGTGGAGCCTGCACTGGTACCCCCCTCTCGGTAACCGCTCACACAGCACGCCAATAGATCTGCCAAGCGATCATCTCGACCCTGGGCTCCACCTGCTGCAACCCCACACCTGGGTTCCCAGAACCCCCGGCATTCACACTGGCTAACCCTCTCTGGTCCCTCCTGATACACTTGCGACCCTCTGACGTACCTCCTCGTGGAACTCTGGACAACACACTCGCTGGCCTCGGGACCCGCCCGACCATGACCACGTCCCCGTCCACAACCAACAACTCAAACACCTTTAACCACTGCACTTCCAAGAACAGAGGCTAACAAGCAAACAATTACTAATTAACAAAGAAATAGAAACTCACCGTGGAATCACCAATAGGCTCGAAGAGGATGTTCTAGGACTCCATGCCACACTCAATTGACTAACTCACATAATCAATCAAGACATGCAATCCCAAACATCTACAGCACAAAGCCTAGTGAACCCAAACCTAGAACCGTAAGGGCTCTGATACCAAAATGAAACGACCGACCTTTTTTTTAAAAAAATAATAATAATAATAATAATATAATAATAATAAACTACAGCTAGTGGTCCCATACCCACTAGCCACCTAACCACAATCACAACCAACAGCGGAAATACCAATCTCAAATTATAATATCCAATCAAATAATATAATAGCCAATATAAATTCCAATCTTAACTAATGATCCAAACATCATAAACCAAATAACCAGCATTCCTAAACAATGATCTAGGACATAGTTCTAGCAACCTAACAATGCCAGATAAACATTCAGTCGAGTCTCTAGAACATCCTCCTCTTCATTGCCTGGATTCCACGATCACACTTTGCCTTTACCTGCACCACAAACACATATTGCAATGCATGAGTATTTTACAAACACTCAGTAAGGCAATCCTCCCATCTACTGGGCTATACACACAAGCAATAGAGTATCAGTAATCATCACACAACAGTCAACACACGTCAATCACCAAACAGGACTTAGCATCAACCGATGCCACACTAGCATCGACCGATGCCAACTGGAGAAGCATCGATCGATACAGAAGCTGCATCGATCGATGCAAGTATAACTTGCATCAACCGATACCCAGTCTGCATCGACCGACGCATGCTCGACGCACACGAAAAACCCTAAAGTTCATCGCGCCGTCCTCGCACTTGCATCGATCGACGCAACGTCGAGCACCGTGATTTCTCCGAAGCTTCTCGCCGGATTTCGCTCCTACAACCACAAAACTCAATCCCAAGCCACAAGAAAGCTTCCTAACGTCCATAACAACAACCTAATACGTCTAACGACAAACAACAAGCAAATCACTGAATTCTCTAGCTTAGATAAGCCATGGTCCTGCACTTACCTGTGCCAAGACGAATCTGAACAATAAACAAGCAAGAACACACTTCCAGGAGCTCCTACAGCAATCCCAGCTACAGATCTCACCAAGAACGCCCCAAATCTCAAGAAATCACCAAGAACTTCCAAGAACTTTTTCTCCCTTTTCTTTTCGCTCAAAAACGGCCACACACGTCTAATGAGACAGAAGGGACGACCCTAAGGGTTTTCTCTTCTTTTCCTTACCAAAACGCAGCGTTTGACTTAAGTCAAAACGCAGAGAATTGAGCTAGCATCGATCGATGCTCCTACTGCATCGATCGATGCACATTCCAAACCGGAATTCCGGTTCGCGGATGTTACAATAAACTTCAATCTAGCAAAAACCGCACACACTTTTCCATTTAGCGGTTTAAAATTATTAATGATCCCAACAGTTACAAATTATTAATCGTGTCTTTTCGTCGTGCCTCCATCTTTCAAAAATCACATCTATTTATTTTTACACTTTTTTATTTCATACCTCTATGCTTAGACCATCTCCAATGTATATCTCTATTTTTTTCTCTAAAATGGAGTAACTCTAAAATAGAGCATTGTTTTCCTCCAATGTATTACTCTATTTTAGAGTTGAAAATAGAGGTAGTGTAAAAAAATAGAGGTGAGAATAGAGTTGCTCTATATATAGAGCAATCCTATCGTTTTCTCTATTTTAGAGTAAAATATAGAGTAGGGTTGGAGCAAATGTTGCTCTATAATAGAGTTTTGACTCTAAAATAGAGTGGGGTTGGAGATGCCCTTACATCTCTTGGTTGTACCTCCATGTTTCAAAGATCACATCCATTAATTTTTACACATTTTTATTGCACACCTCTATGTCTTACACCTCTTTGTTTATTATATATAAACTTTTCTGGACAACATAAACATGTTTCGAAAAATTATTTTCTGAGTATTTTCAAAACTTACAAGTTAATAAATAAACATGTTTGCTTGTTTCTCTTTACTTCAGTCTCCATTTTTCTGCTTACTCTAATTTTATTTCTTCCTTTTTTCTTTATTTGTTTTCATCATCTATTTGCTTGTTTCTTTTTACTTCAGTCACCATTTTTCTGCTTTCCATAATTTTATTTCTTTCTTCTTTCTTTATTTATTTCCATCATCTGTTTGCTTGTTTCTCTTTATTTCAGTCTCCATTTTTCTTTTTTCTCTAATTTTAATTCTTTCTTCTTTCTTTATTTGTTTTTATCATCTCTTTGCTTGTTTCTCTTTACTTCAGTCTCCATTTTTCTGTTTTCTCTAATTTTATTTCTTTCTTCTTTACTTATTTGTATTCATCATCTGTTTGCTTGTTTCTCTTTATTTCAGTCTCTATTTTTCTTTTGTCTCTAATTTTATTTCTTTCTTCTTTCTTTATTTGTTTTCATCATCTGTTTGTTTATTTCTCTTTACTTCAGTCTCCAATTTTCTCCTTTCAATAATTTTATTTCTTTCTTCTTTCTTTATTTGTTTTCATCATCTGTTTGCTTATTTCTCTTTACTTCAGTCTCCAATTTTCTCCTTTCAATAATTTTATTTCTTTCTTCTTTCTTTATTTGTTTTCATCATCTGTTTGCTTGTTTCCCTTTACTTCAGTCTCCCATTTTCTGCTTTCTTTAAATTTATTTCTTTCTTTTTTATTTATTTGTTTTCATCATCTCTTTGCTTGTTTCTCTTTACTTCAGTCTCCAATTTTCTGCTTTCAATAATTTTATTTCTTTTTTCTTTCTTTATTTGTTTTCATCATTTGTTTGCTTGTTTCCCTTTACTTTAGTCTCCATTTTTCTGTTTTCTCTAATTTTATTTCTTTCTTCTTTCTTTATTTATTTCCATCATATGTTTGCTTGTTTCTCTTTACTTCAGTCTCCATTTTTCTGTTTTCTCTAATTTTATTTCTTTCTTCTTTCTTTATATGTTTTCATCATCTTTTTTCTTGTTTGTCTTTACTTCTGTCTACATTTTTCTGTTTTCTCTAATTTTATTTATTTCTTCTTTCTTTATTTGTTTTCATCATCTGTTTGCTTGTTTCTCTTTACTTCAGTCTCCATTTTGTTTTTTTCTCTAATTTTATTTTTTTCTTCTTTCTTTATTTCTTTTCACCATCTGTTTGCTTGTTTTCATTTACTTCAGTCTCCATTTTTCTGTTTTCTCTAATTTTATTTCTTTCTTCTTTATCTATTTGTTTTCATCATCTGTTTGATTATTTCTCTTTACTCGAGTCTCTATTTTTCTGCTTTCTCTAATTTTATTTCTTTCTTTTTTCTTTATTTGTTTTCATCATCTGTTTGCTTGTTTCTCTGTACTTCAATCTCCGTTTTTTTTTCTCTAATTTTATTTCTTTCTTCTTTTTTTTATTTGTTTTCATCATCTGTTTGCTTGTTTCTGAAAGGACCGACCTTTTTTTTTTAAATAATAAATAATAATATTAATAATAATAAGCTACAGCTAGTGGTCCCATACCCACTAGCGACCTAACCACATGCACAAACAACAGCGGAATACTCAATACCAATAACCAGTAATAGAACAATAATATAACCAATATCACAGCATAAGCAATATCCAATAATCAATCATCAGAAACCGACCTCTTTTTTTTTTTTAATAGATAATAATCTAATATAATAAATAAACTACAGCTAGTGGTCTCATACCCACTAGCCACCTAACCACAATCACAATCAACAGCGGAAAACAATACCAATAAATAACCAATAACATCAACAATATCCAGTATTAATTCCAATCCTAACCAATGTTCCCAAACAACATAATCCAAATAACCAGCAATCCTAACAATGCTCTAAGACTCAACTCTAGCAACCTAACAATTCCAGATAAAACAATCAACTGAGTCCCTAGAACATCCTCCTCTTCATTGCCTGGATTCCACGATCACACTTTGCCTTTACCTGCACCACAAACACATATTGCAATGCATGAGTATTTTACAAACACTCAGTAAGGCAATCCTCCCATCTACTGGGCTATACACACAAGCAATAGAGACATCTCTAACCATCAAACAATATTCAACAATCAACAATAACAGACCAGGACTCTGCATCGACCGATACCAACATGCATCGACCGATACTAGATGGGGGTTGCGTCGACCGACGCAAGATATGCGTCGACCGATGCAAGGTTAACTTGCATCGACCGATGCAAGATATGCATCGACCGATGCATGCTCGACATAACACGAAAACCCTAGAGTTTACGCGCGTCCTCGCATGCATCGACCGATGCACAAAGTGCATCGACCGATGCAATGCCGAGCATTGTTTTCCTCCGAAGCTTCTCGCCGGATCTTCGTTCCTGCAACCACGAAACTCGATCCCAAGCCACAAGAAAGCTTTCAAACGTCCCAAATAACAATCTAACCAGCCTAACAACACATAACAAGCAAATCAGAGAGATCTCTAGCTTAGATAAGCCATGGTCATGCACTTACCTGTGCCAAGACGAATCTGAACAATAACCAAGCAAGAACAAGCCTCTAGGAAGCTCCTACAACGATCCCAGCTACAGATCTCTACAGGAACGACCCAAATCTCCAAGAAACTCTCAAGAATTCTTTCTCCCTTTCGTTCTCTCTCAAAACGGCCAAACTCGCCGAATGAGACACAAAAGTCGACTTAAGGGTTTTCCCTAACCCAACGCAGCGTTTGACTTAAGTCAAAACGCAGAGAAACAACCTTGCATCGACCGATGCACAACTTGCATCGACCGATGCAGATCCTAAACCGGGATTTTGGTTCACGGATGTTACAATTCTCCCCCACCAAACTGGATTCGTCCTCGAATCTGAACACACCGCCACTCATCCGCAAACTCACCAAATCACCGTCGCAACGGTTTGTACCATCCACCCATTTGGTCTGCCGCAACAAGGACACCACTGGTCCAAACCACCCTGAACCCACTGGTCATCACCACTCTGGTCCCCCCGACCAGCATACACCTGACCCTCCCGGTCAACGTATAGAAAACCCCGAGACTGAACCCCCATCAATCCCGAGATCCGCTTCCGATCTCAACTGTAACCCTGAGATTGAACCCCCATCAGTCTCATAAATCCACATCCGGTTACTATGCTTATATCCACGTCCTTGACACTTTTGCCACCAACTCATCTGCTCTTAGGTCGCAACCTTCAAGCCATACCGATCACACTCTCAGACCCCCCGTCTTTGAGCCATACCGTCTCACCCTCGGGTCGTCACCCTTAAGATCACGGTACCAGGAGAACCCCCATCTCCTCAGGAGAACCCCCATCTCCTCTGCCACCCTCAGGACCGCAGTCCCTCGAGCTATCGATATCTAGGGGACCCCCGTCCCCTCGGAGAACCCCATCTCCTCATGAGTTGTTCAGGACCCCCGTCCCTCTAGCAAATGGTCATAACGTCTATAAGCATTTTCCAACTTGGACCACCCCCCGTGATCCACGTAGAACATCTCAATGTCCTACCAACCCCATATCCTCTCTGAGAAGACCACCACATCCATGGCCACCCCCCAGGTCTCACTACTCAGATCTCAACTCCTCTGTGTTTACAAACACCCCTTTCCACTAAAAACAAGTTCTAACTATTCATAGAGCTTTATGTTTTTTTTTTTTTTTTTTTTTTTTAGAAATTTTCTATGCATTGCAACTTTCTATTTATAGAATTCCCGAGCGATTTTCTTTTCCACAAGATCCACAAATTCCAAAAACCAAATAACTGCATTTTATTAAAACCTCAAGTGCAATAAACGTTTACAACTCCAAACGAAAATACGTAGCTGAAATAAAAAGAAGAAGCCAAACTAAACTCCGAGTTGAGCACCCGGTCCTCCCTCCGGTTGTGCCGCACCCCCATCATCTGTCTCAACTTAGGACAGAAAGGCCTGATGTGCCCCTCCTCTCCACAATGGTAACACGATCGACGATATTCTTGTGGATCACCTTTCTTGGGACAGTCTGCCAACCTGTGGTTCTTGCTCCCGCATCCGAAGCACCCTCGCCCACCTTGCTGCATACCTGCCGTGTCTTCCCGCTTCCTCTTATGCCTTTGCTCCGACTTGTTACCCTTGTTTGGATGGTTCTGCTCCGAAGTCTCCTCTGTCTGAACCGCTGGACTGACCACCACTGACTGTGCCCGGATATCCAGCTCAATCTCTGCTGCAGTCTCAACCAATTCTGCTCGCGTAGAATAACTACGTCCCCTACAATGGACCCTCAAGTCATCACGAAGAGCCCTCAAGAACCTCCTGATCTGAGCCTCCTCAGACTCCATAGCCCGACCCCCATAACACGAAGTCGACTGAACTCTAAATCCAGCTCCCGCACTGACCGTGTCCCCTGAGACAACTGAAGGAACTGCACCTCCAAACGATCCAAAGCCTCTCTAGGAAAATACTTGTGGTTGAACTCCAAAACGAAGTCAGCCCAAGTCATCTCCCGCTGCACCCTCCTAGCAGCCACAGATCTCCACCACAACTCAGCATAACCACTCAAAAAGTAGACCCCTATGTCTACCCAGAACTCCTCAGGACATCTCAGAGTGTGGAAGTTACGTTCCACTCTCGTCCTCCACGCATCCGCAGCAGTAGGATCTACACCTCCTGGGAACTGTTTAGTACGCAACTTGCCCATCTCTGTCAACATGGTGAGATATCGACCATGGACCCCCACATCCGCAGCCACTGGCTGCCGCTCCTCCACCACCACTGGTGGCACTACCCGAGCCTGAGCCGGTACCACAGGTGGTAAACGCTCCAACACCTGTGCTAGCAAAGCCGCAATGTCAACACCAGGGACTCCTCCCGCTGGGGCTCCCACACCCGGGACCCTAGCATCACCAACCACTGGAGCATCAACACCGCCCCCTCCGGCCACACTCACTGAATCCCCCGGTACACCCTGCGACTCGCCAACACCCTCAGCTGTCACACTATGGTCCTCGGTCTCACTAACCACTGGGACTCTGCCCCTACCACGACCACGTCCGCGACCACGACCGCGTCCACGACCTCGACCAGCAACAGCACCACCTCTAACCATCTGCACTACCATGAACAGAAGGCTAAGCAAACAATTACTATTTAACACAGAAGTAGAAACTCACCGTGGAATCACCCATAGGCTCGAAGAGGATGTTCTAGGACTCCATGCCACACACAATTGACTAACTCACATAATCAATCAAGACATGCAATCCCAAACATCTACAGCACAAAGCCTAGTGAACCCAAACCTAGAACCGTAAGGGCTCTGATACCAAAATGAAAGGACCGACCTCTTTTTTTTTTTTAATAGATAATAATCTAATATAATAAATAAACTACAGCTAGTGGTCCCATACCCACTAGCCACCTAACCACAATCACAATCAACAGCGGAAAACAATACCAATAAATAACCAATAACATCAACAATATCCAGTATTAATTCCAATCCTAACCAATGTTCCCAAACAACATAATCCAAATAACCAGCAATCCTAACAATGCTCTAAGACTCAACTCTAGCAACCTAACAATGCCAGATAAAACAATCAACTGAGTCCCTAGAACATCCTCCTCTTCATTGCCTGGATTCCACGATCACACTTTGCCTTTACCTGCACCACAAACACATATTGCAATGCATGAGTATTTTACAAACACTCAGTAAGGCAATCCTCCCATCTACTGGGCTATACACACAAGCAATAGAGACATCTCTAACCATCAAACAACATTCAACAATCAACAATAACAGACCAGGACTCTGCATCGACCGATACCAACATGCATCGACCGATACTAGATGGGGGTTGCGTCGACCGACGCAAGATATGCGTCGACTGATGCAAGGTTAACTTGCATCGACCGATGCAAGATATGCATCGACCGATGCATGCTCGACATAACACGAAAACCCTAGAGTTTACGCGCCGTCCTCGCATCTGCATCGACCGATGCACAAAGTGCATCGACCGATGCAATGCCGAGCATTGTTTTCCTCCGAAGCTTCTCGCCGGATCTTCGTTCCTGCAACCACGAAACTCGATCCCAAGCCACAAGAAAGCTTCCAAACGTCCCAAATAACAATCTAACCAGCCTAACAACACATAACAAGCAAATCAGAGAGATCTCTAGCTTAGATAAGCCATGGTCATGCACTTACCTGTGCCAAGACGAATCTGAACAATAACCAAGCAAGAACAAGCCTCTAGGAAGCTCCTACAACGATCCCAGCTACAGATCTCTACAGGAACGACCCAAATCTCCAAGAAACTCTCAAGAATTCTTTCTCCCTTTCGTTCTCTCTCAAAAACGGCCAAACTCGCCGAATGAGACACAAAAGTCGACTTAAGGGTTTTTCCCCTAACCCAAAACGCAGCGTTTGACTTAAGTCAAAACGCAGAGAAACAACCTTGCATCGACCGATGCACAACTTGCATCGACCGATGCAGATCCTAAACCGGGATTTTGGTTCACGGATGTTACAAGAAAACATGAAACCAGCAACCTAACAATGTTTCTAATGACTCAACTCTAGCAGCCGAACAATGCCAGACAACACCCAATCAAGTCCCTAGAACATCCTCCTCTTCATGGCATGGATTCCACGATCACACTTTGCCTATACCTGCACACCACAAACAACAATTGAGATGCGTAAGTATTATCACAAATACTTAGTGAGGCAATCCTCCCATCTACTGGGCTATACACACAAGCAATAAGGTCTCTACATGCCACAAACAACAATCAATAAAAACAAACCAGGCAATAAACATAGCATGCAACATCCATCGTAACTGAACAAGGGGTGTCGACCTAGTGTCGATCGACACTGACTATCTGGTGTCGACCGACACCAAACTGGTGTCGACCGACACCCTGCCCGACACTCCCGAAAACCCTAGTTTGTGTCGACCGACACCTCCACATGGCATCGATCGACACTCGCCAAAGTTCTGAGCCGTCCTCGCGTTGGTGTCGACCGACACCCCAACTGGTGTCGACCGACACCGATGCCGAGCAGCGATTTCCCTTGATCAGAAACTTCGAATCTCGCCTCCAATCTTCTCCAATTCGCTCCTTGCACTCCCAGAAGCCAAACCCAGCCCAGACAGCAACGGAATATCATAGAGAACTCAAAGAAACAACCACATAAGCACCAAATCACATAGAATCTAGAGATCTTAGCTTAGATAAGCCATGGTCATGCACTCACCTCTTTCAAGAAGATTCTGACCAACAGGAACGAATTCTCTCACTCCTAGCAAGCTTCTAGCTCCTTCCCAGCCTTAGATCTCCCAAGAACAGCAAGGAATCTCTCAATCTCTTCCCAAAAGCTCAAGAACACTTTTCTCTCTTTCTTTTTCTCTAACAGCGGCCAAATAACACCAAAACACGACCCTAGGTCGTTTTCCTCTTTTTACAACTCGATTTAGGGATTTCCTAAACCAACCACGCAAACCGGACAATTAAAAATTGAACCGACCAAACCGGCCACAACTGGTGTCGATCGATGCCTCACGAGAAGGTGTCGATCGACACCCTTACCAAAATACCACAAATTTGGTTTGCGGGTGTTACAATTCTCCCCTCTAACAGAAGATTCGTCCTCGAATCGGAACACACCGCCACTCATCCGCAAACTCACCAAATCACCGTCGCAACGGTTCGTACCATCCACCCATTTGGTCTGCCGCAACAAGGACACCAATGGTCCAAACCACCCTGAACCCACTGGTCATCACCACTCTAGTCCCCCCGACCAGCATACAACTGACCCTCCCGGTCAACATATAGAAAACCCCGAGACTGAACCCCCATCAATCCCGAGATCCGCTTCCAATCTCAACCGTAACCCTGAGATCGAACCCCCATCAGTCTCATAAATCCACATCCGGTTACCATGCTTATCCCCACGTCCTTGACACTTTTGCCACCAACTCATCTACTCTTAGGTCGCAACCTTCAAGCCATACCGATCACACTCTCAGACCCCCCGTCTTTGAGCCATACCGTCTCACCCTCGGGTCGTCACCCTTAAGATCACGGTACCAGGAGAACCCCCATCTCCTCAGGAGAACCCCCATCTCCTCTGCCACCCTCAGGACCGCAGTCCCTCGAGCTATCGGTATCTAGGGTACCCCCCGTCCCCTCAGGAGAACCCCCATCTCCTCATGAGTTGTTCAGAATCCCCCGTCCCTCTAGCAAATGGTCATAATGTCTATAAGCATTTTCCAACCTGGACCACCCCCCGTGATCCACGTAGAACATCTCAATGTCCTACCAACCCCATATCCTCTCTGAGAATATCACCACATCCATGACCACCCCCAGGTCTCACTACTAGCATCTCAACTCCTCTGTGTTTACAAACACCCTTTCCACTAAAAACAAGTTCTAACTATTCATAGAACTTTATGTTTTTAGAAACTTTCTATGCATTGCAAATTTCCATTTATAGAATTCCCGAGCGATTTTCTTTTCCACAAGATCCACAAATTCCAAAAACCAAATAACTGCATTTTATTAAAACCTCAAGTGCAATAAACGTTTACAACTCCAAACGAAAATACATAGCTGAAATAAAAAGAAACAGAAGCCAAACTAAACTCCGAGTTGAGCACCCGGTCCTCCCTTCGGTTGTGCCGCACCCCCCCATCATCTGTCTCAACTTAGGACAGAAAGGCCTGATGTGCCCCTCCTCTCCACAATGGTAACACGATCGACGATATTCTTGTGGATCACCTTTCTTGGGACAGTCTGCCAACCTGTGGTTCTTGCTCCCACATCTGAAACACCCTCGCCCACCTTGCTGCATACCTGACGTGTCTTCCCGCTTCCTCTTATGCCTTTGCTCCGACTTGTTACCCTTGTTTGGATTGTTCTGCTCCGAAGTCTCCTCTGTCTGAACCGCTGGACTGACCACCACTGACTGTGCCCATATATCCTCCTCAATCTCTGCTGCAGTCTCAACCAGCTCTGCACGCGTAGCATAACTCCGCCCTCTACAGTGAACCCTCAAATCATCACGTAGAGCCCTCAAAAAACTCCTGATCTGAGCCTCCTCAGACTCCATAGCCCGACCCCCATAACACAGAAGTCGACTGAACTCCAAATCCAGCTCCCGCACTGACCGTGTCCCCTGAGACAACTGAAGGAACTTCACCTCCAAACGATCCAAAGCCTCTCTAGGAAAATACTTGCAGTTGAACACCAAAACGAAGTCAGCCCAAGTCATCTCCCGCTGCACCCTCCTAGCAGCCACAGATCTCCACCACTACTCAGCATCACCACTCAAAACGTAGACCCCTATGTCCACCCAAAACTCCTCAGGACATCTCAGAGTGTGGAAGTTACGTTCCACTCTCGTCCTCCACGCATCCGCAGCAGTAGGATCAGCACCTCCTGGGAACTGCTCATTACGCAACTTGCCCATCTCTGACAACATGTTGAGATAACGAGCATGGACCCCCACATCCGCAGCCACTGGCTGCCGCTCCTCCGCCACCACTGGTGGCACTACCCGAGCCTGAGCCGGTACCACAAGTGGTAACCGCTCCAACACCTGTGCTAGCAAAGCCGCAATGTCAACACCAGGGACTCCACCCGCTGGGGCTCCCACACCCGGGACCCTAGCATCACCGACCACTGGAGCATCAACACCGCCCCCTCCGGCCACACTCACAGAATCCCCCGGAACTCCCTGCGACTCGCCAACACCCTCAGCTGTCACACTCTGGTCCTCGGTCTCACTAACCACTGGGGCTCTGCCCCTACCACGACCAAGACCGCGTCCACGACCTCGACCCGCAACAGCATCCTCTCTAACCATCTGCACTACCATGAACAGAAGGCTAAGCAACCAATTACTATTATAACACAGCAGTATAAACTCACCGTGGAATCACACAATCGGCTCGAAGAGGATGTTCTAGGACTCCATGCCACACACACTATTGACTAACTCACATAATCAATCAAGACATGCAATCCCAAACATCTACAACAGAAGCCTAGTGAACCCCAAACCTAGAACCGTAAGGGCTCTGATACCAAAATGAAAGGACCGACCTTTTTTTTTTTTTAAATAATAAATAATAATAAGCTACAGCTAGTGGTCCCATACCCACTAGCCACCTAACCACATGCACAAACAACAGCGGAATACTCAATACCAATTACCAGTAATAGAACAATAATATAACCAATATCACAGCATAAGCAATATCCAATAATCAATCATCAGAAAACATGAAACCAGCAACCTAACAATGTTTCTAATGACTCAACTCTAGCAGCCTAACAATGCCAGACAACACCCAATCAAGTCCCTAGAACATCCTCCTCTTCATGGCCTGGATTCCACGATCACACTTTGCCTATACCTGCACACCACAAACAACAATTGAGATGCGTAAGTATTATCACAAATACTTAGTGAGGCAATCCTCCCATCTACTGGACTATACACACAAGCAATAAGATCTCTACATGCCACAAACAACAATCAATAAAAACAAACCAGGCAATAAACATAGCATGCAACATCCATCGTAACTGAACAAGGGGTGTCGACCTGGTGTCGATCGACACTGACTATCTGGTGTCGACCGACACCAAACTGGTGTCGACCGACACCCTGCCCGACACTCCCAAAAACCCTAGTTTGTGTCGACCGACACCTCCACATGGCATCGATCGACACTCGCCAAAGTTCTGAGCAGTCCTCGCGTTGGTGTCGACCGACACCGATGCCGAGCAGCGATTTCCCTCGATCAGAAACTTCGAATCTCGCCTCCAATCTTCTCCAATCCGCTCCTTGTACTCCCAGAAGCCAAACCCAGCCCAGACAGCAATGGAATATCATAGAGAACTCAAAGAAACAACCACATAAGCACCAAATCACATAGAATCTAGAGATCTTAGCTTAGATAAGCCATGGTCATGCACTCACCTCTTTCAAGAAGATTCTGACCAACAGGAACAAATTCTCTCACTCCTAGCAAGCTTCTAGCTCCTTCCCAGCCTTAGATCTCCCAAGAACAGCAACGAATCTCTCAATCTCTTCCCAAAAGCTCAAGAACACTTTTCTCTCTTTTTTTTCTCTAACAGCGGCCAAATAACACCAAAACACGACCCTAGGTCGTTTTCCTCTTTTTACAACTCGATTTAGGGATTTCCTAAACCAACCACGCAAACCGGACAATTAAAAATTGAACCGACCAAACCGGCCACAACTGGTGTCGATCGATGCCTCACGAGAAGGTGTCGATCGACACCCTTACCAAAATACCACAAATTTGGTTTGCGGGTGTTACAGTTTCTCTTTACTTCAATCTCCATTTTTCTGCTTTCTCTAATTTTATTTCTTTCTTCTTTCTTTATTTATTTCCATCATATGTTTGCTTGTTTCTCTTTACTTCAGTCTTCATTTTTCTTTTTTCACTAATTTTATTTATTTCTTCTTTCTTTATTTGTTTTCATCATTTGTTTGTTTTTTTCTCTTTACTTCAGTCACCCATTTTTTTTCTCTAATTTTATTTCTTTCTTCTTTCTTTATTTGTTTTCATCATCTCTTTGCTTTTGCCTCTTTACTTCAGTCTCCATTTTTCTGCTTTCTCTAATTTTATTTCTTTCTTCTTTCATTATTTGTTTTCATCATCTATTTGCTTGTTTCTCTTTATTTTAGTCTCTATTTTTCTTTTGTCCCTAATTTTATTTCTTTCTTTTTTCTTTATTTGTTTTCATCATCTGTTTACTTGTTTCTCTTTACTTTAGTCTCCATTTTTCTGTTTTCTTTAATTTTATTTCTTTATTTGTTTTAATCATCTGTTTGCTTGTTTCCCTTTACTTATTCATTTCTCCATTTTTCTGCTTTCTATAATTTTATTTCTTTCTTTTTTCTTTATTTGTTTTCATCATCTCTTTGCTTGTTTCTCTTTACTTCAATCTCCTTTTTTTTTTCTTCTTTCCTTATTCATTTTCATCTTCTATTTGATTGTTTCTCTTTATATTTACTTCAGTTTCCATTTTTTTTTTTTCTCTAATATTATTTCTTTCTTCTTTCTTTATTTGTTTTCATCATATGTTTGCTTGTTTCTCTTTACTTCAGTCTCCATTTTTCTGTTTTCTCTAATTTTATTTTTTTATTAATTTTCATCATCTCTTTGCTTATTTCTCTTTATTTCAGTCTCCATTTTTCTGTTGTCTCTAATTTAATTTCTTTCTTTTTTCTTTATTTGTTTTCATTATCTTTTTGCTTGTTTCTCTTTACTTCACTTTAGTGTCCATTTTTCTTTTTTTCTCTAATTTTATTTCTTTATTCTTTTTTTTATTTGTTTTCATCATCTGTTTGCTTGTTTCTCTTTACTTCAGTCTCCAATTTTCTCCTTTCAATAATTTTATTTCTTTCCTCTTTCTCTATTTGTTTTAATCATATGTTTGCTTGTTTCCCTTTACTTCAGTCTCCATTTTTCTGCTTTCTATAATTTTATTTCTCTCTTTTTTCTTTATTTGTTTTCATCTTCTTTTTTATTGTTTCTCTTTACTTCAGTCTCCATTTTCTTTTTTTTTTTTCTCTAATTTTATTTCTTTCTTCTTTCTTTATTTATTTCCATCATATGTTTGCTTGTTTCTCTTTACTTCAGTCTTCATTTTTCTTTTATCACTAATTTTATTTCTTTCTTGTTTCTTTATTTGTTTTCATCATTTGTTTGCTTTTTTCTCTTTACTTCAGTCACCATTTTTTTTTCTCTAATTTTATTTCTTTCTTCTTTCTTTATTTGTTTTCATCATCTCTTTGATTGTGCCTCTTTACTTCAGTCTCCATTTTTCTGCTTTCTCTAATTTTATTTCTTTCTTCTTTCATTATTTGTTTTCATCATCTGTTTGTTTGTTTCTCTTTATTTCAGTCTCTATTTTTCTTTTGTCTCTAATTTTATTTCTTTCTTTTTTCTTTATTTGTTTTCATCATCTATTTGCTTGTTTCTCTTTAGTTCAGTCTCCATTTTTCTGTTTTCTTTAATTTTATTTCTTTATTTGTTTTCATCATCTGTTTGCTTGTTTCTCTTTATTTCAGTCTCCAATTTTCTCCTTTCAATAATTTTATTTCTTTCCTCTTTCTCTATTTGTTTTAATCATCTGTTTGCTTGTTTCCCTTTACTTCAGTCTCCGTTTTTCTGCTTTCTATAATTTTATTTCTCTCTTTTTTCTTTATTTGTTTTCATCTTCTTTTTGATTGTTTCTCTTTACTTCAGTCTCCATTTTCTTTTTTTTTCTCTAATTTTATTTCTTTCTTCTTTCTTTATTTGTTTTCATCTTCTGTTTGCTTGTTTCCCTTTACTTTAGTCTCCCATTTTATGCTTTCTATAATTTTATTTCTTTCTTTTTTATTTATTTGTTTTCATCATCTCTTTGCTTGTTTCTCTTTACTTCAGTCTCCAATTTTCTGCTTTCAATAATTTTATTTATTTTTTCTTTCTTTATTTGTTTTCATCATTTGTTTGTTTGTTTCCCTTTACTTCAGTCTCCATTTTTCTGCTTTCTATGAATTTATTTCTTTCTTTTTTCTTAATTTTTTTTCATCATCTCTTTGCTTGTTTTTCTTTACTTCAGTCTCCATTTTTTTTTTCTCTCTTCTTTCTTTATTCATTTTCATCTTCTATTTGATTGTTTCTCTTTACTTCAGTCTCTATTTTTCTTTTTTTTTCTCTAATTTTAATTATTTCTTCTTTCTTTATTTATTTCCATAATATGTTTGCTTGTTTCTCTTTACTTCAGTCTCCATTTTTCTGTTTTCTCTAATTTTATTTCTTTCTTCTTTATTTATTTGTTTTCATCCTCTTTTTGCTTGTTTGTCTTTACTTCTGTCTCCATTTTTCTCTTTTCTCTAATTTTATTTCTTTATTCTTTCTTTATTTGTTTTCATCATCTGTTTGCTTGTTTCTCTTTACTTCAGTCTCCATTTTGTTTTTTTCTCTAATTTTATTTTTTTCTTCTTTCTTTATTTCTTTTCATCATCTGTTTGCTTGTTTCTATTTACTTCAGTCTCCATTTTTCTGTTTTCTCTAATTTTATTTCTTTCTTCTTTATTTATTTGTTTTCATCATCTGTTTGATTATTTCTCTTTACTCCAGTCTCCATTTTTCTGCTTTCTCTAATTTTATTTCTTTCTTTTTTCTTTATTTGTTTTCATCATCTGTTTGCTTGTTTCTCTGTACTTCGATTTCCGTTTTTTTTCCACTAATTTTATTTCTTTCTTCTTTTTTTATTTATTTTCATCATATGTTTGCTTGTTTCTCTTTACTTCAGTCTTCATTTTTCTTTTTTTCTCTAATTTTATTTCTTTCTTCTTTCTTTATTTGTTTTCATCATTTGTTTGCTTGTTTCCCTTTACTTCAGTCTCCATTTTTCTGCTTTCTATAATTTTATTTCTTTCTTTTTTCTTTATTTTTTTTTCATCATCTCTTTGCTTGTTTTTCTTTACTTCGGTCTCCATTTTTTTTCTCTCTCTTCTTTCTTTATTCATTTTCATCTTCTATTTGATTGTTTCTCTTTTCTTCAGTCTCTATTTTTCTTTTTTTTCTCTAATTTTATTTCCACAATATGTTTGCTTGTTTCTCTTTACTTCAGTCTCCATTTTTCTGTTTTCTCTAATTTTATTTTTTTCTTCTTTCTTTATTTGTTTTCATCATCTTTTTGCTTGTTTGTCTTTACTTCTGTCTCCATTTTTCTGTTTTCTCTAATTTTATTTCTTTATTCTTTCTTTATTTGTTTTATCATCTGTTTGCTTGTTTCTCTTTACTTCAGTCTCCATTTTATTTTTTTCTCTAATTTTATTTTTTTGTTCTTTCTTTATTTCTTTTTATCATCTGTTTGCTTGTTTCTATTTACTTCAGTCTCCATTTTACTTTTTTCTCTAATTTTATTTTTTTCTTCTTTATTTATTTGTTTTCATCATCTGTTTGATTATTTCTCTTTACTCCAGTCTCCATTTTTCTGCTTTCTCTAATTTTATTTCTTTCTTTTTACTTTATTTCTTTTCATCATCTTTTTGCTTGTTTCTCTGTACTTCGTTCTCAGTTTTTTTTTCTCTAATTTTATTTCTTTCTTCTTTTTTATTTATTTTCATCATATGTTTGCTTGTTTCTATTTACTTCAGTCTTCATTTTTCTTTTTTTCTCTAATTTTATTTCTTTCTTCTTTCTTTATTTGTTTTCATCATTTGTTTGCTTGTTTCCCTTTACTTCAGTCTCCATTTTTCTGCTTTCTATAATTTTATTTCTTTCTTTTTTCTTTATTTTTTTTTTCATCATCTCTTTGCTTGTTTTTTCTTTACTTCAGTCTCCATTTTTTTCTCTCTTCTTTCTTTATTCATCTCATCTATTTGATTGTTTCTCTTTTCTCCAGTCTCTATTTTTCTTTTTTTTCTCTAATTTTATTTCCACAATATGTTTGCTTGTTTCTCTTTACTTCAGTCTCCATTTTTCTGTTTTCTCTAATTTTATTTCTTTCTTCTTTCTTTATTTGTTTTCATCATCTTTTTGCTTGTTTGTCTTTACTTCTGTCTCCATTTTTCTGTTTTCTCTAATTTTATTTCTTTATTCTTTCTTTATTTGTTTTCATCATCTGTTTGCTTGTTTCTCTTTACTTCAGTCTCCTTTTTGTTTTTTTCTCTAATTTTATTTTTTTCTTCTTTCTTTATTTCTTTTCATCATCTGTTTGCTTGTTTCTATTTACTTCAGTCTCCATTTTTCTGTTTTCTCTAATTTTATTTCTTTCTTCTTTATTTATTTGTTTTCATCATCTGTTTGATTATTTCTCTTTACTCCAGTCTCCATTTTTCTGCTTTCTCTAATTTTATTTCTTTCTTTTTTCTTTATTTGTTTTCATCATCTGTTTGCTTGTTTCTCTGTAATTCGATCTCCGTTTTTTTTTTCACTAATTTTATTTCTTTCTTCTTTTTTTATTTATTTTCATCATATGTTTGCTTGTTTCTCTTTACTTCAGTCTTCATTTTTCTTTTTTTCTCTAACTTTATTTATTTCTTCTTTCTTTATTTGTTTTCATCATTTGTTTGCTTGTTTCCCTTTGCTTCAGTCTCCATTTTTCTGCTTTCTATAATTTTATTTCTTTTTTTTTTCTTTATTTTTTTTTCATCATCTCTTTGCTTGTTTTTCTTTACTTCGGACTCCATTTTTTTTTCTCTCTTCTTTCTTTATTCATTTTCATCTTCTATTTGATTGTTTCTCTTTTCTTCAGTCACTATTTTTTTTTTTTCTCTAATTTTATTTCCACAATATGTTTGCTTGTTTCTCTTTACTTCAGTCTCCATTTTTCTGTTTTCTCTAATTTTATTTCTTTCTTCTTTCTTTATTTGTTTTCATCTTCTTTTTGCTTGTTTGTCTTTACTTCTGTCTCTATTTTTCTGTTTTCTCTAATTTTATTTCTTTATTTGTTTTCATCATCTGTTTGCTTGTTTCTCTTTACTTCAGTCTCCATTTTGTTTTTTTCTCTAATTTTATTTTTTTGTTCTTTCTTTATTTGTTTTCATCATCTGTTTGCTTGTTTCTCTTACTTCAGTCTCCATTTTTCTTTTTCTCTAATTTTATTTCTTTCTTCTTTATTTATTTGTTTTCATCATCTGTTTGATTATTTTCTTTACTCCAGTCTCCATTTTTCTTTCTCTAATTTTATTTCTTTCTTTTTCTTTATTTGTTTTCATCATCTGTTTGCTTGTTTCTCTTTACTTCGATCTCCGTTTTTTCTCTAATTTTATTTCTTTCTTTTTTTATTTATTTTCATCATATGTTTGCTTGTTTCTCTTTACTTCAGTCTTCATTTTTCTTTTTTTCTCTAATTTTATTTCTTTCTTCTTTCTTTATTTGTTTTCATCATTTGTTTGCTTGTTTCCCTTTACTTCAGTCTCCATTTTTCTGCTTTCTATAATTTTATTTCTTTCTTTTTCTTTATTTTTTTCATCATCTCTTTGCTTGTTTTTCTTTACTTCAGTCTCCATTTTTTTTCTCTCTTCTTTCTTTATTCATTTTCATCTTCTATTTGATTGTTTCTCTTTTCTTCAGTCTCTATTTTTCTTTTTGTTTCTCTAATTTTATTTCCACAATATGTTTGCTTGTTTCTCTTTACTTCAGTCTCCATTTTTCTTTTTTCTCTAATTTTATTTCTTTCTTCTTTCTTTATTTGTTTTCATCATCTTTTTGCTTGTTTGTCTTTACTTCTGTCTCCATTTTTCTGGTTTCTCTAATTTTATTTCTTTATTCTTTCTTTATTTGTTTTCATCATCTGTTTGCTTGTTTCTCTTTACTTCAGTCTCCATTTTGTTTTTTTCTCTAATTTTATTTTTTTCTTCTTTCTTTATTTCTTTTCATCATCTGTTTGCTTGTTTCTATTTACTTCAGTCTCCATTTTTCTGTTTTCTCTAATTTTATTTCTTTCTTCTTTATTTATTTGTTTTCATCATCTGTTTGATTATTTCTCTTTACTCGAGTCTCCATTTTTCTGTTTTCTCTAATTTTATTTCTTTCTTTTTTCTTTATTTGTTTTCATCATCTGTTTGCTTGTTTCTCTGTACTTCGATCTCCGTTTTTTTTTCTCTAATTTTATTTCTTTCTTCTTTTTTTATTTATTTTCATCATATGTTTGCTTGTTTCTCTTTACTTCAGTCTTCATTTTTCTTTTTTTCTCTAATTTTATTTCTTTCTTCTTTATTTATTTGTTTTCATCATCTGTTTGATTATTTCTCTTTACTCGAGTCTCCATTTTTCTGTTTTCTCTAATTTTATTTCTTTCTTTTTTCTTTATTTGTTTTCATCATCTGTTTGCTTGTTTCTCTGTACTTCGATCTCCGTTTTTTTTTCTCTAATTTTATTTCTTTCTTCTTTCTTTATTTGTTTTCATCATTTGTTTGTTTGTATCCCTTTAGTTCAGTCTCCATTTTTCTGCTTTCTATAATTTTATTTCTTTCTTTTTTCTTTATTTTTTTTTCATCATCTCTTTGCTTGTTTTTCTTTACTTCAGTCTCCATTTTTTTTCTCTCTTCTTTCTTTATTCATTTTCATCTTCTATTTGATTGTTTCTCTTTTCTTCAGTCTCTATTTTTCTTTTTGTTTCTCTAATTTTATTTCCACAATATGTTTGCTTGTTTCTCTTTACTTCAGTCTCCATTTTTCTGCTTTCTCTAATTTTATTTCTTTCTTCTTTCTTTATTTGTTTTCATCATCTTTTTGCTTGTTTGTCTTTACTTCTGTCTCCATTTTTCTGTTTTCTCTAATTTTATTTCTTTATTTGTTTTCATCATCTGTTTGCTTGTTTCTCTTTACTTCAGTCTCCATTTTGTTTTTTTCTCTAATTTTATTTTTTTGTTCTTTCTTTATTTCTTTTCATCATCTGTTTGCTTGTTTCTAATTACTTCAGTCTCCATTTTTCTTTTTTCTCTAATTTTATTTCTTTCTTCTTTATTTATTTGTTTTCATCATCTGTTTGATTATTTCTCTTTACTCCAGTCTCCATTTTTCTGCTTTCTCTAATTTTATTTCTTTCTTTTTTCTTTATTTGTTTTCATCATCTGTTTGCTTGATTCTCTGTACTTCGATCTCCGTTTTTTTTTCTCTAATTTTATTTCTTTCTTCTTTTTTTATTTATTTTCATCATATGTTTGCTTGTTTCTCTTTACTTCAGTCTTCATTTTTCTTTTTTTCTCTAATTTTATTTCTTTCTTCTTTCTTTATTTGTTTTCATCATCTTTTTGCTTGTTTGTCTTTACTTCTGTCTCCATTTTTCTGTTTTCTCTAATTTTATTTCTTTATTTGTTTTCATCATCTGTTTGCTTGTTTCTCTTTACTTCAGTCTCCATTTTGTTTTTTTCTCTAATTTTATTTTTTTGTTCTTTCTTTATTTCTTTTCATCATCTGTTTGCTTGTTTCTATTTACTTCAGTCTCCATTTTTCTTTTTTCTCTAATTTTATTTCTTTCTTCTTTATTTATTTGTTTTCATCATCTGTTTGATTATTTCTCTTTACTCCAGTCTCCATTTTTCTGCTTTCTCTAATTTTATTTCTTTCTTTTTTCTTTATTTGTTTTCATCATCTGTTTGCTTGATTCTCTGTACTTCGATCTCCGTTTTTTTTTCTCTAATTTTATTTCTTTCTTCTTTTTTTATTTATTTTCATCATATGTTTGCTTGTTTCTCTTTACTTCAGTCTTCATTTTTCTTTTTTTCTCTAATTTTATTTCTTTCTTCTTTCTTTATTTGTTTTCATCATTTGTTTGCTTGTTTCCCTTTATTTCAGTCTCCATTTTTCTGCTTTCTATAATTTTATTTCTTTCTTTTTTCTTTATTTTTTTTTTCATCATCTCTTTGCTTGTTTTTCTTTACATCAGTCTCCATTTTTTTTTCTCTCTTCTTTCTTTATTCATTTTCATCTTCTATTTGATTGTTTCTCTTTTCTTCAGTCTCTATTTTTCTTTTTTTTCTCTAATTTTATTTCCACAATATGTTTGCTTGTTTCTCTTTACTTCAGTCTCCATTTTTCTGTTTTCTCTAATTTTATTTCTTTCTTCTTTCTTTATTTGTTTTCATCATCTTTTTGCTTGTATGTCTTTACTTCTGTCTACATTTTTCTGTTTTCTCTAATTTTATTTCTTTATTTGTTTTCATCATCTGTTTGCTTGTTTCTCTTTACTTCAGTCTCCATTTTGTTTTTTTCTCTAATTTTATTTTTTTCTTCTTTCTTTATTTCTTTTCATCATCTGTTTGCTTGTTTCTATTTACTTCAGTCTCCATTTTTCTTTTTTCTTTAATTTTATTTCTTTTTTCTTTATTTATTTGTTTTCATCATCTGTTTGATTATTTCTCTTTACTCCAGTCTCCATTTTTCTGTTTTCTCTAATTTTATTTCTTTCTTTTTTCTTTATTTGTTTTCATCATCTGTTTGCTTGATTCTCTGTACTTCGATCTCCGTTTTTTTTTTCTCTAATTTTATTTCTTTCTTCTTTTATTTATTTATTTTCATCATATGTTTGCTTGTTTCTCTTTACTTCAGTCTTCATTTTTCTTTTTTTCTCTAATTTTATTTCTTTCTTCTTTCTTTATTTGTTTTCATCATTTGTTTGCTTGTTTCCCTTTATTTCAGTCTCCATTTTTCTGCTTTCTATAATTTTATTTCTTTCATTTTTCTTTATTTTTTTTTTCATCTTTGCTTGTTTTTCTTTACTTCAGTCTCCATTTTTTTTCTCTCTTCTTTCTTTATTCATTTTCATCTTCTATTTGATTGTTTCTCTTTTCTTCAGTCTCTATTTTTCTTTTTTTTCTCTAATTTTATTTCCACAATATGTTTGCTTGTTTCTCTTTACTTCAGTCTCCATTTTTCTGTTTTCTCTAATTTTATTTCTTTCTTCTTTCTTTATTTGTTTTCATCATCTTTTTGCTTGTTTGTCTTTACTTCTGTCTCCATTTTTCTGTTTTCTCTAATTTTATTTCTTTCTTCTTTCTTTATTTGTTTTCATCATCTGTTTGCTTGTTTCTCTTTACTTCAGTCTCCATTTTGTTTTTTTCTCTAATTTTATTTTTTTCTTCTTTCTTTATTTCTTTTCATCATCTATTTGCTTGTTTCTATTTACTTCAGTCTCCATTTTTCTGTTTTCTCTAATTTTATTTCTTTCTTCTTTATTTATTTGTTTTCATCATCTGTTTGATTATTTCTCTTTACTCGAGTCTCCATTTTTCTGCTTTCTCTAATTTTATTTCTTTCTTTTTTCTTTATTTGTTTTCATCATCTGTTTGCTTGTTTCTCTGTACTTCGATCTCCATTTTTTTTTCTCTAATTTTATTTCTTTCTTCTTTTTTTATTTATTTTCATCATATGTATGCTTGTTTCTCTTTACTTCAGTCTTCATTTTTCTTTTTTTCTCTAATTTTATTTCTTTCTTCTTTCTTTATTTGTTTTCATCATTTGTTTGTTTGTTTCCCTTTAGTTCAGTCTCCATTTTTCTGCTTTCTATAATTTTATTTCTTTATTTTTTCTTTATTTTTTTTTTATCATCTCTTTGCTTGTTTTTCTTTACTTCAGTCTCCATTTTTTTTTTCTCTCTTCTTTCTTTATTCATTTTCATCTTCTATTTGATTGTTTCTCTTTTCTTCAGTCTCTATTTTTCTTTTTGTTTCTCTAATTTTATTTCCACAATATGTTTGCTTGTTTCTCTTTACTTCAGTCTCCATTTTTCTGTTTTCTCTAATTTTATTTCTTTCTTCTTTCTTTATTTGTTTTCATCATCTTTTTGCTTGTTTGTCTTTACTTCTGTCTCCATTTTTCTGTTTTCTCTAAATTTATTTCTTTATTCTTTCTTTATTTGTTTTTATCATCTGTTTGCTTGTTTCTCTTTACTTCAGTCTCCATTTTGTTTTTTTCTCTAATTTTATTTTTTTCTTCTTTCTTTATTTCTTTTCATCATCTGTTTGCTTGTTTCTATTTACTTCAGTCTCCATTTTTCTGTTTTCTCTAATTTTATTTCTTTCTTCTTTATTTATTTGTTTTCATCATCTGTTTGATTATTTCTCTTTACTCGAGTCTCCATTTTTCTGTTTTCTCTAATCTTATTTCTTTCTTTTTTCTTTATTTGTTTTCATCATCTGTTTGCTTGTTTCTCTGTACTTCGATCTCCGTTTTTTTTTCTCTAATTTTATTTCTTTCTTCTTTTTTTATTTATTTTCATCATATGTTTGCTTGTTTCTCTTTACTTCAGTCTTCATTTTTCTTTTTTTCTCTAATTTTATTTCTTTCTTCTTTCTTTATTTGTTTTCATCATTTGTTTGCTTGTTTCCCTTTACTTCAGTCTCCATTTTTCTGCTTTCTATAATTTTATTTCTTTCTTTTTTCTTTATTTTTTTTTTCATCATCTCTTTGCTTGTTTTTCTTTACTTCAGTCTCCATTTTTTTCTCTCTCTTCTTTCTTTATTCATTTTCATCTTCTATTTGATTGTTTCTCTTTTCTCCAGTCTCTATTTTTCTTCTTTTTCTCTAATTTTATTTCCACAATATGTTTGCTTGTTTCTCTTTACTTCAGTCTCCATTTTTCTGTATTCTCTAATTTTATTTCTTTCTTCTTTCTTTATTTGTTTTCATCATTTGTTTGCTTGTTTCCCTTTACTTCAGTCTCCATTTTTCTGCTTTCTATAATTTTATTTCTTTCTTTTTTCTTTATTTTTTTTCATCATCTCTTTGCTTGTTTTTCTTTACTTCAGTCTCCATTTTTTTTTTCTCTCTTCTTTCTTTATTCATTTTCATCTTCTATTTCATTGTATTTCTTTACTTCAGTCTCTATTTTTCTTTTTTTTCTCTAATTTTATTTCTTTCTTCTTTCTTTATTTATTTCCATAATATGTTTGCTTGTTTCTCTTTACTTCAGTCTCCATTTTTCTATTTTTTCTAATTTTATTTCTTTCTTCTTTTTTTATTTGTTTTCATCATCTTTTTGCTTGTTTGTCTTTACTTCTGTCTCCATTTTTCTGTTTTCTCTAATTTTATTTCTTTATTCTTTCTTTATTTGTTTTCATCATCTGTTTGTTTGTTTCTCTTTACTTCAGTCTCCATTTTGTTTTTTTCTCTAATTTTATTTTTTTCTTCTTTCTTTATTTCTTTTCATCATTTGTTTGCTTGTTTCTATTTACTTCAGTCTCCATTTTTCTGTTTTCGCTAATTTTATTTATTTGTTTTCATCATCTGTTTGATTATTTCTCTTTACTCAAGTCTCCATTTTTCTGCTTTCTCTAATTTTATTTCTTTCTTTCTTCTTTATTTGTTTTCATCTTCTGTTTGCTTGTTTCTCTGTACTTCAATCTCCGTTTTTTTTTTTCTCTAATTTTATTTCTTTCTTCTTTCTTTATTTGTTTTCATCATCTGTTTGCTTGTTTCTCTTTACTTCAGTCTCCATTTTTCTGCTTTCTCTAATTTTATTTCTTTCTTCTTTCTTTATTTATTTACATCATATGTTTGCTTGTTTCTCTTTACTTCAGTCTTCATTTTTGTTTTTTCACTAATTTTATTTCTTTCTTCTTTCTTTATTTGTTTTCATCATTTGTTTGCTTTTTTCTCTTTACTTCAGTCACCATCCTTTTTTCTCTAATTTTATTTCTTTCTTCTTTCTTTATTTGTTTTCATCATCTCTTTGTTTGTGCCTCTTTACTTCAGTCTCCATTTTTTTGCTTTCTCTAATTTTATTTCTTTATTCTTTCATTATTTGTTTTCATCATCTGTTTGCTTGTTTCTCTTTATTTCAGTCTCTATTTTTCTTTTGTCTCTAATTTTATTTCTTTCTTCTTTCTTTATTTGTTTTCATCATCTGTTTTCTTGTTTCTCTTTACTTCAGTCTCCATTTTTCTGTTTTCTTTAATTTTATTTCTTTATTTTTTTTCATCATCTGTTTGCTTGTTTCTCTTTATTTCAGTCTCCAATTTTCTCCTTTCAATAATTTTATTTCTTTCTTCTTTCTTTATTTGTTTTCATCATCTGTTTGCTTTTTTCCCTTTACGTCATTCTCCATTTTTCTGCTTTCTATAATTTTATTTCTTTTTTTTTTCTTTTTTTGTTTTCATCATCTCTTTGCTTGTTTCTCTTTACTTCAGTCTCCATTTTTTTTTTCTTCTTTCCTTATTCATTTTCATCTTCTATTTGATTGTTTCTCTTTACTTCAGTTTCCATTTTTCTTTTTTTTCTCTAATATTATTTCTTTCTTCTTTCTTTATTTGTTTTTATGATATGTTTGCTTGTTTCTCTTTACTTCAGTCTCCATTTTTCTGCTTTTTCTAATTTTATTTCTTTCTTCTTTCTTTATTTATTTTCATCATATGTTTGCTTGTTTCTCTTTACTTCAGTCTTCATTTTTCTTTTTTCACTAATTTTATTTCTTTCTTCTTTCTTTATTTGTTTTCATCATTTTTTTTCTTTTTTCTCTTTACTTCAGTCACTATTTTTTTTTTCTCTAATTTTATTTCTTTCTTCGTTCTTTATTTGTTTTCATCATCTCTTTGCTTGTGCCTCTTTACTTCAGTCTCCATTTTCTGCTTTCTCTAATTTTATTTCTTTCTTCTTTCATTATTTGTTTTCATCATCTGTTTGCTTGTTTCTCATTATTTCAATCTCTATTTTTCTTTTGTCTCTAATTTTATTTCTTTCTTCTTTCTTTCTTTGTTTTCATCATCTGTTTGCTTGTTTCTGTAACATCCGTGAACCGAAATCCCGGTTTGGGAGTTGCATCGGTCGATGCAAAGTGTGCATCGGTCGATGCAGGTTCAAGTTTCTGCGTTTTGACTTAAGTCAAACGCTGCGTTTTGGGCAAAGGGAAATGGAAACCCTTAAATCGAGTTTTGGTTTCATTCGGGGAGTTTTGGCCGTTTTCGAGAGAAAGAAAGAGAGAGAAAGAGTTTTGTGAGTGTTCTTGAGGATTTCTGGAGGATTGAGGCTGTTCATGTGGAGATCTGTAGCTGGGATTGTTGTAGGAGCTGCCTAGAAAATTTTTCTTTCTTTGTTTTGTTTGGATTTCTTTTGTGGCAAAGGTAAGTGCATGACCATGGCTTATCTAAGCTAGAGGAACTTTTAACTTGCTTGTTTTGTGTTGTTAGACGTGTTAGATCGTTGCTATGGACGTTAGGAAGCTTTCTTGTGGCTTGGGATTGAGTTTTGTGGTTGTTAGGAACGAAATCCAGCGAGAAGCTTCGGGGAAATCACGGTGCTCGACGTTGCGTCGATCGATGCATAGCTTGCGTCGGTCGATGCAAGTGCGAGGACGGCGCGATAAACTTTAGGGTTTTCGCGTTGCGTCGAGCATGCGTCGGTCGATGCAGATTGGGTACTGGTCGATGCAAGTTACACTTGCATCGGTCGATGCAGCTTCTGCGTCGGTCGATGCTTCCTCATTTGACATCGGTCGATGCATGTTGGCATCGGTCGATGCCGAGTCCTGGTTCGTTGCGTGTTGTGTGTTGATTGTTGTGTGTTGGTTATTGGTACTCTATTGCTTGTGTGTATAGCCCAGTAGATGGGAGGATTGCCTTACTGAGTGTTTATAAAATACTCATTCATTGCAATATGTGTTTGTGGTGCAGGTAAAGGCAAAGTGTGATCGTGGAATCAAGGTGATGATGAAGGGATGTTCTAGAGGCTTGATTGGTTGTAGTCTAGCTGTTGTTAGGTTGCTAGAATAAGTCAAAGGAACATTGTAGGATGTTAGTTTTTGGCTATTTCTCTATTGGATTATGGTGATATTGGATATTGGTTTTAATTGTTGGAATTCTTTTGGTTTAATGGAATTTGTTTCTTTGGTTATCCACGGTTATTGGTTGTTGCTAGGATGTTAGTGGGTATGGGACCACTAGTGATTTAATGTTATAAAAAAAAAATGGTTGTTTCAGTTTCTCTTTACTTCAGTCTCCATTCTTCTGTTTTCTTTAATTTTATTTCTTTATTTGTTTTCATCATCTGTCGAAGTTGCAGCCAGTGCGATTTTATTTATCAAGGTGGAGTTGGTTCTTCAAGGTGACTTAAAATCTCTGGAAGACTTTTGTAGACGTTGCAGGACTGTGCAAGAGTTTGCAAGTAAGTGCAAGAATCTACAAGGCTGGCGCAAGGTGACTGGGGTTAGGTTTTGCATTGAGAAGAGAATCAGAAACAGAAAAGTTTTGGTTCGCCTGTTTGCATCTACAGAGATGATCTGGTGGATGAATCTTCTGAAGGTATCACTTGTATGATGTTTAAGTGTTTGTTGACACTTAATGAGGAAGCATGTGAGTATAAGGGGAGGATTCAAGTAGATCTCTGGTGGATAAAGATGCAGGTTATGATAGACAAGACTAGTAGAAGACTAGTGGGTCTAGCAACATCATTAAGTTTCTCAGGAGAGTCACTTACACGAAGGTTAAGTGAGGATTCATCAATGGTGAAGACATGTCAAGTTGTATTGATGAATGGTGAGAAAAGGTATGATGCTGGTACCAAGGTTCTTCTTGGTAAGGTCTGCAAACGTGAAAAACTATTGCAGGGTTATGTTAACAGTAGGTATGGCTTCAGGGATTCTAGAGTGAAGCACTAAAGACTGTTACAAGGAGACTAGCAGAGGTTTTTAAGCTGTTGGTCGGACATCTGTTTTAACATGAGGTTGAGCAAGAGTTTGTATTGTCAGATCATACAGGCTGGGAACATAAGCAGATGGTTAAACAGATGGGATGTAAACTCAATCTCAGGAGTAATGCATTGGGTTGAGATTGTTTACATGATGAATCAGAGATTGTTTCAGGATTGAAGCATGTATGATTCATGTGTTCTGCATGAGATTCAAGGAAGTTTGGTTCAAGCTCAGTGCACATGAGGGAAATCAAAGGTCGACCAAGTGAATCAGGTTGCAGACGGATACAGATGATATACAATCATGATAACAGGTCTATGGTATTTATCAGAAACCATGGAAGAGGTTGTGTGATTGTTGTAATCGTGTTCTGAGAGGTTGATATCTCAGGCTTTACTTGTTCTAAAGAGTTTCAAGACCAAAGTTCTACAAGCAAGTCAGGTGTTACTTGCGCGTGAATTAGAAGTTCTGGTTCTAGGTGGAGCTATTGTGAGGAACAGGAGAATCGAGTAAAGGTCTTCATAAGTGTTTCTAAGACCATGAGAAACAAGGTTGAAGAAGATGATTCGTGTAAGGAGTGACATGAGCTTGTTGGGACAGCTGAAGAGCATCGTAAGCTATTCAGAGAAGCTGTCAAGAACAAGGGTGAAGTAATTTGCTTCGCAGACTGAAATTTCAGAGAGTTTGAACAGAGGGACAGTCATAAGACAGTCTAAAGATTCGATAGGTGCTGGAAATTTCAGAGCAATGTCAGAGGATGACATTGGAGAACATAAAGGAACATTCAATGGTTGGTTGTGTTCTGTATTGATTACCAAGGAATCAAGGTTGGTAAGGGTTTCTTCAGTTGTCGGGTTCAGTGGTCGGAGTTCGTCTACAAGTGGGATTACAGTCATCAGAAGAAGGAAGCTTGAGGGAGAGTCGCGAATCTCTTTAAGTTTCTGAAGATGAAGTTAAAAGTTCCTAAGGTGGACAAAAGATAAGGATCATTGGGAGTTGCAGGTTCTACAGGAGAAGACAAGCTTTGTTTTTCTTCTCAAGAAGAATCAACACAAAGGGGATTTTTTGAGTTGGACCAAATGAAGCAAAAGGTGGAGTTTGTTGTAAATGTTTGCTTCATATGGGCTTATTTGGTCTGAACCAAGAACTGGGCCTATATTGGTGTGAAGCCCATACAGGATCCGTGTTGTGTGGCCTGCAGGACTAAACCGACATAAGCTCTAGGGTTTCACTATAAAAGGGAAACTAGGGTTAAAGAAACATGTATGTTGTAGAAGAGCACGCACTAAAGAAGCTGGTGGTACATTGGTGACGGCTGTAGGGCACAGCGCAGGGCGCTGTGCATGACAGACGCAGAGACGCAGGGCGTAGTGCAGAGAGCCTGCGCAGGGCGTCGTACATGGAGCTTGAAGCTGTGCGCAGAACCATGATAAAGGAGCAGCAGCTTGGCTGGGGTTTAAGGTGTCTTCAGGACACTCTGATGAGAGTCGAAGGTGGAGCTGCTTCTTTGGGGTTCTGGAGGTGTTTCAGGGTTATACATGGAGGGGAGAGCTGAACAGAGACAGAGAGAGGAGAAGAAGAAAACCTAGATCTATTATGTGTTTTCTTCTTCAGGTTCTCTGTAGTTGTTAGTTATCTAAGCTTGTATATGTAACACTATTGTAAACCTTGGTTGATTGATAGTGTATGTTTGTGGGAGAAGGTTCCCACACGAGATGTACCCTCTGCATGAGGGGAACTCGTTAAATCTCTGTGTTATGTTTATGTTATGCAAACTGATCTGTGAAGTATTAGAGGAGTACGGGCAGAGTTGCGGTATGCGGTTCACTACAGAGGTGAATCGGGGTCTGCGATTCTCAACACTACCAGATCCGCATTTTAACAATTCGATTCAGTTCAATGCAGTCACAGTCTTTCACTGCAACAGCTTATTGTTATGCACCAATGTTAATAACCGCTCTGGAATAGTGGTTTGGAACCCGTTTACTGGTCAAACCAGGTGGGTCGAAGTCGACAGCAAGCGTAATATTTGCTTTAGCAAATGTGTTCTCGGATACTACTACAAGCAAGACAAGAAGAACAAGTCATGTAGTAAAAGGTACAAAATATTGTGCTTTAATTATAATGGCCTAGATATAGAAATCTACGAGCTTAACTCTTGTGACTCGTGGAGGAGGATTCCTGATGGTGATCTCACTCCACCAGGCTGGTACGCTGTTTGCTATCACCAGGCCGAGTTTTTAAAGGGAAGTTGTTACTTTTTTGGTATTGAGAAATCAAACCCGCAACATCTTGGCCTGTCTTTGATCAGATTTGATTTTTCTACTGAGAAATCGTCTCTATTTGTGCCTCTCCCCTATCAGCGTCCAAGTTATGACGTTTTGGGCCTTTGCGTTGTTAGAGAAGAGAAGCTTTCCGTGTTTTTACAGCCCGATGCTGCAATATCCAAGGCTGAGATATGGGTGACGAGTAAGATTGATGAGACCACCAAAGTGAAAGAGGTGTCCTGGAGCAAGGTCTTAACACTGGATTTGAGCCCTGATCTTCAAATTATGGATGATGTCTTCTTTTTGCTTGACGAGGATAAGAAAGTCGCCATGTTTACTAACAGATGTATATACCCCAGTTCCACCATCGAAATCGACAAGATATTATTTCTCGGGGAGGATAATAAAGTCAGTGAATTTCGTATTTGTCTGAATGATTCAAATGATTATGAAGAATGGCATTTGCCAAATTGGCCAATGATTCTTGATTACGTTCCAAGTTTGGTCCAAATCGAGCTACCAGCTGCTGGAGGCCAAAAAAGAAAAAGAGGTGACTAAACCAACCCTCTACATGTTATCTTGGTGTTACTTGCTTTCTTTAAACAGAGCTTTTTCATTTTTTATGATCAAAACATGTGCTATTATGTCTAACATTTTCAGCATTTCTAATTCAATGACAAAAGTGACTCATGTACAAAGCTCTTTTTCACCTAAGCTCTTTTAAATATTAGAATCATCATCACCTATCGTTTTAACCCGGGAGATCGTTAAAATCTTGAGACTTGATGAATAAAATTAGCTATATATATGATAAGAAGAGTACCAATGTGTGTTGCACAAAAAAAGAGTACCAATGTGTTTTTATATAAGAAACGCACAGAATAAAACAGTCTTAAGGAAAAACTTTCATACAAGCAAAAGAAAAACAGAACACAAATATGAATGAAATTTATTTGTCAAAAAAAGCATACATAAGGCACAGTATCATCATAACTCAAAACCAGCTCAAATTTTGGTTTTTACTGAAGCTTCTTGTATCCTACAGGCTCTGTTCCATACGAGAAAAAGAGAAAATTTAACAAATTCATTACACGAAGAAGTTTTAAGAAAAACAAGGAAAGGTTAAAGAAGAAGAAAGACTTGCCTCCATCTTCTCGGAGTATTTTGACTACCTCGCCGCTGACATCAGACTAGAAGATTGATCGAGAGAAACCAGAAGAGCAGGCTTAATTGAGTACTTAGTTGAAGCAAGTGATAGTAATTACTCAATCAGAAATTGAAATGGAGTATTGGCTATTGGGAATTGGCCAACGAGTTGTTCAATGTAGCACATAATGTGACCTTCTTTCACTTGGTACCTCTTTACATGACGAAGGCATGCGTTTACCCTTTATGGTTTGGGTACTCCTGAAGAACCCTACCAGCACATTACGTACAACACCATTTAGATTGGGGACAACCACAAGTGACTTACTCCCTGAAAGCCAGGTTTGTCGGGAAATGGGAGCACAAACTAAGATCAAAATGGAGAAGCTGCCATGGGAGAGAGCTTGGGACTTGTTTAAGAAGAATGCCGGAGAAGAGACTGTAAAGAGCCACCCGGACATAACCAAAGTTGCTCAGGAGGTTGCAGCCAAGTGCGATGGCCTCCCGCTGGCTCTGGTCACAATTGGCCGAGCCATGGCTTCTAAGAAAACACCTCAGGAATGGCGTGACGCTTTGTACATCTTGAGTAACTCTCCTCCCAATTTCTCAGGTCCAATATTTTTAACATATATATTACTAGTTTGTTACTCTTTTAACTCTTAGGCTTCATTTTCGTGTGTATATTAACTAAGGTTTTATATAATTCTGTAACAGTTCTCAAATTACTGGACAGGAACTAATATGGACACTCGATAGAGGTATTTTATAAACTTACGGCATGTTTAAAACTAATTAGTTTTTCTGATATTCAGATTAACTAGTCCATTGACTGGTTAATCAGATAAAATTGTATATACTTTTCTTACAAACTCGTTTCTTACTTCGTTTTCTTCTTTTTAGGAATCGTGTCGACGGTGTCGTGCATGGAGAGCTTAAAGATAGTTGCGTAGATTTTGATTAGGGTTAGGGAGATTAAATCATTGTACGTAATTCATTTGTGTATCTTTATTTGAGACTTGAGAGTTAAATGTGTTATATATGTCACCGGCTAGAGTTTGAAGAACTTGGTTGAAGGCTTGCAATGTTTTGATGGTTAATTATTGGTTTTGTATTTAATTTGTCATTTTTCTTGGTCGAAAAAGTTTGATTCTCGTGAATATAGATGACGTCTCTCTAAATTATGCGTACATGGATTAATCTGTTTACGAGTTTATCTTCTTTTCGTTATTATTGATCTAAACAAAATCTCCTGAAGGGTTTATAAGAGAATACTGATTGTATTACCTTAAGGAATGATTTACAGGACATATATATAGTCTATACATTAGGGTTTTAACTTAATAATAATTACAAGAAGATCCTTAACATATACTCTTCCTTATATATGCTTCTTAATTAGCTAAAGTGAGAGTTAGGCAGGAATTTAGGTTATATGATAATAAAAAAATATATATTATGTTGTATTCATCACGGCACATGCTTTTTTATCTGTCTTTCCGAACCTTCAAATCATCAACTTATATTCACTAATCACTGTATATACTTTAATACTAGATGAGAGCTCGAGGTACATCGCGAGGAAATATTATTTATAACTAAAATATTTAAATTATAAGTTGTATTTGTTGTTTAAATATGTTATAATTATATAATAATTGTTAAATAAATTATATAATACCGTAATATAATTTATTTTTTTACATAATATTTATTTAATCAATTTAATTAGATATGTATATTCTCTAATACCGACACTGTTAACAAAATAATGAAATGATGTTTTACCCATGTAACACCGAATTAATGATATTCTTTAATTTATATAAATATCAATAAAACTTGTTCCGCTATATAACTCTGTCCCAAGATATTTTAACTCATACTATATTATCTTAATTTTTAATATTTATTGTGTATCTACGATATAATATTTATCATATTTAACTTTTTAAAAGTTTTAAATATTTTTCATATTTAACTTTTTAAAAATCTTTAAAATAAAAAAGCAGAATAAATCAAATAAAAGTTTTTAAAGTTTGAATGCCTGATAAATGAAGCTTTCTACTCATTAGTATTTGGAATCATTTTGGTTTCTTTTATAGTTTTTAAAGTTTGAATGCCCTACCCCTAAACCATTGCCTAATTTTTTTAGACGATATGAGATATTTTACCCGTATTTTTTATTCATCTATTGAGTAATATATGTCCGTTTTTAAAATTTTGAATTACATCATATGCAGAAAAAAAATCACAATTTTTATTAACTAAATGTATTATAGAATAATTCAAGATAATTTAAATACAAATTCAAATAAAAGTGAAATTGAATCATATATTTATGTTTGAATGAGGTAGAAAAATTTCCTTATTTTTTGAATCTTACCTATAATTAATTTTGAAGTTTTGGTAACTACTATTAAAGTCAATACATCAAATGTAAAAACTTTCCAAAAAGTATTTTTGAGCAAAAACTGCTGCAAAAATATTAGTATAGATGCATTAGTTCGTGAAAAATATATGCATTGATGTGTGTAGTCAGTAGTCACTAGTTAGCATATATCATTGGAATGTTTATCCATGATAATAGTTAAAAGCAGTTAATCATCAAGACAATGAAGGAAAAGAACCTGAAATTAATTCTTTGAAAAGATTGATTTAAAATTAGGAAAAGAAATCAAGCTTCAAAAGTAGTAGTTTTCAAAAGAGAACAGTTTGTAAATCTACACAAAAATATGCGTATCTAATGATTTAGCACTATAATATAATGTTTATTCTATCAGAAGTTCAATGTATCTAGAGCCATCTTGAATCCTAAATTATAAATTATAAATCTATATATATATCTTCACACTAATCATCACTTTGGAGTACTAAACCATCAGAAAGCAAGAAGCATTAGAGTTAAGGGAAACTCCATGGATCAACGTTTCTCCCATCTCATATTTTCTGCTTACAGATCTTCTCCCTACGAGCCGAGGAAGCCCGGAGAAAAGGCGAAGAGAGCACTGTCTGTGGAGAAAACTCCGGCTAGGAAGTCAGTTGTGAAGGAACGTGATATCAACGAAAGGGCAGAGGCATTTATACAGAAATTCAGAAAGCGGCTTCTTCTCCAACGTTTTTGAATCGACTGTCAATAACAACAGCAATGCCCAAATCTTTAACTATTAGAATCATCATCACCTAGCGTTTTAAGTTTTAACCTAGGAGATCGTAACAATTAAATCTTGGGATTGTATGAATCATCTATGTATGATTATAAAAAAAAAAAAAAAAAAAAAAAAAAAAGTACCATAATGTGTTTTTATATAAAGAAAACACAGAATAAAACAGTTTTAAAGAAAATCTTTCACACAAGCAAAAGAAAAACATAACACAAATATGCATGAAATTTATTTATCTAAAATCATACACATGGCACATGCAGTGTCATCATAACTCAAAACCAGCTCGAAATTTGTTTCACTGAAGCTTCTTGATCCCAGATTCCCAGGGAAGGAGGAAAGGATCGAGATGAGAGCATCATTGTATCCTACAGGCACTGTTCCATATGAGAAAACAAGAAAACAGCCATTACATGGAGAAGTTTTTAGATAAACGAGGAAAGATTAAAGAAGAAAAAAGCATTCATGTTCATTTTGTCTGATCAGAATCATTTTCAAGTTCATTTTGCTTGAATGAGTTACAAAACATTCTCACACCCGTGAGGCTTAGAATTTCCTTGTCATGGGTATGGATGTTCAACTTGGAGCTTGACGATTTTGGCCAGACGGGGCAAGCCTTTGTAAGCTTGAAGAGCCATCTGTAAATGAATTTATATTAGAAAATAGAGACCTAGAGGAAGTTCTAAGTTCTCTATTAGAACATACAAAACCTAGAGGAAGTTCTAAGTTCTCCTATTAGACCAAAACAGAGAGCATAATGTAGAGGACTCCTAGGTTAAAACAGAGCTTATAACATGAAACGGTTACGAAGCTGACAGAAATGCACGGAAGGACGGAGACAGACAGAGATGAGGACGTTGACCTGGTCGGGTGGAACACACACGTCCTTTGATTTGGACAAAAATGCTGATAGATTGATGAGAGTACAAAAACATAATGTGTTAAAGGAAGAATTATATTAGACTCTCATGATTTCAATGATACAATATACATTCTCTTATATAGAGATTTAGTTTCCTATTCTAAGATATATATAAATGTAAATAATACATTAATGATAAATATTAACATTCCTAAACTATATATTCTAAATTTTCATTTATTTAATATTATTGGACAATCATCTCAACCGTCGATCTCTCGGTTTGATCTCCGGTTCTCAATCTCCCAATAAATGCTTTACGAGAGTGTCTAATTCCTATTTACTGTTGATCGTGGAGAGCAATCGTCTACCCGTTGAGTTATTTATGTTACATGTTATTTATACCTCAATTTCTGTATGAGTATATGACTATATACAACAGTGTTATGATTTTATAAAATCTTTTGTAAAGTTTCCAAATTTGGTATTATAATGTGAACTAGAATACATTCAGAATTTGTTAAATTCCGTCTTTCCAGACTAACTATATATAATTGAGGCCTTCATTGAGGGAGACGAAAGCTGAAAAGGAAACCGTAGAATATATCGAGAGCTCAATGACGATACCGGATCTTTTGAACGACGATTTGGTAGAGGAGATACTCTGTCGCGTTCCGGCCACATCCATGAAACGGTTACGAGCTACTTGCAAACGATGGAACCGTTTATTCAAAGATGACAGGAGATTCGCGAGTGAGCACTGCGATAAAGCCCCAAAGGAGTCTCTCTTTCTCATCGCGACAGAGGAGTACAGGATTTCTCCAGTGAGCATCAATCTTCCCCATGGAGATGTTCCTCCATATGTAGAGATAAAAAGAGAGCTTAGCCTTCCTGATCCGTATTTTAACAATTCTCAGTTCAGTGTAATCACAGTCTGTCACTGCGACGGCTTATTGTTATGCACCAACCATAAGCGCTCTAGAATAGTGGTTTGGAACCCGTTTACTGGTCAAACCAGGTGGATCGAAGTCCACAGCCAGCCTGCTATTTGCTACCGCGAATTTGTTCTCGGATACTACTACAAGCAAGACAAGAAGAACAAGTCGTGTAGTAAAAGGTACAAAATATTGTGCTTTGATTATCATGGCCTAGATATAGAAATCTACGAGCTTAACTCTTGTGACTCGTGGAGGAGGATTCCTGATGGTGATCTCACTCCACCAGGCTGCTACGCTGATTGCTTTCACCAGGCCGTGTTTTTAAAGGGAAGTTGTTACTTTTTTGGTATTGAGAAATCAAAGCCGCAACATCTTAGAGGAGGCCTGTCATTGATCAGATTTGATTTTTCTACTGAGAAATCATCTCTGTTTCTGCCTCTTCCCTGTCAGCGTCCAAGGTATGAAATTTCGAGTCTTTGCGTTGTTAAAGAAGAGAAGCTTTCCGTGTTTTTACAGCCCGATGTTGCATCCAAGGCTGAGATATGGGTGACGAGTAAGATTGATGAGACCACCAAAGTGAAAGAGGTGTCCTGGAGCAAGGTCTTAACATTGGATTTGAGCCCTGAACTTGACATTACGGAGGGTATCCGCTTTTTGCTTGACGAGGATAAGAAAGTCGCCATGTGTACTAACAGATTTCTAGAAGACCCCAAGTCCACCATCCTCGTCGACAATATATTATTTCTCCGGGAGGATAATAAAGTCAGTGAATTTCGTCTTGGTCTGAATGATTCAAATGATTATGAAGAATGGCATTTGCCAAATTGGCCAATGATTCTTGATTACGTTCCAAGTTTGGTCCAAATCGAGCTACCAGCTGCTGGAGGCCAAAAAAGAAAAAGAGGTGACTAAACCAACCCTCTACATGTTATCTTGGTGTTACTTGCTTTCTTTAAACAGAGCTTTTTCATTTTTTATGATCAAAACATGTGCTATTATGTCTAACATTTTCAGCATTTCTAATTCAATGACAAAAGTGACTCATGTACAAAGCTCTTTTTCACCTAAGCTCTTTTAAATATTAGAATCATCATCACCTATCGTTTTAACCCGGGAGATCGTTAAAATCTTGAGACTTGATGAATATAATCATCTATGTATATGATAAGAAGAGTACCATAATGTGTTTTATATAAGAAACGCACAGAATAAAACAGTCTTAAAGAAAAATTTCATACAAGCAAAAGAAAAACAGTGCACAAATATGAATGAAATTTATTTGTCTAAAAAAGTTTACATAAGGCACAGTATCATCATAACTCAAAGTCTCAAAACCAGCTCAAATTTTGGTTTTTACTGAAGCTTCTTGTATCCTACTGGCTCTGTTCCACATGAGAAAACGAGAAAATTTAACAAATTCATTACACGAAGAAGTTTTAAGAAAAACGAGGAAAGGTTAAAGAAGAAGAAAGACTTGCCTCCATCTTGTCGGAGTATTTTGACAACCTCGCCGCTGATATCAGACTAGAAGCTTGATCGAGAGAAACCAGAAGAGCAGTTTTAATCGAGTACTTAGTTGAAGCAAGTGATAGTAATTACTCAATCAGAAATTGAAATGGAGTATCGGCTATTGGGAATTGGCCAACGAGTTGTTCAATGTAGCACATAATGTGACCTTCTTTCACTTGGTGTACCTCTTTACATGACGAAGGCATGCGTTTACACCCTTTATGGTTTTGGTACTCCTGAAGGACCCTACCAGCACATTACTACACCATTTAGATTGAGGACAACCATAAGTGACTTACTCCCTGGAAGCCAGGTTCCATGCATTTAAGTTGACACATTTGGTTTTACGGCAGCCGAATATTCCCGCAAGCAAACTGACAAGAACAGCATGAGAGGTCTATGTGTAATTATGTGTCATATTTTTTTAATGCTTCTCATGCATGGTTTAAAATCAAAATCAGTTTCATGTTCATTTTGTTATGATTAGAATCACTTTCAAGTTCATTTTGCTTGAATGAGTTGATAAATGCTTTGAATGAGTTACAATGCTACTGAACATTCCCATAATCAACGATTACAACGCTACTGGAACATTATCACATCACCCGTGAGCCTTAGGATTTCCTTGTCAAGGGTATGGATGTTCAAATGAATTTATATTAGAACATAGAGACCTAATTCTAAGTTCTCTATTAGAACACACAAAAACTTAGAGGAAGTTCTAAAGTTCTCTATTGGACCAAAACAGAGAGCATAATGTAGAGGACTTTCTCTCATAAGTTAAAACAGAGCTTATAACATGAAACGGGACAGAAATGCACGATCCAGACGAAATAATATTATTAACGTGGGAACATATGAAAATACTAATACTAATAATTATTATTTGTAGCATCTCATATATTTTAAAATATGAGGTTTTAAAAATGTAAACATTGCCAAAAAAAAACAATCTGCAGCTTTTAGTTTCTTATACTGTTATACAATAGTGTTACGATTTTATAAAACCCTTGTAAAGTATTGCGGATAAGGTCGTATAATGTTAATAACTTATCTTTGTATTATGATAAGGACATGTCGTCCGATAGTTTAGCAACTTTGAGCTTATCCTAGGAGGTTCGTGTATATATACCCAAGTCCTGAATGTTAATACATAAGTTGGTTTGATATCAAAATCTACAGAGCTAAGATCTGCTTAAATCAACACATAATTTTTTTCATTTTCGTTCTTTCTCTTGATTTTTTTTTTCTTATCAAATTGTATCTTGCGTGACAAGTTACAATGGTCAACGAAGAAGAAAGCAGTGCTTCCGCATTAAAATCTGCAACTGTGGTACATCAACCAGAAACACCGGTGGTGTCTCATTATACTTTGTCCAGTTCCGACAATCCAGGGGCTATGATCTATCTGTTCTGTTAACCGGCGGTAACTACAATGAGTGGGTGACAGAGATGCTTAATGCTCTCCAAGCTAAACGGAAAACTGGTTTCATCAATGGAGCAATTCTACAACCAGCTCGTGATGATCCCAACTTTGAGAATTGGTTGACGGTGAACTCGATGATTTTTTTGCTACTACAAATAACGAACAAGGAGAAGTGTTGCCTGCTGCTGATTTTGGTTCTACAGCACCATCGCTTCCTCCTGTTATTGATAATACGGTTGGTGGTTCCTCTGTTTCAACAGACCATGTTCTTGATCCTTCGTCTACTACAATGTATTCTCCTGCTGCAGTTTTGTCTCCTGCAATCCCTGTTTCTCCGACGAGTTCATGTTCAGATTCTGTTCCTGCTCCTAACTCTGTTTCGGCCATTTTTCCTGTTGAACAGTTGGTTCATGTTTCTCCACCAAAACAACGTAAGAGTACTCGTAGTACTCAGCCTTCTCAGAGGTTACAGGACTATGTCCTCTACAATGCTGAATACACACCATCGACAAATCAAACTCTTCCCGACTCACCAACACTGTCTTCGACATCGGTCCAAGGTATGTCACCATATCCTCTCACAGCTTTTGTGTCTGATGCAAATTTTTCTCCAAGCCATTGTGCTTACTTGGCAGTTATTACTGCTAATACGGAGCCTAAGAGTTTTAAGGAGGCTGTTCGGATCAAGGTTTGGAATAATGCAATGTTCAAGGAGGTCGATGCTTTCGAACTTCTTCGCACTTGGGATGTGTGTGACTTGCCTCCCAACAAAGTCGCGGTTGGCTGTCAATGGGTCTTCAAAACCAAGTATAATGCCGAAGGTACGTTGGAACGTCACAAGGCTCGCCTTGTTACTCTTCGCAACAAGCAGGTTGAGGGGGAGGATTACAGGGAAACGTTTGCACATGTTGTTCGTATAACGACAGTTCGTACTCTTCTTCGCCTTGTGGCTGCTAATCAATGGGAGGTTTATCAGATGGATGTTCATAACGCTTTTCTTCATGGTGATCTTGAAGAAGAGGTTTATATGCAGCTTCCTCCTGGCTTTCAGCACTCTCATCCTGGCAAAGTTTGCCGCCTTCGCAAGTCTATTTATGGTTTAAAACAGTCACCACGTTGCTGGTTTAAAAAGTTGTCTGATTCTCTTCTCAAGTTTGGGTTTGTTCAGTCTTATGATGATTACTCTTTCTTTTCTTATTCTCACAAGAATATTGAATTGAGAGTGTTGATCTATGTTGATGATCTCATCATTTGTGGAAATGATGGGTATATGCTTACAAAGTTCAAGGAGTATCTTGGTCGATGTTTTGCTATGAAGGACTTGGGTAAACTGAAATATTTTCTTGGTATCGAGGTGAGTCATGGGCCTGATGGTATCTTCTTGACACAACGCAAATATACTCTCGATTGTTGCTGATAATGGTAATCTCGGTTCTCGTCCGGCTTATACTCCACTCGAACAAAATCATCATCTCGCTTCTGATGATGGTCCTTTGCTTTTGGATCCTAAGCCTTATCGTCGTCTGGTGGGTCGTTTGTTGTATCTCCTTCACACTCGGCCAGAGCTTTGTTATTCAGTACATGTTTTGTCCCAATTCATAAAGTCTCCGAGGGAGGCTCATTTAGAGGCTGCATTGCGGGTTGTTCGGTTTCTTAAGGGTTCTCCTGGTCAGGGTATTATGCTTAAGGCGGACACAGATCTATCCCTAGAGGTTTATTGTGATTCGGATTGGAGTTCCTGCCTGAACACTCGTTGTTTTTTAAGTGCTTACATTGTGTTACTCGATGGTTTTCCCATTTCTTGGAAGGCAAAGAAGCAGGATACGGTTTCACATTCTTCTGTTGAGGCCGAATATCGGGCTATGTCCTTTGCCCTTAAGGAGATTAAATGGCTGCATAAATTACTCAAGGGTTTTGGTATCAACCGCGCTGCGCCTACGCGTTTGTTCTCTGACAGCAAAGCAGCCATTCATATCGCCTCTAATCCAGTTTTCCATGAGCGTACTAAGCATATAGAGAATGATTGTCATGTTGTTCGTGATGCAGTTTGTGATGGCATCATTACCACTCAACATGTTCGTACCACTGAACAGCTAGCGGACATCTTTACAAAGGCTCTTGGTCGCGATCAGTTTCATTACCTTATGTCCAAGTTTGGCGTTCAGGATCTTCACACTCCAACGTGAGGGGGAGTATTGCGGATAAGGTCGTATAATGTTAATAACTTATCTTTGTATTATGATAATGACATGTCGTCCGATAGTTTAGCAACTTTGAGCTTATCCTATTCAAGGAGGTTCGTGTATATATACCCAAGTCGTGAATGTTAATACACAAGTTGGTTTGATATCAAAATCTACATAAATTTTCCAAATCTATACTAGTACTTTTGCAGCAATTTTTGCTCAAAAATACTTTTTGGAAAGTTTTAATATTTAATACACTGACTTTAATACAATGTATTTAATATTTAATACATTGACTTTAATACACTGACTGAGTGGTCACTCCAGCGGCTCGTTCAGGGGAGACATTGGAGCAGAGCATTCCAAGCAAGGATAGACAGTTGGAGCAAAGGCGTAAAAGGAAGCGGGAAGAGACGACAGTGGCAAACCAAGGTGGCCAGGGAGGTTATGGGCGCGGGAGCATGGATCACGTGTCGGCAAGCGGGCCCAGGGGAGGTGATTCGCAGGAGTACCGTCGAGTGTATTATCATTGCGGGGAGGAAGGGCATATCAAGCCTTTCTGTCCTAAGAGGAGGCAGATGATGGAGGTTGTGGTGCAGCCGAAGGGAGGACCTGGTGTCCATTCCGGCGCTTAGTTTTAGCTTTTGTTTTCTTTCTTTCATGATGTATTTTCATTTGGAGTTGTAAACAATTATTGCATTTGAGGTTCTAATAAAAGTTGGAGTTCTTTGGTTTTGGGAATTGTGAAACCAGTGGAAAGGAAATAGCTCGGGAATTCTATAAATGGGAAGTTTCCATAAATAGAGTGTCATTAAAAAAAGAAAGTTTCTAAAAATGGGAAGTTTTATGAATAGTTAAATCTTGCCTATTAATGGAAAGAGTTGAGGTAGATCTAGCCGGGAGATACTTGATGACATCAGACTTGTTTGCTCAGGATTGTGTGGGCCCAACTCATGTGATACCGATAGCTCGATGGACTTTGTGGCCAGAGAGTGGGAGTGGTATGTTTGCTTCGGATGACGATCCGAGAGCGCACTTTAGGGTGACGACCCAAGAGCGGGATTATGAGACTCCCTGGATACCGTAGCTGTGAGCCGCGGCTCGGCAGTGAGCCGGTATGTCTCGAGGGTTGCGACCCGAGAGCGGGGGGAGTGGGCGTGTGAGACTCCCTGGATACCGTAGCTGTAGGCTATGGCCTGGCATTGAGCCGGTATGACTCGAAGGTTGCAACCTGAGAGCGGGGGAGTGTGAATGACTTCCTGGATGCCGTAGCTTAAGGTGGTTAGCCTGATAGCGAGCCGACATGATTCGTTGGTTGCGACCACGGACGGGGGAAGCACTGAGTTGTGAGCAAATAATGTCTAGGATGTGAGTATATTGACTAGAGGGAGACCTCATGGTTCAGTCGGAGGTGTGCGGGCTGTTGCGACAGTGCACAGGAAACCTTGGCTGACGGTATTTAGTCTAGTCGGAGGACGTGCGGGCCGTGTTGACGGTGGCACGGAGGTCCTTGACGGATGGACGGTGTTGCGGGATTCGAGGACGAATCCTTATTGGTGGGGGAGAATTGTAACATCCGCGAACCGGATTATGCGGTTTTTGTAGGAGTGTCGATCGACACCCTTGTTGAAACGACCGACCTTTTCTTTTTTTTTTTAATAAATAAATAAACATAATATAATAAATAAACTACAACTAGTGGTCCCATACCCACTAGTCACCTAACCACAAACACAACCAACAGCGGAAATAATAATACCAATATCCAATAAATAATAATCCAATAAATAAAAATATCCAATATAAATTCCAATCTTAACTAATGATCCAAACATCATAAACCAAATAACCAGCAATCCTAAACAATGCTCTAAGACTCAACTCTAGCAACCTAACAATGTCAGATCAACAATCAACCGAGTCCCTAGAACATCCTCCTCCTCATTGCCCGGATTCCACGATCACACTTTGCCTTTACCTGCACCACAAACACAAATTGAGATGCGTAAGTATTATCACAAATACTTAGTGAGGCCGTCCTCCCATCTACTGGGTTATACACACAAGCATTTGAGACCCTCATACTCAAGCAACAAGCAAACACACAACAATGCATCAAAACAGGAGAAACGAGTCACGGATATAAACTAGTGTCGACCGATGCTACATCGGTGCCGATCGATGCTCCTTGACATGGTGCCGATCGATGCCACCACATGACGCCGATCGATGCCTCACAAGAAGGTGCCGACCGATGCCACAAGGTGCCGATCGATGCTCCTTCTGCAACCACGAACTGCAGACGCGAAACATCAAATTTCGAGTCCAAAACTCCAATTTCATCCCCAAACTCGCCCAGATGATCCGCAAACCTGTATGAAACTCAAGAACAACACACCCAAGCAAGCAAACAACAAGAATAACACACAAATCACCCAAATACAAGAGATCTCAAGCTTAGATCAACCATGGTCAAGCACTCACCTCTTTCAAGAAGATTCTGACTAACAAGAACGAATTCTCTCACTCCTAGCAAGCTTCTAGCTCCTTCCCAGCCTTAGATCTCCCAAGAACAGAAAGGAATCTCTCAATCTCTTAACAAAAGCTCAAGAACACTCTCTCTTTGCTTTTCTCTCAAAAACGGCGATAAAACACCAACCACACGACCTTAGGTCGTTTTCTTCCTCTAAAACTCGATTTTAGGGATTCCCTAAACCAACCACGCAAACCAGACAATTAAAATTGAACCGACCAAACCGGCCACAGCTGGTGTCGATCGATGCCTCACTAGAAGGTGTCGATCGACACCCTTACCAAATTACCAAAAAATGGTTTGCGGGTGTTACAATTCTCCCCCACCAATCTAGATTCGTCCTCGAATCTCGAACACCCATCAGCCAAGGACTCCCGTGCAACCGTCTCCACGGCCCGCACTCCTCCGACCGATATACAGAAGGTCACCTCTAGGTGATAGACTCACGCTCCAGGCGTCATTTGCTCTCGACTTTTGGACTTTCCTTTTTCTCATAGGCCTAAACCTTGAGTTTCATTGGCTCCTCATCAGACCTAAGTCTGCATGCCAATGTTGGCTCCTCATCGGGCCTAAGCCCGCATGCCATAATATATAAGGAGAAATCCAACTCGTCTCTCGGGTCGTCACCCTACAGCGCGCCTCCGGACCGTCGTCCGAAGTCGATATACCAACCATACTCCAAAGTCACAAAGTCTCCGAATATGGCAGTACTAGGAGAACTAAAGTCCTCCAAGAGCCGCGAGCAAACGATTCTGAACACGTCTGAGTCCTATCCCTATCCAGGTTTCCTTCCCGTGACTCGCGTAAAACACCACAATGTTCTACCAGCCACATATTCCCTCACTGGAATACCATATGACCACACAAGGATCATATACACGCCACAAGGGCCGCCACAAAGGCCAGACAAAATGTCCTAAAGAGGACCGCCACCAAGGCCAAACAAATGTCCTAAAGAGGACCGCCACCAAGGCCAAACAAATGTCCTAAAGAGGACCACCACCAAGGCCAACCAAATGTCCTAAAGAGGACCGCCACCAAGGCACTCTGGCTAAACAGCCCTGCCACAAAGGCCATCTGTCCCAAATGACCGTCACAAAGACACTCTGGCTAAACAGCCCGCCACAAAGGCATCTGTCCCGAAGGACCGTCACAAAGCCACTCTGGCTAAAGAGCCCGCCACAAAGGCATCTGTCCCGAAGGACCGTCACCAAGACACTCTGGCTAAAGAGCCCACCACAAAGGCCAAACAAAACGGCTAAACAGCCCGCCACAAAGGCCAAACAAAACGGCTAAACAGCCCGCCACCAAGGCCACACCCGGCTAAACAGCCCGCCACTAAGGCCACACACAAGCCCCTCCAAGGCTTTCCACCGCTAAAATGGACAAATTCTCTCTCCCGAGAAACTTTCCATATTTAGCACTTTCCATTTCTGGGAACTTTCCACTTAAGGAAACTTCTATTTCGGGAAACTCTTTCCCCCAAACCCCGCCTCACGAAAACTTTGTACCCCGAGCACCACCTCATCTTGTTACTGAGTCGCACAACCAACCACCCCAAGCGACCGAGTAACAAGAGAGATGGGCTGGAATACTCCATTCCCGCTCCAGCCACGGATTACAGACGGAACCAGACTAGGCAAGCTCCGGTCGTGGTTGCTTCTCATACCACTTCTTGAACCTTGCCTTCATCCTTGACTCAGGTTCCCAAGTCTGCTCCTCCACACCATCACAGTCCCACAGGACTCTCATCAAAGGAATCTTCTTCTTCCGAAGTTCCTTGATCCTCCTCTCGAGAACCCTCACTGGTCTCGCCTCCAAGGTCATGTTAGGCTGAAGATCCTCTGGAATCTTAGCCAACAACTGATCATCCTCACGGAGACACTTCCGCAACATAGACACATGGAATACCTTATGGAAAGCACGCATAACCTCAGGTAACTCCAGTCTATATGCCACTGGTCCAACTCGCTCAATCACTCTGAACGGACCCATATACCTCGGACTCAACTTAGTCTCTGTCAACGACCTGTTCGGACCCCGCAACATGGCCATCTTGAGGTACACTCTGTCTCTTACCTGAAACTCCAGGTCTCTCCTCCTCTTATCAGCATAACTCCTCTGCCTATCCTGAGCCTCTTTCATGTTCAGCTTGAGAACCCGAATCTTCTCTGAGGTCTCCTGAACAAAATCTGCCCCGTACATGCTCCTCTCCCCCACCTGAGTCACGGTGTACGACACGGCCTCCCATACAAAGCCTCATAAGGAGCCATACCAATACTCGCCTGATAGCTGTTGTTGTAAGCAAACTTTACCAGGTTCAGGTGATCTGCCCAATGGCCACCCCAATCCAAAACACACATCCTCAGCAAATCCTCCAACGTCTGGATTGTCCTCTCAGACTGTCCATCTGTCTGGGGATGATAAGCTGTACTCATATGCACCTTAGTGCCCATCTCTGCCTGAAATGCCTGCCAGAACACCGAAGTGAACTTAGAATCTCTGTCAGACCCAATGCTCGCTGGCACCCCATGCAATCTGACTATCTCCCTCACATACTTCTTAGCCAAGACCGCTGCTCCATCAGTCTTCTTAATGGCCAGAAAATGTGCTGACTTAGTCAACCGGTCCACAATGACCCAAATAGCATCAAAGGTCCGTGACACTGGCAATCCTACCACAAAGTCCATGGTAATCATATCCCACTTCCACTCAGGAATGGGTAAACTCTTCAGTAACCCACCATGAACCTGATGCTCAGCCTTCACTAGCTGACACACATCACACCTCGAAACCCAACCCGCTACATCCTTCTTCATCCCGACCCAATGATAGTACCTCTTGAGGTCACGGTAAATCTTAGTCGCTCCTGGATGAATAGACAGCTTGCTCGAATAAGCCTCTCTCAGAATCTCCTGCCTCAACTCCTCATCCTTGGGCACACAAATCCGACCATGCACCAAGATAGTACCATTATCTGAGACCTGATACTCTGACTCAACATCCTTTGAGGCATTCACCAGCCCCAAATCCTTCTCCTGTGCCAACCACACCCTACTCAAAAGATCTGCTCGGTCAACTGCTTCCAAACCCAACGGTTCCAGTGAGACAGCACACAAGCTCAACGCACTGATCTCTCCTACTAGAGACTCCATCTCCTGCTCCTGAGCCGAAGCTACCCTCTTCCGACTCAGAGCATCTGCAACCGTGTTAGCCTTACCAGGATGATAGGCTATCTCCAAATCATAAACCGCCACAAGCTCCATCCACCGCCTCTGCCTCAAATTCAACTCAGGCTGAGTGAATATATACTTTAGGCTCTTATGATCTGTAAACACATGTACCTTTGCACCATAAAGATAAGATCTCCAAATCTTCAGGGCAAAGACTACAGCATCCATCTCCAAATCATGAGTAGTATAGTTGTCTTCATGCACCCGCAACTGCCGCGATGCATAGGCAATCACCTTCCCATGCTGCATCAGAACACACCCCAAACCAACTCTGGATGCATCTATATAAACCACATAGGGTTCTCCCTGCTCAGGCAAAGCCAATACTGGCGCAGTAGTCAACATCTCCTTCAGGCTTGCAAAGCCTTCCTCACACTCTTCTGACCAGACGAAAGGAACATCTTTCCCTGTCAACTTAGTCATAGGACGTGCTCTGCTTGCAAACCCCTGCACAAACCTCCTGTAGTAACCTGCCAATCCAAGAAAACTTCTGATCTCTGTAGCATTCTGCGGTCTAGGCCAATCTCTGATAGCCTGAGTCTTCTCTGGATCCACAGAAACCCCCTCTGCAGAAACAATATGACCAAGAAATCCCATCTCACGCTGCCAAAAACTGCACTTGCTCAACTTAGCAAATAACTTCTGCTCCCGCAGCTTCTCCATAACTGCCCTCAAATGCACTGCATGTTCCTCAGGACTCTTAGAATAAACCAGGATATCGTCGATGAAAATGATGACAGATACATCCAGAAACTCTGAAATACACTGTTCATCAATCTCATAAACGCTGCTGGTGCGTTAGTCAACCCGAAAGGCATCACCACAAACTCATAATGCCCATACCTCGTCCTGAAAGCAGTCTTCCTCACATCTGCCTCATCTATCGGTATCTGATGATAACCCGACGCCAGATCCACCTTAGAGAACCAAGTAGCACCCCTCAACTGATCCAACAACTCATCAATCCTTGGAAGAGGATACTTGTTCTTCACAGTGACCCGGTTCAAACCCTGATAATCAATGCATAATCTGAAACTCCCATCCTTCTTCTTCACGAACAACACCGGCGCTCCCCACGGTGATACACTAGGACGGATGAATCCCTTACTCAACAAATCCTCTAGCTGCTTCTTCAGCTCTGCCATCTCTGCTGGAGCTATTTTGTAAGGAGCCTTGGATAACGGCGTCGTCCCTGGTTCCAGTTCAATGGTGAAAGGATCCGACCGAGATGGTGGTAATCCCTGCAAAGACTGAAACACATCCTCAAACTCCTCTACTACCGGAATACCGCTAACCGTAGACTTCCCCACTGACTCTGGCATAGATATAGTGACCAAATAAGCCTCACGGCCCTTCTCGATCATCTTCCCAGCCTAAATGGCTGAGATCACGAGACTCCCCGAAGTCGGTCTAATTCCCTGAAAAACCAACTTCTCTCCTGGACGCTCAAACTCCACTCTACCCCTATGGCAATCCAAATGCACCATATGCCGATGCAACCAATCCATCCCGAGAATGACATCATACAACTCCACTGGACTGATAAGCAAATCCGCTGGCCATGACTCTCCTGCGATCTGAATATCAACCCCTCTAGCTCGTCCAATAACTCTTAGGAACTTGCCTCCAGCAACTCTAACAACTCCCGTACGCTCCCCGGGATCCCCTCTGATTCCCGTACACTCTGCACACTCCGGGGTAATGAAGCTATGAGAAGCTCCGGAATCAAACATAACGTGGGACTTAAACCCGCCCACCAACAAGGGGCCTACACAAACCTCATGTGTTGAGAACCTAACACTTTTTCACAGGAAAGCAGAAAATCTGAACCTACTATAAATTCACAAAGTTAAAGTATCAGAAATTATACATGTGATCGCCCCGGCACTGGTTCCACTAGTCTCTGCTGTCGTGTAAACCCGTGGCGCCTGCTCAATCCGTGCCACCTGCTGCCCTCCAGGCTGCACCTGCTGCAACGCTGCCACTACTGCCGGCTGCAACTTGGGACAAAAAGGCCTGATGTGCCCTGTCTCCCTACAGTGATAACAAACCCGAGGCCCTGCCGTCTGAACACTCCTCTTGGGACAACTAGCAATCTTGTGATCCTTGCTCCCACAACTGAAGCAACCAGCACCACCTGACTTCTGCGTAGCCTCCCACTTCCTCTTGGTTCCCTGGGCATGCCTGCCGCCCCTGCTGGAACCACCCTGCTGCTGAGCCTTACTAGGCTGAACTGCTAGAGTAACCGACACTGACTGTGCCCGGATATCCTCTTCAATCTCTGCTGCCGTCTCAACCAGCTCAGCACGCGTAGCATAGCTCCGCCCTCTACAGTGGACTCTCAAATCATCATGTAGAGCCCTCAAAAACCTCCTGATCTGAGCCTCCTCAGACTCCATACTCCGACCCCCATAACATAGAAGTCGACTGAACTCCAAGTCCAGCTCCCGCACTGACCGTGTCCCCTGAGACAACTGAAGGAACTGCACCTCCAAACGATCTAATGCCTCTCTAGAAAAATACTTGCGGTTGAACTCCAAAACAAAGTCAGCCCAAGTCATCTCCCGCTGCACCCTCCTAGCAGCCACAGACCTCCACCACAACTCAGCATCTCCACTCAAAGAGTAGACCCCTATGTCCACCCAGAACTCCTCAGGACATCTCAGAGTGTGGAAGTTACGTTCCACTCTCGTCCTCCACGCATCCGCAGCAGTAGGATCTACACCTCCTGAGAACTGCTCAGTACGCAACTTGCCCATCTCTGACAACATGTTGAGATAACGAGCATGAACCCCCACATCTGCAGCCACTGGCTGCCGCTCCTCCGCCACCACAGGTGGCACTACCCGAGCCTGAGCCGGTACCACAGGTGGTAACCGCTCCAACACTTGTGCTAGCAAAGCCGCAATGTCAACACCAGGGACTCCATCCGCTGGGGCTCCCACACCCGGGACCCTAGCATCACCGACCACTGGAGCATCAACACCGCCCCCTCCGGCCACACTCACTGAATCCCCCGGTACACCTTGCGACTCGCCAACACCCTCAGCTGTCACACTCTGGTCCTCGGTCTCACTAACCACTGGGACTCTGCCCCTACCGCGACCACGTCCGCGACCACGACCGCGTCCCCGACCTCGACCAGCAACAGCACCACCTCTAACCATCTGCACTACCATGAACAGAAGGCTAAGCAAACAATTACTAATTAACACAGAAATAGAAACTCACCGTGGAATCACCAATAGGCTCGAAGAGGATGTTCTAGGACTCCATGCCACACACAATTGACTAACTCACATAATCAATCAAGACATGCAATCCCAAACATCTACAGCACAAAGCCTAGTGAACCCAAACCTAGAACCGTAAGGGCTCTGATGCCAAAATGAAACGACCGACCTTTTTTTTTTTAAATAAATAAATAAATATAATATAATAAATAAACTACAACTAGTGGTCCCATACCCACTAGTCACCTAACCACAAACACAACCAACAGCGGAAATAATAATACCAATATCCAATAAATAATAATCCAATAAATAAAAATATCCAATATAAATTCCAATCTTAACTAATGATCCAAACATCATAAACCAAATAACCAGCAATCCTAAACAATGCTCTAAGACTCAACTCTAGCAACCTAACAATGCCAGATCAACAATCAACCGAGTCCCTAGAACATCCTCCTCCTCATTGCCTGGATTCCACGATCACACTTTGCCTTTACCTGCACCACAAACACAAATTGAGATGCGTAAGTATTATCACAAATACTTAGTGAGGCCGTCCTCCCATCTACTGGGTTATACACACAAGCATTTGAGACCCTCATACTCAAGCAACAAGCAAACACACAACAATGCATCAAAACAGGAGAAACGAGTCACGGATATAAACTAGTGTCGACCGATGCTACATCGGTGTCGATCGATGCTCCTTGACATGGTGCCGATCGATGCCACCACATGACGCCGATCGATGCCTCACAAGAAGGTGCCGACCGATGCCACAAGGTGCTGATCGATGCTCCTTCTGCAACCACGAACTGCAGACGCGAAACATCAAATTCCGAGTCCAAAACTCCAATTTCATCCCCAAACTCGCCCAGATGATCCGCAAACCTGTATGAAACTCAAGAACAACACACCCAAGCAAGCAAACAACAAGAATAACACACAAATCACCCAAATACAAGAGATCTCAAGCTTAGTTCAACCATGGTCAAGCACTCACCTCTTTCAAGAAGATTCTGACTAACAAGAACGAATTCTCTCACTCCTAGCAAGCTTCTAGCTCCTTCCCAGCCTTAGATTTCTCAAGAACAGCAAGGAATCTCTCAATCTCTTAACAAAAGCTCAAGAACACTCTCTCTTTGCTTTTCTCTCAAAAACGGCGATAAAACACCAACCACACGACCTTAGGTCGTTTTCTTCCTCTAAAACTCGATTTTAGGGATTCCCTAAACCAACCACGCAAACCGGACAATTAAAATTGAACCGACCAAACCGGCCACAGCTGGTGTCGATCGATGCCTCACTAGAAGGTGTCGATCGACACCCTTACCAAATTACCAAAAAATGGTTTGCGGGTGTTACACTTGTAGCATCGATCGACACCACTATTTCTGGGTTCGTCGGGTTTGTTTTAATTCGCAATTTTGGTTTGCTTGGTTTGGTTTAGTTATCTAAACCGAGTATATAAGTGGAGAAGTGACAAATGAAGGGTTTTAGGGTGTCTGGTCGCCGTTTTCAGAGTTAGAGAGAGAGGAGAGAGCCTATTGTGGTGTGAAGGAGATTAAAGGAGAAAGATCAGAATCGTTAGGGTTTGGGAGGAAACAGTTTCGGCATATCAAATCGTTCTCAAAGGTAATGAAATATGGTAGATTTATTCCCAAGTCTTTCATCGTCATTCGCCTTTTTACAGAAGTAGATTTGGATTTAAACTCGATGAGTTATTGGCAGTTTCGTGAGACACATTTTCTCAGACGCGAGTTGGGACTATTGGAGATTGTAACTGAGATCATGGTCTCGTGTGGTGCCTGATCGTGCTAAATTTTTGTGGGAAGCTTCGTGACGTCTAGGGGTAGCTTTTCACCGGAGCGATTTGATAGTTAACGGTTGGTTTTTATTTTAGGGATTTGTCTTTGAGACTGTTCTTTTCTGATGTGTCTGTCCAGTTTTGCTATAAGTCGTTTTTGGTTGTGTGGCTTGTTGTAGGACGTTGATGGGCTATTTCAGACGTTAGGAGAGTCTCAACTGGTTGTATTCGTTGTTATAATCAGTTGATAAGGTGAGTGCATGACCATGGCTTATCTAAGCCTGAGAATCCTTTGTTGTTCTTGCTTGATTGGTGGTGCTTTGTGGTGTTGTTCTTGCTTGATTGGTGGTGTTGGTGGTGTTGTTCTTGCTTGTGGTGGTTGTGTTATGGTTCTTATAGGTTCCTGAAGGTTTTGGGTGAGGTTGGAACGGATTGGAGATGATTGGAAACGGAGGTTCGTCGTTCGGATTCGTGCAGTTCGCGTCTGCGAAGGGAGTGTCGATCGACACCAGTTAGGTGTCGGTCGACACCATGTCTCGACACCAGTTAGGTTTCGGTCGACACCATGTTTGGCCAGTGTTGATCGACACCTCTCTGGTGTCGGTCGACACCAAGTTGCTTGTTTCGTGATTTTCCTTGTTTGTTTGTGTTGGTTGTCATTTGTTAAGCATTGGAATCTCAGTTGCTTGTGTGTATAGCCCAGTAGATGGGAGGATTGCCTTACTAAGTATTTGTGATAATACTTACGCATCTCAATTGTTGTTTGTGATGTGCAGGTAAAGGCAAAGTGTGATCGTGGAATCAAGGCGATGAGGAAGGGATGTTCTAGAGACTTGATTGATTGTGGTTTAGCTGTTGTTAGGTTGCTAGATTAAGTCAATGGAACATTGTAGGATGTTAGTTTTTGGTTATTTCTTTATTTGGATTATGGTATTGGTTATTGGTTTTGATTGTTGGAATTCTTTTGGTTTAATGGAAATTGTTTTATTTGGTTATCCGCGGTTATTGATTGTTGATAGGTTGTTAGTGGGTATGGGACCACTAGTAAATTAAGGTATAAAAAAAAACGGGAAGGGTTGTTTCAAAAATTAAGATGATATAGTGTGAGTTGAAATATCTCGGGACGGGGTTATATAGCGGGACAGATTTTATCGATATTTATATAAATTAAAAAATATCATTAATTCGGTGTTACAGGGGTAAAATATAATTTCATTATATTGTTAACACTATTGGTATAAGAAAATAGACATATCTAATTAAATTGATTAAATAAATATTATGTAAAAAATAAATTATATTGCGGTATTATATGGTTTTTTTAACAATCTTATTATATAAACTTGGGTTTTGAAAGTTAGTCATTAACAAGATTTTGACATGTGTCAAGTTATTAATTTCAGATTTTGACATGTGTAAAAGTTACTATTAAGAATTTGATTACAAAAAAAATAAAATATTTTATAATTAAAATATTAATAATATAAAAATATTATTATCAAAAGTTATAAAATTTATTAAAAACAGTTTTTTAAATAATTATAAAGATATATATTTCATAAAATTCGATATTGTAATATTATGTACTTATTTTTAATTTTAAGTTACTAATTCTACAAACAAAAATAGAAAAAGAGATTAAGGAAAATATACAGTTAATTTTTAATTCTAAATTTTGTAAATACTCACTTCTATATTAACATAAATCGTCTCATATTTAAATAATTTATTCAAAAATACTGCTTTCAACTTTGTTTAATTGGAAAAAAAAAATTTAATGGGAAGGTAAATTTTTCTTAATTTTTAAAACCAAAATTTTCTTACACTTTCTCCTTTTTCAGTTGGGAATATGTAAGATTAATATGTGACCCAAAAAAAAGATTAATATATGCGTCTTCCTATCCTAATACTGTATTTTAATTAAATTCTACACAAAATATATAGAAAAAGAGATTAAGGAAAATATACAGTTAATTTTTAATTCTAAATTTTGTAAATACTCACTTCTATTAATATAGATCATCTCATATTTAAATAATTTATTCAAAAACACTGCTTTCAACTTTGTTTAATTGAGAAATGTTTTTAAGGGGAAGATAAATTTTTCTTATTTTTCTAAACCAAAATTTTCTCATACTTTCTCCTTTTTCAGTTGGGAATATGTAAGACTAATATGTTGACAAAAGAAAAATTAATATATGCGTCTTCTTTTCCTAATACTGTATTATTTAATGTAGTATTTTTAGATTATTTTATTTAATTTATATTTTCATCTTGAATTATTTGGGATTCATATATTACTATGCTTATAATTTTCTATTGTTTATTTAATTATGTCAAATTGATTTTCTTCTAATTTCTCAACCTTGATTGGTTGGTCATAAACCCTTCTTTATTTTGCAACCATAATTGTTACCATTATTCATTCAATCCCAAAGGAAGATAACGAGTAAAAGCTCATCAACCTAATGGATGGATAAAATAGGCTAATCAATCACAAGATTATAACAAACATAGATATATAGATTGGAAAAACATAAATCATTGTTGATAGATCCATAGGAGCTCAAAGACTAGGACACCCTGGTTTGCGGAAAGGTTTAAAATAATTGATTTTGGCTACATATATCATCAAAATGCACTTATTATCATATGTTGATTTGTAGGATCAGTAAACAATTTTTTAAAGCATCCCAGACATAACAAACCGGCCATCAAATATTGGTGGGTCTATGAGCCGAGAATAGTTGTAAGGCCCACTTAGGAAGGTGAGCACATGGACTGAGAGTGGACATGGGCTCACTAAGCAAGGTGGCGGTTGAGGCGTTACAGAGATAGAGGCTATATCATAATGTGTCAAAGACACTTCCACGAATACATTAGAAAATTTAACATTAGCTACTATCAAAAAATTTGTGTGACATTAGGAAAAAGGTGTTTACTTTCATTGGTTGTCAAAGAAATCCATTTTGAGATAGCAAAAAGAAGTGAACATGTTCTCTCCACACAGGAGGAGGGCAGAGCCGAGGTTCTCTCTATGGTGTAGAAGGTTGGACACAAGGTTATCTTCCCAAGGGAAGAAGGTGGAGGAGGTTTGATGAAATGTTATTGTAACAACCCGTCCCGTGGACCCCACTAGCCTCACTGCTAGCCCGCTAGCCTCACTGCTAGCCGCCCAAACGGACCCCAAGCTGGCCCTGCAGGGCATCGATCCTAACCCATCACTGTGGAAATCCACATCCACCAATAACCTACTGTGGATTTGGATGAATAGTTCCATTTGCCCAGTGAGGGGTTAGGATCGATGCCCTGCAGGGCCAGCTTCGGGCCTATGGGGGCAAGCTAGCAGTGGGCTAGTGGGGTCAACGGGACGGGTTGTTACAATAAAAATCGATTTTTATTGTAACAACCCGTCCCGTGGACCCTGCTAGCCTCACTGCTAGCCCGATCAATTGGTGACAGCTTGTCCTGTGGGAAGGTTGTTAAAGGGTGAGGACCAGGGTTCGAGGAACGCCTGGCGCACCAATAACCTACTGGTGGATGTGGATTTCCACAGTGATGGGTTAGGATCGATGCCCTGCAAGGCCAGCTTGGGGTCCGTTTGGGCGGCTAGCAGTGAGGCTAGCGGGCTAGCAGTGAGGCTAGCAGGGTCCACGGGACGGGTTGTTACAGTTATCTCCTCAAGTGAGGAAGGTGGAGGAGGTAAGACGCAAGGTTATCTCCCCAAAGGAGGAAGGCAGAACCAAGATTCTTTCCATGGTGGAGGAGGTTGGACACAAGGTTCTCTCTATAAGGGATGAGGGCAGAGCCAATGTTTTCTCCATATGGTCATATATTATTGTGGTTATACATCATTAATTATTATATTATGTAATATATTTTTTATTCAAAATGTTTTTTAAGTCAATAATTTTAATGTGTTTATATAGACATTTTCTAGGTGGTGATAAAGAATATATTTGTAACAGAGAATATATTTAGATATAAAAAAATACATTTTAATAGTAACATACATAAAAGATTTGTAAATGGATATAAGTCAGTGTATTAAAACAAAATAAATTTATAAATAACATACAACAAATTTAAATATATTTTTGTTAAACTTAATTTAATTTATAACTCTTTAAACTCGCACATCGGGCGGATCCTCATCTAGTTATTATATAATTATAATATATTTAAGCAACAAATACAACTTATAATTTAAATATCTTATTATATAAACCTTGATGACAAAATTACTAATTAACAAGATCGTGACACATGTTACTTATATTGATAAAATGTTGACATGTGTCAATTCTAAATTTACTAAAACATTTAAAAAAACATGTGTCAATTATAAATTTACTAAAACATTAGAAAAAACAAAGTAAAATTTCTAAACCTATTGTAAAAATGAAATATACTAGAGAATTTGTTAGAAATTCTCCTTTTACACAGTTACAACATGTTAAACTAATGTTTAGAATTTTTAGTATTTGGAGTTTAGGGCTTAAAATTTAGTTATTTTATACATAGAAAATGAATATCTTTTTAAATGGACTATATGAAAAGGTATTTTTGAAAATCCTCCAATATACTAACTATCAATATTTGTTTTTTTTTTAATATTTTAATTTAATTATGTTATAATATTTTTAGATTTTAGTTATATTATTTAGTTAAATTTGATTTCTTATTAGAAGTTCTTGATGATTTTAAAATATCGTTTTATACTATTTTGAATTTTTTTCTTTAGTTAAGGATATTTAATATCAATGTTTGGTTTTTCTTAATTTTTTTAAATGTTGCAGTTTTTTAAAATAATTTTTTAGTTTATATTTTATATCTCTAAATTATCTAAGACTTATATATCATCGTGCTTATAATTTCCATTTTTATTTTTATTGTGTCAAATTAACTATCTGTCAATTTCTCAAATTTTATTGGGTTGATCATAAACTCATTGCAATCAAGTGGATATTTCTCTTTTTATATCCACAATATGTTTTGCGTAAAAAATTTAAAAGAAATATTTTGTGGTTATACAAACTGTCACAAACAAATTTTAGTGGTGTAAAAGAACTACGTCAAATTGAAAGTAAATGAACAAAAATTGGTTTAATTTGTTCACAAGTCATTTTATAGGTGGTGATAAAGAGCAAACGTTAACAATAAAATATTTTTGGATGTAAGAACATATTTTTAGTGGTAAAACATATAGTAAAATTGTATGTGGATTCTAATAAGATGACGTTTTGACGGGTTAACTCCATGCAAAACATGAATAAGTTGCGAAATATTTTTGAAATTTGACAATATTGGTCTTTGGTTGACTAGCTACTTCTCTACTTTGTTTTGGGTTTGACCTTTCATAATAATATTCGTAATGATTAATGTTTGAAAAAAGTTTTGGTGGCTGATAATATAACTTTAAATTATTGCAATAACTATAATAATAATTTTAAAATATAAAAATATAAATTAGTGTATTAAAGTAAAAACTTATCTTTAACTACGAATATTTATATATTTATTTTTGGAAAATATATTTCAATAAAAAGTGTTAATATATACTTTTAAATTTTTATTTTAGTAGACATTTTAAAAACCCGCTCATCGATAGATATTATAACCTAGCCTAGTTATAACCTAACCTAGTTTTAGCGGATCGAGCGGGTCCTAACCTAGTTTTAGTTATAAATAGTTTTGCGTACACTGCGGATCCTAATTTAGTTTGGTATTATAGTGTTAACTAGAATACATTCAGAATTTGTTAAATTCCATCTTTCAAGACTTAAAAATATATAATTGGGGTCTTCCTTGAGGAAGAGGAAAGCTGAAAAGCAAACCCTAGAATATATTGAGAGCTCAATGACGATACTGGATCTTTTGAACGACGATTTGGTAGATGAGATACTCTGTCGCGTTCCGGCCACATCCCTGAAACGGTTACGATGTACTAGCAAACGATGGAACCTTTTATTCAAAGATGATAGGAGATTCGCGAGTGAGCACTGCGATAAAGCCCCAAAGGAGTTTCTCAGTCTCTTCTTGACAGCGAAGTTCAGGATTTGTCCGTTGAGCATCAATCTTCTCCACCATGGAGATTATGTTCCTCCTCCATCTGTAGAGGTAGAAAGAGAGCTTAGCCTTCCTGATCCGTATTTTTCACGTCAGTTCGATATAGCTCAAGTCTTTCACTGCGACGGCTTATTGTTATGCACCACCTATTACCACTCTAAAATAGTGGTTTGGAACCCGTTTACTGGTCAAACCAGGTGGATCGGAGTCGGCAGTGATCGTTGGTGTAAACATACACACTTAGTTCTCGGATACTACTACCAAGACAAGAATAATAAGAACAAGGCTTGCAGTAAAAGAAAAAGCTACAAAATTTTGTGCGTTGATGCTTATGAAGAAGATATCGGAATCTACGAGCTTAACTCTTGTGATTCGTGTTGGAGGATTCCTGATGGTGATCTCATTCCACCAGGCTGGTCCATTGATTGCTCTGAACACGCCGTGTTCTTAAAGGGAAGTGCTTACTTTTTGGCTAATGAGAAATCAACACCGCATCTTCTTGGCTTGTCATTGCTCAGATTTGATTTTTCTACTGAGCAATCATCTCTATTTGTGCCTCTCCCCTATCAGCGTCCAAAGTATAAAGTTTTGAGCCTTTCTGTTGTTAGAGAAGAGAAGCTTTCCTTGTTTTTACAGCCCGATGCTGCATCCAAGGCTGAGATATGGGTGACGAGTAAGATTGATGACACCACCAAAGTGAAAGCGGTGTCCTGGAGCAAGGTCTTTGCATTCGATTTGAGCCCTCATCTTCAGATTAATTATTCGGTAAGCTTTTTGCTTGACGAGGATAAGAAAGTTGCCGTGTATTGTGAGACATGGTTACGAAATCGAATCGACAACAAGGCCAACGACAATATATACTTTCTCGGGGAGGATAATAAAGTCAGCAAATTTGGTTTTAATCTGATGGATTATCCAAATGATGAAGGCCATTGGCCATATTGGCCAGCTATTCTTAATTACGTTCCAAGTTTGGTCCAAATCGAGCTACCTGCTGGTTGCAACAAAAGAAAAAGAGGTGACTAAAGCAATTGTATGTGTTTTTCTTATTTTACCTTATTCTTTGAATAATCATCTATGTATATGATAAGAAGAGTACCATAATGTGTTTTCTATATAAGAAACGCACAGAATAAAACAGTCTTAAAGAAAAAAACAGAACACAAATATGAATGAAATTTATATGTCTAAAAGCATACACAAGACACAGTATCATCATAACTCAAAACCAGCTCGAATTTTGGTTTTTTACTGAAGCTTCTTGATCCCAGGGAAAGAGGGAAGGATCGAGATGAGAGCATCATTGTATCCTACAGGCTCTGTTCCATATGAGAAAACGAGAAAAAACAAAAAATCATTACACGAAGAAGTTTTAAGAAAAAACGAGGAAAGGTTAAAGAAGAGGAAAGACTTGCCTCCATCTTCTCGGAGTATTTTGACAACCTCGCCGCTGACATCAGACTAGAAGATTGATCGAGAGAAACCAGAAGTGCAGTTTTAATTGAGTACTTAGTTGAAGCAAGAGATAGTCATTACTAAATCATAAAATTTGAAAATGGAGCATTATCTAACCTCTATTGGGAATTGGCCACCGAGTTGTTCAATGTAGCACAGAATTTGACCTTCTTTCACTTGGTCTTTCTGTCATATTAAACAAAAGCAAACAAGAGAGTAGTAATCAGTGGTTTTTTTTTACCCCATAAAATCAAAACACTCTCTTTTGTTCAAGAAGATTGGTACCTCTTTACATGACGAAGGCATGCGTTTACCCTTTATAGTTTTGGATCTCCTGAAGAACCCTACCTGCACATTACCACACCGTTTAGATTGGGGACAACCATAAGTGACTTACTCTCTGAAAGCCAGGTTTCCATGCATTTAAGTTGTGTGGATCTCTTACTTTTGGAGATTGGAGAATCATCAAACCGTGATCAGCAGCTGAGGATGCTGGTCTTGTGATAGCCAATGAAGTAGAAGGAGTTGATCCATTCGAATCAGGACTCTTGGTAGTTTCACTTGCAGCAGCCACAGCAGGAATTGGGTGAGGCTGCGGACTACTTTTGTCAGCTAGATCCCTTGCTACATATAGGCGGAAACCCCCCAGCTATTAGAAATGCGCAAATAAAAGACGCAGAAAACATTAGATAAGAATCCTATTTAAAACTTAGCTGAGATGACTCTGCAAAAGAGTAAGAACATAAATAACTACTGTACAACTCAATTGAGTGGGGTCTTACTTTTAATTCAAACTCCGCAATTGATGAGGAGTCGCATATTTCAGTGACAAGAGCTTCCACCTAGAAGATTGTAAACGAAATTAAACCAAATGCATCCAAATAGAAAACAGACTCAAATGGTTTTATTGCGCATTCAACAAGTGAATTTTCCTCTAACTCCTCAAGGTAACACATTCTCTTCTCTTCCATTTTGACAATGCGGGAAGAGATTCAGAAATCCTCAGCCAGATTTCTTCAAATAACATCCTAACTCACCTCAGATGGCTTGGGAACTAGTTGAGCGTTCAATGGAGATGACTTGGTTTCTTCAGAATCTTCTACTTCTATAGTAGCTGTGCATAAGAAGATTAAATCAAATATCATTTAAGGAAAAACAAAAGACACTTTCCATGCACACATAATGTGTGAGACATTAGCCCACCACCAGTGAACACACTCGATGTGCAAAACATATAGATGGTAAAATAGCTATAATGAGCATATCTACCATAGAAGAAAGTAACCTAAAGATAATCAAACATGTAGATATAAGTGTACCTGATGTTTCTGCAGTTGGTACAGTAGATACTTGGACAGCTTTAACAGATCCAAAAGTTGACCTCAGACTCAAGTACTTCACCGGCCTTTGTCCAAGCAATGATCTTTGGCTGAATGGTATCAGTAAGCTTCCAGATCTTACTCTACTAAGGTCTACTGCTGAGATTTTAATTTTAGGAACTCCTAGGCTACCTGAACATATACACGCTCAATTGAGGAAATCAGCGAAAACAAGACGGGATCAAAAAAGAAAAGCACTAAATCCTCAAATATGATCACTCACTATTTAAGTTGTACATAAGAACTCAATCCAAAATAGCTCCAGAAGCTTTCAAGTGATTCAAAATATAAAATCTAAGACATACACTCATGTTAACCTAGCTCCACGTATACTCAACAGTGAGAGATTAAGCAACTTATCAATGCCAAACTCATTACAATGGTGATAAACAGTGTATTCAAATTAGATTAGCTTCACAGTTCAATATCAAAGGAAGTAACTTGAATCTCATCAACATTGATACGAAGACTGAATACAAATTCTTCAACTTTAGATCTCTAATTCATACCAAAATCAACCTAATTGTTCAAAATTGAAGTCCCTTTCTGAATTCTCTTATCACACAAATTAGCAGAGTCCTCAAAGTTCTAATCTTTTCGATAAAATATGGGTTTAAGAGAGTAGAAAGCTACGAAAGGATTCAAATTTGAATGTAGGAAGAAAAGCCCAGGTTAATGAACGATCCCAGGAAACTGGAACAATGAAGACAACAAGATACAGGTAGAGAAAAAACTTACAGGAAGCCATGGAGGGAGACAAGGATTTCGAGAAACAGGAAGAAGAATGTAAGGAAGAGAATGAGAATTTGTGAGCTGATACGATAACGATATGAACGAGGAAGGAGGACACAAAGATTTGACGAGTGTGGGAGAGATGATCAAATTGAGGTTAACGCTCGTCGTTGGTTGGGTTCGCTCTGTTCGATACAACCAGAGTGGTCTTTGTACAGCGATGCACGAAACATCAAACTTCTTTTTTTTTTTACTTGGGTTTTTATGGCCCGTTTCTATAAAGCCCATTTAATTGCCTTTAGCCCGAAGTAGTGATGTTTTGTTTGCGTATATAATTATATTTTTTTTGCATTTTAGGTAAAAAAGAAGTCTTACAAATTACATTTTTTATAAATCATTTTGGTGCACAAAAAAAATATAGAATATTTAAAAGTATTAAAATTCAGGAATTAAGTTTTGATTTTTGAAATATTTATTACACCGAGCATATTTTGCAATTATATCCTATTAAAATAAATATCTAGTTATGCACTAAAAGTTTGCTCTTACCGCATTTGGAGATGCATAGTTGCATACTAAAGCCTCCATATGTTATCCTAAGCATTTTTAAATTCATATAGCTAGGAAGTTAGACAATTTGGAGTATATTAAACTATTTTATTTATTTATTTGATAATTGATATAAATTTTCTTCTTATTTCATATAATTAATTGATTCATAAATTTTGCTTATTATTGCTGTCACTAGTCACTAGGTTGATAGAATTATGTGTAATCTAAAAGTGATTGTTAGTATATTACAGTCTATTAGAATATACGTTGAAAAGGCTGAACTACAATAAAAAAAAAAAAAAAAAAAAAAAAAAAAAAAGTAGCAACTCATGTATAAAGCGATGAAATTGAGAAGAGAATCTTCTTTTAAGTTTGACGGGAAAAAAAAAAAAAAAAAAAAAAAAAAAATCTTCTTTTAAGAAAGACATGCAGCGTACAATGATTAGAATAATAAAAACTCTTAAAAAGAAACTGCAAAAGAAAAATTACGAATTAAAGAGGAAAAAAAAGAGAGAAAATAAAAATAAAAAGTGGATAATACATCCCAAAAGCACGACAGCTAAAGTTACAATATTGGCTCTCATTTTAACATCTCTAACAAAATTATCATCATCTTTAATTCTCTCTTGATTGCTCCTGCTTCTCCTTTCCATTGATTGAAACGGTGTGCCTACATCACAAAAACATTTCAATATAACTTAATCACATACAAAGAGTACACTATCTATATATATGCAACGACAAAAATAATAGTTTAAAATTGAATTAATTACCCAAGAAATTGGAGACAAGGCTACTTCAAAAGCATTGTGTATAACTTAGAAAGAGGTCCTGTTGCTGAAGTCTCTTGGTGCATTGCATCTGAAGCATTCCATTCTGCTTGCAAAGTTGTGCTCATTGCAACCAAGCCTGTTTCCAATTTTAAAATAAACTTATAACGTACGTATATAAAAACTATAGATTATATTCATGACTCGAGTTATATCAACCAATTAGTGTATATTTATTAATAATTGTTACCTAGTGCAAATCCAGTCGCCAGATTTCCAGCTGGAGCGGCCGCCGTTTCCGGGGACTCTAGACCGCATAACGTCTGCGTCAAACATGGCCGGACCACCGATGCCACCGCCTCCTCCTCCAGCGCCGGTCTCGTCCTTGAAAGTGCCGCATTTGAAGCAGGTGGAGCGACTGGCGAAGTTGTGAGTCCCGCAGTTTCCGACGGTGCAGTACCAGTCACCTGGACGAACGTCGGAGCCGGTGGTGAATCCGAAAGCTGACATGGCTCTGCCTCCGTAACCGCCGAAGTCTAAGCCACCGACTCCAACGGGGCCGGAACGAGAGTCACCGCATCGCTGGCAAGAGTCTCGGCGCTGGAAGTTGAGGTGGCTGCATGACCTGCAGTTCCAATCTCCGGGTCTGTTCATTCTTCAGTTCTTGTTTGCGTGCGTTTATACTATTTCCTGTTACATGCATATTAATTCGAATATTAGATACTTCAACAAATTGAATAGTTGATGTAACAAAAAAAATATATCTATGTTACAAAATATCCCTGAGTAAACACAATAGGCACTAAGGAAAATGAAATTCTTATGTATTGAACTCATGCATGCTTTCGTTAAAAGTTAGTAAAATAGTTGTATCAATTTACGCAAAGATAGTAATAGTGGATATACATATATTTTCACATGTTGAATCTAGTTATGAAGATTAACTAACTTACTATATTCATCACGCATAACAACATAATATCTGCCAATTGTTTGTGGCTATATATTTCTGAAATCAATATCGATAAAGTAATAAAATAGTTACGAAATAATTTTAGTTTAGAAAGACTAACCTTGAAGAACTTGGAAGAGATGTGATGATGAGTTTAGTGAAAGAAAAATAAGACACGAGGCTTTGAAAGAGTGATGTGAAGAGGATGGGCTTAAATAGAACACAGAAGAACACACAACTGCTGGCTCGTTCAAAAAAATAAAAATAATTAATAATTACTTTCTCGTTTTCTTCACCTCTCAAGTGTAAACTTTCGCAAAAGAAGAGCAACAAAAATATAACCGATAAATATTTAAAATAAATTAAGTGCAAAATTTCGGCTAAGATTCCCAAGCCTAGAAATTATTTGATATGTTTGGCCACACCTTAGAGTGTTTCTTGTATTATGATATATACTGTATTTGTTTGATTATAATATGCTATCCGTAGCTTTGTTGTAATTAAAAGACATAGATTTTAGTGACTTATTGTCTTATTCACAATTACAAGGAATTCATATGAAGAACTAAAATTTTCGAAAATATGTAATACTTACTATGTGTGGATATAGCTAGTATAGTGGATTTTCTTATTGTCCTTGCTATATTGAAACATCGATGTTTTAATATTTTTTTGGGTTCAAATTAATCTTCGTTTAAGTAAAATTATATTATGACAGTCAAAGATAGACTCAACAGTTAATGATGCCACAACTTAGATTTTTTTTACTCGACATGTTTTTTTGTCACCTACTCGTTCTTTTTATCATCTTGTTCATTTCATTTTTTATATAACAGTTGTAAATTTAAAGTACTTTGATTAGAAGAATCTTGGGTCAAAGCATAATGTAATTTTAAGTAAAATTAAGAGTGATAAGAAGCCAACAAACAACTAAAGGAGCCCACACTCAACTAAAAGAAAGAGATCTTGTTAACCTCTAGCTCTACATAAAAGCAGTCCTTTGACTCGTACCTTTTTTTTTTTTTTTTTGACTCGTACCTTTTTGAACCCTCTATCTCTATAATGCAGTTCATAACTATATTTATTAATTCATGATTATACGCTTAAACACCAAGGAAGCTCATCATTTGGTTACCTATGAACGATGATAGTATTTAATTCAAGTAGCTAAGTAGTTAGCTATACGCTGAAACTTGTCATTGCTAATATACTTTTTTTTTGTAAGAACTTGTTAACGTATTTTGGAACACATAATAACGATGGTATATATGTATGGAAGAATTCTAGTTTACAAGTACACCATTTTCATGTAGCAATTGAGCTTTAATTAGTTTTGTCTTACAACTACTTTAAAATGAGAAGAACTAATCTATGAAATTCTATTATTTTTTAAATGTGAAGGTAACGTAGAGATCGACCAGAGTGAATAGGAATTAACCCTAGAAAATTGGTTGGAACACACAATAAAATTGCTAAACGAAATTATATAAAAGTGTACATATATAAAGATGATATATCTTTGAATAGGGAATCGATTCGGTATCTTCTACGTGGTATAAGCTTTTTGGTTGATATAGAAAAGGGTAGCTTAATCTCACAATTAAATTATGGTAAGTCTCTTTCATTTATACTTTAACTTTAAGGAGGCAAAGGAATCGATATCCGAGACACGAATAAAAATTTATATTACTTTTGAATTTTGAATATTCACTATCTTTTGTTCTTCTTTTCTTTTTCATAAACATATAATACAAATTCTCCTTTGCTTAGCAGCAACGTAACAAAACTTGTTAACTTCAAAAAGAAAGAATGATTAATGTGATAGATATTGGTAAGTTTTACGAACTGTCTTTGTTGTTATATGTTCCACTCCGAATAATGTTTTCTATCGTATAATTTCTTGTTTTATTGTTCTATCATTTGTTTTCATTGATTAAGTTTGCAAACTTTGGTTCATGCTAAATAATAAAATAGATGCATGCCTCTCAAAATATCTTATAAATATCAAATCAATACAATAATGATGAACAAGGGGTTTTCATTCGTAAAATTTGTAAAAAAGATTTTCATATGGTTTAAGTTGAAAATGGTATAAACAAAAAAAAATGATTACGAATGCGTCGAATGGATAGATGTGAGAAAACCATACAAATATAATAGTGAGAAAAAGAAAATCTAATATAATTATGGGTAAGAAAAAAACATAAAAGAGAGGAAACTCAAAAGGGATGAGGCAAAATAGAGAGTTTCAATAAAGATAAATTTGGGTGATTGTGACGGAATAATTCTTCGATGTTTTCATTTAGACCATCTTTTCTTTTATTTCTCACTTTAATTTTTCCTTTATTTCTCTTGATGTTTATTCCCAATTTTTTTTTTTTTTTTTAAACTAACTAGAACAAAGAAAAAATTTGGCAATCTTCCAAATATATTTATAAATAGGTATGATTTTTGTATTTGTTATAACAAAATAAAAAAGATAGGGGGAGAACTGCTAATATCTGGAGTCCATTCTCTTGGAGAAGAGTAAAGTGGGCAACCAAAAAAAAAAGGAACTGGGCTGATTCGATTCTCTTTGGGACTCCCATCCATGCATCACCTCTTTCATTTTACTTTTATTATTTTAGTACAATATTAAGTAATTACCTTTTAATTTTAATTGTAAGCATAACAACAAATAACAAAACCTTTATTACGGGTCTCAAAACCTAAATATTTTAAAACATAGGAAAAGGTTTCGTACAATAAAATTTGAAAGAAACGAAAAAAAAAAAGAGAAGAAGAAATCAATTTACCTTAAAACCTATAATAAACTAGGACGGCTCACGGTTGTTTGGTTCCGCCAGTGGGATTTTCCGGAGTTACTGTCGGCGTTTGTATCCCATGGGTGTTCTTTGCAGTTGCGGCTACCCTTTTGTGCCATATTCTCAGTTGTTCTCATGTATTATTAATCTAACACGTTTTCGATGAATATTACTAACTAATCGAAAGTGAAAGTTAATTAGTCGGTGAAGTTGCAAATTGATATTGCAGTTGTATTATTAATATTTGATCCAATAAAAGATATTGATAGAGTTTTTTTTGTTGAATGTATCGTATATAAATTTTTAACAAATATTATAAGCTAAAAACGGGAAAGTATATGATCATGATTGTCAAAAAAAAAAAAAAAAAAACGGGAAAGTATGCAAGCATAAAATAACTACTATATCTCTAATTAATTAAGTACGTAGTTCATCTTAGGTAGTGGATCCATCGATCAAGGAGGCCACTAAAATTCGCTCGGGGCTTGGTAGTGGGTTTATTTGTGTTTGATACACTTGTTCATACTCATCCTTTTTTTGTTTTGTCTGTCATCGTATCATCTGTACTGGTTACATTTAAATTTACCACACCCGTTCGTGTGTGTGTGTGTGTGTGTCTATGTTTGTCCTTACTCCTTACGTTTAAATAATCCAACGTGAATGATAGATAGTAGTAATTCACATAATTCAACTGCATAATCCTAGCTATTTGCAATTTGATTCCCAAGTGCGTGACGAATATTCCTTGGCTAATTGTCACACTAATCAGTTATGTGAGATTAAGTTTGACCCTTTTTAAATGAAAAAATATAAAGAGTATTTTAATCGTACTAATATAAGTGATAGTTGGATACGTCACGGAACATGTAACGACCGACGAGTAAATTTAATGTAACGAACGATCAAAACAATAAACAAATTGCAAAAATAGCCATATCACATGCGACGACGATACGTAAGGCATCGCCACGTAGCAAGCATCTTCCTCGTAACCATGAGGTGTCGCAACCACAGAGGCCAACACGTACAAGACCGAGAAACCGCATACTAACTCGCAACGTAAAGTACAACAACACTCCCAAGCTCCCGTTTTTAAAAATTCGGTTTTAATCTCAACACACCACGCAGCTACACACCTGTCACTGCTAAATACGTGTCTTCTTCTCCCGCCGACCAAGACACACTACAAATGTCCCGATGGTTGGGAGAGACAAATCACAGTTTCTACTACAACATCAAACAGTTTCACAAAAAAAAAAAGCTTTAAGAACATATCTAGTGTCGTTTTCATATCTTAAGCAAAATGGCGTCCAACCAACAGAGCTACAGAGCTGGTGAAACCAGAGGCAAGGCCCAGGTAATAACAATACATACATGTATGTAATTATGTTAAAACACATTTTATAATCACCAGTTGTAAAATGATATGTTTTGTGTAATAACAGGAAAAGACTGGACAAGCTATGGGAACAATGAGGGACAAGGCTGAGGAAGGCAGGGACAAGACTCAAGCGACTGCTCAATCAGCAAAAGATAAGACTTCTCAAACAGCGCAAACGGCCCAACAAAAGGCTCATGAGACGGCCCAGGCAGCAAAAGATAAGTCATCTCAAACTGCGCAAACTGCCCAACAGAAGGCTCATGAGACTGCTCAGGCAGCAAAAGATAAGTCATCTCAAACTGCGCAAACTGCCCAACAGAAGGCCCATGACACGGCTCAAGCAGCAAAAGAAAAGACTTCTCAAGCCGGCGACAAAGCTCGCGAGGCTAAAGACAAGACCGGGAGCTACATGTCGGAGACAGGCGAAGCCATAAAGAACAAGGCTCAAGACGCTGCTCAGTACACAAAGGAGACCGCTCAAGGTGCGGCTCAGTACACAAAAGAGACAGCTGAAGCTGGTAGAGACAAGACCGGTGGGTTCTTGAGCCAGACCGGTGAGCAAGTGAAGCAAATGGCTATGGGTGCAGCTGATGCGGTGAAGCATACTTTTGGTATGGCTACAGAGGAAGAGCACTTCCCAGGAAGTACTACGACTACTACTGCAACTACTAGGACCACTGATCCGACTCATCAGACTTACCAGAGGAAGTGAGCTAGAGAGAACAATTTGAAAGTGTCTTTTAATTAAAAGTTTGTTGGTCTTTTGAATTCTGTGTTGTGTTGTTTTGTAATTTCCGTTTGTGTCTTTTGTGTTTTGTGATTCCGTTGTGCTTCTTGTTGTGACGGTGATCCTGGAGACTACTAATTTCCAGTCAATAATAAGTTTAGATTTGATCCCGTCTTCAACAACCTCTCTTGTGTCCTTCAATCTCTATTTTTGTTGAATTAATAAAACAGCTATTAATAATACACATCACGGTCCACTTGGTATTCAAGCGATATAGTGGTTGTAACCGATCTAGCATTTTAAACCAAACCGATAAAAATTAATCAATTTTCCAATTTATTCTTAAAAATAATAATAAATTTGAAAATCTAACAACGTTTTATTGAAAAAATAATTCAATTTATTGTCTAGATACTGACTTTCTTTTACCAAAAATGAGATAAACCAAACGAAAATAATTGAATAGTAATTTATCTAAACCGAAGAAATCAATTATAAACGAACCAAAAAAAATCAACAAGTCAATGGACGAATGCCTTCGTTGAGTCACAACCCAAAACGACATCGTTTACTATTAATAAACACATTAGGGTTATGAGTTACGAACACGACGTCGTTCTGGTGGTGGTCGGTTCACTCGCGGAAGAGAAGCGGTCCTCCTCGTAGCTCTTTTGGTGAGTCATTTAGTTTTCTGGTGAAGAAATCAACACATCGTCTTCTCTTTCTCTCTGTTCTTGATATAGTTTTTCCTAAAACAGAGTAGATCAAAACATCGGATTGAATTAAATCTACGTGATAATCAGAGAGATGGCAGCTTCTTTATCAAGCAGACTTATGAAAGGATTCGCTAGCCTCCAAGCTGTTCGCTCTAGCAGATTGGTTAGATTCTCTCATAAACCCTTTTCTTCAATTGATATTTATCTCATGTTTTGTGTATCAAAGTTTTCTCTTTTCTTATCTTAATTCACTTAAAGGTTGGATTTTTTTTTTTATATATATATAGCTCAGATCCTTCTGTTGGGTTAGACTAGAATTAGGAATTTTGGAGGATTTGATTTTGGAATTCAGTGAATTAGAATTGGTTTTGAATTAGAGAAGAAGATCATGTGGTTTTATGTTATGTAGGCATCTGCATCAGCTTACCAAAATGGGGTGATGAGATACTCATCTACAGTGCCGAGTGATTCAGACACACATGATGATTTCAAGCCTACACAAAAAGTCCCTTCTGGTTCTACAGACTCACTTAAAGATATCGTTGAGAATGTAAAAGTCTCCAGCTTTTCCTAGATTTTTGAAGTTGAATGTTTGTGTTTTTATGGATTTTGATTTCTTGATCTGGCTAATGCTGTTTAGTTTTCTGGGTTGTTTAGGATGTCAAGGATAATCCTGTTATGATTTACATGAAAGGTGTTCCTGAATCTCCTCAGTGTGGGTTTAGCTCACTTGCCGTCAGAGTTTTGCAACAATACAGTAAGTTTTTGATTGAAACTGAAGCCTTCTGTGATTTGTGTGTACTATATGGCATTGAGCTCTGCTTTAAAACTATGTTAAGAATCTAATGCGTTCTGAGTTCTGATGATGCTATCTTGTAAACTCCTTCTTTAGATGTTCCTATCAGCTCTAGAAACATTCTAGAAGACCCAGAGTTGAAAACCGCTGTGAAATCCTTCAGGTGAGTATGTGTACTCTATACAAGTTTCATTGAAAGAGCTGTCTAATTTCATTCTGATATTATTTTCTTTTTTCAAAAATCTTGAGAATTAGCTTGGCTTCAGGTGAGTATGTGATAATATTATTCTGATATTATTTTCTTTTTTCAATAATATTATTTCAGTTTGATATTATTTTCTTTGGTAAGCTTGAGAATTAGCTTACCATTCATTTTCTTAATCTTGCTATATGATCAGACTCCCCGTTTGAAGAAAAACTCTTGTTCAATAGTCCTGATTCGATTCATGAATCTTTCTTTCTGTGTGCAGCCACTGGCCTACGTTTCCACAGATTTTCATTAAGGGAGAGTTCATTGGCGGCTCAGACATCATTCTTAACATGCACAAGGTTAGTTTCACCTAAACCAGACCATGTTTGTCTTTTCCCTTTTTCATTGTGTTTCTTTGATCACAAGTCCCTATTACAAATTACAGGAAGGTGAATTGGAGCAGAAGCTTAAAGACGTCTCCGGAAACCAAGACTGATCCAAGGCTGACGTTGTGCTGACTAATGAATGAAGTTATTATGTTTTTGTTCCTTCTTTTTTATAAGAAATATCTTTGATGTACGACGAATAAATCAATGTCTCAGAAACTCAAAATCTTTGGATTTGGCATGATCAAAAGGGGACAAATATAGAGCATAACGAGCCTTTTTATTTATTTATTATTCATAATCAAGAATCGAACAGCAGAAAAGCATGAATAAAATCACAAAACAGTCAGAAACATGAAAAATACCGTATACCCCAAGAAACCCCCCCACCCACCCACCCTCCTTATATATAATATTCTACACCATTGTATAATAGCGCCGCTATAGATGCTTAGAAGATGGCGTGCAGAGTTTAACGCGAGCCCTCGAGACCGAGCCTTGAGGCGAGCCAGTGAACCACCTCATCCATTTCTTTAGGAACCGTATAGTGACCAAGCCTGCAGAATCGGAACGTCAGACCAAAACAGTAGAGCAAATTAGAGTGATAACTCTGGTCTATACTTGGTTAAAACATTTACCCTTCATATGGTTTGAACATAACTTGTCGGAATCCAGCCATGGCAAGTGTTTGAGCAGATTTTTCTCCAAATTGATAAGGCACTACATCATCCGCTGCAACAAAAAAAACACATCAAGAGAAGAAACAAAATCAGATTGTTCTTAGGTGATTGATCTTTAAACTGTAATGATCTGTACACATACAAGTTCCATGTGCAAGTATGATTGGCATCGATGCAGCACGTCTTGCAACCTCATTCGAACTTTCTATTTTGCTCCTTAAGCTCCTGCATTGTTATGATTAATCTTCTAATATTTAGTCTCAGTGTTAACTAGCTAGTGACAAGGTTGAAGAAATATATAAGTACCTCCAACCAGGAAGCCAGCCACTAAGTCCTACAGTAGCTCGTAGGTTTATGTTATAAGGATGTCCATTTCCATAACGTCCAAGAGCATAGCACGTCGTGGAGTAGAGAGCAATTGCTGCACCCATACTGAAACCTCCTATCCCAACTTTGACTGACACAAACCATTAAAAAAAACATCTTCAAGTTAAGCTAGAGATTGTGATAGATAGTATTGAGGAGGCGAGAAAGGAATGAAGATATATACAACTCTTGGTTGGCTTACCATCTGTTGGTTCAGTTGACAAGAGGTTAGCAATATGTGCAGCTGAAGCATCTAAGCCTTCTATGTCATCATGAAGATCCTCAGAAATTTCTCCCACGTCAAACCCTGAGAAGGCAAAGAAGTTGGTTTTGTTGTTTTAGTAATCACTCGTTTACAATGAATGTTTTAATGAACTTTAGATAAGCTAAATGATCTTACAGGCAGTGCAAGGGAATCCACCGAGAAGCGAAACAGGACGCGAAGGAGCAGTGGGACAAATCCATTTTATCTGTGTATAACATAAATCTTTTATCAGAACCTCCAATGAGAGTTTTAGTACTAAAGAAAATTACTTCCAAGTGGTTGCTTTCATGAATCCTTACGTTAGGAAGAGGTAGGCTCTCCAAGAGCTGAGACGAGCTGCATAGAGAACAGAGACAAAAGTGAGAGGTTAATATCTTTTGGAAAGCTCTTTTATTTCTTTGTAGTCAATTAAAGCAAAGACTTGAAGTTTTGATGACACATTTATACTTCAATTGTTCAACTAACAGAGGGAAATGTAAACCTTTGTCCCTAAGAACAGTTTGTTTTGATATCTTTTAAGTCATTTGGCCACTGTTTTGACAAGTATGACTTTAAGTGTATAAAACTTTCTTTAATAACTTTGATCATAAAAAAAAAGACAAGTGAGAAAATATTATATTACCTAGAGCCATTGTCTCCAAGACCGTGCAACCAAACAATAGTAGCTTGGTGCTTTCCTTTAGGCCTCACCACATAAGTCCTTCCAAACTCATATCCCCTTGCACTTCTACTACCTACAAAGATTTTGCCACAAACATATTCAAGCAGAGTAATCACAAAAAAAAAAAAAAAAAAAAAAAACAGAGTTACAAAAGCACACATCAACACACTTTATAAAACTCACACCAAAACCACTAATATAAACATGCAAACAAGAAGAAGAAACAAACCAGAACCCATGCTTTGATGAGAATAGCTCATTGTTGTTCAAACTTTGCAGACTTTGTTTCTTTCTGTGACTATGGTAGAGAGAGCTTGAAATATCAAAACAAAACACACAATGAAGGAAAATATAATATAAGAAGGTAAGGGAGGGGAAATGTGTATTTATAGAGCAAAATATGGAGGTGTGATGGTGAGAGGGAAGGGGGGGAATAAAATGAAAAGAGATGTGAATCTGAATCATTAACTATGGGATGTTAAATGTGTACAACAGCTACACACACACACACACAAAAGAAACTAATACTACTAAGAGAAGGCATCCATGGAAAGATGAAATCAATTTCTTCTTTTTTCCTTTATAAAAAACAAAAGAAATAAATCTTTTTGGGAACACAAGGAATCAAAATCAAAACCAGAGCAGAGCTAGCTGCAAAACTACACAGAGGAGAGAGAGAAATAGAGAGAGAGAAAGAGAGAATCAATGCCTTGTGTGGCAGTGGAAGAAAAAAAAAAAATAACACTTCCGCGTAAAAGAATATTAATTCAATATATATAACCCAAAGTATATTACTAGAAACATGAGAGCATAATCCAAAATTACAAAAGATCAAGAAAGAAAACAAATGAAAGAAAAAAAAAATCTACTTGTTCAGTCATTTGTTTAATGAAATATATATATGAAAAAAAAGTGAGATGATTGATAGATACCCATTAACCAGAAACTTTTACGAGAAAAAAAAATGGACTAAAATTTTGGGGATTTGTATTACACAATGGACAATGGAATTATCTTTAAGGTTTTATATATATATTTTTAGGGTTCTTGGATTTGTGAAATCTCAGAGCACTGAGTGAGAGTGTAGTGTAGTAATGATGATACGTAAGAAACATATAGTGTGTGACCAACCTGGATTTCATGTGGGAGGGAGCAGCAACAGCAATAAAACCAAAAAAAGCTTTTGATCTTTTCTCTACTTCCTTCAACGCTTCTTTCATTACTCTCTTTCTTTGTTTTTGTCCATCAAAGTGGGTGACGATTGCGAGCCCACTAATTTTCACCTATATGTCATTTTCTTCCTACTATATCTATATCTATATTAGATTAAAGAAAATGTATTTGACACTATTATGTTCTAAATCATTTGATAAGATGTAACGTTTACATAAATTAATATTTGATATGATCACCTAAAAAGTTCGACCTGGATCACCCTAAGTTATATAAATTTCGTTTTGCGAGTTTACGTAAGTTTTTAGACTCGAGTTTTCAACCATTCCACCACCACATGCGTGTTTAAATCGTTTACGATAAAGAGATTTGGTGGAAGTCACCTAAAGTTTGATGATGATATCGGAATGGGTCTCAGCACATCATACATAAATTCCTCTTTCACTGAAATTCATGATACCCAAAAAAGTGAAAAAAACTATGATAGTGTAATTTCATTTTTATATATTGAAATGAAATTTGCCTATAACAACCAACAAATAAACACGTTACATTGTGAAGTAAGTCAAGTAATTCATTCAAAAAAAAAAAAAAAAAAAAAAAAGTCAGAAAAAAAAGGTCAAGTTAATTAAGACCATTACATGAAATTAAAGATCAGGTGAACATGGTTACATTACATGGATACGCGTAATAATTGCCTTTTTCGTCTCCTTTTCCAAAGAATCTTCATAGATTTTACGAAATGATTACTAATTTATCTTCCAAAATGATTACTTAATAATCTTCCGATCCGTGAAGAAAGATATCAACTGTTAGTTTGCTACTTAATTATATTTTCATTTATAATCAACGACTAGTGTAATTTATGATTACATACATATATAGATTACTTCATGGTTTATGAGTTTAAGTATGATTTAAATGTGAGTTTCTTATAAACTGCCCCCAAATATTTAAATAGAACAATTTTTTTTTTTTACTCAAATATTTAAATAGAACAATTTATGTGATAATCATAGTACGGAAAAATTTATACTTTCCCAACAACACAAAATAAAACCTTAACAAAAAAAAAAGAAAAAAACACAAAATAGAATACTCCTCGTTTTGTAGTGTTTTTTTTTTTTTTGGCTGATATTTTGTAAACTGTTGTTTTATGATTTTTATGTTATGTTGGATAACGATATACACTCATAATGTTGTAAGTTGTAACTGTGTACAAGCTGAAGATTCAACATTATGTTACAAAATATATATATAAATAATATTTATTTTTTTTTTCGCATAAACTTTTGATTATCTACGCTTTATTTAAAGCAAATGGTTCTGCCCAAAAAATTATGTAATATTTGATTGTTGCACTACAAGAAAACAGTCGTTTTGCGATGGAAGAATCCATCGCAATTCCCTCACAAATCGACAATTGCAAGGGATTTGCGAGGTACAACTATTCCTCGCAAAACGCGTCTCGCAAATTAGTGGACATCGCAATTTCTTCGCAAATTTTGCGAGGGACAAAATCCCTCGCAAATTCCTCGCAATTTGCGAGGGACATATTCCTCGCAAATCACACGCAAATTGCGAGAGATCATTTTAGTCGCAACTGTCACGCAATTTGCGAGGACAGAAGATCGAAGCAACTCCATCGCAATGTAAGATCCCTCGCAAATTTTGCGACAGCTTTGCCACGATTATATGAATTTGCCTAGTACTGTTGGTACTCGCAAATTTATAGCAATTATTCATAAATAATTCTATTTTCTTTTGCCAATTTTACATTTTTATGTTTGATTTGTTTTTTTTTGGTGGTTTTTATATGTTACAAAAAAAAAAGCATAATAAACAGAATAGAATTGAAAATTAAAATTAAAGTAAAACATAATCCATTGCTAAACAAAATAAAACATAATCCATGCAAATACAAAAGTTGTGTTTAAGTTTTCTCCTTCACGGGGATATCAGAACAAAGTTATCAGAACAGAGTTTTTAAAAGGATTGAGAGAGAGAGGTCACGTTTCTGGTCCCAGTTTGGCTACCAGCTGCTCCCGTTTCACCTGTGTTGCCCTCTGCGTTGGTGCCTTCTTGGTTGGTGCATTCTGGGTTGCTCCCTTGTTGGTTGGTCGGGTTTCGAAACTTGGCAGCAAACTCAGGATCTTTTTCCACGAGGTAGTCAAAGTATGCATCATAGCTATGCATTCTTTGATTACTTTCTTGGATTTGACTCGCCTGGGCTTGAAGGCTGATGGCCTGGGTTTGAATGCATTCCTCAGCGGCAGCAAGCTTCTGAGCCAAGAGAACCGGATCATTAGCTGGAGACGGAGGTTGTGGATAGCTACTGGTAGAGGACGCTTCAAACTGCAGAGAACCAACCCCAAAAATTCTGTTTTTCTTCTTCGGAGCAACCTGAAGACAAAACAACAAACGACAAGTTACAAACATACAAAAGAAAACAATGGATCACATACTAAACAATCATCACATACAAAAGAAAACAATAGACATCCTAAACAATCGCAAGTTATCACTAACTAAACAATCCTAAGTTATCACATACAAAACAATTCTAAGGTATCACATACAAAAACAATCCTAAGTTATCACATACATAACTATCACATACAAAAACAATCCTAAGTTATCACATACATAACTATCACATACAATGGATCACATACAAAACAATACTAAGATATCACAAAGTCATTAACCATTGAGTATTTTATTTTAAAAGAACTACAAACTTGTAACTTACCTCAGTGTAAATTTTGTTTTTGATATGAATGGGCACCCCACCAGAAGCAGAACTCTCTCCATTCTCCCCCGTACAAAGCTCAGATTCTAACTCTTGAATCTTGGACGACACCTCATTTAACAGGGACTCGGACTTGCCATCCGTAAATGAGCCATCCGGTTTTCGATGAGTTTCATCTAAGATTCGTAGGAAATCCGGAGTTAACTCCCCATTGATCTCAGACTAAAAAAAAAAAAAGAGATAGATTAGTTAACAAATAAAAGAGTTCAGAAGGCATAATCTTAAGAAAAAGAAAAAAACTAAAGGAACTTACATGCTTTCGAGCACGGGCTTTAAACGAAGTTTAGCCTGAACGATGCTTGTATATTCCGGTGCCATCCGGATCATGATAGCGAGCATTCCGACTGTTGATGCTCTTGATTTCTGATTTTGGATCAAGCCAATACCGAACAAGACCCTCCCATACTTGAGGATCAATCCACCGTGGCTTTGCCTCATCACCTTTCAGCTTCCACTTCAACTTCCACCTCGACACTTGATCACACATCCTATCCTTCAACTTGTCTTCAAACTCTTTCCTCACTCTATCGTTTACGCAACGGTCCCAATTGTATATTTGCTTCCAAAAAAAAAGAAAGGATTAGTCTATATTTAATTAAGGCAAAGAAAACATATGGTAAACTAGGACTTAGAGAGATTCACTTACCGCAAATGTTTCATACCAACGGTCTACCACGCTAGTTGGCGTCTGTGTCCAATTGGCATGGGGCTCTTTGAAATCTCTTTCAAAGATGCTTCGAACAGTAGAAGCAACACAGGGGTCTTGCTCAAACCTTGAAAACAAATAAAACTTTCAGAATCCGCAAATAAAATTCGTAATTATATTATTAATTAAAAACCTAAGAAAAAATTCTTACCACAGAGTTCCTGGAGGTCGTCGCGGATCCAGTTTAGTCAAACTAGCTCGACCAGGACTATAGAGTAACTGGTCCAAAGTCAGATTGTTGAGACGTTGGGACATGACTGTAGACGAGGAAGGCGAGAGTTGAGACGCTGCAATCTCAGGATCCGCCACAGGAATTGGTGAAGGCGTATTATAAGGAGGCGTCGCAGGCAGGGTTTGACGGCGGCTATTGTGAGAACCCGAAGGGTTGTGAGAACCGGAGGCACCGCGACGATTAGGAGCATTGGGAGAGGGATTAGAAGAAGTGGGAGAGGGATTAGAAGCACCACAACGATTAGAAGCAGTGGGAGAGGGATTAGAAGAAGTGGGACAGGCTAAACCTCGATCCGACAAGAATCTTGTGTAATCGTTGCCTCCAAACATCTACAAATCAAAACCAAAACCAAAACGCATAGAATTAGAAATAAGAAGAAATTAACCTTTTCAAACTAAAGGAATGCAAAATGCATAGAAGAAGAAATCAGAAGAAATCAGAAGAAATCAAAACGAAAGGAAAGATCTTAAAACAAAACAAAACAAAAGAAAACAAAACGAGATAAAAACAAAATCAAAATAAATACAAATGAAAAGCATAGAAGAAGAAATCAGAAGAGATTTGTGTTTTACCTTGTCGGAAGAAGAACACCGGAACACCGGAAGAAGATTGGAACTAGGGTTTGACGGAAGCTGCGGAGAGAAAATTAGGGTTTGTCGGCTGAGTGTTTTGGGTTTGAGCTTTGCTCAAACCGCGATTGTCTTGTATATATAAACTTTTTAAAGCCTCGCAAAGCCCTAGCAAATATTGCGAGGGACTAGCTAGGAGCCCTCGCAACTCCCTCGCAAAGTGCGAGGACATAGCTAGACACTTTCGCAAGTCCCTCGCAACAGTTGAGTATCTAGGGTTTACAATTTTGCGAGAGATTAGCTAGGAACCCTCGCAACTCCCTCGCAACGTTTGAGTGTCTAGGGTTTACGATATTGCGAGGGCTTAGCTAGATGTAGTCGCAATTCCCTCGCAAAATTTGAGTATCTAGGTTTTACAAATTTGCGAGGGATTAGCTAGTGTCCGTCGCAAAGCCCTCGCAATATTTGAGACTATATTTTACAATTTTGCGAGGGATTAGCTAGTAGTTATCGCAAGTTCCTCGCAAATCTCTCGCAAATCTATACCCTAAACACTTACATTATCATTATTAGAATCTTCACTTATATCATACACTTTGAAAAAGGAATCACATATCCTCATTCAAATTGACTCAATCAAAAGCTCTAAATAAATATCCTCATTCAAATTGACTCAACCATATATATCTTATAAACCCTATACCCTAAACAACATTTATGAACCCTTTACCCTAAACAACATTTACCAACCCTATACCCTAAACAACATATATCAATAAACAATCAAAAGCTTATTGTCTCTTGATATTGGTTTGGGATTGCATTCCTTTAGTTTGGAAAGGTTAATGATCATTAGTAAAAAATAACGTTATTTTATTAAAATGCGAAGGATCCGCGAGGGACTAGCGAGAGATTAGCTAGAAAATATCGCACATCCGTCGCAAATTGCAAGGGATCTGCTAGAACGTTTACCAATTCCTCGCAAGTACCTCGCAAATAACGTTTAGGGTATAGGACTTTGCTACAGTTTTGCGAGGGAAGGCAATAGATCCCTCGCAATTCGAAAACAAATCCCTCGCAATTTAATAACTCTTTTTTAAAAAAAACAACAAAAACAACAAAAAATGCAATTACTCAATCTAATTCATTTTCTGAACTACTAGAATTAACATCATCATCATCAGAATCTTCTCCTTCTTCGGACTCTTCGAATTCGTCTAATTCACCCTCTTCTTCAGAAACATCATCAACATCTTCAAATTGCCTGTTTTGTGGATCAGTGTGGATAACATCTTCCGTTGACATGTTTGGAATGGTAACTTCATCGACTCTTTCTTGTTGCAACACAACTTGATCATCAACTAACCCGATTATACGGCCTCGAGGATTAACTTTAATGACTGATAACCACATTTCACGTCTTGGTCTTAAACGAGGATATGGCAGAAAGCTCACTTGTTGTGATTGTGATGCTAGGATGAAAGGATCAAATTTGGCGTACGATCTGTTCGCATTCACATCGACAACTCCCCAATTATTTACTCGCACACCTCGGGCCGATGGATCAAACCAGTTACACTTGAAAAGTACGCATCTCAGATTCAGAAGCCCTGGATAATCAACTTCTAATATTTGTTGCAAAACGCCATAGAAATCGCTATCACCAGCTTGTACATAGATTCCATATTTTGCTGTAGCTTTTCGACTTCCGTGTGCGTACGTATGAAAAGTATAACCGCGAGTAAAGTACATCGGAGCAGTAGTGATCTTCGCTCTTGGTTCTTGAACAAGCTCATGCAACCAAAGAGGCAAGGGTTCATTTCTACATCCATTCTGAACCTATATAAATGAGTAAGATATTTAGACTATTAGTTTATTTAAATTAAAAATTATAATACATACAGTTAATTTAAATTTATTTCATACATATACTTACATAGTATTTTAACCAATTAGCGAAATCTCGCTCTTTGTAAGCCTCATAGTCAGATTCTTCTAAATTAGGATATGCTTCACGAATCTGCATGTCAAAAACTCTAAAAAATAGAGATTTGTTAGTTCATTATCTTATAAAATAAAATTAATTTTAGTTTTTAAACAAGAATACCTCTCAAAAGGTTGAACATAATCTAGATTCCTCAAGATGTAATTGTGAGCTGCTCGACAATAGCTATGATCTTCCCACCAAACTTCCTTTAACTTTCCAGCAAGTCTTCCTATCTGAGCAAAGATATCTTGAACATCAGGAACGTTATATGTAGGTGCAACGCCTCCATCATCATATCGTCGAGTACGTGTTTTTTTGGTTCTCACGGTGGGGCTAAAGTAGTATGATGTGAAGTGAGATGTTTCCTCTGTTAAACTCCCGGCGACTATCGACCCCTCAACTCTGGCAAGATTTTTGGCCTTTCCTTTTAGACCTTTCAGAAACCGCTCAAAAGGATACATCCAGCGAAATTGCACTGGCCCACCAAGATCAGCTTCATGTGGTAGATGGATAGGAAGATGTTCCATCACATCAAAAAAAGCAGGGGGAAAGATTTTCTCCAAGTTACAAATTAACACCGGAATATTAGCTCTTAACTGCTCTATGCCATCACTGGTCAATGTTCTAGTGCATAAGTCCCGGAAAAAAACTCCGATACCTACAACCAATGAATAACAAATTCATGGGTGAATTAATTATATAGGTATATATATATCAATATATAAATATATATATCATTATATACTTATATACCTGCAATAGCTTCGTGAACGTGTTTTGGCAAGAGCTCAAGAAATACAAACGGTAGTAGCCGTTGCATGAAGACATGACAATCGTGGCTCTTCATACCAGAAAATTTTTGGCCTTGCTCTACACATCTCAAAAATTTAGAGACAAATCCATCTGGAAACTTCATTTCAGATTTAACCCACTCGAACAACACCTTCTTAGCCTCTGCTGACAATCGAAATTGGGGTACTGGTAGTTTCCCATCTCTAGTAAGATGTAACTCGATCCTTGCGCATATTTCCGCCAAATCCAACCTAGATCTCCTGCTATCTTTTGTTTTACCCTGCACATTCAGAAGCGTAACGATAAAATTCTCGAAAAAGTTTTTCTCGATGTGCATCACGTCAAGGTTGTGCCGCAACAGAAGATCTTTCCAATATGGAAGCTCCAAAAAAATACTCTGCTTGTGCCAATTGTGAGCGCTTCCATATCCATCTGGCATGTTTGCTAGTGTGTGATAGTTACCCCCACGTTTACAGGTTTCTTGAGCGCCATAGTAATCAATCTGCTCAAATAAATCATTTCCAGAGACATAAGTTGGTGGAGGAACACGAACAACTTTATTCTTTCTGAACAACTTCTTGTTCTTCCGGTATGGATGATGCAAGGGAAGAAACCGACGATGACAATCAAACCAACAAGGTTTTCGCCCATGCTTTAACTGAAATGCCTCCGTACGTTCCATACAATAAGGACATGATAATCTTCCGTGTGTTGTCCACCCAGATAACATTCCGTACGCAGGAAAGTCACTAATCGTCCACATTAGCACTGCCCGCATATTGAAATTCTGTTTTCTCGACGAATCGAACGTCTGCACACCTTCATACCACAATTGCTTCAGCTCATGAATCAGAGGTTGTAAGAAGACATCTAGAGCTCGCTTTGGATGCTTTGGACCTGGTACCAAAATACTCAAGAACAGAAATTCGCTTTGCATACACATATCTGGAGAAAGATTGTATGGCGTCAATATAACAGGCCATAAAGAATACTGCCTCCCCGACATACCAAATGGACTAAAACCATCTGTACACAACCCAAGATAAACATTCCTACACTCTTGAGCAAAGTCAGGATATACCGATTGAAAATGTTTCCACGCCTTTGCATCAGATGGGTGTGTAATTTCTCCTTCTTCAGTAGAATGTTCTGCATGCCATCTCATTGCCGCTGCAGTCTGTTTTGATTGGTATAGGCGTTTCAATCTATCAGCAACAGGCAAGTACCACATACGTTTATATGGCACTCGCGTCCTTCCTTGAGTAGGCTGATATCTCGGCTTCCCGCAAAACCGACATTCCTGCAGCTTAGCATCGTCTTTCCAAAAAATCATGCAATAGTCAACGCACAGATCAATCATTTCAGATGGTAATCCAAGACTCGCAACCAACTTCTGTATTTCGTAGTAGTTCTCAGCCGATACATTATCAGCTGGCAAATACTCTTTAATGAGTTCAGCCCAAGAATCCATGCAAATATCACTTAAGTTATTATCAGCTTTAATTGTCATCATGCTAGATGCCAATGATAACTTAGAATGACCTTCTCTACATCCATCGTAGATAGGTTGATTTGCAGCATCTAACATATCATAAAAACGTTGTGCATCTACATTGGGTTCTTCCGTATTATTCTCAGGAAATGCAGAAGTAGTTTCATGAAATGCATCATTAACCATATCATGAAATCTATTTTCCTCATTATACCCATAAAAACCCAATTGATCAGATTCTTGATGCTCATAATTACTAGGTTGATCAACAGCATAATTCATACTACTACTTCCAACATTACTGCTACAACCCTCTCCATGACGAAACCATACATAGTAATTTGGCATAAATCCTCTATTATAAAGATACTTCTTCACTAGATTAAATTCCAAATAATTATCGTTGAAGCACTTAGGACATGGACAAAATATTGTACCGTTTTGACGAGCAAATTCTTGGTTTGTCGCCTGGTACATGAAAGCGCGCAACCCATCACAAAACTCTCTCGTCACATCACCGGTCTCCGGATCTCTATGATTGTACATCCATTGTCGCAATGTGTATATCTCATGATGCTCGCCTCCAAACATTATTATATAATTTACAAGTGTTTAGGCTTTTTTTTGTAGCCTTTTTTCTCTCACAATTTTTTTTTCGTAGTCAAAATGTTTTTGTTGGAAGTGTTTTGTGTTGTGGTTTCCATGGATGATAAACTTGCTATTTATAGGCCTACTAAAAATAGTTGCTATGGATTTGCTAGGGAAATTTGCAAAGGATTTGCGAGGGATATTTAAAAAAATTATTTTTTTGCAAGGAAGTTGCGAGGCTTTTACTGTTTTGCCGACAAAACAGTTACACTCGGGAAAAACGTGGCTGCCGACATCATCGACCCTTGCAACTCCCTCGCAAATTTGCTACAGAAAATGTCATCGCTAATCCGTCGCAATAAGCGAGGGAATTGCGAGTTTTTTGCGAGGAAGTATTTCGGAGTCGCAAGTCTATTGTAAATTCGTCGCAAATTTGCGAGGGATTTTGTCGTAGCAAAATTTGCGAGGGAATTGCAAGTAGCCTCGCTTTCCTAGCAAATTACTCGCAAGTCCGTCGCAAATTTGCGAAGGCATTTTGTCATTGCAGGTTTCCCTCGCAAATCGAATGTTTTCTTGTAGTGTTGACATTACTTAACATTTTTCTTAGTAGTGACTTATGACGCCATCAGATTACACAACTTTTAACAAAGGTCAACAACTTTGCAATATAATTTATATTTTTTGATTTTATGTTTTTTAGCTTTAGGCTGGTCAACTCTTTTAGTGACCCACCGATTATATTAAGAATTCAAAACTCTTCAATTGGTCGTGAATAGTCAACCAGATTAGAAACGATTGGTTATAAAAAGTATTTACATTACATTTTTGTTAATTGACAGAAAACAAGAAAATAGATGCTTTAAGCACTACAATCTTAGTTTGCTAATTTTTGGATTAAAAAAAGGTATATACTATATATCGTTCGTTCGTTCGTATGATGAAGGGTTAACAAAACCCATTAAGCCTTAAGTTTTTGCAAACTTTATTTTTCCTTTTTTAATATGACTTGCATAATTTCATCGATTAGAGAATATGTACTCTAAAGCTTCATTTTTTTTTTTTCTTTCTGCCGACCCAAAAAATAAAAGACTCATATTAAAGTAGCATGTTTGCAGAGAGAATTGCATCATTACTTATCTATACTAGTATTTTTGCAGCAGTTTTTGCTCAAAAATATTTTATGGAAAGTTTTTATATTTAATACATTAATTTTAATATTAGTTACCAAAACTTCAAAATCAATTATAGGTAATATTTAAAAAAATAAAAAAATCTTTCTACCTCATTCAAACATAAATATATGACTCCCTTTTATTTTTATTTGAATTTATATTTAAATTATCTTGAATTATTCTATCATACATTTAGTTAATAAAAATTACGATTTTTTCCTACATATGATGTAATACAAAATTTTAAAAACGGACATATTATAGAAGAGACCAAAATACGTGTACAATATCCCACATCGTCTAAAAAATTGGGCAATGGTTTAGAGTCATACTGTAAAAGAGACCAAAATGATTCTGAATACAAATGAGTAGAAACCTTGATTTATCAGGCATTCAAACTTTAAAAAATTTTATTTAGTTTATTCCGGTTCTTCATTTTAAAGATTTTAAAAAGGTTAAATATGAAAAATATTTAAAATTTTTAAAAAGTTAAATATGATATATATTATACCGTAGATACACAATAAATATTAAAAATTAAGATCATATAGTGTGAGTTAAAATATCTCGGGATGGGGTTATATAGCGGGACGAGTTTTGTCGATATTTATATAAATTAAAAAATATTATTACTTCGGTGTTACACGGGTAAAACATCATTTCATTATTTTGTTAACACTGTCAGTATCAGAGAATAGACATATCTAATTAAATTGATTATATAAATATTTAGTAAAAAATAAATTATAGTGTGGTATTATATGGTTTATTTAAAAATTATTATATAATTATAACATATTTAACCAACAAATACAACTTATAATTTAAATATTTTAATTACAAATAATTTTGCCCCGCGGTGTACCGCGGGTCCTAATCTAGTTAGTATATATTAATACTAAATTTTATTTAATAAAAGAACAAAAGGACCATTATGTGATCAGCACTCATATATTTATGCATGGTTAATTTTAATACCATTTAGAGATAAAAAGAAATATCTACATGATCAGTTTATTCTTATATATATATATATATATATATAAGTTGAATTGATGAATATAATACTCGCAAAGAAAGGTATTTTTTTTTTTCTTTTTTGCTTTTTAGTTTAAAAGAGTATATATTTTTGCATAGTACAATGAGTATTTCTTTTTAGTTTTATGAAAACAGTACAATGATTATAATTATTACAAGATACGAGATGCCTTCGTAGCTTTGTCTGTTGTATACAAAAATAGGTTGTATAGGGTTTTCTTTATGTGTGTGATATACTCATAGGTTACTACATTTCAGATCACTTTATAATTTTCTATACAACCTTGATAAGTTAATATATATATAGATTAATTATTCAAAAAAAGATACTATAGAAAAGAACAAGTAGTAGCAACTAGCAAGTGAGTTAAAATAGTGAAGGATGAAGTGTCCCGTAGCTGTATGGATAGACTTTGAATATGTTAATACATAGTTGGGGATAAAGTATTTCACATAACTTAATTATATCACATTGAATTTTTTTCTGCAAGCAAACGAGTTTTGTATTAATCCTTTAACTGGAGGACAAATGGCAGTTGATGTTGTTATAATCGTATATTCATATAATATCGTTAATACCTTGCATAAAATTCCAGCACTAGGTATTTAAAATAAGACTAACATTTCGAACTTTAAGACAGACCTTTTTTTTTGTTCATTGAAAAAAAATTAATGTCTTTTATATATGTGAATAAAACGGAAACGTATCTAACATATTACTTCCTCTGTCTCACAAATATTGATGTTTTAGAAAATAATCTTTGTCTCTCAAAAATTGATGTTCTGAATATTTTTAATAAATATTTGTTTTAATAATTATTGATGTTGTAGAGTGTATGGAGTGGGAAAGTGTGAAAGTGAAAAAGTATTAAAAAAATAAATCATGAGAGATTATAAATAAAATAAAAAAATCATCATTAATCATATATTCTCTCTGTCTTAATATGTGTGCAAAATCCTAAACATCTAACTAACTATGTGAGACAGAGGAATTACTATGTATTTTTAACTTTTTCATAATTTGACAAAACAGCTACTGACTGTACATCTGAAATCGGAGAGCCACGTGGGAGGATAATCAGCGTGCGTAATTATACAATACATGTAAAGATGTCCTTAAACATACAATATGAACACTCGTGACAAAAGAAAAAGAAAAACCAGAAATATATGAACACCGACTATAAATTAAGATAAATAGAATATTAAACACGTGTATATTAGTCAGCTAAACAATATACTGTACGTGTTACTATTTTATTAAAAATGCATAAGTGGCGACGGTGTAATAGGATTTGTCCACCCTAGTACACTGCGTAAGACGTATATATTTAACTTCACACAAAGACCACTAGAAACATGAATTTATATGAACCCATAAAATATATATGTTATTGACGTAGAAAAATCATGTAATTAACATATGCATGTTTGAAAGTTGAAACACGAGATCAGGATTTGTAATGAGGCCGGGCAGCTATGTTGAACATTAAGAGAATAACTTTATATTTTGGTGATTTGTCTTAAGTAGAAACAGAATATTGAAATCAGACGTTCTTTTTTTCTTTAGAGTTTTACTTTAGTTTTAATAAGACACCATTGTTTGGAATATATTCCTCGGGTATTTCCGACAGCGCTATACTTTGTTTCTTTGTTTATTTTATTTCATTTCATCTATTTTCTTATAGCTTGTTAGGTTTCGCTTTTTAGTTTCACACTGTTGGTAATTTTGCAATGAAAACACACTAATACTTATAAGTACGAAAAGTTAATGATGAAATGAAAACCAAAAACGTAGTTTGAAATAAATAAGCTAAAATGACACAAGTTTGAAATACAAACAATACGCATGATCTCGTCTTATATAAACCAAGTAGAATTTGGTCTTAGCTTGGCTAACTTTTGACAAAATAATTGAGAGAGACGTTAGGAAAGAATGGAGAAACACCTGCGCCTAGAGGGAGTAAAAGCGGCTCGATGTTGACATCCACCGTTCTCTAGTTCACCGTGTTATTCTTCCCTTCTTTTTGTAAACAATACTTAAAAAAAAAAGGAAAGTAAAATTTAGGTGCATTGTATGAGTAAATTAGTAATTAACCAATTAATGAACAAGGTTAGACGAAAATTTGGTATTGTTCCTTTTATAAATCTATGGAACTATATGACCGTTCACAAGGAATCAAGAGACACGATCAAAACGTCCAATACGAAAAGACATGGAACAATAAACATTCGAAAAGGTGAATCATAAAATAAGCGAAAGGCAAGAATGATTCTGATTCAAGAGTACAAAAATAAAACAACGGTCATAAGAGTTTTGGTATTTTGGGAAACTCTGATACCGTGTATTGTTCTAAAAAGGATCAAAAACATTTTCAACTTTGTTTTACCAAACGGCAGATATCTTTTTTTTTTCTTTTATTCCAATCACAAAAAATTTAAAATATATGAAAAGGGAACAAAAAAAACTCGCAGCAAAGGAGAGGCCAGAATCAGTGATGGTGCTCATCGTCTTCATCACCGTGACCATCCGGAGGCCCACCAGGACCAACCACTTCCAGCTGCAAAACATACATTATATTATTATAAACAATTCAATCTTCTCAAATGGAAGTTCTAGGAGTTCTTGCTCTAATCTATTTACAGATTCGTATGAGGCTTAAGTTGATTTTTTTTTTTTAACTGCTTAGAGCATCTGGTACGAGTTTAAGTTACCTCAAAGTACTGAGTGCAAACTGGGCATTCAAAGGACTTTCCTTTCTCCAGCCAGAACCACACAACATCGTGCTCATCCTCTGCAGTTTTCAGGAGAAATATAGATTAGTTAAACCATTAGACATTAGTGGTTTAGATAGACCAATTAGTGGATAATGTGTCTTAACATATTCAACGACTATAGGTAAAAGTCTTGGGAGTAAATGCCATTAAAGAGTGAGGAACAATGAACTTACCGCCTTCACCACCAGGGCATCCCACAATTCGCTTGTCATAGTAGGACTTCACAATAGCAGGAGCTTCCTAAAGTAACGCAATTTGATATCAAAATTTACGTATCAGGAAAATGACAAAATTGTTATAAAAAAAAAGTCCATTGGTAGCCAATAGAAATTGAATATTGTTCACTCAAGAGATAAAAACACGAGAAAATGAAAAACATCAAATGCCTCGATTAGCACACTAGGCAAAATTCAGTTCACCACTCATATACTCCTATATGATTTCAGTACTTCGGAGACAGACTTCTTAAGTATATTAAGAACTGAATGCTCATGATCTACAGACACTTTGCACTGCACATGTTGTATGTGACATCCACAAATTTTTCGTCATTATCGTGCACATAAGCATCATAGGAAGTCAGCAATCATAAATTAACAAACACAGCTTAGAGATTTGTTGAATTCACTAACCTTAAATATGATTAAAATCCAAGCTCGTTCTCCACTCAGGGAACTAACTAGTATTAATCACATTATTCACACAAAAAAAAAACTTGAAATATGACCAGAGTACTCAAGATAATTTAGTTTGACAATTAGACAACATTCAAAATACACATAAAAGCAGTGATTGCTCCATGCCATAGCAGTCATGGCTGAAGCAACATGATTGACCAAAAACAAAGAGTGCAAGTTGATCCATTTAGGCCAGCAAACCAACTGGGCTCAATTCAATTTTGATGAAGAAATAAATTTCAGTATGTTTATCCTGGACTTTATATGAGGTAATTGAAATAGCTAAATTGGATTACATTGTAGTCGATTCAAGTGAAGTATCCTTGGTTTGTTTCACTAAATCTATATCATGCCTAAAAACAATGACAAGGTGTAAACTTGGCAGTAAATATAAGGTCAAGGAATTCAATGTGGAGTCACGACATATATCTATTTTTTCTGGTAACAGAAACTTACCTTAGTGCCAAAAGGACCTTCAGGGAAGTCAATATCAAGCAGCCTCCTTCCCTATCCCAAGAAAACAAACACTGATGTATCATACTCAGATCTTAAAACAGCATTAGATAAAAGAAAACAAAAAGGAATCACCTCCATTTCAGCTTCAAGCTCCTCCTTCTCATGTCCAGTCGCAATAGGCATTACATCCTCAACCTTCTTCTTCGCAGGAGGAGTCTCTACTGCAACATACAAACCGTAATAAACAATCATTCAAACCACAAATCGCAGCAAATAAGTAGACAGATTCTTCAATCTCAGAGTATAACAGCTACACAAGTATTCAAAAAAACCAATCTAAGAGACCAACACAGATTTAAGTCGTATCCTCTAAAAATCCATGGTGAACTGAATCTAAAATCCCGCCGAGATCTGAAAACGTTTGTTTAAACTATAAAAAATCACCTGATTCGGAGCTGAAATGTCGAGGAGAGAAAACAGAAGAAGAAGCAGAAACGGCTGATCGATTGGCGGAGAGGTAGAAGCCGACGGGTCTAGCGGTGGCGGCTATCGATCGACGAGGAGAAGCAGCGACGACATCGGCGGCTAGGGTTTTGAGATGAGAGGAGACGATTCTTCTCCACATGGTGATGATGAATCGAGAGAGTAAAGTTTGGTTTGTGTTGTGATTCTCAGGTCACACCTTTGAAGGATTCAGTGAAACCCCCTAAAATGTTTTTTGTTTTTATTTTCGAATCTCTTCTTCTTCTTCTTCTTCCGGGGAAATGAGAGATTCTTTAACCGGTACGTGCGAAACTACACTCACAGTACGCACGTGTCAATCAATCCTTTTAAATTATCTTCCATATCAAGCGGAGATAGATAGTGGAATAAATTATACACACACTCGTATAATAATTTCATATTATACACAAAATGAAATTATTGTAAGCATTTTAAATGTTTGTAACTTGATACGACCCACACTCGTTTATTTGTGTGTTTCCGTCGCTGACATTTATAGGGCCACAAGCCCAAATCCAAAAGAGCCTAATTCATATCCAAAAAGTATTGTATTGAAACACTATTAAATAATATATAGTTTGATTACTTAAATAATATGAACAAAAATGGTACAATATTAAATATATTTTCTATAGAAATAATAGGAGATAATGACAATAGGATTTAGGCCACATTTCTTAATGGGTTGAACACTATGCATTGCACACCTATTTTTGTAGGGCTGTTAAGGTCCAATATTTTTTAATTTGTTGATCATTTAGGCCTATTTCTCAATCTACTCACTGGCCTATTAAACAAAACGGAAAATATTTACTCATAAAAAAACTTAATACAATGGATGGATATCCATTAGCTAATTAATTGTATACACCTCTAATAATGATATATATTATAAAATATATAGAGAAAATAATATTTATGTGGTTAGAGTAGTTAGATATTTAATTTTAGTTTTTTTTGGTTAGTTTTGCAAAATTCTCAAAGTTTTTACACAAAAAAAAAGAAATAAGGACATTTTCGGACAAGATTTGTTACAAAAAGAAAATAGAAACAAAGGACCAATTTTATAGTCCAAAAAATTATATTACAGTATAAATACAGAATCTTCAGTATTTTATAAAACCTCCATATTCTCATCTACCAACAAAGACGGCTAATCTAACCCAAAAATGCAAAACTTTTAGACCATCCATCACGCTGATCCAGGTGATGGCATTCCTTATTCATTTCAATCTGATAATTATTTGTGAATTTATTAACCAATCTAAAATCTCAATTTCTAACGAACATATCATATTAAGGTATCTATCATTATTTTAATAATCTCCATATAAAAAAAAACTAATTGGATTTGCTACTTTCTTTTTATGAATTTATTAACTAATCTCAGAAACGACAAATGGATCACATACCTTTATACCATATCAATCCATTGTATTTAGTTTTGTTATGAGTAAATAAAGAATAATTTATATTTTTATAAGAAGATAATCGCTCTTTTATATTTTGATATGATATTATTAATAGAGAGATTATAACAAAGTATGTGTTTAAAATTTAAGCTTTTATTCTAAAAACTGCATCTCCCACATGTGTTAATACTAATATGTTGCTTGAGGCTCAACCTTTATCATTTGTATTATTGTATCGGATAACTTGCTAAGAATGATTAATACAATTTTAAATAATTTTGAATATTGCAACTTAAAAATTTCCGTGCATATATTGACGTTGAATTCCTATATTGGTAACTCACTATACAATGGCAAGATTGGATTGTAGTTAGTATTTAATAAAAGAAAATTTTCAGATTAGATTATATAATAATTAGATTATTTACCATTTAATTTTCAAAAAAAAGAAAAAAATCTCCCCAAGTTACTGAAATTTTGAAATCGGATAGTTAGCAACCCAAATTGTTAAATCTATGTTCCTGATCTTAGCATGAAAATGTAAAATTTGTAAAAATCCAGGATAATCGTAAAAATCCACAATTCACATGATACGGTTATAACGTCTAATTAACGAAAAATGAGAAAAGAAAGGCAAGTTCGAAGATGTGTAATGTGTTTGAATGCCAATTTAGTTGGACAGGTCGTCGAGAAAGTAATCGAAGATGTCGAATACACAATCAAGTCAGCACACATGACCCCTTGTTCATCTTATTCTGATACTTCAGCGGAACGAAATATGGCAAGTTGATACTTTTGGGCCTTTGGCTTGACATAGCATTATATACTTTTGGCTAGACTAAGATGAACCATATGCCTCATCACCCATCAACCGATTCCCTGGTCTCCTGATGAACTGGCACTACCATAGTACTATATATATCATATATAGCTTCAAGCATCCGAGAGAATTATCTTAAGCTTGCTTCTTACATATGCTGCAAAGGTAGTTTTCTTGGAACAGTTTCACAAAACTAGCTAATATATATATAGCTTCTTTCTATCGTGCATCTAGTTTCGCAAATCGTATCAGTACTGTTGATGTGGTATATAAATCAGCCAAATAGTGAAACCAGACTGTTGAATTCAAAGAAAAAAAGTTAAATGAATGAAATTACTTTAGCTCTAATAATATTAGTTATTAGAAAACACAATATTCATCTTTTGATTTGTCTTTAGTTTACACCACAATACCTTGAGTCCGAAAAAACTTTCATAATGCGTTCAGGATTCATAAATCAAACAACAACTCCTCTTCCATGCAAATAGTCACAGCATGTTAGCATGTAACGTTCATTTTATCTATCAGTCATAGTCATTCACTAATTTGGTTGTTTTAAAGATAAATTTTTTGTTTACTAGTTCAAAACCTGTTGACAAAGAAATATTCGAATATCACCGACGATTATTCCTTAGATTTAAAGAAATATCCCAAAAGGACTACTACTAGTTGAACTCTAATTTCCAATGAACACACGTCAATGTTGACATTGTCAAAGCAAACAAGTCACCCAAGACAATAACATAATCCTAATAAACAAACGAAAAGTGCAGAGATGGCGACGCTGCTCCACGCCTTCAATCTTATCCATCTCCCTAAAAGGGAAAATAATCCAATGCTCTCATCTCCACCATAACTATCGTGTAATCACAACGCATTTACCGTTGCAACACTCTTTCCCAAAATAACCCCACGTTGATATTAAAAACCAGTTAAAATAAAACGAACCTGTGGGTACTACAACAACAACATTTCCACACTATAAAAACCGCAGCTGATTTCATCTTAAATAATATCTTAATCCATTCTTTTCTCTTAATCCAAAAACTAATCTACTATTTTTATACAAATCCATAATCTTTCTCTTCTTCCCATAATCAATCTTCACATTTTGTTTCTCTCTATCAGATCAAACACATTTTGTAACCTAAAATGGCTACAATCATCTCATGTTCCGCTCTCTCTTCGATCCGAGCTTCATCCGAACCCGGACCTACCAAATCGGATCCATCCCGTAAGAAGCCAGTTTCATCTGTTTCATGGTGGGCTCCTCTCTTCGGCATTTCATCCGAACCTGATTACGTCACTAACAACAGCTCATCGTCATCCGCGAGTCTGGAATCGGATCTGGTTAAGACTGGCGAAAGGTCTCAGCGGTGGTGTCTCACGGAGGAGAAGGCTAAGCAGCTGCGGAGGAAAACAGCCGAAGCTTCCACGTTCCACGACGTTATGTACCATTCTGCGATCGCCTCGCGTCTCGCGTCTGACGTTCGGGTCAAGGAGTAGCTGGATCCGGGTCACGTATCCCTCCGGATCTAGTAATAATAATAATAAACAATAATTAGTCGAAATTAAAAAAATGTCTCTCTCTCTTTTTTTTTCCACGTATGGGATGAAGAACTTTTTTTTTCCCGATGATGCTGCTCAAGAAACCGTTTGATTGTACGTCGTCGTTTCTGTGTGTTGTACTTGTACGGTCTGACTCGTGTGGGATTGTTGCTTTCTTCTGAACCGTTGGATTATCAATTAGTTTGTAGCTTATATCAATGCTTAACCGTTGGATTGGTAGTTGACCTATTTAGACAAGTGCTTAGTTTTAATCGTTTTTGATTAACATTATTATAACGTCATAAGAATATTATGTTACAATTGAAAAACTCAAACCTATGAAGTTTAATTTCACTAACTGAATGATGACCGGTGGAAAATTAAACACCTCGCTCAAATGACGTGGCGTATGATATAACCGTTGAAAATAACCTATACTTCCTCTTTTATCTTACGCTGACTAACCGCGCATATTAGCCAAACACACAGTTGAAGAAGCGCATATTAATCGCTCGACGTTACCCATCTTCTTCATATGAAACCTTCTCTCGCGCTTTCAGAAGGCGCGAATTTCACGAAAAACTTCTGGGGAAAGTATCAGACAAGTTTCAAGCGAAGATTCTCCGTCCCTAGTTACCGTCTCAATCCCATTGCAACCATGGCTACTGGATCCGGTTCGCTGGTTTGGTTCCGGAAAGGGCTTCGGGTTCACGACAACCCGGCTCTTGAATACGCCTCGAAAGGTTCTCAATTTCTTTACCCGGTTTTTGTTATCGACCCGCATTACATGGAGTCAGACCCATCTGCGTTTTCTCCCGGTTCGTCTCGTTCCGGGGTTAACCGGATCCGGTTCTTGCTGGAGAGTCTCAAGGATCTCGATTCTAGCCTGAAGAAACTCGGTTCCCGGTTGCTGGTTCTTAAAGGTGAGCCTGGTGAAGTACTGGTTCGTTGCTTGCAAGAGGTAATGCAGAATTTTCAATTTTTTTTGTGAATTTGGTTTTACTTTAGGCAATATAGAATTCTGAAATGTATGTGTGTATGGGGTTGTTTTGGCAGTGGAAGGTGAAGAAGCTTTGCTTTGAATATGATACAGATCCGTATTATCAAGCGTTAGATGTTCGAGTTAAGGTAAAAATTCGATTCATTAAGCTTTAAAGTTTTGATCTTGCTTACGAGTTATGACTCATCGAGGTTTTAGTTAACTCAAGTGGTTTTGATTTCTATAGGATTATGCTTCTTCAACTGGAGTTGAGGTTTTCTCTCCTGTGAGCCATACTCTGTTCAATCCCGCAGACATTATAGAGAAAGTAAGTAGTGTTAACTGAGTTGTTGTTTTTTTAAGGTTTCCCTCTGTGAAACTGTGAAAGTTCTGAAGTTGTGTGTGGTTTTTCTTGCAAGTAAGAACGGTGGGAAGCCACCTTTGAGTTATCAGTCATTTCTGAAGATTGCTGGAGAGCCATCATGTGTTAAAGCTGAACTTGTGATGTCTTATTCTTCACTTCCTCCAATTGGAGAGGTTGGAAATCTTGGCATTTCAGAAGTACCAACGCTTGAGGAACTTGGCTACAGAGAAGATGAAAATGTTAGGAGATGATTTGTTTCTGTAATTAGGTAAAGACAAGTTCCATCTAAGAAACTTATGCTCGTGTAATTGTCTGTAGGCTGAGTGGACTCCTTTTAGAGGTGGTGAAACAGAAGCCTTGCTACGATTGACCAAGTCAATCAGTGATAAGGTATGGTCAAGACCTTTTTGAAGATTTTATCCCTTTTAGAATCTGTTTTTTGGCGGAATTACTTAATTGAGTACTTTCTTAGACTAAAGGATATCGATCTTTTCCTTTCAAGATCATAGAAATCAGAATCCTCTGTTGACTTTGTTTGGGTGATTATTTGTGGTGTAGGCATGGGTGGCAAACTTTGAGAAACCAAAGGGTGATCCATCTGCATTCTTGAAACCTGCAACTACGGTTTTGTCACCTTATTTGAAAGTGAGTTGAGATCATTTTATAGCTACTTAAGCATCTCTCTCCATTTTGCTGATAATTCCGCCTAGTTCCTTACCTTTGAGAAGTTTGGATGCCTTTCTTCGAGGTACTTTTATCAATGCCTCAAAACTATTTACAAGGATGTTAAAAAGCATACGTCGCCACCAGTTTCTCTCCTTGGGCAGGTCAGTCAATTACTTAATGACGATTTTTTTTTATACTGCTCGACTGCAGAACGTTGATGCCTTTTTCTATGTTTCTAGTTGTTATGGCGAGAATTTTTCTATACGACTGCATATGGAACCCCTAACTTTGACAAAATGAAGGGAAACCGGATCTGCAAACAGGTAACAACTGATCATGTTCCTTCATCTTTAAGATGTTCATGGTTTTTAGACCAATATTTTTGCTCCATACATAAACTAGATTCCATGGAACGAGGATCATGCTATGTTGGCTGCTTGGAGGGATGGTAAGACAGGATACCCTTGGATTGATGCCATCATGGTTCAGGTTAGATTTAGTCAAAGTGAACTATAGCTTTCATTTTTAAGCATCATTCCTGAATCATTCTTTCTCTGGAACTAATAGCTTTTGAAATGGGGTTGGATGCACCATCTAGCGCGTCATTGTGTAGCCTGTTTTCTAACTCGAGGGGATCTGGTAAGGCTTCCTCTACTGCTGTTGGTTCTATCTCCTTCAGCAAATATCTTTGACATGCATAATTTCTGGTGTTAGTTCATACATTGGGAACAAGGTCGTGATGTATTTGAGAGACTTCTGATCGATTCAGACTGGGCAATCAATAATGGGAATTGGATGTGGTTATCATGTTCTTCCTTCTTTTACCAGGCACTGTCTCCTTCCTTTTCTCTCCGTATATTTGATAGTTTTCTCTGGCGTCTTAGCTTTAATTTTCCCGTACCATTGGTTAAATCGAACTAAAGCATCTTTAGTCATGCTTACACTTGTGTCCCAATGTGTGTTTGTGATGGTTTCAGTACAACCGCATCTACTCTCCTATATCTTTCGGGAAGAAGTATGATCCTGATGGGAAGTACATTAGGCATTTTCTCCCGGTACTGAAAGGTAAATGAAGTTAGTTTCCATCATCCTGGTAAATTTTGTTTACTGTTTCATTAGCTAATAAGTTATTCTGATTCAGATATGCCAAAGCAGTATATATACGAGCCATGGACAGCGCCATTGAGTGTTCAAACTAAAGCAAAATGCATAGTCGGGAAGGACTACCCGAAGACAAGTTAGTAATTATGTCTCCATTTACATAATACACTTGCTAGAAAGATACGAACATGATTGTAGCTAAAAATTTGGAAAATAATGATCAATATCATAGCTAGCTGTTGTCCCTATCAGCAAAGGTATATAAGTTGAATAGTTGTGGCTTTGTTGGTTGGCAGTGGTTTTGCACGATACAGCAAGCAAGGAGTGCAAGAGGAAGATGGGTGAAACATATGCATTGAACAAAAAAATGGAAGGTAAGGTGGATGATGAAGATCTGAAGAATTTAAGGAGAAAGCTAGAAGAAGATGGACATGGAGAGTCATCCAAGATGAGGAACCAACGTCAAAAACTCCACTAATAAGATTTTGATGACAATTGGGTTATTATTACAAAACAAATTGTAGTAGTACTGTAATCTTTGTAAAACATTGTTCCACTGAAATTTCAAAAGTAAATTAATTGTAGCCTTTTTCTATTAAGGAGGCAAAAACACAACATAATTGTATATGAATTTTGGGACAGAGATGTAATTCGTAAACTTAATGAGCTAATTTGTAAAGGATGAAAAAAATATGGGAGTGAAATTGGAAGAAGACAAAAAGAGAAATAGCTTCCTGAAATAGAAATCTCTCAGACAGGCCAGCAGCGAGCCTTCCTCCTCCTACACTCGGGGTTATATAACCAAAAAAGCTTTCTTCTTCCACATTCTTACACTTTGCTTCCTCTTCGATTTGCCTTTTTTTTTTTTGTATTTTTTTTTTTTCTTTTTGTAATTTTTTTTTTCTTGTGTAATTTCTCGGGAGGCAGCAAATTATTCAAGTGGAGCTTCCCTATCAAAAAAAAAAAAAAGTATAGATCGATCGAATTTTTCGATTTTCTCCGAATTAGTTTTTTTGCCGGATTGAATCAAATCTCGTAGTCAGGTATCAGCTGTGGAATTTTAGAGCCAATTGATCCGCTGAATCGATTCGATCAGAAGCTGCGATTTAAGATTTTGTTGGATCAATCAACTTAGGGTTCTTCTTCTTCTTCATCTTGTGTGTGTGTGTGGTTGGTTGTTAAAGAATTAGTAAAGGGGGGAGATGGAGAAGAAGAAAGTGGCGACTCCATTAGTGTGCCATGGTCATTCGAGACCTGTTGTTGAGTTGTTCTACAGTCCAATCACTCCTGATGGTTTCTTCCTCATCAGCGCCAGCAAAGGTATCTCTATCTTAATCCTCTAGATTTGCCATCGTAAGATCCACCAACATTGAGCTTGTTGTTGTTGATTCGATTTGGATTTTGTGAAACATGTTTTGCTAGTTATTATGTGAGGTTTGATCATTGTTTCGTGACTTGATGAATCATTATAACTAGATTCTCATCCAATGTTGAGAAATGGGGAAACTGGAGATTGGATTGGTACATTTGAAGGCCATAAAGGTGCTGTCTGGAGTTCTTGCCTCGATAACAATGCTTTGCGTGCTGCTTCCGCTTCCGCTGATTTCTCTGCGTAAGTCTTTGACTATAGCAACTGTGTTTTGTTGTTTTGATGTGTTTGCCAATAAATTTAACATCTACAGTTGGCTTCTTTTAGGAAACTTTGGGATGCTTTGACCGGGGATGTCCTGCATTCTTTTGAGCACAAGCATATTGTTCGAGCATGCGCCTTCTCCCAGGTATATATATAGTCTACTTCTTTGCTCTTACATAAGAGCTTTGGACTATGTTGTACTGGTCTTGCTATATGTATCCCCTTCATTGTTCTTTTGTTCTGCTTAAGGAAATGTATTCTGTAAGAATCATATAAGGTGGTATGTGTCTGACATTGGTTCTTTCTTTCTTCAGGATACGAAATTTCTACTCACAGGAGGATTTGAGAAAATCCTTCGTGTTTTCGACTTGAATCGCTTGGATGCACCTCCTACAGAGATTGATAAATCTCCTGGTTCTATTAGAACAGTTACATGGCTTCACGGTGATCAAACTATTTTAAGCTCTTGCACTGATATTGGTGGTGTCAGGTATGAAGTTTATATATATATATCTCATGAAAAAACACAACATTCACTGTTGTTTACCTAGAGAAAAAAACTCATTGTTTCTTCTCTTGAACAGGTTATGGGACGTGAGGAGTGGTAAAATTGTGCAAACATTAGAAACCAAGTCTCCTGTCACCAGTGCTGAAGTGAGTCAAGATGGACGGTATATAACAACTGCCGATGGGTCAACTGTTAAGTTTTGGGATGCAAATCAGTAAGCTTTCTCTCGTCTCAGGAAATTGGATTTTTTTTATGTCTTCTCTTGAAAAAATAATCTTTTGCATTCTGCTCAAAGGCTCTGTATCTTTTTGTCTTTGGTAACATCCAGTTTTGGACTAGTGAAGAGTTACGACATGCCCTGCAATATTGAATCTGCGTCGCTTGAGCCAAAATCTGGCAACAAATTCGTTGCTGGTGGTGAAGATATGTGGGTTAGACTATTTGATTTCCACACCGGAGAGGAGATTGGTGAGTGACTTAGAGACTAAAAACACTTACATAACCTTAGTTTAAGCAGATTGACTGTGCATTATACTATAACTTCTTATGGTTGTCTTAAAATTTTTTTGGTTTTGATGGGTCTTTTTTTACATCTGAACTTTAAGGATGCAACAAGGGACATCATGGTCCGGTTCACTGCGTAAGGTTTGCACCAACAGGTGAATCTTATGCTTCAGGATCTGAAGATGGTACAATCAGAATCTGGCAGACTGGTCCTGTGAACCCTGAAGAGATCATCGAATCAAAGTCGAAGCAGAATGTAGACGAGGTTACTCGTAAGATTGAAGGCTTTCACATTAACAATGAAGGGAAAACCGCAGAGAAACCATCTGATGTCTAAAAATATGGCTGCTTCTCTTTGTCTTCTTCTTACTGTATTTTTTTTTTTGCTTCCAGACTGAATGAGAGAAGATACGAAAAATTCAAACAAGTCATTTTAAGGAAACACTGTCTTTTGTCTTTTCTTCATTTGAGTTAGAAGAAGATTTCAAAGCAAAAGTTTCTGGATGTGGCTGATCATTTACGAATCTATGGGGTCTATTTAAAAACTAAAATAGTTGGGGCCAATTTGTTATATTTATTGATTAGACATGAGCTTTCGATAGGATGTGAGACAGTGAGTGTGACCTTGACCAGGCTGACAAGTTGCAATAAGCGCAGAAGCCGAAGGGTAATTAAGTCAATTTTAATCCCACATAAAGACATAAATCCACTTGAAAGATCTCTTCTGCGTCTTGTCTTTCTTTATCTGCTACGTATCTTTTCTCTTTCCCTCTCTCTCTCTCTCTCTCTCAGTGAAAAGACTGATACTTTTTTTTTTCTGGCGGGAAAAAAATGACTGGAAAAGGAGCGAAAGGTCTGATAATGGGGAAAACCAGCGGCAAGGACAAGGACAAGGACAAGAAGAAACCAATTACTCGCTCTTCTCGTGCTGGTCTTCAGGTATTTGTGATGTTTCTGAACCGTGTATGTTACTGACGGATCTGCATGAGTTCCTGAGCTTAGTGTATAGTAGTAACATAGTCTAGTCCTCCTCTGTTCTGATTTCGGCGATTTTTTTTGTTTGTCATATTTACACGTTTGGCAATTTAGTTATTATCCGTATTTAAGAATGAATCTTAAGGTCTTGACAGCTTTAAAAGCTATGATGTGTTTTGTTCCTTGAAACCTGCAAAGCTCTTTAAGTTGGTTGACTTTCAAAGCCTGCTGCTTTTATGAGTTTATAGACTTTCATACTAGCTTGAAAAACAAATGTTAGTATATTGTCAAATTCATGCTGCTTTGATGAGTTTTGTAGATCTTATAAACGGTGTGTGTGATGAGTCTTCTTTCTCTCTATTGTTTGCAGTTTCCAGTTGGAAGAATCCATAGACTGTTGAAAGGAAGGTCAACTGCTCATGGACGTGTTGGAGCGACCGCAGCTGTTTACACAGCCGCCATTTTGGAGTATCTGACAGCAGAAGTCTTGGAGCTGGCTGGTAACGCTAGCAAGGATCTGAAGGTGAAGCGTATCACACCAAGGCACTTGCAGCTTGCTATCCGTGGTGACGAGGAGCTCGATACTCTCATCAAAGGAACTATTGCTGGTGGTGGAGTTATTCCACACATTCACAAGTCTCTCATCAACAAATCTGGCAAAGAATAAGCCCTTTTTTTTCTCTACTGTTCCCCATAATCCCTCTTATCTTTTGTATCTCGGACCTCCTTTTGTAAGAATAGTCGTGTGTATGTTAAGGTTACTGCCTAGTTGCCACCCTCCATCTCCTTTTGTAACGACAGTCGTGTGTATGATAAGACATTAGTAGAGAAACTCTTAGGATTGTTTGTTTTTAAGGACCCACCTGTGTGTGGGATTGTTTGTCTCCTTCTGATTAATGTTTTGAGGTTTGTTCATTTGAACAGCCGTAGAGAAAACCAATGTAAGAGGAGATTGACTGATAACTAAATCTTTGCGAAGATGCATAACCCATCGAATTGTTTTTTAGGGGCAACATAACCTTACACTCTATGACATCAAAACCTGTCAAACTAGTTTTCCCTATGTACCCCTACCAAAAGTTAGCATTAACCTGCTAGGTGAGTGTATAAGGTTACTGCCTAGTTGCCACCTAAATGACACAATGGGTTTACATCAGCTAGATTCCAAAAACTAAACCAAAACCAAGAAGTGTTCTTTTGTGCTGTTGTTAAGAGAAGGGATTTTTTGCACGTTGTTCCTTTCCTTTGGTTCCTTGTTGTTTTATGCGCTTGAGGATGTCAATCTCCTTGGCTTGTATCTACATTTGGTGAAGAAAAAAATATATAAAGACCGGGAAGGGCACCAAAAAGATATGTTCTTTAATTGTCTACTTTGAGAGAAGAGAAGAAAAAGCAGACCTCGGATAACTTCTTCAACGACAATTCTGACTTTGCCTGTAGAGCGAGCCACTCATAGGCCATAGAGTCTACAGCGTGGTTGGGCTGCGTGCAGTGTGATGTTGAGACGGCCTTTCTCTTTTGGGAAAAGGTTTTAAAAAACAAGATTGTGTGAGACAATGTTTTGTACTTGGGACTTTTAGAGCGTTGAAACAAGAAAAATGTTTGACATGACTAATAATACAACATCTTACCTTCTGAGTTGTCATCAAAGATCTATCCAGCATGCTAAAATGGCCAGTAAAACTTCTAGGTTTTCCAATTTCTACTGGGACATCTCTGCTACCCACTAGAGGTCTGCACAATGAATCATGTAAGAGAAAGAAAGAAGAGTTTAATGAAGTTTATACATATGTGGAGATATAGAAGATCAGAGAGTAGTAAGTAACCTTTGGTCAGGTAACATCAGACACTCTTCAGTTAACCGCGACAAGGCAGAATCAGCTGCCTTTGTGGTTCCAAAAATCACAAGAGCCCTGCCTGATTGGGTAAATGCAGTTTAATTTGTTGCCATTGACAATTTATAAAAAAACATTATGAGCTAACAAATAGCAAAGAGGTAGGTGTAAAATATACACATTTACCACGATGTGGGCTAGACATGAGACTAGAAGGGATCATCTCAGCATCAACTCTTTCATTGAAAGCTTGCCTACAAAGTTCCTAAATAGAACAAAAAGGAAAAGGCGAGTGTTATAATTTACAGGCTTTGTAGAATGATGGCAAATTCTGCGTGTCTTTGATCAACATATGTAAATGGCATTGCATTGCCAACACCAACTAAGAATCAGAAAAGATTGTACTTATTTTTATCACAAAACCAATTGATGATAAATGAAATGATGTCCTTTGTAAAATAGATTAGGATCATACCTCTACCTCCAGCGATGTGTATGATGGTTCCAGGTTCTCAACTAAGAGCACCCTGCTTTCCTCTGTAGCCGCCTTTAGTTCTTGTTCAAAAGGCTGGAATAAGGAATATAACAATCTTAATTAATGAAGAAATCATTGATCTTAAAATAACTTTTTTCCCCCAACCAGGACAAATTGTTGAACTAACTTTATCTCTCAAGTATTTCATAGTTTACGTGAACAGTGATATTTCCCAAGGTCTGATTCCGTGTGATGAAAGCCAATATAACAAACATTGGCTCTTGGAATGAATTGTTTCAGATTCTTCTTAAACTACAAAACATGATTGTAATGCAGCTAGCCCTAATAAAAGGGAAAACCTTGGTGGAGGGAGGCGTCAGAAAACTTACCAGTTTCTTGTACCAGCTGCTTTTCTTCTGTAAGGCAAGACAGAAAGAGAAAATAGGTTGGTAACGTCACAAGTTAATACTATCTAATCTACAGTGAGAATAAATAGTTCATTTCCCAAAAGTTGTGTACACTTTTCTGCTGTAAATTTTTAACATTTCTCTTAGCTAATCCACTAAAACAAGAAGGATGGAGATGGTACGTACGATGTTCTGATTTGGAGCTTTTTCTACAAGAGGAGGTTTTTTAATGAATTTCCTCTCTTCTAGTTGGGGGCGTGAACCATCATAATCATCTGTTTCTGGCGTGTTGAGTATAAGCTTCCTCCTTTTAGAAGCCTTAGCATCGACTGATGAACCTGAAGCATGCAACTCTCCAAATGCTCTGGTTTTGGTTATCGAACCTCTAGACGTGGTGACATGAGGGTTCTTCTTCGCATGTACATGATCAGCACGTTCGTCTAGAAAAGAGACTTGCAAAATAAAGGTAATTGTCAATCTGGTTTGTCCATTTCACAAGTATATATCAGATACGAGGCCAGAACAGATAGAAAAAGGGATGAACCTCTCCTTCCCGAGCTTGTTCTACTCGTCAGCTTTCCATCTCTGTTGTCTTCTTTTCTTAACATTGTTGATCGCAAATTTGGACGAATAGACTTCACTGGAGAATCCCTGGAACTGGCAGCTGCGCTTGAGCTTAGGCGCTTTACAGGGTGTTTATCTCTTATCCTATTAAAGAATTTCTCCACTGCATTTATTAGAGACAGTAGAAAGTAAAAAAGAGCATCATTTAATCCATATCCGAAGAATGAGTTGAAGATGAAAGGTTTGTAATTTGGTTCTACTCCAAACCTCCAATTCCAGCTATTGCATCAGCAAAGACGTTTGATAAAATTTTCAGCCTTGTATCGAAGGTGTGGGAGAAGACATACTTAGCTCTCCTCAGATCACTGCTTTCTGGTTGTGGGTTTCTGCGGTCCTCCGACATGCATACAATTTTACACAGTCCCATGATCGTATCCTGGATCAACAACACAGAGGAAAACCAAACTGATATCTTACGTCTATAATAAACATACCATCAATTTTAGATGACTATTTTTAAGAAACTAGTAAAAGAAGGAGATGAAAAGACAGCAAACATACCACATCATTGATATTGGAAACCCCTCTTTCATCACCACAAGCCAGAAACAACTCATTCCATTTAGGCTCATACCCTCCCAAGAAGCGACGGATGTCGATAGGTCGAAAAAACCAAACGACCTTTACTTTCTTCTCACCTGTTGATGTCTCGTACATGCTGACAAGCTTCCCGATTGAAGTCTCACATTGACCATGTATATAAAAATAAGCACAGTCGAAAAGCCAGTACTCGATGCCCTCATAGGTAAATGATTCATAGAACCGGACTTGGCTATCTTTCCGTCCAACTCCTCCTCTCCTAGCACCCCACTTAAAACCAGGGTCATCTTCTCGACCAGCACCATTCGGTTGCAACATAGAGTAGTTATCCTGCTCAGATATATATATTCCCAAACTGTACAATTAGAGACAAGAAGAAGATAAACAGAATAATAAGATACAACCAAAGTGATACTAGAGAGAGTACTGTAAGTTCATCATAAGTGAAACAAGATAAGGTCATCATGAATCCTCTAGAGTTTCGGACCTAAGGGGTCTTCAACCTCAAAGGAAACTTTACAATCAAGCTAAAGTATATTCCTAACAAGGAAAAGAAGGTACATTGATTGAAGCATCCAAAACCTTGACGAAATCTTCAAAGACAACTCCACAAAAGTAAACAAAGTCACATTAATTTCATCCTAGTTAACCTAATTACATTAATTAGCTTGAAAATTACCAATTTTGAAAGGTGATTACTGTTTAATCAAAGCCAGTTAATGAAGTACTAAATACCTCAAAATCTAAGCTACACAAATTTCCAAAAAGCCTCAAAAACTTTGGAAAAACCCCTTATAGTGCTCGTTCATAAGCTCTCAACACTAAAACCAAAAAGCAAGAAATGTTCAATACAACAGTGAACTCGAAAATACAAGTGAGAATCTTTACAACACATCGTGGTTTTAGCACCGCTCATCAGAAATCCCACAAAAAAAACCTACCGGAAAACACCAACGTGTTTCGCTACAGAAACAGCGACGACGGAAAAAAAAACTGTACGGACGTTGCTTCGGATACTTACAAAATCAGCTCATGACACCGTTTCTTAGGAAAAAAAAAAAAGGAAGGACGATACAGAGAAGAAAGTAGAAAGCTTTACCTGAAAGCTGAGTCTCGTCGATCGGTACAATCAATGCAGCTGTAGATGCTTCGAAACACGGTGTAGAGTAGAGAGAGAAGCTAGGTTCGCCTTTCGATTTTAGGTCGCCGGCCGGAAGCGTTTTCGCAGCGACGAGGGTTTCTGAAAAAAAAAAAAAAAGTATGAGTGAGAGAGGAGGAGGAAGCAGACGGTGGAAAGATGTTTCATGGAAATTTCTGGTCTTAAAAGCTTAATGACGACGGAATTTAATTACTGTAATTGGCAAAGTTTTTAACTCATCTTTGACTACTCTGATTGGTTTGTCAACTATTACTTACAAAATTAAACACTTCAATTTTTTGTTTTTTACTTTTAAATCTTTTTACACATCACAGTTAACTTAACCCATTTCCCTATTAAGGCTATATTACCGTAGCTGTAAAACATAGACAGCTGTCATTTCAGGTTATTATTAGTAATTCTTTTTATTTTTATTTTTATTTTAACCCCTCTAATTTTCTTGATAATTTGTTTTGGCAATGATTGAACAACAAACATTCATACAATTTTTCTTTTGTGCACCAAACAAATTCATACAAATTAAAACTAATAAGCTAAGCTAAACGTATTTATATACGAATGATGTGGTATAACCGTATAATCATGATCTATGTTGGAGTTTTAAAACATTTAAAATTTCAACGAATGACATTTATTATTTTGTCTCTCAGATGGTAATAATAAGCTAAGCTAAACGAATTTTTCAAACATTTTTTTTGGACGTTTGAGATTGGCACCAAAGAGAAGCATCTCCCTTTGTGTATTGTAATTGACAAATATACCCTTTAACCACTTACCCTCACACGTTTGGTGAAAAAAGAGTAGTAGTGGTTTCATTGGCACACGTATAAACCCTAGCAGAGAGAGTCATTAAACCCTGAAAAGCTTCTTTGTCGTCTAGTAAGCAGAGGATCACACTTTTCTCCGGCGGAACAAAAAAAAAAAAAAAAATCTCCTCGAAATTGTAAGTACTCGAGAAATGGGTTTTGATTTCTTACGCCTTGATGTTCAGTCATATCACTGTCGAATCTTATTGTGTTGTTGTTGTTGTGTGCTTCTTCAGGATTCTGATCTCAATTGATTGAAGGAAGGAGGAACTAATGTATTCGCTTTCGAGGGTTCTCCGAAGGTAACAGCTTTAGAGTTCTTTTGTAGGTTTGTCTCCCTTTCTACGGTTCATTTGGATTGAAAGTTTCGATTTTTATCTTTCTTAATTGTGTATTTTAGGAGTCGGAGTTGTTATAACTTTGCATCCACTAGTACGTTTGGTGGCCCGGTTAGTAAATTAGAAGTATCAAGTTGTGGTGATAAAGAAAGGGTCTTTAGATCAATTGGATTGATTTGTAATAATAAATCTCAAGGTTTAGTCAGACTCTATTCCACAAGAGATGTGTTTTCACGCTTCTTTGGCATCCATAAGCTTTCTTCTATAGCTGATGATGCTGCTAAAGAAGACAAAGGAGATGAGTATGTTGCTGTAAGGGAAGAGGATTTGTCTGGATCAGAGGAGATGATTCCTGTTTCTGGGGATGTAACAGAGGGAGTTGTTGTTGATGTTGATTCTTTATCCGAGTCTGAGCTTGGTGGTACTGATGTTGATGATGATGCGTCTGAAAATGATCTTGGAATTGAAGTGGAGCATTCTAATGATGGGAAGACAGGAAAGAAAAGAGTGAGCTCTGAGCTGTATGAATCTATTGTTGCCTATAAATCTGTGAAACATGTTCTTGAAAAATGGGTCAAAGATGGTAAAGATTTGAGTCAAGCTGAGGTTTCTCATGCTATACACAATCTGCGTAAACGCAGATCCTTTGCTATGGGTTTGCAGGTAACAAAATTTCTCATTTTCTATGTTGCCACATTGTTTATTGTTTTGTCTATCAACTCTCTTAATTTTGTATGTCTTTGCTTTGGTTTTTACAGCTGTGGGAGTGGTTGCAAGCTAATAAGCAATTTGAGTTCACTGAGGCAAATTATGCTTCTCAACTGGATTTGGTGTCCAAAGTACATGGTCTACAAAAAGCCGAAAACTTTTTGAAGGATATTCCTGAATCTTTCAGGGGAGAAGTAGTGTACAGAACCCTGTTGGCTAATTGTGTGCTTAAGCACCATGTGAACAAAGCTGAAGATCTTTTTAAGAAAATGAGAGAGCTAAAATTTCCTACAAGCGTGTTTGCTTGCAACCAGTTGCTTCTCCTCTACAGTATGCATGATAGGAAGAAGATAGCTGATGTTTTGTTACTCATGGAGAAAGAAAACATCAAGCCGAGTCGCGGTACCTATCAGTTCTTAATCAATAGTAAAGGTTTAGCCGGGGACATAACTGGAATGGAGAAGATCGTTGAGACAATGAAGGAAGAAGGTATTGAGCTAAATCCAGAACTACAGTCTAGCCTGGCTAAGTACTACATAAGAGCGGGGCGTAAAGAGCGAGCTCGAGAAGTTATGAAGGAAATAGAAGGGAAAGGCTTGAAACAAACTCCATGGGTGTGCCGTTCATTACTCCCTCTTTATGCAGACATAGGAGACACTGACAATGTGAGAAGACTGAGTAGGTTTGTCGATGAAAATCCAAGATATGATAATTGCATTTCTGCCATTAAAGCATGGGGAAAGCTGAAGGAAATAGAAGAAGCAGAGGCTGTGTTTGAGAGACTTGTGAAGAAGTACAACATTTTCCCCATGCTACCGTATTTTGCCCTCATGGATATATACACAGAGAACAAGATGCTAGCGAAAGGTAAAGATCTGGTTAAAAGAATGGGAAATGCAGGAATTAAGATTGGCCCTTCGACATGGCACGCCCTTGTGAAGCTCTACATCAAAGCGGGAGAAGTTGGGAAAGCTGAGTTGATATTGAAGAGAGCGACAAAGGATAACAAGATGAGACCTATGTTCATTTCCTACATGGTGATTCTTGAGGAGTACTCAAAAAGAGGGGATGTTCATAACGCGGAGAAGGTTTTCCTGAGGATGAAAAGTGCAGGCTATGCAGCTCAGCTTATGCAGTATGAAAACGTTCTCATGGCTTATATAAACGCCAAAGCTCCTGCATATGGGATGATTCAGAGGATGAAGGCAGATAATGTGTTCCCGAATAAGACTCTTGCTGCGAAACTGGCTCGTGTTAATCCGTTTAGTAAGAGTCCAGTGTCTGTTTTACTTGACGAATGATCGATCATAATCATCTTGTGTATTGAGCTGCTAAGTTTTTGTTCTGACTGCTGCTATTGCTAAGCTAGGAAATAAGAAGAAACAGAGTATTCTTTTTCAGTCAAATCAAATTTCTCACTTTTTTTTGTAGTCTCATGTGGGTACAAGTGACATACTAAAAACACAAAAAGACTGATAAAGCTGCAGCAAGTGTATTTCAGAGGGAGGAAGAGTATCCTTAGACTTTGTTCATCTGTACAAATGTTTCTAGTACAATATCTCAATTCCAACTTGTATCCCCGCAAAACGTGCTCTTTGTCATCATTGTTCATCTTCCTGAGAAAGCAAAACACCATAGAGGGTGAGTGTTTGAACGTCTTCTCCGCCAATCACTATGAAGTGGCAATCCGGCAAATCTAGAGTTTGGTGAGAAGTACCATTGTTGTTGTTAGATGAAACATGATCAACACTTATTTCTTTGATTTCTTCAGTAAGGGGAGGGCTTTGAGTTACAGGAAGCATTAGATCTCTTGGATTTTTGACTGAAGCTGAGCCATATCTGAATTGGCGAGGAATTATAATGAACCCTGCAAATAGAGCAATCACTATGATCTCCCACAGTTGAAGAGCGCCGTATCTCTTGGTTTGAGATTGTTTCAGCTGAGATGTCATATTTCAAAGAGACCTGTATGTGTGTATTATGTACCTACAGAATTTGGATTGGTTTTTATCTACGTAATCAAAGTTACGGAACAATGAATCCAAACAAAAACATAGCAGATCAGGGGGAAAAGGAAGAAACAGAAGCTAATGGTGATGCTTGAGTCAAACCTAACACAAGCATTGAAATTTTTTTAGTATAAATGAAGATAATATCAGCAAAGGGTTTAGGCTAACCATAATAGAATCATCAGCTTTGTCACAAAAGGAGCTAAACGCAACAGAATCAAACAGAGTATATATACCCTTCTGTGCCTCTTACTCTATGGTCTGCTCATAATGATAAAGAAACTTTTGTGAAAAGACATGATTTATTCAGTCTATTAGGAATGACCAATAAAACATCAAACTCATGCCTATGACTATTAATGTGATGTAAGTATCTAAAAACTTTACAATATGCGAGGAAAAGGATAATGCCGACACTCTCTTTGTGCGTCTGTCGTCTAACGTACATCATTTACATATATATGAAATGAAAAAAGAATTATATATTATAAATCTTTAAAAATTGTTATCACAGTGTAGAAGATAACTAAAGTTTTAAACATTTAGAAAACGTTTTTATCATTTTTAAAAATAATACAAATTATAAAAAATTAATAAAATTTTTTGAAATATAAAAATACAATTCTAATGCGAATATCTAAACAAAATATTGTAAATACTAAAATCAATTATTAGTACTAAAAGAAAAATGATTGTAAATACTCACCTATATTATATTCTATTATATGACCAAACAAAATATTTGCTTCAAAAACATCACTATTGCTTCAACTTCAATCTATTGGTAAAGCTTTAATTTCTTATGAAGTTGTCTGATTCTTATTATGAAGTTATGTTGCATGAAAATTTTATAAGTTGGCTCATATAAAATTTATATGTTTATGTAACTAAGACCGTATGTTTACTTATTATTATGCATATATCGTTATGCATATGTTTAGTTTTTCTTGGGATTATTATATTTACCTCTAACTTGTTGATCAATTTTTATTTATTTATTTTAAATATATAGTACCATGTATTTGGTATCCAAATCATACCTCACATATTGACACTGACTCAATTTAAAAGTAGACTAGGATTTCTACAAAAATATTTTATCAAGTAATACCTTGAAATAGAGTTCACCTTTTTAGTTAATTTCTAAAATAAAATAAAAATAAACAAAAAACTGAATTTTGGATTCTGAAATCTTCTAATACAAACCTCATATAATTTGTAACTATTGTACTAAAGCAATTTTAATGTAAGTGAATTTGGGATTTAAATATAAATATGTTGATAATTGGCCTGAACTAAAATTTAACATAATATTTACATAAACCTGTAGAAATGTTTTTCCGAAAAAGCATTTATGTAATCTGAATCCTAATCTAGTATAATTGCAAAATGAACAATATTGTCGCAACCCTTTTCAAATGTTGCTCTGATAAATAATACTATTAACTATCAACCGAATTATATCACCTACATTGATCCCACCACACCAAACCATTAAATCACTAATGCATACAATTTTATACATATTTGACTTATATGGTTAATAATAAAAGAAACAAAATAACAGATTTTTATAATAAAATAATCCATTTGTGATTTTTGGCTTAAATGGTTAACAACAAAAGACTGATTGTTTTTTCTTTGTTTTACAAAAAAAACCAAGAAAAAAACTAAAATCAGAATTATCTGCGTATGATCGTGTTGTCCTTCAATATTCTCACAATCTTTGATATTATTAGACTAATCCCTCAACGCAATAAAATTTTGTACGATCGCATCAAATATGTGATGTACCAACCAGTTCGTAAGCATTGACCAATTCCTCTCATAATCTTTAACCGTCCACGTAAACAGCACCGAATGATCCAATCAAGTATCCATATAAGATATGGCTTTTTGAAACGATTATCTAAATTGAAAAGAAATTTCCTTTAGTTTACTCCACGGCCGCTTAAAATCAAACACTGTTAAATCAATTAGATAATTTGTCTAAATTTAATAACCCTAATAGAGATAAATCACCAAATCAATCAAGCAATAATCTTTGTGTGAGCAATCGACTTCTTTGCAATAGTGGTCAATATTAGAAAATAAAACAACGTAGAAATGAGGTTAATCATATTATGTAATCTAGTAATTTGTGTTGGGGTTGTTTTATTTTTTGTCATTAATGTATATTGTTAACAAACAAAATCTCGTTTTGGTAATAAATTCAATATAATAATGAATTTATGCTGATATACAAATTGTAATATCTAATATATACTTGATAAAATTGGATAAAGATGAATAACCGTAATAGGAAGTTGGTATAAAATTAAAAAGAGTAACATACATACTAAAAAAGTAAAAAGATAAAAACAAGAGACTGGATGGTTTTATTTTGGATAGTTATATTGTCAGAATCTGGGCCTATATATGTTACGCATTAAACCCCAAAACGCATGTTTCTGATAATAATTAAAATTGAACCGGGTAAGAGGTTGATTTTGTATTTTACCGAACCGAACCGAACCGAATTTGAAATTGAAATTTAAAAGAAAAGAAATGCGGTGAGCGTGGATCGAACACGCGACCTTCAGATCTTCAGTCTGACGCTCTCCCAACTGAGCTATCCCCGCATTGTTGTTTATCTAACTAAACGTATATACTTAAAACGATTTTATCAATATTCTACTTAAATTATCGGTTGACTTCGTCACCGCTTTGGGAAAGACGGAGACGGCTAAAAAAAAGAAACGCACACACGACGAAGAAATCTACAAGACGGTGGTCGTCGAATCGAAGAAGATGAAATCGTTCAAGGAACAATACACTTTGGGTAAGTGCCCTCTCTCTCAAGATCAATCACCGTTATGTGGTTTGATTGAAAAACGAATCAATCATTAATAACCTTATCTCTACTTTTTTGCAGATGAGAGGCTCGCTGAGTCGCATGAGATTATCGCTAAGTATCCTACTCGGATTCCAGTAAGTCTTTTATTCACCTCAAATCGTATCTCCTTTTTTTTTTCCAACTGTTTCGTCTGATCTATTCAGAGATGTTTGTTATGTCGGAACTCAAATTTGTTTTATCAAATTTTGCAGGTGATTGCTGAGAAGTATTGCAAAACAGATCTGCCTGAAATCGAGAAAAAGAAGTAAGAACCTTTCTTCCCAAGTTGTGTCTTTATGATCATCCTAAAGGCTTATGAATTGTTTGATAACCTATTTGAATCTGGTCTTAGTATCTCTGGACCAGTGATCACTGTTGTGTGTATGAATAGTTTCAGTAATGTTCTTTGGGAAATGATGATTCACAAGTGTGTGTCTTTCAATGTTTTAGGTTTCTGGTTCCAAGAGATATGTCAGTAGGGCAATTCATATACATATTGGGTGCTAGATTGCATTTGTCTCCTGGTAAAGCCTTGTTCGTGTTTGTGAACAACACTCTGCCTCAAACAGGTGAGTTTCTTTCTTCTTCTTCTGCTACTGGGTTTTTTTTTGCTTCTCTAGGCATAGTTGTTTGAATGTTTTACTTTCTATGCAGCTGCTCTTATGGACTCAGTCTACGAATCTTACAAAGACGAAGATGGGTTTGTTTACATGTGTTATAGCAGTGAGAAAACATTTGGTTGAACCAGACCATGTTAGTGTGTGTACAAATACTTCAACATAAGCTCTTTTTTTACTTCATCAAAAAGGACACAAACACTTGTAAGCTTATATGACTATTTGTTATAATGTCCTTAGACTTTGTTCATCTGTGTAAATGTTTCTAGTACAATCTCAATTCCAGCTTGTGTTTCCCCAAAACGTGCTCTTTGTCGTTATTGTTGTTCATCAGGTTTTAGGGTACAAAAATACGAATTTATATTTTGGCACTGAAAGGTGAAAAACTAAGAGATGCTTTATGAAAAAATATGAATTAGAACAAGATAGAGAAAACTTTTTGAATCCAGAGTTGCTGTGAACCCTTCAAATGGCAAAAGGCAGAGAAATTTCAAAACCGAGAATAGATTTTCAATGTTTCCACATGGGTGCCTGAAGTTTAGGAAACCGAGGTAGCGAAGAAGAACAACCAGCTTTGTCTCTAAGATAGAGGCCTCTGTACCATCATCACTTGTGAAACACAGATCGATCCGACTTATGACTATGAAGAGGATCATTCTAATAGAGTTGATACTCTTATTTTTCCTTCTAAAACTACACAATATTAAGAGATACAAAGGAAGTTTTGGTGGTAGCCGCCAAAGGAAGCAATGCAGACATCTTGAAAACTCGAGTTAATCTATCTACATGACATAGGGCTATTGATTATTGTACACAAAATTATCCATTCTGTTGTCCAAGAAGGGTCTATTCTATGCAGCCATTGCCCCTTTTATTTATTTACGATCAACACTCTGTGTCAGCAGGAAATCCGCATCTGAAACACTTCATATGAACACAAGTGTAATCAATTAAGCTTCATCAGTTTGTCTAATAGGTAAATCAAAACCCAAAGAACAGCCAAGCCCATAACTGTATATAGGTCTCTAGTTAGCTAACCAGTTGGTATGATATCACACTCGTGATGTGATGACGTGATGTGTGTATGAATGTGCGTTGGGACCAAAAAGAAAGGCTAGAGAGAATCTTATTTTTGGCATGTACGTATGGTTGTGATAAGACAAGCGGCATGGTCACGATTATTCTAAAACGGGACCATTCGTTGTCGTTTCATCTACAAAACCACATGGAGAGAAGGATATTACAAAAGAAGGAAACAGAGAGACTACGATTCATTTGTCTTTTCCAAAGTAAGCTTTCTTTTAGTTGTATACATAGAAGCATATATCTAGTTGGTTTTTTTTTTTACTGTCAAAATCATACTCATGAATGTACTTTTGTGAGTTCGTGTGTTAAAGTTGTTAAAATGTTTCCATATATACAAAGCAGTTGCAGTTTGGCAATTCTTGTTTAGACCAAAACCAACCATAATGTTGAAGTTCACAGTCGAAGAAAAAAAATACTTAATAATACTGTAAAAATCGTTTATTGTATTGTATTGGATCTAGCAATTAAATGATAGCACAAGAATACAAATACCATTTAGCATCTCAGAGTAAGACAAGGACACGACTATGCATTAATTTCATTCCCTTTGTCATATATAAGGTGAATTATCTCTATAATTGTTTTTAGTGTATGAGGCAACTCAAGATGATGTGTCTTCATCCTTCTCTTATCGCTATCTTCTTCCTCCACAGCCTCTCAATCCTCTTTAACATTAGGATCACGCGTTTCATCTCTCAATAAAAACCCTAGCAATAGCATATATTAAGATCCACATAAATCTACCTATTACTATATATACAGCTAGAACTAATAGTATAAAGTAAAATATATGCTACAGAAAGTTTGAATTTTAATTAATTGAAATTAAGCTCTCTAAACATATGCATACATTTTGTAAATTCCATATGACTCTCGTAGTTACTCGATCAACGAGTTCATAACTTTATATACATAACTTGAAATGTAGACCTTAAGTATATATTTTGCAATGAAAAGATCAAAAGACCTATATATATATATATGTATATATATATATATATATACATATATATATATATATATTAAAAAAAACTAAATCCTAAAATAGAATAAATTTCAAATGTAGTCAATTCTATGAACTACATAATTTTGCTGTAAAAAAAAAAAGCTAAAATCTTTTTATTCTATCTAAAATCAAGAGAAAAAAACTAACTATTACATAAATGATTGTCGGTCACAATATATTAGGCAGCTACAATGTGTATTCACAAATCTTCACGAAAATGAAATCCTATTTAATATGTTTGTTACTAGTAGAAAATGAAAATTTTCATTTATTTTTTCTAAAAATTGCAAAACTGTTTGACAACAACAAGAAAACTTTTTGGAATTTTGTGGAATCATAATTATGTTCTCTCTGATGAGCTTTTCGAGCAAAAACCATAAGCAAACCTAAGATAACCATAACTTTTGCTTTCTATAGTTATCTTCTACTACAACTACACATCGTCGAGCTCACAAAATGAAGAAAACACCTTCACAAGAACTTGTTACCATCTACGGCAATCACCAAGAAACCTTCACCGGAGATAATATGGACTACTACTCTTACTTCGACGACTCATGTATCCAAGACATGAACTACTTCGTCAAAACCATTGCCGGAATCAAATCCAAAGGAATCAGACCAGACCTCATTGGTTCCATCATCGCTCATTACGCTTCCAAGTGGCTCCCTGACCTCTCCGGCAATGTCTCTGCCACCATCTCCACCCCCGTCGAATCCAAAAACCACCCTCTTGACACACAACAACCAGAGAGCGTCACGGCGTCTGTAATGAAGAAACGTTTCTTCGTAGAAACTCTAATCGGAATCCTCCCGCCGGAGAAAGACTCTGTTCCTTGCAATTTCCTCCTCCGTCTCCTAAGGACGGCGAAAATGGTCGGAGCTAATCCGAATTACTTGACTGAGATTGAAACTAGAGTATCGTGGCAGCTCGACCAAGCTTCGCTTAAGGAGCTTATGATACCTTCCTTCAGCTACACGTCAGGCACGTTGCTTGACGTTGAGCTTGTGACGCGTCTTGTGAAAAGATTCGCAGGATTGGATAGTGAAGGTGTTAAAACTGGTGCTGCTCTTGTTAAAGTTGCCAAGCTTGTTGACTCTTACCTCGCTGAAGCAGCCCTTGACGGTGGTTTGACTCTACCGGAGTTTATCTCCTTAATCGAAGCTCTTCCTAGCCATGCTCGTACCACAGAGGATGGCTTGTACCGCGCCATTGATACATATCTCAAGGTAATAAAGATTTAAACTTCAGATTCAACTCAACTGAAAAGTAAGACTCAGTTCAAGATTTGAATTCAATTGCAGGCACATCCTCAGGTGTTGAAGCCAGAAAGGAAAGAACTTTGTAGACTTATTGATAGCAGAAAGCTATCACCGGAAGCAGCTCTCCACGCTGCTCAGAATGATCGTTTACCGGTGAGAGCAATTATTAGAGTCTTGTTCACTGAGCAGACAAAGCTAAGTCGTCACATTGACTGGAATGGTAGCTCGATAAGCAGCACAACGAGGAGTCCAACAAACCCTTCTGGTTCACATTACTTCGAGGGAGGTGCTGCAGCACGGTGCTTGTCTAAACGTGAGATAAACGTTCAACAAGCAGAGATAAGAAGGCTGAGAGAGGACGTTGCGAGGCTGCAGAGCGAGTGCAGTTCAATGCATTTGCAGCTGGAGAGGCTTATGGAGAAGAAGAGTGGGAGTAAAGGGTTTTTCAGGTGGAAGAGGCTCGCGTTAGTACCGTCAATTAGAGGAAGTGTTGGTGTTGACAAGGGTGAGGAAGAATCAGGTGATAATGAAGGATTTGAGCCTCGTACTCCTGGGAATATGAAGACAAGGCTTGTCAAAGGAAGAACAACACCTTCAAGGTGGAGAAAATCTATGTCTTAAATCTTGCATTAATGAAAACAATACAACAAGTAGCTGTTATTACACATGGAGGAGCAACAATGGGGAAGTGTTTTTTATACACAACAATGAATAAACCAACTTGATCACAATACTAAACAAATTCATATATGTAGAGAAGTGGGAGTGTATAGATGGAAAGCTTTCATCAGACTCTTTAGAATTTGACAGCTCGTTTGATTGTTTGGAGAGATGACTTGATGAAGTTGTTCTTGACAAGATAATCGCTCTCATCATCATTCCTTGAAACCACTGGCTTCTTCCTGATGCAGTCAATTCCCTTTTTCATTCCGAAAATGAGCGATGGAGATGATGGAATCCTTCTGAAAGCTCTAGCACTCTCTGATCTCTTCACCACTTTGTCTCTGCCACTCTTCTCTGGTGTATTCTTCAAATCAAAACTCATTCTGCTTCTACGAGAACTTTCAGTTCTTGTTTCCACCTTGCTTGTGTTGTTGTTTGTCGTCTCCTCAGCCTGCAACTTCAAGTCCACTTCTTCTTCATCAACTTTTTCAAGCATAGGGAACTTTTGGTCCAGTTTCTCTAGCATTTCATCAATCTTCTTGTTGCTTCCTTCGGTTTGAAGATCATCATCACAGGGATCGTTTTTGCTGTTGTTCTCCAGTAAAATATGAAGCCAATTCTCAACATTTCCTTTGCCTCGCTCTATCCTGCTTTCCTCATCTTCCTCAATCTCTGGTGCCTTGGAAACAGCTCTGAAGCTTCTGCTGCTGCCTCTCTTCTTTTCTTCTACATCCCCCTTTTCTTCAACTGGTTCATTATCTTCTAAAGCGACAAGAGACTTCTCAAATACCTCTGGATTCTTCTGTTCCTCTTCCACCTCCTCTATCTCCCCATGCTTCTGAGTTTCAGCCTCAGAAGCTGCTGCTTTATGCTCTTCCTCAAAGTATACCCTTAACTCCTTGTGTGACGACATTTCTTCACTTGTTCCTGGAAGATACAGAGAGAGCTTCCTGTCTCTATCGTCCAGCAACAGGTCATCATCATCTTCGTCTTTCAACAGAAGTCTAGATCTTTTCCTTGCTTTCTCCAATTCAGGCCTCGCTTGATTCTCTAGCTCCTCTCTTTCTTTATACTTCTTGTGAAGTTCTTTCTCTGAACCATCACAAATAGCCTTTTGCGCCTCTAGTCTTGCCATAAGCGCACTACTCGCTGCCTGGTTTAGTCTCACTTGTTCTTTATACACAACACTCCTACAAACAAACCAACAAGCCACATTAAACAACCTTATAAAGTTATATTTGCCTTAAGTTATATTTAAATGCAACTGTTTGTATAGAGAAAATATCTTACTGGTGCATAGCATCGCGGATCATCTTCTCAAGTGTATTCCTGTACGAGCATTGAGCTTCTGCCAATCTCCTGCACTTTTCAGCTCTTCTTCTTCGCTTAACCAGCTCGTTCTCTAGCTCCTGAATGGTAAGCCGCTCTTCATTGTTCTTTCTTGTCAAATCATTTGCTTCATCATCTAACTTTTTCATCTCGGCTCTCATATTCTGTGATTCCTCTCGGTGTCTCAGTGAGTCCCTGGCAGCAGCAATGGCGTGATACGGATTTTTCTTCAAGTCTGGAGTCTCATTCTCTTTGGTTGCACCAAATCTCATCTTCCTTGCTGCATTATATATATATATATATAGTTGATTCAATACAACAGTAGATAAATAAACGAAAAGCCTGAGTAGTAGTGAGTTACTAACCAGGTGTTTGACGATTGTAATCAAGCGATCTCAAGACTAATGAAGGGTCATAAGGATCTCTTCTAGAAACAACAACTGCAGCTGAGGCAAGCCCAAACTTCTCCTTCGATTCAACAAAATGTTGCGGGAAATGGTGTGAATCAACCGTTTGTGAACCGTTGAGTTCCTCACATTCGCCTTCTTGGAACAAGAATGAGAATGCTCTCCTCCTAATTACATTTGCATTTGATCAAGATGTTTGTCCATCAAAAAAAGATAGATTGTGGTAATTTGGTTGTTACTTTAATATACCTGAAATCAGAACTGGAAGCAGCAAAAATGGACAAGAACTGATTAACAGAAATCCCCACTTGAAGATCCCACCAAGGTACTAGAAACTCAAGTTTGTCCTTCTTGTTCTTGCGTGCCTGCCATTGCACTACCCTTAAGTTGCTTGGTACTGTTAAACCTCCTCCTACAAACACAACAGAGAAAGCTTTAATCAATCAGACAACAGAGAAAATCAAACATATTAAAAAAACAAAAGGGAGGTGTCTCTGTATAAGTAAGTACTTGAGCAAGGAAACCAATGATCAAAACCCCAAGCAAGAGGAGAAGCTGAATCAGCGTGGAAGTAAAGAACATTCCCATATGGATCAATCCGAATAACAGCTGGATCAAACCCAGCGTTTCTGCAAACAAAACCCAACATCATAAGCATCTGCAAAATTGACTACTACAAGTGTTATTAATAAAGTGTGTGATGAAAAATAAATAAGCCAATACATACCCTAAATGATTAAGTTGTTTCCAAAGAAGACTCAGGAAGATCTTAGGTTTTGCTGTTGGTCTCGCTTTCGGATCAAGTACTGGAAACATCTCATCTACTTCTCTGCATCTCAAACTCTTCACGACAAACAAAAAAACAGTAACTTTTTGTCATTACAGAGAAAGAAAAAAAAAAACAGAATTGAGCAACCCGAGATTCCAATTATTCTAAAAACCCTAACTTTAGGGTTCAATTATCCCCAAATTTAGCAATCTTGGTCTGAGAATTGAGAAACCCTAGGTTCGAATTATCCTAAAAACCCTAACTTTATGATTCAATTACTCCCAAATTTAGCAATCTTGATCTGGGTTATACATGATTTGGATCAAAAATTACCTCGTTCTGCTGAAGAATGTAGGGGGTGAAGGTGAAAGGTGGACCGTTTCTATACGGGAAAACATCAAAATCGCGACAGATCTTAGCGTAAGCTCTCGGATAGCCCTGAGCTTCCTCGATCACCAGATCTTCCTCTGTTATACCATATTCTTCTAACATCTTCACCGCCAGATCAACTGTCTCTCTAAGATTTTTTGTGTGTTTGACTAAAAAGAGAAAGCAAGTACCTTTTGAGAGTTCTGAGTTCAGGCAAGAAAGAAGAAGAAGAAGATAAACAAAAACAAACTCAAACAACGGTCGGATTTTTCTGGAGTTTAACGATGACCAAAACGGTCGCTTTATTTATCTATTATTTTAATATTAAAAAAGGAGCCACGTAAGCATAGAAACGGCCGTGTGGGACTGTAACGGCTATATATGCCACGTCGGACCCACGCTCCACCTCTTCTTCTTTGTTTTTTTTAATTAATTTGGTTGGGGTCTCTCTTTATATGATGACGTTGATGATCCTTTCTTGACAATTCTTGTGACCAAAAACTTTAAACTTTTGTATGTTCTTACCTCGGATCTTTTTGAATTTTTAAAAATCTGAATCAAAAGGACTAATGATTACAATTCTTTTTTTGGGCTTTAACCAACGAATTAGCCGGTTAAGGTTTGTGTGATTACATTTGTTTGATTTAGTGATTTGATTACATGTAATAATAACTAATAAGATAACTAAGAGGGTGTATTCAACTTGACATTTTAAGTGATTTGTGTAAAATTTACAAATTCTATGTTATTCAATCATGAATTTTAAAAAGTAAAATCTACTGTTATTGAACTAATGATTTAAAAATCTATTTTAAAATCCATTAAAATCCCTTGTTATTGAACTGGTGATTTAAAAATCTACTTTAAAATCCACTGTTATTCAAAACAGTTTTGTGGATTAGGATTTTAATAATTTTTAGGATTCTGGAGGATTTGTTTAGTTAAAAATACAGAAATCCAAATCTCATGATTTTAGGTGGGATTTGAAAGAATTTTACAGAAAATCATATGAACTTCCCTAAAATCTTATCAAAATTCTAAATCTCCTAAATCTCATCAAATTATCCAAAATCAAGGTTTGAATACACCCTCCTAAGATTTGACCCTGTTGTAGACTCACTCCATACACACACCAGTCAAGTGTAACGACAATATATTTAATATATCAATGAAACTGATGCATGATTCTAAAATTTCAATATCAATTTAGAATTTTCCCACTTGGAGCTACGAACCGTCTTGATTATCTATATATATAAAGTTAACTTTGCTCACTTCTCCTTCTTCCACATCAGCATCAATCTAATCAATTTTTTTTTTGCATAAAAAATACTATTTTAATATTCATTCATTGCATATTTATTATTTATAATTAATAATAGTAAAATATAATTAAAAAACGAATTAAATAACATTAATTAAATTTTAAAATAGTATAAACAATAATATAACTTTTTAGTAAATAATAAAATAATAACTATCTAAAAATGAATTAAGTAAACTAAATGAAAATTTTAAAATAGTAAAAAAAATAATACTATAAATTTGTTTTAGTAATAATGTTATTATTAAAACTATAACAAAAAAATGATTATATTCCAAAATTTAGAATGGGTTAATGAGTTTTAGAATGTAAGTAAGATTTTAATGCATGGTGGTGTAAAAAAACAAGTTATGTAAATGTATTTATGAAAATATAAACATGAAAATAAAGTTGAAGTGAAACATTAGTTTCTAAGAAACATATACCATAAAGATTTATTATTAAATTTTACTTATAAAAAATAAAAGATTAATTACTTAACTTAACTTAAATTAAAAGTTTTGATTTAAAACAAAGACATTGTAAGACGCACACTTTTTTTTGGGAAAACTATGAAAAAAATTTTTGAAAAAATAATCTATCTAAAAAAAAAACAAAATCAGTGGTCAGGAAATATAGAAAAAATGATATGTAAGTTGTTACAAAAGTGGCATGTGATTTGAGTAGCATATCTCATAAGATATATTATCAACTGGAGCTACAATTTTATAACATGATATGAAACTTTTTTTTTGGTCAAAGCATGATATAAATCATATATAACAAATATAACATATATATATATATATATATTATCAAATGCTTTTAATCCAAAACATTGGCAAAAACAACATATTTAAAGTACACTATGTCTTTTTAAGAAGACGAAGCTGGATTGCATCGCAAAATTAACATCTGCAAAATTAACATATGAGATTTTTTTAAAAATATGTAATTTGGATTAGTGATTTGATATTCATTATGGGGTTTAAACGTTTCATCATTTAAGCACTCTTGACTTGGTCGGAAATTCTATTGTGGCAGATGATGCATTTGGACAATCTCATTGTAGCGACATATCACTAAAACTGTTTATGAAACCTTGTATATTGACATTTAATGTAGGATATTGATATGTTTAGATGGTCTCTATAATTAGGTCAACGAACTACATTGACGTTAGAACTTTTAAAATTATGTTTTCATGAGATATAAATATGAAATGAACTCTTTTAAAGATAAAAAGTCAAAAGATTCTCGATGAAACAACCCTTCCCGTTTTTTTTTTATACCCTAATTTACTAGTGGTCCCATACCCACTAACATCCTAGCAACAACCAATAACAGCGGATAAACAAATAAAACAATCTCCATTAATCCAACAAAGTTCCAACATAAATGAACCAATAACATCATAATCCAAATAAGCAATATCCAAAGACTAACATCCTACAACGTTCCATTGACTTAATCTATCAACCTAGCAATAGCTAGACCACAATCAATCAAGTCTCTAGAACATCCCTTCCTCATCGCCTTGATTCCACGATCACACTTTGCCTTTACCTGCACCACAAACACATATTGCAATGCATGAGTATTTTACAAACACTCAGTAAGGCAATCCTCCCATCTACTGGGCTATACACACAAGCAATAGAGTAACCAATAACCACACACAACAATCAACTCACAACAATCAACGAAACAGGACTCAGCATCGACCGATGCCAACATGCATCGACCGATGCCAACTGAGGAAGCATCGATCGACGCAGAAGCTGCATCGACCGATGCAAGTTGCACTTGCATCGACCGATACCCAATCTGCATCGACCGACGCATGCTCGACGCAACACGAAAACCCTAAAGTTCATCGCGCCGTCCTCGCACTTGCATCGACCGATGCAAGCAATGCATCGATCGACGCAACGTCGAGCACCGTGATTTCCCCGAAGCTTCTCGCCGGATCTCGTTCCTACAACCACGAAACTCATTCCCAAGCCACAAGAAAGCTTCCTAACGTCCTTAACTACGATCTAACACGTCTAACCACCTAAAACAAGCAAGTTAAAGGTTCCTCTAGCTTAGATCAGCCATGGTCATGCACTTACCTGTGCCAAGACGAATCTGAACAATAAACACGCAAGAAAACGCTTCTAGGAAGCTCCTACAACGATCCCAGCTACAGATCTCTACAGGAACGCACCAAAACTCCAAGAAATCTCCAGAAACTCTCAAGAACTTTTCTCTCTTTCGTTTTCTCTCAAAAACGGCCAAAAACCACGAATGAAACCAAAACTCGTTTTAAGGGTTTCCTTTTCCCCTAACTCAAAACGCAGTGTTTGACTTAAGTCAAAACGCAGAATTTAGACCTTGCATCGACCGATGCACAACTTGCATCGACCGATGCAGAACCTAAACCGGGATTTTTGGTTCACGGGCGTTACAATTCTCCCCCACCAATATGGATTCGTCCCCGAATCCCGCAATACCATCCTCCTCCAAGGACCCTCGTGCCACCGTCAACACGGCCCGCACGTCCCCAGACCGGACCATATACCATCAGCCGAGGTTTCCCGTGCCACTGTCGCAACAGCCCGCACACCTCCGACTGACCTCGAGGTCTCCTCTAGCCAATATACTCGCATCATAACACTATTTGCTCACAACTCAGTGCTTCCCCGTCCGTGGTCGCAACCAACGAATCATGCCGGCTCGCTATCAGGCCAACCGCCTTAAGCTACGGCATCCAGGAAGTCACTCACACACACTCCCCCGCTCTCGGGTCGCAACCCTAGAGACATACCGGCTCACTGCCGAGCCTCGGCTCACAGCTACGGTATCCAGGAGCCTCACATATCCCGCTCTTGGGTCGTCACCCTCAAGCGCGCTCTCGGATCGTCATCCGAAGCAACATACCACTCCCACTCTCTGGCCACAAAGTCCATCGAGCTATCGGTATCACGTGAGTTGGGCCCACACGGCCTTGAGCAAAACAAATACTGATGCCAACGAGTATCTCCCGGCTAGATCTACCTCAAAGTTTCCACAAAACTCTCCTTCCTAGAAAACTTTCTAATTCTGGAAACTTTCCTTTTGTGGAAACTTTCTATTTATGGAAACTTCCAAAAATAGAAACCCGAACTATTTCTCTTTTCCATGACATTAACAGTCAAAACATAAGAAAATACTCATCTTATTAATCTCAAAATGTCATAGTCTTACAATCAAAAAAAATACATCAGAGAACCAAAAATACAATAACCGGAGCCATCAACCCGCATCCCGAGCACCACCTCATCTTGATACTTAGTCGCACAACCAACCACCCCTAAGCGACCAAATATCAAGAGAGATGGGCTGGAATACTCCGTACCCGCTCCAGCCACGGACTACAACTCGGACCCGGCTAGACAAGCTCAAGCGGTCTGCTTCTCAAACCACTTCTTAAACCTTGCCTTCATCCTCGCCTCGGGCTCCCAAGTCTGCTCCTCTACTCCGTCACAGTCCCACAGGACTCTCATCAAAGGAATCTTCTTCTTCCGGTTCCTTGACTCTCCTCTCGAGCACCCTCAATGGTCTCGCCTCTAAAGTCATGTTAGGCTGAAGATCCTCAGAATCTTAGCCAACAACTGATCACCCTCGTGAAGACACTTCCTCAGCATCGACACATGAAACACCTTGTGGAACGCACGCATAACCTCAGGCAACTCCAGCCTATATGCCACTGGCCCCACCCGCTCAACTACCCTGAACGGACCCATGTACCTCGGACTCAACTTAGTCTCTGTCAATGACCTGTTCGGACCCCGCAACATGGCCATCTTGAGGTACACTCTATCACCAACCTGAAACTCAAGATCCTTTCTCCTCCTATCAGCATAGCTCTTCGCCGATCCTGAGCCTCCTTCATGTTCAGCCTCAAAACCCGAATCTTCTCCGAGGTCTCCTGAACAAAATCTGCACCAAATATGCTCCTCTCCCCACACGAGTCCAACATAACGGTGTACGACACGGCCTCCCATACAAAGCCTCATAAGGAGCCATCCCAATACTAGCCTGGTAGCTGTTGTTATAAGCAAACTCCACCAAGCTCAAGTGATCTGCCCAATGACCACCCCAATCCAGCACACACATCCTCAACAAATCCTCCAAAATCTGGATTGTCCTCTCGACTGACCGTCCGTCCGAGGATGATAGGCTGTACTCATATGCACCTTCGTGCCCATCTCCGCCTGCAACGCCCTCCGAACACCGAAGTGAACTTGGAATCTCTATCGACACAATACTAGCAGGCACACCATGCAATCTGACTATCTCCCTCACATACTTCTTGGCCAAAACAGCTGCTCCATCAGTTTTCTTGATGGCCAGAAAATGTGCAGACTTAGTCAAACGGTCCACAATGACCCAAATAGCATCAAACGTCCTCGACACAGGCAAACCTACCACGAAGTCCATCGTGATCAAATCCCACTTCCACTGGAATAGGCAAACTCGCAATAAACCACCAGGAACCTGATGCTCTGCCTTCACCAACTGACAAGTATCACACTTCGCCACCCAGTCGGCCACATCCTTCTTCATCCCGACCCAGTGATAATACCGCTTGAGGTCACGGTACATCTTGGTCGCCCTGGATGAATAGAGAACTTGCTCGAATGAGCCTCTCTCAGGATCTCCTGCCTCAAATCCTCACCCTTGGGCACACAAATCCGACCGTGCACAAGGATAGTACCATTAGCAGAAACCTGATACTGCACCCGCAGCCTTGGAGGCATTCATCAGCCCCTCATCGCTCCCGAGCTAACCTCACTCTGCTCAACAAATCCGCTCTATCAGCTGCCTCCAAACCCAAAGGTTCCTGTGAGATAGCACACAAACTCAATGCACTAATCTCACCTACCAATGCCTCCATATCCTGCTCCTGAGCCGAAGCCACCCTCTTCCGACTCAAGGCATCTGCAACCAAATTAGCTTTACCAGGATGGTAAGCTATATCCAGATCATAATCTGCTACTAACTCCATCCAACGCCTGCCTCAAATTCAGCTCAGGCTGAGTAAAAATGTACTTCAGACTCTTGTGATCTGTAAACACCGCACCTTCCCACCATACAGATAGGATCTCCAAATCTTAAGTGCAAAGATCACTGCTGCCATCTCCAAATCATGAGTAGGATAATTAGCTTCATGCTTCCGCAACTGCCACGAAGCATAGGCTATAACCTTCCCCGCTGCATAAGTACACAACCCAACCCCACTCCGAAGCGTCGTATACACGACATAAGGCTCGTCCTGCTCAGGCAGTGCTAACACCGGCGTGGTAGTCAACATCTGCTTGAGACTTGCAAAACTTGCCTCACACTCTGGTGACCACACAAATGGGACATCCTTCCCTGTAAGCTTAGTCATCGGCTGAGCCATACTCGCAAAACCCCGAACAAACCTCCTGTAGTAACCTACTAACCCCAAGAAACTCCGAATCTCAGTGGCACTCTGCGGCCTCGGCCACTCCCGATGGACTGAATCTTCTCTGGATCCACTGAAACTCCCTCTGCAGAAACAATGTGACCCAAGAACCCCATCTCACGCTGCCAGAAACTGCACTTACTCAGCTTAGCAAACAACTTCTGCTCCCTCAGCTTCTCCAACACTGCTCTCAAGTGTACTGCATGCTCCTCGGGACTCTTAGAATATACCAGGATGTCGTCGATGAAAATGATGACTGACACGTCCGAAACTCCTGGAACACGCTGTTCATCAATCTCATAAACGCAGCTGGCGCGTTTGTCAACCCAAACGGCATCACCACAAACTCGTAGTGTCCATATCTCGTCCTGAAGGCTGTCTTCCTCACATCTGCCTCATGAATAGGAATCTGATGATATCCCGATGCCAAATCGATCTTGGAGAACCAAGTAGCACCCCTCAGCTGATCCAACAACTCATCAATCCTCGGGAGAGGGTACTTGTTCTTCACAGTAACTCGGTTCAGACCCGATAGTCAATACACAACCGAAAACTCCCATCCTTCTTCTTAACAAACAACACCGGAGCTCCCCACGGTGAACAACTAGGACGGATAAAACCCTTGCCCAACAAATCCTCCAGCTGCTTCTTCAGCTCGCCATCTCTGCTGGAGCCATCCTGTAAGGAGCCTTGGATAACGGCATCGTCCCCGGTTCCAGCTCAATAGTAAAAGGATCCGACCGAGATGGTGGTAATCCCCGCAATGACTGGAACACATCCTCAAAGTCCTCCACAACCGAATACCGCTAACCGTAGACTTCCCCACTGACTCGGCATAGATATAGTAACCGAGATAAGCCTCACGGCCCTTCTCGATCATCTTCCCAGCCTGAACGGCTGAGATCACGAGACTCCCCGAAGTCGGTCTAATCCCCTGAAAAACCAACTTCCCTCCTGGATGCTCAAACTCCACTCTACCCCGATAGCAATCCAAATGCACCTTATACCGATGCAACCAATCCATACCAAGAATGACATCATATAACTCCACTGGACTGATAAGCAAATCCGCTGGCCACGACTCTCCCGCGATCTGAATATCAACTCCTCCAGCTCGTCCAATAACCCTCAGGAACTTGCCTTCCGCAACTCTGACAACTCCTGAACGCTCTCCAGAATCCCCTCTGATCCCCTCACTCTCGGCACACTCCGGAGTAATGAAGCTATGAGAAGCTCCAGAATCAAACATAACATGGGAATTAAACCCGCCCACCAACAAGGTCCCTACACAAACCCTATGTGTTGAGAACCTAACACTTGACCACACGCAAAACAAAAATAATTTGAATTATTGAATTGACCAAGTTCGAATCTCGAAGTTATACCTGTGATCGCTCCGCACTAGTGCCACCGGCCTCCCGAGTCGAATACACCTGAGACGACGGCTCGATCCAACCCACCGGCTGCACACCGTGCTGCACAACCTGCTGCGTCCCCGGCTGAGCTCCAGCCTGCAACACTGCTACTGCCCTCTGCTGCAACTTGGGACAACGAGGCTTGATATGCCCCGTCTCTCTGCAGTAGTAACACACTCGAGTATCTGCCCGCGGCTCCGTCACCGCCCGCTGCTCTGTCACTACCCGCTGCTCACCTCTCTGTGGACAGCTAGTCACCTTGTGGTCTCTGCTACCACACCCAAAGCATCTCGCACCCCCATGCCTCGACCTCTGCATGGCATCAAACTTCCGCTTCTGCCCTTGCGCAGGCTTGCCGCCCTTGCTAGGAACAGAAGACGGCTGAGACTGCTGTGGCTGCACTGAAGAACTGACCACAACCACCTGTGACCTCAAGTCATCCTCTATCCCAGCTGCAACCTCGACCAACTCTGCTCTCGTAGCATAACTCCTCACTTTGCACCGAGTCCTCAAATCATCACGCAGAGCCAACAAAAACCTCCGCACCTGAGCCGCCTCTGGCTCCCATGCTCTGCCTGCATAGCCCACAAGCCGACTGAACTCTGCATCCAGCTCCCGCACTGTACGGTCTCCCTGAGTCAACCCCAAGAACCGTGCCTCCATGCGATCAAGAGCCTCCCGAGGAAAATACTTGGAGTTAAACTCACTCACAAAATCTCCCCAAGACATACCCTGCTGCACCCTCCGTGCTGTCACCGACCTCCACCACACACGTGCATCTCCCGACAAGTAAAACACTGCCAGATCCACCCTGTACCGGTCGGGACACCTAAGCGAAAGGAAAATATCCTCCATCCGCTCTCTCCACTCATCCGCTACACTCGGATCGGTACTCCCGAGAAATACCCTGCTCCCACATGCCGCAGCTGCTCCATCATCCGCACATACTGTGCATCCACTACCTCGGTCCCCGGCTGCACACCTGCCTGCAAACCCGCTGCAGGCTGCACCACTGGAACCTGTCCACCACCCACCGGCGGCACTACTGGATCCTGCCCACCAACCACCGGCGGCACTACTGGATCCTGCCCACCAACCACTGGCGGCACCACTGGACCCTGCCCACCAACCACTGGCGGCACAACTGCTGGAAGTCGCTGCAAAGCCTGAGCTACCTGAGCTAGCAAGTCTATCAAGACATCCTCCCTGCCCGGAGCACCTCCCGCTGCAACCCCACACCCGGGGCAACACCGTGACCAACACCGTCACCCAAACCAGCCTGGTCTCCAGACACAATAGGATCAGCCTGTGACTCCGCTACCTCCTCACTGGCCATGCTCTGGGTCACACTCTCACTGGCCACAGGAACCTGACCTCGTCCCCGACCACGACCACGACCACGACCACGACCACGACCACGCCCGCGACCAGCAGCAACCCCTCCTCTAACCATCTGTGCCATCCAAGAACAGAAGTCTAAGCAAACAATAATTCTAATACACAAAAACACAACTCACCGTGGAATCACAAACAGGCTCGAAGGGGATGTTCTAGGACTTCATGCCACACACACAGTTGACCAAATCACACAATCAATCATAGCATGGAATCCTAAACATCAACAACAACAAAAGCACAATGAACCCTAGACCTAGAACCGTAAGGGCTCTGATACCAAAATGAAACAACCCTTCCCGTTTTTTTTTTTATACCCTAATTTACTAGTGGTCCCATACCCACTAACATCCTAGCAACAACCAATAACAGCGGATAAACAAATAAAACAATCTCCATTAATCCAACAAAGTTCCAACATAAATGAACCAATAACATCATAATCCAAATAAGCAATATCCAAAGACTAACATCCTACAACGTTCCATTGACTTAATCTATCAACCTAGCAATAGCTAGACCACAATCAATCAAGTCTCTAGAACATCCCTTCCTCATCGCCTTGATTCCACGATCACACTTTGCCTTTACCTGCACCACAAACACATATTGCAATGCATGAGTATTTTACAAACACTCAGTAAGGCAATCCTCCCATCTACTGGGCTATACACACAAGCAATAGAGTAACCAATAACCACACACAACAATCAACTCACAACAATCAACGAAACAGGACTCAGCATCGACCGATGCCAACATGCATCGACCGATGCCAACGAGAAGCATCGATCGACGAAGCTGCATCGACCGATGCAAGTTGCACTGCATCGACCGATACCCAATCTGCATCGACCGACGCATGCTCGACGCAACACGAAAACCCTAAAGTTCATCGCGCCGTCCTCGCACTTGCATCGACCGATGCAAGCAATGCATCGATCGACGCAACGTCGAGCACCGTGATTTCCCGAAGCTTCTCGCCGGATCTCGTTCCTACAACCACGAAACTCATTCCCAAGCCACAAGAAAGCTTCCTAACGTCCTTAACTACGATCTAACACGTCTAACCACCTAAAACAAGCAAGTTAAAGGTTCCTCTAGCTTAGATCAGCCATGGTCATGCACTTACCTGTGCCAAGACGAATCTGAACAATAAACACGCAAGAAAACGCTTCTAGGAAGCTCCTACAACGATCCCAGCTACAGATCTCTACAGGAACGCACCAAAACTCCAAGAAATCTCCAGAAACTCTCAAGAACTTTTCTCTCTTTCGTTTTCTCTCAAAAACGGCCAAAAACCACGAATGAAACCAAAACTCGTTTTAAGGGTTTCCTTTTCCCCTAACTCAAAACGCAGCGTTTGACTTAAGTCAAAACGCAGAATTTAGACCTTGCATCGACCGATGCACAACTTGCATCGACCGATGCAGAACCTAAACCGGGATTTTTGGTTCACGGGCGTTACACTCGACAATATTATTGCGACACTAGACAATATATGTTATATATAGATTAGTAAAATTAGTACGACATTTATATAGATTTATCTTTTAATCTTTAAATTATATTCATATTCAATGATTCTTATTGATAAAAGTTTTAACTAAAATTTCACGTAAAATAGCAAATAGATATAACAACGAAATATTATCTTCAAAAATATATATGTTGTATATCACTGAGTAAAGTAAATTTAGTATTTATATAGATTTATACTCAAAAGTTAGAATGATTATATTTGAGCTCAAAAATTTCTATTGATAGAAAAAATTAAAATTAAAATGCTGCGCGTGTGCGGGTACAAATTCTAATAGACATATATATATTAGAGAATTTTTTTAAAAAAAATCAATTTCCTACTTCCATTAATCACGGACATGATGAAACAACAAATGAATTCGCTTTCACTAAAACAAATTAGGGTTGAAGAGGCGATAATGACACACTGACTATATAAAATATATATTAGTACATTACATTTACACAAACAACATAGAGACATCAGAATTAAATTAAAGGAAGACGTCCGATAAAGTCATGGGTCATTTATAATTTATGGAATGGTTTCGTTTCCATCCATAAGAAACTAAACTAGTACATATATATATATATATATATATATATATGAGAATATATCTCCGAATATATCCGAAAGTGTTTGAAAAAAAAAGTGTTTGAAAATATCTCCGAATCTCCGCAAGATATACTGGAGAAAGCTATCCAAGAAAAAGAAATTTGGAGAAGAGCAAATAACAGAGATTTAGCACCAGCGGTAGTAGAAGCATGCATACCTTCGATCCCAATTCCTCAAGAATCTCTTGTATGCTTTATAGATGGATCTTGGCATACAGAGGTGGATAGGAGTGGGCATGGCTGGATTGCGTCTATCGGTGATAGAATCCTGCACATGGGGCTAAAAGGATCGCGCATAAGCTTATCCCAATTACATGCAGAGCTAGATACCTTTATTTGGGCTATGGAGTGCTTATTAGCGTTGGACCTGGATAAAGCTCTTTTTGCTACGGATTGTTCAGACCTCTTAAGAATGACGTCTAACATCGAGGATTGGCCGACCTTTTCATCAGAATTGAAGGATTTTATTCATTTCAGAGATAGACTTACTAATTTTAGTATGGGGCATTCTCAAAAATACCCCTTTTTTCAATTTCCTTTTTAAAAATACCCCTCCATGTTAACCATTTTTAAAACTACCCCTCTTTATGAACAAAATGACCAAATTACCTTTTCTTTAAATGATCAAATTACCTTAATTTTAGTATGGGGCATTCTCAAAAATACCCCTTTTTTCAATTTCCTTTTTAAAAGTACCCCTCCATGTTGACCATTTTTAAAACTACCCCTTTTTATAAACAAATTGACCAAATTACCTTTTCTTTAAATGACAACAAGAATGTACAGTCACCAAAATGAAAAAAAATTTCCCGCCAAAAATGAAAAATTTTCCTGCCAAAAATGAAAAATTTTCCCGCCAAAAATCAAAAAATTTTCCCGTCAAAAAAAAATTTCCCGCCAAAAAAATGAAATTTATACCTTATAAAAACATTGTAAATCCTTTTAAACACCTTGTAAAACCTTGTAAAACTGTTTACAAAAGGTGTTTAAAAATCTTTTAAAAGCGTTTACAAGGTGTTTAAAAACCTTTTAAAAGAGTTTACAAGGTGTTTAAAAACCTTTTAAAAGCGTTTACAAGGTGTTTAAAAACCTTGTAAAAGCGTTTACAAGGTGTTTTAAAACTTTTTAAAAACCTTATAAAAACATTTTAAAAGCATTTATAAGGTGTTTAAAAACCTTGTAAATTTACAAGGTGTTTAAAAACCTTTTTAAAAATATTTTGAAAACCTTTTAAAAACCTTGTAAAAGCGTTTACGAGATGTTTAAAAAACCTTTTAAAAACCTATTAAAACCTTTTAAAACTCTTTTAAAAATCTTGTAAAAGCATTTAAAAGGTGTTTATAAAGTTTTTATAAGGTTTCTTCTACCTTATAAAATCTTTTAAAAACCTTGTAAAATTTTTTTGGCGGGAAAACTTTTGGCGGGAAATTTTGTTGTCGAAAATTTTTATCAAATTTTTTTGGACAAAAAATTTTTGGCGGGAAAATTTTTTCGAAAAATTTTGGCGGGAAAATATGTTGGAAATTTTTTGGCGGGAAAATTTTGTTTTTCTTTTTATTGAATAAAATATGTTTTATTTAAGGGTAAAATGGTCATTAAAAATTAAAGGAGGGCAAAAATAAAAATTGCCAGAAAAGAGGGTATTTTTGAAAAGGGGTATATCAAAAGGGGTATTTTTAACAAATTCTCTTTTAGTATTAGATATATTTTCCGAGAGGATAATATCCGTGCCGGATAAACTTGCGAAATGTGCAGGAGCACGAGGTTTCTGTTTTTCCCATGTAAGCTCGTCGGTACCTAATTGGCTCTCTCTCGAAGAGAATCATCTCCGATAACTTAATATATGGGGTTTGATCGTCAAAAAATATATATATATATATATATATATATATATATATGAGAAATGTTATATTTTGGAAAGATAGATACCCAATTATATCTATCTTCCTAAAACGTCAGATGATTCACACTTGTATATATGTCACATGCACTATTTTATCATTTCACCTAATCCATCTACCTAATCCACTCTTAATTGTACATATTAGCAAAAGCCGTGGTTCATGCATGTGAAACAATTGGATTGTACCCCACTGTTTTAGTTAACACTTGGACTCTTTCTTTCCTTATAATAACAACAAAGCGAGTCTTCAAATTCTTCACTGAACACAAACACACGCTAATTGATTCTTAGTCCTCAAAGAAAAATAATGACGATAAGTTCAAGAACCCAATTTCTTCCCCTTTCTCTCCCGTTCATCGACTTCTCGAGTGGGACTCAGTGAGATCTCAAGTCCGAAAAGCCCTAGAAGAATACGGATGTTTCAATGCCTTGTTCGATGGAGCTTCAAAAGAGCTAAGGAAGGCACTGTTCGAGGCCTCGGAGGAAGTCTTTGATTTGCCTTTGGAGACCAAACTGCGTGCAAAGTCAGAGAAACGTAACAAAGGATACGCCGGTCAGATTCCAACTATGCCTTTATACCAAGGCATGGGCTTTGACGGTGTAGATAATCCTCATGTTGTCGATGACTTGACTCGCAAGCTTTGGCCTCAAGGCAACACCACCTTCAGGTTAAGTTTTGTTCATGTCAAACAAACTTTTAATTATTATTACGGTATTTAACATTTATTCACATGATATATTATTTGGACTTATCCGTTTAATTATTGTTCAAACAGAGGAGAGGTATTGATTATAATTAAAAATAGATTTTATCCCGCGGTACACCGCATACATATAATTTTTATTATTATTTATATTGTATGTTGTATTTGTTTGTTAAATATTGGATGTTTTGTAAATAGAGAAGTAACTAAAGTTTTTGGCCATTTGTGCGACTAAATATTTATATTAGTTTTTAACCCGCAATACAATTCATGATCATTTGTTTGATATATTTAGTTTGTTTTAATTATTATAACAAAAAATAAGGGATCTAAATACATAATAAGTAATTTATACGCTTTGATTAAGTCACATTTTTCCTAATGATTTAATTATTTTACACAATCTTAGTTAAATCGACTTGATTTTATATATCAAATATTCTAATATTTGTAGTGTTGAAAATTGATAAAATGAGTATTTAACCCTTGTTAGCACAAATTTAATGATATTTTATTAATTTTAACATGTCTTCTTTATAATTAATCTACTATATAACTATAATATAGTTATATAGTATTTTAAACATTTTTAATTTGACATATTCGTAATATTTTAAAATCTTATTAAGTTTATATATATTAATTATAATATTTAAATAAATATGAATCGAACTTCTTCCTACGTTAAAAATCAAAACTCACAGGTTTTAGAAAATAAAATTGGAATCAAGTTGTTGTTTCTTTGTTTAAGATTCACAGATAAAATATCTTCAAAACACAATAGTTAGTGTGGTTAAATATATCATAGTATTTGTTTTCATATTGATTGTTGTAATTTTTTTAGGTTGAATGGAATGTAAAATATTTAGGAAACAAAATCTAACGTAATGCTACTTTTCAAAAAAAATTAGGGATTAACTTTGAAAATAAGTTTTTAAATAAGTACAAGAGTAGAACCTAAAATGTATTTAAAAAATGTATATATAGATAGTAAAATATGCAAATGCAATATATTTTATTTCAGCAAGAATGTTCAGTCCTTTGCGGCAAAGCTATCACAATTAGATGTGACTGTGAGGACAATGATCATGGAGAGTTTTGGGCTCGAGAAATACGTGGAGGAGCATCTTAATTCATCAAAGAACCACTTTCATTTATTTAAATACCAAGGAATTGACAATAACACTGAAGAAGATCAGCTAGGACTTGACTCTCATATCGATAGACAGTTCCTCACCATACTTTGCCAGAACGATGTAGTAGATGGCTTGGAGATCAAAACAAAATACGGTGAAGAGTGGATCAAAGCTAAGCCATCCCAAGACTCTTCTTACCTCGTTATAGCCGGAGCCTCTCTTCATGTAGAAATCAAGCTTTTTCTTGAGTCTGATCAAGTTTCATTCTTTACGTTCTTTAATTATGTAATCAACATATACCTATAAAGAGATGGGTTTTGCAGGTATTGTTGAACGGTGGGGTGTTTCCTCCGACTCACCGTGTGGTTATAAAAGGAAATAAAGATCGGCTCGTGGTTGGATTGTTCTTGCGTCCTAAAGAAGGACTTATCATAAATGCTCCAGCGGAGATAGTAGATGATGACCATCCTCGCCTTTATAAACCTTTTGATTATGAGGATTACTTGAAATTCACCTCTAAGAATACTAATGGGATAGATCTAGATAATCTCAAGACGTACTTGTGCCTTTGAATATGTGTGATGCCTTGCGAATAAATTAATCTATGTATCAATTTATCCTGAAGCTGTCCATGACTTGACTCACAAGCTTGGCCTCAAAGGCAACATCACCTTTTCGGCTTCTCTTTCTTATTTCATGTCACTTTTAAAAGGTTCTATCAGAATTTTAACCATATGTTCGCACTTCATCTAAAGATTGGAAATAATGTTTATCCGTTTATATCTAGCTTTATCATAATCTTATTATATAAACCTTGGTTCTCAAAGTTAGTAACTCACCAGATCGTGACACGTGTTAATTTTAACGATCAAAGATTAAATTTAAAAACTCACCAGATCATGACACATGTCAATTTTAACAATCAGAGATCAAAGTTAGTAACTCATCAGATCGTGACACATGTCAATTTTAAAAAGTTAGTAACTCACCATATCGTGACACATGTCAATTTTTAAAAGTTAGTAACTCATCAGATCGTGACACGTGTCTATTTTGACTATTAGAGATCACAGTTAGTAACTCATCAGATCGTGACATATAATAATTTTAACGATCAAAAATCACAGTTTTCAAGATTTGTGAAGGCACATGCGAAGAAAACGAAGATCATTGAGAATCGATTGACATTCTTAGGAAAAAAGCTTGAACTAATCTTTTTATTATACTAGAATTTGCACCCGCGCACGCGCGGGATTTTAATTTAAAATATTTCTTATCAACAGAATCATTGAATATGAATATAATTTAAAGATTAAAAGATAAATCTATATAATTGTGTACTTATTTTACTAATTTATATATAACATATATTGTCTGGTGTCACAATAATATTGTCGATAATCTTTTGACATTTTATCTTTAAAAGAGTTCATTTCATATTCATATCCATGAAAACATAATTTTAAAAATTCTAACGTCAATATCGATCGTTGACCTAAGTATAGAGACCATTTAAACATATCGATATCCAACATTAAATGCGAATATACAAAGTTTCATGAACAATTTTACTGTTATGTCGCTACAATGAGGTTGTCCAAATGCATCATCTGTCATAATACAATTTCAGACTAAGTCAAAAATGCTTAAATGATGAAACATTTAAACCCCACAATGAATATCTATTCATTAATCCAAGCTACATATATTTCTAAAATCTCATATGCTATTTTCGTCTTCTAAAAAAAATATAGTATACCTTAAATATGTTGTTTTTGCCAATGTTTTGGGTTTTTCTTTTTTGAACAAATTCCAATGTTTTGGGTTAAAAGCATTTGATTATATATAGATATATATATATATATATATGTTATATTTGTTATATATATTTTATATCAGGTTATAAAATTGTAGCTCCACCTTATGAGATATGCTACACAGATCACATGCCACTTTTTGTAACAGCTTGCATATTATTTTTTCTATATTTCCTGACCAGTGATTTTGTTTTTTAGATAGATTATTTTTTCAAAATTCTTTTTCATAGTTTTCTCAAAAAAAAGTGTGCCCCTTTGTTTTAGATCAAAACTTTTAAGTTAAGTTAAGCTAAGTAATTAATATTTTCTTTCTTATAAGTAAAATTTAATAATAAATCTTTATGGTATATGTTTCTTAGAAACTAATGTTTCACTTCAATTTTATTTTCATGTTTAGATTTTTATAAATACAATTACATAACTTTTTTTTTTATTCTACCATGCATTAAAATCTTACTTACATTCTAAAACCCATTAACCCATTCTAAATTTTGGAATATAATCATTTTTTGGTTATAATTTTAAGAATAATATTATTACTAAAACAAATTTATAGTATTATTTTTGGGACAATTGCATTTTTAGTACCTTTATTTGCATTTAAATGAGCTCGTAGACCCCATATTCGTTTTTTGAGAAACATAACCACTAAGGGTGCTGAAATTACAGTTGACTCCCTTACGACCAAACAAAAAACAGAAGCCGAAATGACAGATTTAACCCGATGAAGTCTGCAATAGATATCTTTAAGGTTGATTTCAAATTGACGTCAACAAGAAGACATAAAAAGACGTCTACTCCTTAATTATAATTTAAATTTTAATTAAAAAAATTATAAAAGATAATTTGATAAACTTATTGATCAAATAATAACCACATAGACTTCATGCATTAAAATAAAATAAATTTACATATAAACGAATCAAATTAAACAAGAAAATGTTGACTAACCAAAAATTATTTGATTTAGGATTTGCTTAAGTAGACTTCTCTGCAGATTATTAGTGGTTGACTTTGTTATGCCATCAACCATTAATATTATATTATCTTAATTTCACCGATAATTTAACCAAACCGATAGCTGAACCTAACCGAATACATACTGATTCTTTGATTTTAACCTAACCGGATAATTTAATTTAACTATATATATACTTCTCTCTAAGTAAACCCTAACTTTTTATGTGATCTCTCTCTCTCCAAAATTTCTCTCTCCAAAATTTCTCTCTCAAAAATTCCAATATTGTTGCTCCCAAAAATTCAGCTATATATACCCACAAAATATTTCGTGGTTACAAAAATAAATATGAAAACCCTAGATTCTCTTTTATTTTACTTGTCTCTCTCAAATATATCTTGGCTCTCCAAAAAAAAAATAGATCTAAAACTCCAATCCATCCTCTTATTTCTCTCTTGTTTTTTTATTGAAGAAGTTCTGCAAATGTGACTCTACGAATCTCTCTCCAGATCTAACCTTCATTCATATTCAAATCTAATCCCAAAGGTTTTGTTTTCATATCTACCTACCAAATCTAGGTTTTTAGTTTTATGTTGGTTGAATTTGGGTTCTACATGGGTTTTCTTATTTGGATCTGAGAATTGTTATTGGGTAATTTGTTGGAAAAAATTTAGTTATTTCTTTTTCGAGTTTAATCTCAATTTTTATTTGGAATTTTATGATTTAATTGCTTGAAGTCAGATTTTTACAAAAGCTTGTTCTTGTTTTTAATTTTACAGGCAGAGGAGAAGATTAAACAGGAGATGATGGAGGCCGAGAATTTTACAGCCGGAGGAGAAGATTAAACAGAAGATGGGGCGGTGGAGCAGTGAAGGTGGAAGAGAATTACCCAGAATATGTTTGTAAATAATTGAGATTTTGATTTTTATTTTATTATTAATTTAATTATTATAATAAATTATTTTTGTATTTTTAAATAAAAATTTGAGATCTGTTGTTTAAAATACGGTTTAGTTTCCCAGGAAGAAGTCTTCCAGATAAGTCTTCAGCATAATCATTACAATTATTAAATTGATTTGATTGATTTGCAGACGGTTCAGTTTTCCGTGCTACCAGAGAAGTCGTCAACATAATAAAAAATAAAATTTTTATAAAATTATGGCAGGTTTCTCTTATAATTTGTCAAATTATCCAAAAACTGAAAAAAAAAATCATAGAAATTTGTAAATTCAATATGATTTAGGGTAACAACTAATAGCTAAGAATACCCTTCATTGTAGTGTTGGAGACTGAAATTATTCACAGTTGGGTAATTCTTAAAAAGTTTATATATCACTTCATTTCATACTTATAATTGTAGAATTCTATATTCTTAGAAGAAGTCTTCCAGATAAGTCTTCAGCATAATCATTACAAATATTAAATTGATTTGATTGATTTGCAGACGGTTCAGTTTCCCGTGCAGAAGTCTACCAGAGAAGTCATCAACATAATAAAAAATATAATTTTAATAAAATTATGGCAGGTTTCTCTTCTAATTTGTCAAATTATCCAAAAACTGAAAAAAAATTATAGAAATTTGTAATTTCAATAAGATTTAGTATAACAACTAATAGCTAAGAATACCCTTCATTGTAGTGTTAGACACTGAAATCATTCACAGTTGGGTAATTCTTAAAAAATTTATATATCACTTAATTGATTTGAAGTTAGTTGGTAAAGAAGTCTGCCAAAGAAGTCGATTTCTTTATATTTTTCTGGTACTGCTTCAAATAAACCGGAATTGGTTTTCTAAAACCGAGGTTATTTTTTGTCAATTAAACAGATTTCACAGAAAACTACAACACGTTGCCTTCCTAAATTAGTCTACCTTAATGACCTAACTGCCTAAGAAAACCAAAAACTTGATTTCTCCATATGTATTATATATAATCATGTCAAAACATACAGAGGCAAGTAAATAACATATATCAAAGAATACAACAAGAAAATCTTAAAAATTATTCACCAATTTGCAATAATTTGGTTTTCAAATAATGCTGACTTCATGTTCACATCAACGAGTAGACATAAAAAAGACTATACGAGGATAACTTCAAATGAAGTCTATTTCTTGGGGTCTATTTTTGCAATTACAATTTTACAAAGCAGACTGCGGATGAAGTCTACCATAACCGGTTGACTTCTTTTGTGGTCTTCCTTTGTTAATTTTTTGGTTAGTTTTGCAATTAAATATTTAAAACAAGGTAGACTTCAATGGAAAGTTCAACCGGTTAACTTCAAATATAGTCGACTATGGTTATTTTTGCAATTGACCAACCCATTGACTTTACAGTAGACTTTAACTATCCGTCAACCAGAAAAGATAAACTTCGTCGTGGTTAGTTTTGCAATTGACCAAGTTTGACTTTCGCCAAGTAGACTTCGTATGAAGTCTACATTAATGATGACTTCGTTTGCAGTCTGCCGTGGTCATTTTTGCAATTGACCAACAATTGCATTTTTTTAATAGTAGACTTCGTTTGCAGTCAACTAATAATTTTAATATATTTTTAATATATTAATATTACGGTCAATGCTTAAATAGTTTGGTCAATTGCAAAAATAGTCACTATGGAAGTCTACTCGTTTATTATCGTAAGAAGACTTCGTCCGGCAGTCATAACTAAAAAGTCAATAATTTGGTCAATTGCAAAAATACACCTTAGTAGACTGCAAATGAAGTATATGACGGAAAGATTATAATGCAGTCTGAACCATATTTTTTTGTTTTCAAATGAAATTAAGGAGACTGAAATTGCAGTCTACGGGCTCGAAACTCAATAAATTTTTAATTGCAAAATTGACCACAGAGTAGACTTTACATGATATTATGACGGTTAGACTAACAAATGAAGTATACTTTCGCAAAAAAAATCAAGGAAAATCATGAAATCTACCGGAAAATAACCTTATCGGTGGTTGTTTCGCAATGTCAAGCACCGAGGACGTCGTCTTTAGTCATCACAGAAGAAACCCAGCACCAATTTAATCACTATCCAAGAATCATGACATATAACAAGATAAATGCACTTGCAAATTTTCTTGGATTAAAATGGAGAGGAGATGGAAGAAAATGAAGTTCTCATAGCATTGAGTGTTATTTAAGCTCACAAATTTGGGTTGTTGAAGCATTAAGAGCTTCAAATTTGGTTGTTCATGGTGGTTGGAAAATTGATGGTGGTGGCACAACCGTAAATAAAAGAAGAAGATGAGGATAAGGATGTAATAAACATTTTTGCCAGAAATTCAAATAAATCAGAAATAATGGCATTTCTGTGAATACATGGAATGCCAGAGGATTTAGTAGGGAGAAAGTGGCAAATGTTGGAGAGAGAAAAAGAGAGGTCCAATTTTGCAATTGACTCAGATCAGGGGTCTAATTTTGCAATCGTCCCATTATTTTTACTATTTTAAAATTTTCACTGAATTTACTTAATTCATTTCTTAGATAGTTATTAATTTTATTATTTACTAAAAAATTATATTATTGTTTATACTATTCTAAAATTTAATTAAGTTTAGTTAATTCGTTTTTATTTATTTTTACTGTTATTAATTATAATTAATAAATATACAATATATGAATATTAAAAATAATATATTTTATGCAAAAAAATAAATAAAATGATTAGGTGGATGCTGATGTGGAGGAAGGAGAAGTGAGCAAAGTTAACTTTATATATATAGATTAAAAGTCTTATTATATAAAGTTGAGTTTTCAAATTAGCCACATGTCAAATATACTGATAAAATGTTGACACATGTCAAAAATTATTATTTTTCAAAACAGCTAATTAAAAAATAACATTAAATCTAAATAAAATTTACATGTTTATCTAAAAAAAAAATTCTAAATCAAAAAGGAAAATTAACAAAACTAATATATTTTCCATTGTAAGCTACTTATGTTATACGTGTTTTGTCAATAAGATTTTGACATGTATAAACAAAAAAGTAATTCACTAAGCATGTATATTATTATTAATAAATTATGTCAAAAAAATAAGTTGAGAATAAGTTGAGAAAATTAATAAATTATCCCCCTCTCCAGGATATCTTCGCCCTACTTTTGATTTGGGTAAAAATAAGTTGAGAATTTATGACTCGAGAATATTTGAGACGTAATCATAACTTTAAGTTGTTTTAATACAATTGGATACTTCTGAAGAATAAATAGGTCGTTATTCCTTAACGTGATTATGATATATGTTATGTTTTGGATTGTATATAAAGTTTCTATTTTGTATATCTGAATTATCTAAGACTTATATATACTATCATGATTATAATTTTCAAATTTTTATTTTTATTATATTATATTAAATTTCTTTCAATTTATCAATTTTTATTGGGTTAGTCATAAAATCATAGTAATTGAGTAGATAATTTTCACCAGTTGTTCATCCAAAAAAAACTTAATGGCTAAAGAAATTATGTCAGAAAACAATTTTAGTAATTATAAGAACTATAATTATGCCAAAATGAAAATAAAGCAATATAAAATTTGTTTAATTTGTTTAGAAGACATTTTATAGGTGGTGATAAAGAGTATACTTTAACAATAAAATAATTTTGGATTTAAGAACATATTTTTAATGGCAAAACATAGAGTAAAATTGTATGTGGTTAATTATCAGATGTTGCTTTGATGAATTTGTTGCATGTACAATATTTTGTGAATAAGTTGTGAAACTTTTTTGAAATTTGACAATAATAGTATTTATAATGATGAATATTTGGCAAAATTTTTAGTGGGATATAATTTAGCTTTAGATTATTATAATAATTGTTATAAAATATTAAAAATATAGAAATGTAAATAAATGTATGAAGGTAAATACAAATATTCTCTAACTTTAAATTATTTATATATTTACTTTAGAAAAAAAATATCTTTATATATTTTTGAAAAATTATTTTAGATTTAGAATTTATTTTTTCAAACAATTTTTAAACCCGCACATCGTGCGGGCCCTTATCTAGTAATTTTATAAAAAGGAACTTAAAAACAGAATTATTGATTAGAAAATACACCTTGTTTTATTCTTGTATCAAAAAGATTGATTTTTTTTGTAACTTTTATCAATTAACGCTAAAATATTGTCAATTTTAAGAATCATTCATTGAAAATTTTAAAGTTGGGGAATTACTATTCATTAATATTGATAAGAAATAGGTTAGTATGAATAGTTAATATATATTTATAGCAAAATATTAAATATTTTTGTTAATTTGTGTAAAAACTCTACAAAATCAATCTTTGATACATAGGGAGTACTAAGATCACTACAAAAAAATGACTGTTTAACATCATTTATTTTATATATTTGTGTCAGTTTTAAATGATGTAAAAATAATTTACATCACTTTAACAAATGATTTACATTTTGTTGATGCAAATAATTTGTATCGGTTTCTTTGAAACTGATGTTAATATACAGAATATTTACATCTATTTACTAAATGATGCTAACATGCATCAGTTACAAAAGTGATCTAAATTTTGCATCGGTTACTATAAATGATGTAAATATTTACATATTTCTATCAATTATTTAAAATTAATATCGGTTTGTTATTTGATTTTAATAAATCAATATTAAAATTAATTTCAATTTTTATGATTAATTTTGATAATTGAGTCATTTACATTAATAATTAAAAATAAAATAGAATGTTTTTCTTCCAAATTAAAATAATGAAGAAATTGTAGTACAAATGTACAATTATAAAAATATTAATTAAATTACAATAGTTGACCAAAACAACAAATTTACTGAATAAAAAAAATTAGAGAGGATAATAAAAGAGATTACGGCAACTCAAGCGGCCAGAATCTCAAGCCCAACCATAACCACCACTGCTCCACGGTCAAGAAACTACGCCTCTCAACAAAGCCACCGTCCCTAATCACTCTCCTCCGCCAAAAATCCATCCGCCCCGAGAAAACAGATTTAACCTGTGCGACTACCGTGAAAGAAAGATGCATGCTCCGGTTGGATTTCTCCCAATCTTCGCTAGAGGAACATGTCTCCTCCGTAAAGCGCCAGTACAAGAACTCTACATCATCATCACATGGAACACATTAGGAAAACAAATCTTTGAGATGCCGACAGGAGTGTTCTTTAGCGGAGAGGTTCAACATCTTCACTGGAAAGATGGAGCGCTTGACTCACGGAGAAGTTTGATGTCACATTATATGACATAGAAGATGAGGAAAAGTTTGATTTTAGCTTTGATTCTCGTGTAGGTTTTATCACTTAGGAGATATTGTAAATGCTAGATATTGATAAAAAAGATTTGAATCTGAATTAGAAGATATTGTAACTGCTAGATATTGATCAAAAGATATTTACTTGCCATATATATCGGTTAACTAAAGGAAACTAGTAAATAACAATTACTGTATGTTTGCTAAAAGTCTCCCGCACAATAAAAATTAAGGTAAAAATACATCATTTTAACAATCGAAACTAAATCGTATAATTAATTTTGGTATAATTTATATCAATTTTATTAGCATCATTTTTTTATTGATGTAAATTTTTTTAAAAAAAAATTAAATGATGTTAGTAAAAATTAGTAAATACATCAATTACTTAAGTGATGAAAATATATATATTTGTATCAGTATTTTAATGATACAAACAAATATAAAGTTGCATCAATTTTGATGAATTGATGTCAAATAAATTAATATTAATATCAATTATCATTAATGATGTTAAGTTAGATATTTTGTATCAATTATTAATAAGTAATTTAAATTAGTTTCATTTACTTTTTTGATACAATTTAACTGATGTAATACATCCATTTTTTTTTAGTGGATATGTGACAATTTCATACATAGGGAGTACTAAGATATGTGACAAATTCATAATATATAAGCAAGAAATATCAGTCGTCATAGCAGTACTTACGAGAACTTGATGTGATGGTGAGGACAATGATCATGGAGAGTTTCAGGCTCAGGAAATACGTCGAGAGCATCTTAACTCAGGGAAGAACCACTGTCGCTTCTTTAAATATAGTGGAGTACTTGACGTCTTGACGATAACACCGAGGAGAAACTAGGCTTTGACCCTCATATCGATAGACATTTCCTCACCATACTTTGCCAGAACGATGTGGACATGTGGTAAGTGGTTTGGAGATCAAAGCCAAAGATGGCGAAGAGTGGATCAAGATAATGGTTGGGGTCTCTATCTCGTGTTGATGATCTTTCTTGACAATTCTTGTGACCAAAAATTTAAACTTGTTCAGTTGTTCTTATACCTCGGATCTTTTTGAATTTTAAAAATCTGAATTAAAAGGACTACTCATTACAATTCTTTTTTGGGGTTTAACCAACGACAGCCGGTTAAGTTTGTGTGATTACATTGTTTATTTAGTGAACTGATTTATCAATTTCAATTTAGAAATTTCCCACTTGGAACTACGAACCATCTTGATTATTTTTTAGTTTTTTTCTTAATGATAAATGTTATATTTTGGAAAGATAGATACCCAATTATATATATATATATATATATATATATATATATATATATATATATCTTCCTAAAACGTCAAATGGTTTACACTAGTTTATAGTAAGATATGTCACATGCAACTGAAATTATCAAGGATTATTCCAAGGACACAGTCTATCCCCGATGTGCGTTAAAAATTGACATCTCCAAAGCTTTCGATTCAGTTCAATGGAGCTTTTTACTCACCATTTTGCGTGCACTTGGTTTCCCGGATCAATATGTGAGATGGATACAGACGTGCATATCCACTGCATCTTTCTCGGTGCAAGTGAATGGTGAACTTGCAGGATATTTTGGTAGTAAACGTGGTCTGCGCCAAGGTTGCTCTCTCAGCCCCTACTTATTTGTTATTTGCATGAATGTCCTCTCACGTAAACTGGACAAAGCGGCTCAAAACAGGGAGTTTGATTATCACCCGAACTGCAAACAACTGCAACTTACCCATTTATGTTTTGCCGATGATCTAATGGTTTTCACAGCAGGCAATCAACGTTCAGTAATGGGAGTTCTCAAAGTCTTTGATGATTTTGCTGATCACTCGGGCCTAAGAGTAAGTCTTGAAAAATCCACCATATATACTGCAGGGTTTCACCAGAGGATAAGGTTGAGCTCCTACAACAATTTCCATTCGCTACTGGAACCTTACCAGTTCGGTACCTTGGCTTGCCACTATCCCCAAAACGAATGTCTGCGGCTGACTTCTCCCCTTTGCTGGAAAAAATCCGACACCAAATAAGTACTTGGACGGCTAGAATGCTTTCTTTTGCTGGTCGTCTTCAGTTGCTCTGCTCTGTTACCTTTAGCCTTAAAAATTTCTGGTTATCAGCTTTCAGATTGCCTAAAGCTTGTATTAAGGAAATTGATAAGGTGTGTTCTGCTTTTCTCTGGTTGGGGCCCTCCCTGAATGCTAGAAAAACTAAAGTCTCTTGGGCAGAGGTTTGCCTCCCAAAGAATGAAGGCGGGTTGGGATTGCGTTATGTTGAAGAGGCAAACAAAGTGAGGATGTTAAAACTGGTTTGGCGACTTCCGTCAGCCAAGGACTCGCTGTGGACTGCGTGGGTGAAACGTCATCTGCTACGTGGTGGCTCTTTATGGGCTGTGCGAGATGATGCCACAGGTGGATCTTGGATTTGGAAAAAAGTGCTAAAATATCGAGAGTTAGCGGCACAGTTTCATCGTGTGGAGGTAAAAAATGGTCTCACCACTTCTTTCTGGTTTGATAACTGGTCCTCCTTGGGCAGACTGCGAGCACTGATTGGTGATAGAGTTTACATTGCTATGGGAATCCCGGAGAATAGTACTGTGGCGGACGTTCTTTATATGTCTCCCCATCGAAGACACAGAGATGCTCGGCTTCAATCTATTGAGGAGGAAATATCGAAATATCGAATAGCACAGGTTTATGCAGAACATGATATCGCTCTGTGGAAAGATAACGATGGTGTTTATCGGGACAAGTTCTCTACTAAAGCTACTTGGAACCATATTCATGTTGTTCGTCCCACAATGGAGAACCACAAAGTGATCTGGTTTCGACATGCTACTCCCAAGCACGCGTTTCTCACCTGGCTTATGGCCAAAAACAGAATTGCAACAGGAGAAAGGATGCAACACTGGAATCAACCGGTTAACACAGGTTGTATTTTCTGTACTTACCCTCTAGAGACAAGAGAACATTTGTTCTTCCAATGTTCTTTCTCAGCGCAGGTCTGGGAGGTTCTAGTCAAGAAACTGCTCTCTGAAAAGTTCACAAACCACTGGCACGACATCATGAATCTACTAGCAGGGAGCATACTGGACAAGACTAAAAGACTAATTGTGGGATATGCTTTTCAGAGTACGATACACTCAATCTGGCGAGAGAGGAACGACAGACGACATGGAGAAAAACCTTCCCCAGCCAAGAAGGTTGTCAAGTTCATAGACAAAACTGTCCATAATCGACTAAGTACAATCAAGGAAGATGGAGGATCAAGTATTCAACTCTGGTTTGAAGCAAGATTCTATTGAACTAAGACTTTTTTAATTTGTCTCCTTGTATTTTCTAAAAAGTTTTAAAACAATATCTATCCAAGCTTTGTAAACAGTTTATTTTTCTTTTGAATATAATTTAACATTAGATTCAAAAAAAAAAGATATGTCACATGCACTATTTTTTTATTTCACCTAATCCATTTACCTAATCCACTCTTAAGCCGTGGTTCATGCATGTGAAACAATTGGATTAATTGTACCCCCACTGTTTTAGTTAACACTTTGAATTCGACTCTCTTTCTTTATAATAACAAAGCGAGTCTTCAAATTCTTCACTGAACACAAACACAAGCTAATTGATTCTTAATCCGATCTTCAAAGAAAAATAATGACGATAAGTTCAACAACCCAATTTCTTCCCCTTTCTCTCCCGTTTATCGACTTCTCGGTTCCAAACCTCAAACCGGAAACTCCTGAGTGGGACTCAGTGAGATCTCAAGTCCGAAAAGCCCTAGAAGAATACGGATGTTTCGATGCCTTGTTCGATGGAGCTTCAAAAGAGCTAAGGAAGGCACTGTTCGAGGCCTCAGAGGAAGTCTTTGATTTACCTTTGGAGACCAAACTGAGTGCAAAGTCAGAGAAACGTAACTACGGATACGCCGGTCAGATTCCGACTATGCCTTTATTCGAAGGCATGGGCTTTGATGGTGTAGATAATCCTCATGTTGTCGATGACTTGACTCACAAGCTTTGGCCTCATGGCAACATCACCTTCAGGTTCATGTCAAAAAAAAAATAGTATCACAATTTAACATTTATTCATAAGATTGATCCATTTATATTATGGTATTAGTTTTTTATACTAAAAATAGACAGAAGTATTGATTATGAAATAGTAAAATTTGGGATATATATTTCAGCAAGAATGTTCAGTCGTTTGCGGCAAAGCTATCTCAATTAGATATGATGGTGAGGACAATGATCATGGAGAGTTTTGGGCTCGAGAAATACGTGGAGGAGCATCTTAATTCATCGAATAACCGCTTTCATTTATTTAAATACAAAGGAATTGACAATGGTAATACAGAAGAGGAGCTAGGACTTGACCCTCATATCGATAGACATTTCCTCACCATACTTTGTCAGAACGATGTAGTAGATGGCTTGGAGATCAAAACAAAATACGGTGAAGAGTGGATCAAAGCTAAGCCATCTCAAGACTCTTCTTACCTCGTTATAGCCGGAGCCTCTCTTCATGTAAAAATCAAGCTTTTTCTTGAGTCTCAAGTTTTTCAGCCTTTACAATCTTTAGTTATGTGATAACCAAACTTATACGTACATAAAAGATGCGTTTTGCAGGTGCTGTTGAACGGTGGGGTGTTTCCTCCGATTCACCGTGTGGTTATAACAGGAAATGAAGATCGGCACGTGGCTGGATTGTTCTTGCGTCCTAAAGAAGGACTTATCATAAATGCTCCTGAGGAGATAGTAGATGATGAACATCCTCGTATTTATAAGCCTTTTGATTATGAGGATTACTTGATATTCACCTACACGAATACCAAAGGGATAGATCTATTTAATCTCAAGACTTACTGTGCCCTTGAATCTTTGTAATGCCTTGCAGATAAATTAAACTATGTATCATTTGATCACTGTGCACTTGTTGATTTGCTCTCGATCGAGTTGGTTTGTTGCTACCTTTACTTTGCCTTGTTGACTCAATTGAGCTTGTGATATAAAACCTAATTTTCAGAAACTCCATAAATTAATTACATTTTTCAGTGATTAATCAGCAGCAGAATTTTCACCATTGATCTTTCTAGCTAGTGATCATATATATAACCTACGGTTCATTTCGAATCTTAATAATGTGAATTAAAAGTAGTAGTAATTACAGTTTTAGTCTATTCACTACAGGTGTAAGTTTAAGGATATTAAAATATAGGAATCATTGAAAGAGAAAGACAATGTGAGACTTAACACAGACTTTGTAATAATTAGTGATTTTAATTGGGCTTGTTTTGTCATAATTGGTCTAATTAATGGGTCTAATTATGTTGTGCTTAATCTAAGAGTACATGTTATTTGAATTAGTGAAGAGTGTCGATTATGCATGGATGTTAACTTATTTATTATCTACGGTTGGCAAATAAAATACAATTTCAACGAATTAATACTTTCCTGTAAAGTCATGCTTCTTCCTTGAGTCTCAGGTTTCAGCTATATGATCAAATATGGTTTTGTAGGTACTATTGAATGATGGGTATTTCCTCCGCTTCACTGTGTGGTCATAATCGGAAAGAAATATCAACACGCAGCTGGATTGATAGACAGAGCCACATAGGTAGATTAAACTTGCCTGGCTCTAAAAGACTAAAACCTTTGAACACTGATGAAAAGCCTTGCACCACAACGTACGGATCCAAGCGTAAAAGTATATATACAGTACCTAATCAGGAATGGACGTATTTAGTGTGGTAGATAAGTGATAACGATGAATCGATGAATGGCATCGTTAATTTGGGCCAAGAAAAAAGTAAGAGCGAGAGAGGGATGGGGTGAATCTTTGCTGTTTATGGTTTACACTGCACATGGGTAGGTCACAGTTGTAACAAATCATATGGGTTCGTTTCATAATCACATATCTTAACATTTGATAAATCCCGACTATTTTGTTGTACAGAAAGATATGGAAAGACAAAAACTAGTTCGACATACCGAACATGTCGGTTTTTTCTATAATTGATATTAATGATATCAAAAGCAAGAGAGTGGATATATCTAAAAAATTTAAAGATTCGTTGGAAAATAAAAAGAATAAGCTTAAAACATTATTAAAAAAAAAAAAAAAATCTTCATTGTAAATGTGAAATTATGATTTTGAAAAAGAAAAAAATAAGAGTTATACGTATTTTATAAAGAATAAAAGATTCAAATATTTTATAAAAGTAAATAATATGGATACGTATTACATATGTTTTCTACACATATATATCGATCCCTTAACAAGAAAGTTGAAACAAATTAATGTCATAACTCAACACTCAAGAAGCAAGTAGTGTATACATATATATATATATATAGCTGTCTTCTGAAGATAATCATGCAAATCATAACTCGAAATTTCGCAGAATAATATACTATAACATATATTTTATATAACATGAATAGGAAAAATGTTCTAAAAGGATCTTGATGATTAATTAAGTTTAAGGTTAAATTAATTAACCAGCTCCTTGACTCTTGTTTCAAATCATCATCATCACTCGTCTACTCCTCTAGGCTGCAGCCCAAACCCGGTAGCATCCGATCTTTTCATTATCCTCAACCTCTTGCATGATTCTATGAACATCCTGCAAACCAAAATATCAAAACTCTCATTAGTTTTGTTTGTGGTACAATATATTGCACTCAAGTCAAAAAAATATGAACATACCCCCAAGGTACATCTCCCGCAAGCATCCAGTCTCCATCTTTGTCTTCATATATGGTAACGTATTCGCAGTTATCACCATCTTTCAAGGCCACACCTGCACATATATATGTATGTTAATATTTATTTGTGTTGATTATATTGAGATATGTAGAAAAGTCTAATTAAGAGCATCACAAGTAGTGTAAAATCTCTGCTTTTAAGACTATTTTTTCTAATAAAAAAAAATTATGAATTGATAGAAACGTACGTCTAACTTTTCTATAAACAGAACTTTTGATATATTTCCAAACAGTTTTGAAGTTAAACTACCAGTCAAACCATGCATCCGAAACTTTTAGGACTAATCTGAAATCGCCTAAATGAAATTCCCCTGATGACTAATAATTAACTATTCGTCCTTTTCATAAGACTCTTTAAAGTCTATAGCATCGCTACGACAAGTACAATACTAAACTCATAACCCAAAAATTGTATATAACTTATTGATTTGTACTAGTATTGTCATTGTATCATAAATTATGTTGTCGGTTGTAGACGAAAAAAATAGAAGAGAATAGTACTAAAGTACTTATAATTAAGTAAGAGATACTAGTAGTTTCATTTCCACATGTGAATTTCTTCTTAATTTGTTAACATTACGTCTAAAACACTCAAGTTCTTAATCGGACGTCTCTCGTATGTATAATTACCACTCTACTTTTACGGGAAGAGAGAAGCAATTGTTACTAACCGATGCCACGGATACCGAAGAGCTTGTCAAGAGCAAAGGCTAGATCATCATAACCTTGGCTCGAACCAAGATCCATCTTCCTCAAGTAAGGCACACCATCCATGCTCACTTTCACATACCCTAACCCCACTTTCGTCGTCGAAACATCCTTGCAGCTGTTTTTCCTACGGTAAGAGCAAACCGGCGGCCACCCCACCACCTGACTTTTCGCCGCCGGCGAATCATTGACTTTCTCCACGTCACCACCAGATGAAACGACACCGCTTTCACATTGATCACTGTTACTACCCGAAGACGTCATGATCATCTCAGTGAATGCTCTCTTCTTCATCATCTTCTCCGCCACATCTCTCCCCGGAAGACCTAATCTTAGCTCCGTTATCTCAAGCCCAAGTCCTTCTTTCTCCATTTCTTTCTTTTTTTTTTTTTACAATTTGATACAATTATGAAATGAGGACTTTCTTCTCCTACACTTCTCTTTGTTGTAGTAATTGGCACCGCGTCGTGCTTTTTATATGTTGCTTCGTTGGTCCACACGATACAACCGATGTAAGCGAATGAGAGATCGACACGTGGAGTCATTTGATATCTAAAGTCTTCTTTGTTCATTTTATTCAGTTTGTGTGGGGAGACAAAGTGGGGGCAAAGACAGGTCAACTGAGGATGCGGTGGTCGGTCACATGAGAGACATAAGTTTGGTGCTGTTTTTATATTTTTCTCAAAGTTAATAAAGACCGGCATTACAAGGTGGTTAAGGGAACAGATCCTACGGTTGTGAAATTTTCTTGTGATTTTTCTGTGGCCGTTGGATCATTGGAATCCGAATCTCCTTCTCCTAACATACCATGTGTTTTTCTTTTGTAAAGATTCTTGTTCTAACTAGTAAATCACAACTATAGTTTACCTTTTTCTCTAATAAGTTCATGTCATTTTGTTATTTTATGATGGAAATAAATATAAAACTTTAGTCTATTTGTTCGCATTTCTAATAAGAGCATGGGAATATTAAATCAAATCCTACCATTTTGGGATATGTTCGTTATCTCTCTTTAATCAGTAACTACCATCATTTGATTGGTTACCGCGTTAATCTCACACCAAGCGTTAATCTCACATCAAGAGAATACATCACATGCACATACTAACTTTGTCTGGATCGGAACCATATGTAGTACGGAGTTTAGTTTGGGAATGGAAAAAAGTAGTTAACAGAGTAAAAATGTATATTGTAACGATTGAGTTTAGTATGTTTTTTTTTTTGTGTTGTTCAAGTTTGAGTTCTAATCATATATATCCGTATAAATAAAGATAATTAGCTTTAATTTCAGCTTTGGTTTGATTTTTGGATTGATTTTCGACTAGTTTTTGTTCTATTTTATTTGCTACTGATCATGTCAATTTGAAATAAAACTTATTTGCAGCCACCATGTAAACCAAATTCCCAAAATATTTTAGTCAATGGCGCTTTGATTAGCTTCGACAAACAAGCTAAGACGATAACCGATGTATATTATGTTAGAGTTGTTCATGTAATATACCCATCTCCAAAGTTAATCTCGAAGCAATGACTTCAAGCGAAGTAAACTAGTTTTCGAATGGGTTCAAACTCAGACAGACCCGCATTGTTGGGTTGTTGCTAACTATCTATAGCTCAGCATACCAATAAAACACAAGAAGTAATGATGGGGTTTAGAGACGTGGGGACACAAGAGTAGAAAAAAAGATCGACCGTGTGTATGTGTGTGAGTGTGTGTGGGTTCAGTCTTGTCTACAAACTTTGATCGATGGATTGACAGAAACTAGTTGGGCCATGTGAAATTATATGATATACAACCACATAAAGAGAGAGATGAGCTCGATATTCCCATATTTCTCGTTTGCTTGTAATGTTTCCAATGGCTAACAAACGACATTTGTACACCAAATATCATAATTGTAAATTCCATTTTACATATTTTGAGTGGAGCAGTGTTTTGGCTTTTACATCTCAAACGCACCACTGCCATCTTTCAATTAAAAAAAAATTATATTATCAATAAGCAAATATGATCTGAACAAAAATCTCATCTAAGCAACAAGAAAATCTTATCAATTAATCTTTAATTTGGTCCATAGGTTTCTCTACCCCTTAGTAGATGATATAAGCAACAAGAAAATATATCATCTACCATGGTATTATCAATATGTAAAAAATTATATTATCAATAAGCAAATATAATTTGAACAGAGGCAACTGCCTGATGGGACGGTAACGTCCCACAATTAGGAGATCAAAACAGAAACAGACAGATTTTTTCGAGAATTCCTACAACATATTCCAAATGACTATGAAGGAGCTTCAGTGGCAGAGCTCCAAGATCTTTTCTCTTTTCAGTTGTTCTGTGGCTGACAAGGAAAGGCTGGTTCGTCCTGTTTCTGCGGAGAAAATCAAACAAGTTTTCTTCTCCATGCCTTGAGATAAATCCCCGAGCCCGGATGGTTACACTGCTCATGGACAGCTCCGTTCCTATCCTATGCTGGTCGTCTATACTTGATAAGTTCTGTTCTTTGGAGCATATGCAATTTCTGGCTTGCCGCCTTTAGACTTCCTCGAGAGTGTATCCGAGAGATTGATAAGATTTGTTCTGCTTTTCTCTAGTCTGGTCCTGCTTTAACTGCGCATAAAGCAAAAATTTCTTGGGTGGAGGTCTGCAATCCCAAGACAGAAGGAGGTTTAGGTCTCAGGTCGTTGAAAGAAGCAAATGATGTTTGTTGCCTGAAGCTAATTTGGCGACTCCTGTCTCAGAAGCATTCTTTGTGGGTTAAGTGGTGTCGGGTTTCCCTGTTGCATAAGGAAACGTTTTGGTCAATCAAAGAGACATCTCATATGGGATCCTGGATGTGGAGGAAACTACTTAAATATCGAGATATTGCCAAAGATTTCTGCAGAGTTGAAGTGCATAATGGAGCTCAAACCTCGTTCTGGTTTGACAAGTGGTCTTCGTTGGGGCGCCTGATTGAGATCACGGGGAAAGAGGATATATTGACCTGGGGATCAGTAAGCATATGTCGGTTGCAGAGGCGTGGGAACGTATGCCTCGACGGCATAGGTCTGCAGATTTAAACTCCATTGAAGAAGCTTTGGCTTCTAAGCAGCGATCACGTACGAGTGCAGAGGATATGACATTATGGAAAGGGAAAACTTACGTGTATCATTCAAGTTTCTCTACCAAGGATACTTGGAACCATGTTCGATCCATATCGCCTTCGGTTCCTTGGCACAAAGGGGTTTGGTTTGCCCACACAACGCCAAAATACTCTTTTTGTGTCTGGTTGGCGACAAGGAACAGACTTTCAACGGGGACAGAATGCTTCTTTGGAACAGAGGTCTGGCCACGACTTGTGCTTTCTGCAATCATACTCTTGAAACTCGTGACCACATTTTCTTCACCTGCAGTTTTACATCTAGTATATGGGCTAATGTTGCTAAGAAGATCTTTGCAGCGAGGTTCTTTTTGGATTGGCAAGCGTTGATAACAACGATATTGAGCTCCTGGAAAGATCGAGTGGAGAGTTTTGTTGTCCGCTATGTCTTCCAAGCCACGGTACATGCTCTATAGCGTGAGCAAAACAGGAGGCGCCATGGAGAACCTATGACCACTGCAGAGCAGTTAATCAAATCTATTGACAGACAAGTGAGGGACAGGATCCTCTCATAACCAAGAGTGGTGATCGACGCTACGATACTGCTCTGCAGTTTTGGCTAGCATCTCGATATTAACTCAACACAATCTAAGCTTGTAGTCTAAAGTTTTATTTCTTTTCTCCTTTTAACCAACATGTTGCACTAGTTGTACAAACGTTATTTTTTCTTAAATCAAATTTAACATTTTTTAAAAAAAAATTGATCTGAACAAAAATCTCATCTAAATCCCTCAAAGTTCATGAAATTTTTGTATCAACGCATCCAATAGGTGGCAATATACCAACCAGCTGAGACGCATGGTGAACCAGCGATGAAGAAGCGTGCGGCAGATAAGCGTTTTCTCTCTCATCATTTTCAACAGACGGCTGTCAATCAAAAAACTCCTCAACACCAGGATAAGAGCAGTAGCACAAGCCCACTTGGACGTAGAGGAGGAAACTAACCCAAAAACTGTCACAAATTTGGATTGTAGAAGTGCACATACAAAGGCACACAAACAACAGACTCTTGTGTTTAAATGTTTTAATATGTTCTTGGAACAAAGTTAGCTTAGTTAATTACTATTACCACAAATGTCTTGACTCGACATTAAATACCTTGTCAATGTTTCTAGGCATGATAATCAATATATTTCCATGCATATATTTTGACTCAAAATCGATTTTCCATGTTTATGTTTATGTTTATGTTTTTCTAATGAAAGAAAAATAATAAGTTTCTTAATAAAAGAAAATAAAAATGAATAGGATTTGATTATGATGCTTTATTTTTGCCTTTCGAACTTGGTAACTCCACCCATTTGCAATTTGGAAAAGGTCATTAAAACTTGAAAATCATTCTCAGGTCATCAAATAATATTATCTCGACAAAAAATAAGGCTTTCTCTTGACAGCAAAAATAAGGCTATTTGTTTTATTATTATTTTTTCTTTTATCTAGAAAATTCATGTGCTTCTACTCGAGTTTTGATCGGAAAACTTTTTTAGTGATTGTGACATGTCTCATGTTTCTTATACGTTAGGTCGTTATCCACGATTCTCTTGCTTATGTTTTCGGTTAGTTGATAAAATATTACAAATCTTAAGGATCATAATTATGTTCTAAATCCCTTATACATTATTCAAAAAATACGTATCTTCCAAAGAAAAATAAAATGTCAGTATACTTTTTTATTAAATGGACGACCAAATAACAATTAAATTACAAGCATGTTCCCACGTCCATAAGCAGCATAAACTAAATTATGAAACCGCAATTTTTATTCTTTTTAATTGTCAGTATTTAAAATCTCATATATAAAGCACATATAATACAGGGCAGAATCAGGAGAATATCAGAATAATTTCAGGTAATAATAGCAAGTATATATGATGATAGAAAAAAAAAAAAAAAAAAAAAAAAAAAGCTCCTTAATTAGTCTGATATGTAGAAATACTGATGAAATGGTTAATGTTAATAGAATATACTGATTCAGAAGTATTATGTCAAATTTTAGACATATTAGTAACTAGTAAGCAGTAAAACATATTATAGGTTATGATGTAATGTTTAAGTTTTTCTATCAAACTAATAAAAAAAGTTTAGATAGCAGAATATCTTCTCCAATTACTGTATCATTTTCATTGAAAAACTAGAATTAATAGCAGCAACTTTTGATTCTTCTCGAAAACTTTTAACAAATTTTATAAAACATTGTCCGACAAATAGGCAACAAGCTATAAAAGGAAAGCACGAGTGTTTAACGGACGCATTAGTCGAGTAAATTGTTTATTTAACTCAGGTATTATTTTATTTTTTATCATAATTAAGGATATAGTCGTCGGATATTGAGGGGAAAAATTATGTATCGCTAAATGATATGTTCGAATATTTTCATGTATATTTGTATCTTACTAATTATAAAAACATATTTAAAACAGGGAAATAAAACAAGTGAACGGCGTCCGATGGAGAACTCTGTTTTAAAATACGCCGAAGTAAAACTAGGGTTTGGTTCCATATATCTTGTTGGGCTTTCGGATTCAGTAGCTTCCAACCCGAATCTGCCGACATATGGTCTGTTTCTGCGGATATATTGTTAGATTAAACATAGTTTTTTCTCTTAATTAATAATTTAGCCGTTGAGAAAACTATAATACATGTGTACACTTGGTGTAAAATATAGTCTAAAGCACAAAATAAGATCTAAAATACTCTTGATCTTCGTGAAATCCGATGCGAAGAAACGCAGTTTTGGTTTCGAAGAGTATATCGAGCCACTCTTTTGTCGTGAGAACTAAAAGCAAACAAAGTAGTTTAATTTTACATCAAAAGATTGTATATACATAACAAATTAATAGTTGAATGATATAGTTTAACTCGATGTTTGCAAATTTAATTAGTGACTAATATTTGTTACTTACCTGGCGGTTTATCATGAGCAGTTTCCCACCAGATTTTGGAAACACTGAGCAATAGAAACACGGCCATCAGTACAAAATACAAGAGTTTGGTATCCATTACTCAGTTGAAGATATGTATGAAGAGAAATTATATATGCGAGTTGATTTATATACAGACATCTTCATATGTTACAATTACATCACTGTTGATGATTATTGACCACGTCAAAACTAATTTCGTCCTTACATTTGCCCTTAAGGCACACGATACAAAGACTTACTATTTATATACGAAGACTTACTTTTGTCCCGACGTTTAACGTCCCTTAATGCCCGTTGAAAAATATGTAGATTTTTCGTCCGTTGGACTCTTCTACCAATAGCGCGTTTAGAGATATATGATTATATATGCATGCACAAAGACTGATGTGATATAAATTTCAACATGTTAAATGGATAAATTCTAATTTGAATAGACGTTGTGAAAATCAGAAGCCAAGAGACCAAAAGATTTGAAATCTTTTAGTATATACTTTGTTGGAAGTAGATCAAAAAGTATATCTCTAAATTTAATTGATGCATCATTGATTGGTATTCAATCTAATTATAGTGCTGCTCTTTCGAGACTGATTACATAGACATCAAAGCAATAATCGAATAGCTTGAATGCTTGATAAGTGGCCAATCTTTTATGTGAAGCTAGCAAAATTTCCCCTCACTTTTATGCTTTTTCCACAGTTTTCGCTCTCTTATATCCCACGGGCCACGGCTAACAAACTTTCATCCTGATTTCCTTACTTTCGTAATACAAGGATTAAAATATTATTTTCACATATAATTAAGCACTACCGTGCCATTGTGGTTACCTTATGCAACATCTCCTAGTTTAATGTAAAAAAAAAATTGTGTAGCATGATATTCCAAAAAAAAATGGTTAGTGTAATAGTGGTATGCACATTATTCGTGATAACGACTAGAGGAGTGCCAAGCTTCAACCGATTTGACCGGAAATAGAGGGAAGATAAAGCAAAAAAAAAAAAAAAAATTGCAACCACGCGATTCCTTTTGAGTGTCGGGGTGATGGCAAAGGAAAAAAAGTGAGTGTTGGGTATCTCCTCTCCACATTTTCTTAAGGATCTAAAATATATGAAATAATGGTAGCTAATGCCTAATAGCTATATGGCCGATTTTCTTTTACATTATCTTTTTTGCTTCTTTGTTTAGTAGCTAATGCTTAAGGGCATTTGCATCGGTGTCCTTAAACACTGTCCGTTGCAATTAAGTGATTTAATTTAAATATAAATTCGAAACGTTCTTTCGTAGGGGACGTTTATTCCATCGTGCGTCGTTACACGTGTCTGCGTGTGAGATGTTTGTATTGTTTGGGTAGGGTATACCAAAAAATCGAAGCATCACTTATTTTTTTTTCATCTCCGATTCCCTCTTTCTTGTTTCTTTTTCTCTCAACGGCGACTTGTATTCCCGGCGAAAGCATCAGTTAATTTCGTCAGACGAATCGATCTGTGGTATCATCTTGAAGAATATCCGCTGGTTCCAATCTGATGAGGTTAGTGTTCCAATGCCGTTTGCGAATTTAGGGTTTGGTATATTGTTTGTCGATTCGATATTGATTCTCGATTTAGGGTTCTCGATTGAGTCTCTGATTTGTTATTAGAGTTGGATTTAGGGTTATGGGTTTCGATTTTTTATCCTGAATTTAGTCTCTCGATTTAGGGTTCTCTGATTTAGTTTAGGGTTCTCGATTTAGGAATTTTATTGTATTTTCGATTTTTTTCTCTGATTCGGTAAGTCTGGTGTTCGATTGTTTAGTCTGTGTTTTGATTGTTCTCGATAATAGTTTTATCTCTGGGTTTACGCTGCAAATGTCTCTGTTTTTTGTTTTGATATACGGTTTTGGTTTATGTTTTTTGTTTCGATAGTTGCGTGTCGCAGTTTTGGTTCGAATTAGGTTTTTAGATTATGTTTCTGGGTTAGCTGGATGAGTGTATAAGGTTCTGAGTGTAAGGATGAGTGTATGAGTGTATGTGTATAAGATTGTTGTTATTTTGTTTGGATAATGTTGATTACTTTTATGTTAAACTGACTCTACCTTGCATATTGTTTGCTGTTCTTGAGTTTCCTCAGGGTCACTTGAAGATAGCAACACATCACGGGAAATCTAAGAAGAAGCAAATCAACAGAAGGGAGGAAGCTTTTGGCAAAGGGTTAACAAATACTATGCGGATTCACCTCATGCTGTAGCCAATGGTGAACAGGGGATGAATATAAACTGTAAGCAGAGGTGGTTTAGGATCAATGAGTGCACAAACAAGTTTTGTGGGGCTTACACAGCTGCAGAGAGACTTAACAGTAGTGGACACTCTGAGAACGACATACTAAAGATGGCTCATGACATCTACTTCGATGAACAAAATACGAAGTTTACAATGGAGCATTGCTGGTGTTTGTTACGGTTTGAGCAGAAATGGTTGAACCTTAACGTTATTAACAGCCCTTCAACTTCAGTGAGAACAAAGAGGAAACCAGTTGGTGCAGCTTTACAATCCGAGCCAGCTTCACAATCCGAGTCAACCCACAATGACCAAGACTTTGAGATTAGGCCTCAAGGTGTCAAGGCTGCAAAGGCCAAGAGGAACAATGCTCAGGGGAAGGCTCTAGCTGTGTACAAGAGCATGTGGGAAGTAAAGAGGGTGGATATGGCTGAAAAGAGAAGCTACAGAAGCTTGGCATACTAGACACACTTCTAGCCAAACCAGATCCACTTAGTGAAGCTAATCAACTTATCAAGGATAAGATAGTGGCTCAGTATTTATGAGATTGTGTTTTAGTATCTAACTTTCTATGATTTTGTTTCTGTTTTAGTATCTTAATTTCTATGATTCTGTTTTAGTATCTTACTCGGCTTTGTATGATTCTGTTTCTGTTTACTATGTAACTCGGCTTTGTATGATTATGTTTCTGTTTACTATGTAACTTGGCTTAAGATGGTACTTTATATGATTAATCTAAATTTCTGTTCTAAACGATGTTAAATTGTCATTGTGTTTCTGATTGTGTCATTTTGTTCTCTGTGTTTTTATGTTAAAAATATGACAGATGGGCCAAGACTACAGCTACTCTCAGCCTGATTCCTCAGATCAATATGATCGATGCTCTGACGACACTGAGCAGAGGGAAATAGAAGCTTTGATTCGGATGGATGAGACTGAGAGTAGCTTCATGCATGCTCAAGCGAGTCAATACCCTCCTCAACCTGAGGTCGAATTCGGATTCCCGAAGGTTTGCTACTGTGGTGGTCTGCCACTCTTATCTTCAAGTTACAACAGACGGTATGTGGGAGTCCATCTAATGTTAAATATTGCTATGTTGAACTGATTATGAAGTGATATTGCTAATTATATATGTTAATGCAGGTTTTTCATATGTGGGAATATTGATGATGGAGAGATGCATATTCACAAGTGGTGGGATGAAGCTGTCATGGAGGAGATGAGAGAGATGGGCAGACAATGTGAAGTGTTGTCTCAGAAGGTAGATAATCTTGCATTCTCCGGTGACTATGAGTCACTTTGGAGTGATGAAACAGAGCAGAAAATATCACGCCTATAGAAGGAAGTGTTTGAGCTATGGAAGACCCGAAATAGGCTTAGTATTGGTTTTCAATTGATGGTTTTGGTAGCAATAGTAGGTATGGTTTTTGTAGCTTTTGTTTTTGTCTAAATCACGGATCATTGTAAGGGCATGTCATTTTGTGAAGTATCACGGGTCATTGTAAGCTATTTGGCATTTTCATATCACGGATAAATGTTTGTGCAATGTCATTTTGTTCAGCATCACGGATCATTGTAAGCAATTTGGCATTTTGTGGACTATCAAGTATCATGTATCAAGTATCACGGGTCAATGTAACTTCTATTCCTATATATATTCTTCTTTTCTAACACAATACCAAACAAATCAAATAAGATCACCAACATCCTTTCTTTCTTTGTTCACTTCTCATTTCTTTGTTCTCGATCTCTTACTCAAAAACAAAACAACATCCTTTTTTCCTTACTCTACACTTCTCTTTTTTTTTCTAAATGGCATCTTCATCATACCATTATCACTACCAAAGAGATGGTATGGATGATGATTTTGGTGCATATTTTGATAATTATGCCGAAAATTCTAGTCTCAATCAAGAACCGATAGAGCCAAAGCAACGGATTTTTATCCCAAGAAACCGAGAAGAAGGCCACAATAATCTTTGGAATGATTATTTCAGTGATACTCTAACATATCCTGACTATTTATTTCGGCGACGGTTTCGTATGCACAGGCCATTGTTCATGCGTATTGTGCAACGTCCCTCTACAGAAGTCGAGTATTTCCGTGAATCCTATGATGCAACCGGTCGGGCTAGTCTATCAACTATACAGAAATGTATTGCAGCAATTCGCCAATTGGCATATGGTAATGCTTCCGACACAGTTGATGAGTATGTACGAATTGGTGGTTCAACAGCTCGGAAAAGTTTGCACGAGTTTACGGCCGCAATAATCCAGTTGTTTGGCGATGAATACCTAAGACGTCCCAGACCCGATGACCTAGAAAGACTACTCTATGAAAATGAAAAACGTGGATTTCCCGGGATGGTTGGGAGCATTGACTGTATGCATTGGGAGTGGAAGAATTGTCCAACAGCTTGGAAAGGGATGTATTCACGATCAACCGGAAAACCAACAATCGTGTTGGAGGCAGTAGCTTCGTACGATCTCTGGATATTGCATGCTTTTTTTGGAGCTCCAGGTACTATGAACGATCTTAATATTCTAGATCGTTCAAATGTATTTGATGACATTCTTAACGGTAAAGCTCCGGAGGTCAACTACTTTGTCAACAAAAGAGAGTACAATTTGGCGTACTATCTCACCGATGGTATTTCTCCCAAATGGGCAACTTTTATACAATCTATCCGGCTCCCACAAGGTATCAAAAATTCTCTCTTCTCTAAAAAACAAGAATCTGTGCGGAAAGATGTTGAGCGTGCATTTGGAGTCTTGCAAGCTAGATTCGCCGTTATTAAAAATCCATCTCGTTTATGGGATAAATACAAAATAGCAAATGTTATGAGAGCATGCATAATACTCTATAATATGATTATCGAGGATGAAAGAGGAACATACAGTTACCGAAACATTGTTTCTGAATTTCAACACGGAGAAGATGTGGATCAAACATATACCGTCGGTGCCGCCAGTTTGGGTTCCAATATGAGCACTACGAGTACTCGTCTTACAGAAATTCGGGATAAAAAAGTCCATGAACGGTTAAAAAAAGATTTGATTGAGCATATTTGGACTAACTTTGGACATCTTCCAGATAATGAAGATTAATTAAAAAAATCTATGAATTTAATAAAATGTATGTTTTTATCTTTGATGTTTGTATGGTTTATGTTTTTTATCTTTCATGTTTTAATTGTATTTTTTTTTTTCAAGTTTTTGTAAATTTGTAATTTTCTTATGTTTTTAATGTCAATGTTATATGTTTTATTTAAATTAAAACTTTAGTATATTTTTACATATTTATTTAAATAATTAATATTTTTAATTAAAAATACTATGAAGGACCACACCTTGAAGGACACCAATGCTATACAAAACTTAAGAAACTCTCAAAAATAAAATAATTGAAGGACCAAAATTCTGTCCCAACCGATGCACCTGCCCTAATAGCTATATGCTTCATCTCATACACTATCAATAATTTTGCATAATTGCAAAGATGGTTGGTTGTACATAGATCACGGTTCTAATTTTTTTGTGATTGATAGAATTAGAAGATATATCACGCTATTGCGTAAGTTTTTCACATTACAGTCTAATATCAAAATCAGAACACCTTTTTTTGGAAACTTTACAAAGGGTTTTTTTTTTTAAATCATAAACACTGTATAAGAAAACTAAAAAAAGGGGATTTAGAAAAGAGGTATCAAAACATGTAAAAATAAAATCTCAACGGTAGGATTTAAGAACTGAGCCGCAAAAGCTGCATACGATTGCTCTCCAGGATCGACAATAAATAGGAATTAGACAGAACCTCGTCGAAGTCTTCATGTCGGCTACTCTTGCTCCACGACCGCACCGGGAACACATTCCCGCCGCCGGTTTACTTCCTTTAACCTTCCTCTTCTGATCCACCAAGAAACAGAAACACACCATTCTCGTTGATCCTTCAAATAAGAAGAAGAAAAAATGCACTTGAAAGAATAACCTTATATTAAAGCAGGATTGTGATCGATATTGGTCCTAAAAAAGTTGTGTTTCTTGAAGATACACTTGGGTTAGAAATACGCAAGATAACTGATTTTGTGATGCACACGTGTTCGGCGTAGAATGTATTCGTAGTTAATAAGAATATGATTCGAGACATAAATATTTATAGAGATAATGATATACTTACAAGATTTTTGTTTTGTTTTTGACGTGCGTACACACACGTACAACCCCCAACCTCTAACTGAATTCTTCATTTCATTTTTGTTTATGTTCATTTCCAATTTCGATAGGGTCTCTCATTTATATATTAATTCCTTTAATCTCAAGGAAAAAAATGATACTGTTTGTTACGTTTTCAGTATTTAATGTATTGTTGTGACGTTCTAAATCATAGCTAACGAGTTTTTGATTCTTGAATAGTAAACTGATCAGTCAATTAATTTTTGGGTTTTTTTGTTAACAAGAGTTATGTTGCATATATGTTATTGCGTGAAGGCGATATAGGTCATTGATGAATCATGTACTGGGTTCCTGATTCGTGTAAAACTATTAGTTGGAGGTTGAGTTTATCATTGTTTCCTTATCGGAAATATGGGTCATGCGAAAAATCCCATTCTCCCCACCTCTTTAATTGTCAAATTTTCTCATTCCATGCATCTTCTTAACATTTAAAGCACAGAAATAGATATGGGCCTAAAACATTATTAAAGCTCGCCAGGTCTATGTTATTGGGCTAGCTTACACTAAACTCAAAAGTCTAAATAATACATATGGCAAACAACACTCATTTTGATGTACTTCATATGAAAATAAACTACTTAAGCCGTTAACAAGATGTCCAAAAATGTCCCCTTCTTCTGCTCTACGCTGTAATATTTTCAGTGCTCAAGTCTTTCTATTGAACTTCTATAGAACTCCATATCAGAATAGTAGAAACAATAACAAAGTTGACTAATGGCTAAGTTTGACGTTAAGACAAGAAAGTGTTAGGTAGTAATAATAATCAAATAGGAATGTTAGATAAATAAACAAAGTTGAGAGAGTAGGGTTACTACTAGTCAACGACGGGGTTAGGTCGTTCTGCATCTACCAACTAATCAGGTTGTTACTTCGTAAACTATTCTCTTCAAGATTTTTAAGATTCTCTCTGCGGCTGCTTTTGAGTTTTGGATGTTTATCATTTTACATATACGTCCTTACATCACTGGCTGTTTTGCATTTTGTACCCAACAATATAAATTGCTTTCCTAATATCACATGCTTTAACATAACTTACATGACAGGTTGTTGATAAAAGAAAATTAAATGAAAAAAAAACAAAAAGCAGAACAGGTTACAATCTTCTTTGTTGACAAAACTTACAAGGATTAGTAACGATATCAAATTCATGTTTCCTTTTTTTTCTTAATAATTTTCCAGAAAGAAGAATGGATGGAATCTCAAATGTCACATGAAACAACAAAAAATGATGTAAAGTAAAGGAAACACAAACTAAATTTTATTTCTTATTCATAAATATATAATTTAAAAAAAAAAAACAGTTAATTGGTTTCTCTTTTCCCTCTCTTAGACAGTGCAAAGTAAAGTGTTTTTCAAAAACTGTTAATTGGTTTCTCTCTTCCCTCTTAGACAGTGTAAAGTAAAGTGTTGATGATACCGAACAAAAAATGTTATTTTACATATTGACATTTTGGTTTGTTCCCAAAAAAAAAAAAAAAACATATTGACATTTTGATAAGATTTTAAAATATAAACTTCTCCTACACCTTTAGCTGGGTCATGTGTGAGTTACAAAAATCAAGAAATATATTGATAGTTCTGTTTGGGTATGAGGCATCCCGCAGATGTGAACACACTGAACACCGACACTTCATTAAATGATACGATTATTAAAAATTAAGGTCTCACGTACTATACTCCATAAGGGCATGTTTATTGGGGGATCAGGTGGGTGTGATCTTAAGGAAGAAATATTGTAAATATATTGTAAGATCAGGTCTTAAGAACTTTTGTTAAGAAGTTAGTTATTGGGAGAACAGGTATAAGATCTTAAGATTTAATAATATAATATTCTTATAGAAATTTTTAAATGTTTAAGAAATAAAAAGATTAATGTTTAATTTATAATTTAAGAATGTTTAAAACTATATAATAATGTAATGTTTATTAATATTCTTATTAAACATATTACAATTATAAAAATTTATAAAATAACATTTTAATTGCAAACTTATAAAACTTTTATTAAATTAAAAAACTTTAATACAAACATATGACTTAATTAATACAAATTAATAAAAACATAAATATGACTTAATTAATACAAATGACTTAATTAATACAAATGACATATTATTTAATTAATATTATTTAATTAATAAAAACCATATGATATATTATTATTTATAATATTATAATATTAAACAAACAAATGACATATTATAATAAAAAACATATGACATATTAAACAAACATATGACTTAATTAATACAAATGACCAAATTTATTCCAAATATTCTCAATCAAATCCTCCTTTAATTTGCGATGTGCTTGTTTATCACGAAGTAATGTATGGCCATCACCTAAACCTTCAAGATTTGAAGGCATAGTTACTGAGAAGTTAAGATCCGGAGTAGTTCCAGTTCCATCTTCTTGTTGGAACTCTTGTTCGTCATAGAGTGTGTATGAATCTCGTTCATCTTCGACAATCATATTATGCAGTATCAGACATGCCCTCATTATATATGCAATTTTACCCTTTGACCATAAAAGAGTTGGATTTTTAATCATGGCGAATCTAGATTGCAATACTCCAAATGCACGCTCAACATCTTTTCGTGCACCTTCTTGTTTTTGTGCAAATAAACGATGTTTCGGATGTTGTGGTTGTGGGATGGATTTAACAAATGTCGCCCACTCCGGGTAAATACCATCCGTCAGATAGTAAGCCAAATTATACTCATTTCCGTTGACATAGTACGTAACTTCGGGAGCTCGTTTGTAAAGAATGTCATTAAATACTGGTGATTGATCAAGAACATTTAAATCATTACAAGTACCTGGAGCTCCAAAAAATGCGTGCCATATCCAAAGATCTTGTGAAGCTACTGCCTCCAAAACAATTGTTGGCTTATCGGTGCCTCTTGAATACATTCCTTTCCAAGCGGTTGGGCAATTTTTCCACTGCCAGTGCATACAGTCAATGCTACCAACCATCCCGGGAAAACCCCTTTGTTCTCCATAAAATAGTAGCCTTTGAAGATCCTCTTCTGTAGGTCGGCGTAGATATTCAGTGCCAAACAAGTCAACTATCCCGACGACAAAATGTTCCAAACATTTACGAGCAGTACAACCAGCAAGACGTAGGTATTCGTCAACCGAGTCCGTCGCAGTCCCATACGCTAAAAGTCGAATTGCTGCAGTACATTGTTGTAGGGGTGATAGACCATTGCGGAAGGTTGCATCCTTCTTGGGCTTAAAATATGGAACTTCTTCACTGAGACGATTCACAATACGCAAGAACAACGGCTTGTTCATTCGAAACCGTCGCTGGAAGTGGTGAGCATTGTAAGTGGGATTATCTGAAAAATAATCGTTCCACAAACGTTCATGCCCTTCTTCTCTTTTTCTATCAATATATTCACGTGGTTTCCTTTCCACTGGAATTTCCTCTTCAACAGCTTCAAATTGGTTATTAAATTGCTCTTGAAAGTATTGGTTGAAACTATCATTATTTGGGTCATAATGGTAGTGAAAATTGTTGGAAGAAGATGCCATAGGAATGAAGAAAATAAAGTTCTTTTAGAAAAGAAATATTTGAGTTTGGCCAAGGATAAATGTTAGTGTTTGATGAAAGAAAGGAAGATTTGAGTTTGGTGAGAGTGAGAGAAATTTGTGTTTGTTCAGAAAAATGTTTGTTTGGAAACGTTTGTTGAGAGAAGTGTTTGTTGAGAGAAAACGTTGTGCTATTGTCATATATATAGAGTGATCAGGGAGAAATATTGATAGAGTTAAACATCACGGGATAACATCACGGGTTCACAATAGAGTACATCACGGGTTCACAAAACTAAACATATCAACCTAGCCTAAACAAAATTCCAAACAAAACATCAGTCAGAGTACATCACGGGTTCACAAGAGAGTACAACAACAACCAATTATCCAACACAATAATTTACTTGAGCTGGTTCACTTTGTCCGTCAGCTCGAACACTTGGTCCGTGAGCTGGAACACGTGATCTTTGAGCTGTATCACAAGTTCCTTCAGCTTGATCATTTTGTCGTAGAGCTGGCTTGCCTGGTCCTTGAGTTGGATGACTTCGTCCTTGGGTTGAGCATCACGGTTCGACAGACTACGTAGTGGTCCAGCTGCATGGCTCGATGGTTGCGGTTCATAGTCAGCGGTGTCAGCCTCATCTTCTGTATCGGAACTATAGTTCAAGGGGCTGTTTATGCCGTCGTCATAGTCAGAGAACATGTCTTCCTGAACCTGAACCCAAAACAGATAAATTCGAGATGAGATTAGAAACCAAAATAAACGAAAACATTCAACATTCGTAAAAATAAAACATCAAATAAAACATACTCAAGCATATTCATAAACATAAGCCGATTCATTAACATCAAATAAAACATACATTAGCCGATTCATTAATATCAAATAAAACATACATTAGCCGATTCATTAAAAACATCAAAGAAAACTAAGCTTAAAAGCTTGTTCATAAACAATAAACCCTAAAGCTAAAACAATTCAGCCATTAGCTTCTTCTTTAGAGCTTTTTCATCTTCATCTAGCGATTCTTTCTTGGCAATGAGAGTGTCCAAAATGGACATCTTTTGAAGTTCTTTCATGGACTCTAAGTCCTTCTTTTTGATCTCCCACATTTGACTAAACTCTGTCGTTGGTGCAGCCTTCTCCTTACCCTTGTTCCTTGCTTTTTTCATAGCCTTTATTCCAGCAGGTCTGCTCTCGAGCTCACCCACAACAGACTCTACAGATGGTTCAGCCTCATCCGCTTTTCTTTTCGAAGAGGTGGTTGTCTTTGGAGTGGGGTTCATAGCCTCTAAATTATTCCACTTCTGTTCATAGCGAAGCACATTCCATGCATGCTCCAAACCAAACTTCTTCTTGTACAGCTTCGTGTACAGTTGGTGAGCATTATGCAGAACATCCGCATCATTCATGCCACTAGCTTTCTCCCCCTTTGCTTCTGCGTATGCTCCACAGAACTTACTGACTTCCCTGCTTATCTTTTGCCATCGTTGTCTACAGTGATCAGGGAGCCTTGGTTCACCACCACCAAGGACATGGTCACTTGTAGCATAAAAATCATCAATGCGCTTCCAGAAGGACCCATGCGGTTGATCATTCCCAACAATCCCATCCTTAGATGTGTTTAACCAGGCGCTAATTAGGACTAAGTCATCTTTTGGGTACCATAACCTTCTCTCCCTACGTTGTTCTGCTGTCTCATCTGTTTGACTAAGAGGTTGACTCGGGTGTGAACTAGGTTGTGAAATAAAAGAAGGGATTTGAGAGGAACCAAGGTTTATATTTGGAGCGAAACTGTCGTATGGGAAGTTTTGTAGACTAAAGTAGGATTGAGACTGACTATTAGGAATATTATTAGATTCCATAGAACGAAAAAAGGAACTGAGAACGAAAGGAAATTTGCAACGAAAGAAGGAAATGAGAACGAAAGCAAATTTAGAACGAGAGATTGTTCGAAAGTCTTAATAGATTGGTAAGAAAGAAGTAAATGAGATTGGATAATAAAGAGAAGTTAAGAAGATCATTTAATTCAAAGTTTTGTGTTGTTAGAGAATTTTAATTCATACTAACAATTACCTACTTCTGTCAAATCAGAAGTAAATAACTCATTTAGTGTTTTATATAATAGTACAGTTTCAAACACTAAAGCTCAGTTCAGTTTAAAACACTAAAGTTCAGTTTATGTTTGGTCAGACTATATATTTAGAGAGTGAGAACGAGAAAGAAACGAGAAGAAGAACGAGAAAGGGACTTAGGCCAAAGGAAATCATTCTACGAATTTGTGATCAAACATTTTTAAAAATACGAATTTCTCACCAACCATTTACAGAACATTCAAATCCTTTCTACTTAGACACAAACACACAAACAAACAAACAAACCATTCTACTTAGACAGAAACAAACATTTTTTAAATTCAGTTAACCTTTACTTGCGAGTGAAACGTTAGCAAAAGTAATGAAACGTTAGCAAAAGTAATGAGGATAGGTCTGTGAGAACGAGAAAGAAACGAGAACGAGAACGAGAAAGGGACTTTGGCCAAAGAAAATCATCCTATCAGTTACACAATCAATTACCTTATAAGGAATTTTTGTGTAAATGAGCATGAAAGTGAACTAGTTTATGAAGTTAACAAACCATTCTACTTAGACACAAACAAACATTTTAAAAAAACAGTTAACCTTTACTTGCGAGTAAACAAACACAACCAATTTAAGGAACTCGAACACAAACAAACAAACGACCTAAACAATTTTTAAAGTTTACAAACAAACGATTCAAAACAAGCTACAGATTGCAATCTAAGACACAAAACAAGCTACAGATTTGAATTACCTTTCACCTGCGAGTAAGGAATGATGTTGATAGTGGTCCGATTGATATTGCGCTCCTTAACCTCATAAACATACGAAAAACAAGAGTTAAAACATAGGAGACAGAGGAGAAAGAGGACATAAACGATTACAATTCAACACACGAAAGGCATAAAATCTAAACCCTAAATTGAAAACCCTAAATAAAAACCCTAAATTCGAAACCCTCAATTGAAACCCTAAAATCAAAACCCTAAATAAAAACCCTAAATCGAGTAAATATAAACTGAAACCCTCAATCGAAACCCTCAATCGAAACCCTCAATCGAAACCATCAATCGCAACCCTAAATCGAAACCCTAAATCGAAAACCCTAAATCGAAAACCCTAAATCGAAAACCCTAAATCAAACCCTAAATCGACACCTAATTCAGAGATGAAATTAGGATTACAGCGCCGGAGCTTACCTTCTCTATAAAGCTGGAAGAGACGGAGGAGACGGAGGAGATGGAGGAGACAGAGAAGATAAGTAGGCGAAGAGATCGGAACTGTAGTTGGCGAGACAACAGAGACAGAGGAGAGGACCAGATTGGTGGACACGAGGATACGAGGAGAAGAAGAGACGAAGAGATCGGTTTAGTGGCCGGAACACACCGGAATCGGAGAAGATGAATTCAGTCGGCGTTTCGCCTTTCGGGAGAGAAGAAGAAGAACACGAGTTCCGGAAACAAAAAAAATGAAAATGAAACGAAGTAAAAAAAAATTGAATTGGGAATAAAATTTTCCTCCAATGCCAGCATGCCACGTACCCCAGGATCAGGCCCAAGAACTGATCCGAAATAAGATCGGAAGGCCTGATCTAAGGGCCACTGTTCAATTATTTTTGTTTTTTTAAGGCCTAAGATCAGGCCTGGTGTTGTGCCAATAAACATGGCCTAAGAGATTAGTCGTCCCACACTCTGACACACAGCCGAATTATTTTATGTTTATAGATAACTTTCATTTCTAGCTCTTCTGGCAACTTTATTTTTTTTTTTTGCCAAAATCAAAAGAATATACAAAAGCCAAAAGAAGGGACGCGCATGTAAACGTATTTTTCTATTCTTTTGTAATACTATAACTTACGTATTGCTGACGATAAATTCTGATAGTTATATACTTTTATTAGCTAAGGTTTCCATAGTGGTGTCACTGGTCCGTGTGATAATTACGGTACGTACAAAAGGTGCTTACTACAATCCACAATTTTATTGGACAGCCTTCATGCACTTTTTTCTTCTTTTTATCTTATCGTATTCAAAACAGTCGATCCTTAGACTAATCTCTTGGAAACGCATACGCAATCGATAAGTGAAAGCAACTGAATCAAAACGAGACAATACATCAACTATAACCTGATTTTGCGAGACTATCAATAGTTCAATAGTTTCGAACATCAAACCATCATTTCTTCGTCGTTGAAAATTCAACAGTTATATCTATTCGAATTTCAAACCCATAGTTTAATGATATTTTAGAGTTTTCCTGTTTTCGAAAATAAAATAGACTTTTTCTTTTGTTTTATACTGTAGTTGTGTTATGTGAAAGAGAAATTGGTGGTAGCAAGTAGGAACGTAAGCGTTATTTAGACTTTTAGTGTGTTTTGTTATTCAAAAAGAGCATTTAATAAAGCCGGTGGTGGGGTTAATGCCTCTCCTTCTGTTTCCCATACTCATTTTTACGTTTTGCTTGCATTTCGTCAAACTCTTGGACCCCCAAAATTCTATATTTGTAGGTTCTTTTGCATTAACACTTATTTTTGTTATAATAAAAAATAAAGAATCTGAATATTCAGTGGGAAGTTTGTTTGAACATATTTTATATTTTTTAAAAAAGAAGCATGATCTAAAATATTCGCTAATGATTATATATATTTTTAAGTTGTTTCCATTTGAGACAGCGCGTTGTTAATCTATATATATAATAGGAAACTCACTTTTTTTATCAACTTTTAATCCAACGGATGAGATTGGTTTCAGTTTTAATCCAACGGTTTAAAATTATTAATCATGTCTTTTCATCGCACCCCCATCTTTCAAAAATCACACCTCTTAGTTTTTGCATCTCTTTGTTGTACCTTCTGGTTTCAAAATCACATCTATTTATTTTTACATCTTTTAAATCACACATCTTAGTCTTTGCATCTCTTTGTTGTACCTCCTGGTTTCAAAAATCACATCCATTAATTTTTACACATTTTAATTTCACATCTCTATGTGTTACACCTCTTTGTTGTACCTTTATGTCTTACACCTCTTTGTTGTACCTATTATTCATGTCTTTTCATTACACCCCCATATTTAAACCCACTTTTTTGTGTCAACTTTTAATCCAATGGATGAGATTGGTTCCAGTTTTAATCCAACTGTTTAAATTTATTAATCGTGTCTTTTCGTCGCACCTCCATCTTTCAAAAATCACACCTCTTAGTTTTTGCATCTCTTTGTTGTACCTCCTGGAAACATGATTTTAAACCGTGTAAACATCTCTTTGTTGTACCTCTTAGTTTTTGCATCTCTTTGTTGTACCTCCTGGAATCATATTTTAAACATGATTTCAAAAATCACACCTATTCAAATATTCATATCTTTAGTAATCTATATAATTTGTTCTTCTTTTGTAACAATAAACTTTCCTTTTAGTTCAAATGTACACGTCTTTAGGATTATATACATTTGTTCTTCTTTTGGGAAATTTTTAATTTTCTTTTTTAAATAATATGATAATAGCAAGCTGAATAAATGCGAAAAACAATTGTGTCATTTCATTATGACTTTCATAAAAATATTTTTTTTTTTAAATCTTTTTTGACAAAAAAAATTACATTGTTGCGTCTTTTTGAAAAATTGTAAATGTATGTTAACTGTAAAGTTGTGTCTCTTACGAATAGTTGTAATTTTTCTGAACAGTTGTGTCTATTCAAATGTTCACATCTTTAACTAAGTATAATTCTTCATAAATTATCTTTATTTATTAATACATATTAAAAGAAATTATCCTAAACATTTAATTGAAGCATTGAAATATTTGGTAAATTTCATATTTAAGATCAGATCACTCAGAGAAACTCTGCATTCATTTACTAATCATGTAAGTGCAGTCCTATTTATGTGTAAGTTACTGAGAAAACATTGTTTTCATTTTTATATTAATATTTCAATTGTTCCAAATTTTTAATAATCAACTATTTCCAAGTAGTTTTTAAAATTACTAAATATATATTATTATAAGAATGAATTTTTTGTAAGGCTTATTGATTTAACTAAAGGTTTATGGATTTTTCTTAAAAATAAAGTTTTAAAATTTTAATGAAGTCATTTAGATTATAAATCTGTTTGTATTTTTTCACTCATAATTGTTTTTACCTTTCCAAAAAACTAGATAAATAACCAACATCCTGTACGGAGAAAAATAAGTAGTAAGTACATTTAATATTGGATTATCAATATATATAATCTATTAGAATTGTCAAAATATTTAATGACTTTAGACTTTTTATATATCATATGTTTTGTCTATAAAACGATAGTTGTTTGTATTATATATTCATCTACAATTCCACCTCTATGTATATAAATATATTCACTAAAGTGAAAAAAAAAAACAAACAGATGATGAAAACAAATAAAGAAAGAAGAAAGAAATAAAATTAGAGAAAAAATAAAAATGGAGACTCAAGTAAAAAGAAACAAGCAACCAGATGATGAAAACAAATAAAGAAAAAAGAAATAAATAAAATTAGAGAAAGCAGAAAAATGGAGACTGAAGTAAAGATAAACAAGCAAACAAATGATGAAAACAAATAATGAAAGAAGAAAGAAATAAAATTAGAGAAAAAAGAAAAATGGGGACTGAAGTAAAGAGAAACAAGCAAAGAGATGATGAAAACAAATAAAGGAAGAAGAAAGAAATAAAATTAGAGAAAAAAGAAAAACGGTGACTGAAGTAAAGAGAAACAAGCAAACAGATGATGAAAACAAATAAAGAAAGAAGAAAGAAATAAAATTAGAGAAAGCAGAAAAATGGAGACTGAAGTAAAGAGAAACAAGCAAACAGATGATGAAAACAAATAAAGAAAAAATAAAGAAATAAAATTAGAGAAAAAAAAATGGAGACTGAAGTAAAGAGAAACAAGCAAACAGATGATGAAAACAAATAAAGAAATAAGAAAGAAATAAAATTAGAAAAAGCAGAAAAATGGAGACTGAAGTAAAGAGGAACAAACAAACAGATGATGAAAACAAATAAAGAAAGAAGAAAGAAATAAAATTAGAGAAAAAAAGAAAAATGGTGACTGAAGTAAAGAGAAACAAGCAAACAGATGATGAAAACAAATAAAGAAAGAAGAAAAAAAACTAAAACTAGAGAAAAAAAAATGGAGACTGAAGTAAAGAGAAACAAGTAAACAGATGATGAAAACAAATAAAAAAAGAAAAAAGAAATAAAATTAGAGAAAACAGAAAAAATGGAGACTGAAGTAAAGAGAAACAAGCAAACAAATGATGAAAACAAATAAAGAAAGAAGAATGAAATAAAATTAGTGAAAAAAGAAAAATGGAGACTGAAGTAAAGAGAAACAAGCAAACATATGATGGAAAGAAATAAAATTAGAGAAAACAGAAAAATGGAGACTGAAGTAAAGAAAACAAGCAAACAGATGATTAAAACAAATAAAGAAAGAAGAAAGAAATAAAATTAGAGAAAAAAGAAAAACGGAGATTGAAGTACAGAGAAACAAGCAAACAGATGATGAAAACAAATAAAGAAAGAAGAAAGAAATAAAATTAGAGAAAAAAGAAAAATGGTGACTGAAGTAAAGAGAAACAAGCAAACAGATGATGGAAATAAATAAAGAAAGAAGAAAGAAATAAAATTAGAGAAAAAAGAAAAATGGAGACTGAAGTAAAGAGAAACAAGTAAACAAATGATGAAAACAAATAAAGAAAGAAGAAAGAAATAAAATTAGAGAAAGCAGAAAAAATGGAGACGGAAGTAAAGAGAAACAAACAAATAGATGATCAAAACCAATAAAGAAAGAAGAAAGAAATAAAATTAGCGAAAACAGAAAAATGGAGACTGAAGTAAAGAAAAACAAGCAAAGAGATGATGAAAACAAATAAAGAAATAAGAAAGAAATAAAATTAAAGAAAGCAGAAAAATGGAGACTGAAGTTAAGAGGCACAAGCAAACAGATGATGAAAACAAATAAAGAAAGCAGAAAGAAATAAAATTATAGAAAGCAGAAAAATGGAGACTGAAGTAAAGAGAAACAAGAAAACAGATGAAGAAAACAAATAAAGAAATAAGAAATAAATAAAATTAGAGAAAACAGAAAAATGGAGACAGAATAAAGACAAACAAGCAAAAAGATGATGAAATTAAATAAAGAAAGAAGACAGAAATAAAATTAGAGAAAAAAAAAATAGAGACTGACGTAAAGAGAAACAATCAAATAGAAGATGAAAATAAATAAAGAAAGAAGAAAGAAATAAAATAAAAGAAAAAAAAATGGAGACTGAAGTAAAGAGAAACAAGCAAAGAGATGATAAAAACAAATAAAGAAAGAAGAAAGAATTAAAATTAGAGAAAAAAGAAAAACGGAGATTGAAGTACAGAGATACAAGCAAACAGATGATGAAAACAAATAAAGAAAGAAGAAAGAAATAAAATTAGAGAAAGCAGAAAAATGGAGACTGAAGTAAAGAGAAATAAGCAAACAGATGATGAAAACAAATAAATAAAGAAGAAAGAAAAAAATTAGAGAAAAAAGAAAAATGGGGACTGAAGTAAAGAGAAACAAGCAAACAGATGATGAAAACAAATAAAGAAAGAAAAAAAAATTAGAGAAAAAAGAAAAACGGAGATTGAAGTAAGAGAAACAAGCAAACAGATGATGAAAACAAATAATGAAAGAAGAAAAAATAAAATTAGAGAAAGCAGAAAAATGGAAAATGAAGTAAAGAAACAAGCAAAGAGATGATGAAAACAAATAAATAAAGAAGAAAGAAATAAAATTAGAGAAAACAGAAAAATGGAGACTGAAGTAAAGAGAAACAAGCAAACATATGATGGCAATAAATAAAGAAAGAAGAAAGAAATAAAATTAGAGAAAGCAGAAATATGGAGACTAAAGTAAAGAGAAACAAGCAAACATATGATGGCAATAAATAAAGAAAGAAGAAAGAAATAAAATTAGAGAAAGCAGAAAAATGGAGACTTAAGTAAAGAGAAACAAGCAAACAGATGATGAAAACAAATAAAGAAAGAAGAAAGAAATAAAATTAGAGAAAAGAGAAAAACGGAGATTGAAGTACAGAGAAACAAGCAAACAGATGATGAAAACAAATAAAGAAAAAAGAAAAAAATAAAATTAGAGAAAGCAGAAAAATGGAAACTGAAGTAAAGAAAAATAAGCAAACAGATGATGAAAACAAATAAATAAAGAAGAAAGAAATAAAATTAGAGAAAACAGAAAAACTGAGACTGAAGTAAATAGAAACAAGCAAACAGATGATGAAAAGAAATAAAGAAGAAGAAAAAAATAAAATTAGAGAAAAAACAAAATGGAGACTGAAGTAAAGAGAAATAAGCAAACAGATGATGAAAACAAATAAAAAAAGAAGAAAGAAATAAAATTAGAGAAAAAAGAAAAACGGAGATTGAAGTACAGAGAAACAAGCAAACAGATGATGAAAACAAATAAAGAAAGAAGAAAGAAATAAAATTAGAGAAAAAAGAAAAATGGTGACTGAAGTAAAGAGAAACAAGCAAACAGATGATGAAAATAAATAAAGAAAGAAGAAAGAAATAAAATTAGAGAAAAAAAAAATGGAGACTGAAGTAAAGAGAAACAAGTAAACAAATGATGAAAACAAATAAAGAAAGAAGAAAGAAATAAAATTAGAGAAAGCAGAAAAAATGGAGACGGAAGTAAAGAGAAACAAGCAAACAGATGATCAAAACCAATAAAGAAAGAAGAAAGAAATAAAATTAGAGAAAACAGAAAAATGGAGACTGAAGTAAAGAAAAACAAGCAAAGAGATGATGAAAACAAATAAAGAAATAAGAAAGAAATAAAATTAAAGAAAGCAGAAAAATGGAGACTGAAGTTAAGAGGCACAAGCAAACAGATGATGAAAACAAATAAAGAAAGCAGAAAGAAATAAAATTATAGAAAGCAGAAAAATGGAGACTGAAGTAAAGAGAAACAAGAAAACAGATGAAGAAAACAAATAAAGAAAGAAGAAATAAATAAAATTAGAGAAAACAGAAAAATGGAGACAGAACAAAGACAAACAAGCAAAAAGATGATGAAATTAAATAAAGAAAGAAGACAGAAATAAAATTAGAGAAAAAAAAAATAGAGACTGAAGTAAAAAGAAACAATCAAATAGAAGATGAAAATAAATAAAGAAAGAAGAAAGAAATAAAATAAAAGAAAAAAAAATGGAGACTGAAGTAAAGAGAAACAAGCAAAGAGATGATAAAAACAAATAAAGAAAGAAGAAAGAATTAAAATTAGAGAAAAAAGAAAAACGGAGATTGAAGTACAGAGATACAAGCAAACAGATGATGAAAACAAATAAAGAAAGAAGAAAGAAATAAAATTAGAGAAAGCAGAAAAATGGAGACTGAAGTAAAGAGAAATAAGCAAACAGATGATGAAAACAAATAAATAAAGAAGAAAGAAAAAAATTAGAGAAAAAAGAAAAATGGGGACTGAAGTAAAGAGAAACAAGCAAACAGATGATGAAAACAAATAAAGAAAGAAAAAAAAATTAGAGAAAAAAGAAAAACGGAGATTGAAGTACAGAGAAACAAGCAAACAGATGATGAAAACAAATAATGAAAGAAGAAAGAAATAAAATTAGAGAAAGCAGAAAAATGGAAAATGAAGTAAAGAGGCACAAGCAAAGAGATGAAGAAAACAAATAAAGAAAGAAGAAAGAAATAAAATTAGAGAAAACAGAAAAATGGAGACTGAAGTAAAGAGAAACAAGCAAACATATGATGGCAATAAATAAAGAAAGAAGAAAGAAATAAAATTAGAGAAAGCATTAAAATGGAGACTGAAGTAAAGAGAAACAAGCAAACAGATGATGAAAACAAATAAAGAAATAAGAAAGAAATAAAATTAAAGAAAGCAGAAAAATGGAGACTGAAGTTAAGAGGCACAAGCAAACAGATGATGGAAACAAATAAAGAAATTAGAAAGAAATAAAATTATAGAAAGCAGAAAAATGGAGACTGAAGTAAAGAGAAACAAGAAAACAGATGAAGAAAACAAATAAAGAAAGAAGAAAGAAATAAAATTAGAGAAAAGAGAAAAACGGAGATTGAAGTACAGAGAAACAAGCAAACAGATGATGAAAACAAATAAAGAAAAAAGAAAAAAATAAAATTAGAGAAAGCAGAAAAATGGAAACTGGAGTAAAGAAAAATAAGCAAACAGATGATGAAAACAAATAAATAAAGAAGAAAGAAATAAAATTAGAGAAAACAGAAAAACTGAGACTGAAGTAAATAGAAACAAGCAAACAGATGATGAAAAGAAATAAAGAAGAAGAAAAAAATAAAATTAGAGAAAAAAACAAAATGGAGACTGAAGTAAAGAGAAATAAGCAAACAGATGATGAAAACAAATAAAAAAAGAAGAAAGAAATAAAATTAGAGAAAAAAGAAAAACGGAGATTGAAGTACAGAGAAACAAGCAAACAGATGATGAAAACAAATAAAGAAAAAAGAAAGAAATAAAATTAGAGAAAAAAGAAAAATGGTGACTGAAGTAAAGAGAAACAAGCAAACAGATGATGGAATGAAACAACCGACCTTTTTTTTTTTAATAACAATAATAATTAATAAATATATAATATAATAAAATAATAAACTACAACTAGTGGTCCCATACCCACTAGTCACCTAACCACAAACACAACCAACAGCGGAAATAATAATACCAATAACCAATCAAATAATAAATATCCAATATAAATTCCAATCTTAACTAAAGATCCAAACATCATAAACCAAATAACCAGCAATCCTAAACAATGCTCTAAGACTCAACTCTAGCAACCTAACAATGCCAGATCAACAACCAACCGAGTCCCTAGAACATCCTCCTCTTCATTGCTGGATCCCACGGTCACACTTTGCCTTTACTGCACCACAAACACATATTGCAATGCATGAGTATTTTACAAACACTCGAAGGCAATCCTCCCATCTACTGGGCTATACACACAAGCAATAGAGTATCGGTAATCAACACAAAACAATCAACAGACAATAACAAAACAGGACGTAGCATCGACCGATGCCACAACTGCATCGATGCCAACAGAGAAGCATCGATCGATAGAAGCTGCATCGATCGATGCAAGTATAACTTGCATCGACCGATACCCAATCTGCATCGACCGACGCATGCTCGACGCACACGAAAAACCTTAAAGTTCATCGCGCCGTCCTCGCACTTGCATCGACCGATGCAAGCTATGCATCGATCGACGCAACGTCGAGCACCGTGATTTCTCCGAAGTTTCTCGCCGGATCTCGTTCCTACAACCACAAACTCAATCCCAAGCCACAAGAAAACTTCCTAACGTCCATAACAACAATCTAATACGTCTAACAACAAGCAACAAGCAAATCACTGAATTCTCTAGCTTAGATAAGCCATGGTCCTGCACTTACCTTTGCCACAGGAGAAACTAAACCTTAAACAATCAAGAACACGCTCCCAGGAAGCTCCTACAACGATCCCAGCTACAGATCTCTACAGGAACGCCCCAAATCTCCAAGAAATCACCAAGAACTCTCAAGAACACTTCTCTTTCTTTTTGTTTCTCAAAAACGGCTGAAAACGTCTAATGAGACAAAAGGCACGACTTAAGGGTTTTCCCCTTTTCTTCTCCCCAAAACGCAGCGTTTGACTTAAGTCAAAACGCACAGAATTGAGTCAGCATCGATCGATGCTCCTACTGCATCGATCGATGCACACCCTAAACCGGAATTCCGGTTCACGGATGTTACATGGAAATAAATAAAGAAAGAAGAAAGAAATAAAATTAGAGAACAAAGAAAAATGGAGACTGAAGTAAAGAGAAACAAGTAAACAAATGATGAAAACAAATAAAGAAAGAAGAAATAAATAAAATTAGAGAAAGCAGAAAAAATGGAGACGGAAGTAAAGAGAAACAAGCAAATAGATGATCAAAACCAATAAAGAAAGAAGAAAGAAATAAAATTAGCGAAAACAGAAAAATGGAGACTGAAGTAAAGAAAAACAAGCAAAGAGATGATGAAAACAAATAAAGAAATAAGAAAGAAATAAAATTAAAGAAAGCAGAAAAATGGAGACTGAAGTTAAGAGGCACAAGCAAACAGATGATGAAAACAAATAAAGAAAGCAGAAAGAAATAAAATTATAGAAAGCAGAAAGATGGAGACTGAAGTAAAGAGAAGCAAAAAAACAGATGAAGAAAACAAATAAAGAAAGAAGAAATAAATAAAATTAGAGAAAACAGAAAAATGGAGACAGAATAAAGACAAACAAGCAAAAAGATGATGAAATTAAATAAAGAAAGAAGACAGAAATAAAATTAGAGAAAAAAAAAATAGAGACTGAAGTAAAGAGAAACAATCAAATAGAAGATGAAAATAAATAAAGAAAGAAGAAAGAAATAAAATAAAAGAAAAAAAAATGGAGACTGAAGTAAAGAGAAACAAGCAAAGAGATGATAAAAACAAATAAAGAAAGAAGAAAGAATTAAAATTAGAGAAAAAAGAAAAACGGAGATTGAAGTACAGAGATACAAGCAAACAGATGATGAAAACAAATAAAGAAAGAAGAAAGAAATAAAATTAGAGAAAGCAGAAAAAAGGAGACTGAAGTAAAGAGAAATAAGCAAACAGATGATAAAAACAAATAAATAAAGAAGAAAGAAAAAAAATTAGAGAAAAAAGAAAAATGGGGACTGAAGTAAAGAGAAACAAGCAAACAGATGATGAAAACAAATAAAGAAAGAAAAAAAAATTAGAGAAAAAAGAAAAACGGAGATTGAAGTACAGAGAAACAAGCAAACAGATGATGAAAACAAATAATGAAAGAAGAAAGAAATAAAATTAGAGAAAGCAGAAAAATGGAAAATGAAGTAAAGAGGCACAAGCAAAGAGATGATGAAAACAAATAAAGAAAGAAGAAAGAAATAAAATTAGAGAAAACAGAAAAATGGAGACTGAAGTAAAGAGAAACAAGCAAACATATGATGGCAATAAATAAAGAAAGAAGAAAGAAATAAAATTAGAGAAAGCAGAAATATGGAGACTAAAGTAAAGAGAAACAAGCAAACATATGATGACAATAAATAAAGAAAGAAGAAAGAAATAAAATTAGAGAAAGCAGAAAAATGGAGACTGAAGTAAAGAGAAACAAGCAAACAGATGATGAAAACAAATAAAGAAAGAAGAAAGAAATAAAATTAGAGAAAAGAGAAAAATGGAGATTGAAGTACAGAGAAACAAGCAAACAGATGATGAAAAAAAATAAAAAAAAAAAAGAAAAAAAAAATTAGAGAAAGCAGAAAAATGGAAACTGAAGTAAAGAAAAATAAGGAAACAGATGATGAAAACAAATAAATAAAGAAGAAAGAAATAAAATTAGAGAAAACAGAAAAACTGAGACTGAAGTAAATAGAAACAAGCAAACAGATGATGAAAAGAAATAAAGAAGAAGAAAATAATAAAATTAGAGAAAAAAACAAAATGGAGACTGAAGTAAAGAGAAATAAGCAAACAGATGATGAAAACAAATAAAAAAAGAAGAAAGAAATAAAATTAGAGAAAAAAAAAAAATGGTGACTGAAGTAAAGAGAAACAAGCAAACAGATGATGGAAATAAATAAAGAAAGAAGAAAGATATAAAATTAGAGAAAAAAAGAAAAATGGAGACTGAAGTAAAGAGAAACAAGTAAACTAATGATGAAAACAAATAAAGAAAGAAGAAAGAAATAAAATTAAAGAAAGCAGAAAAAATGGAGACGGAAGTAAAGAGAAACAAGCAAATAGATGATCAAAACCAATAAAGAAAGAAGATGAAGAAAATACATTTTTACACATTTTTATTGCACACCTCTATATCTTACACCTCTTTGTTTATTATATATAAACTTTTCTGGACAACATAAATATGTTTCGAAAAATTGTTTTCTGAGTATTTTCAAAACTTACAAGTTAATAAATAAAACTAAAGAATTGTTTTATTGAAGTGTTTTTTTAATATAATAGCAAACCCACTTTTTTGTGTCAACTTTAATCCAACGGATGAGATTAATTCCAATTTTCCATCTAACGGTTTAAAATTATTAATGATCCCAACAGTTGCAAATTATTAATCTTGTCTTTTCGTCGTACCCCCATCTTTCAAAAATCACACCTCTTAATTTTTGCATCTCTTTGTTGTACCTCCACGTTTTAAAAATCACATCTATTTATTTTTACACCTTTTTTATTTCACACCTCTATGTTTACACCTCTTTGTTGTACCTCCATGTTTCAATATCACATCTATTAATATTTACGCCTTTTTATTTTACACCTCTATGTCTTACACCTCTTTGTTTATTATATACAAACTTTTTTGGACAACATAAACAAGTTTCGAAAAATTGCTTTCTGAGTATTTTTTAAACTTACAAGTTAATAAATAATAATAAAGAATTGTTTTATTGAAGTGTTTTCTAAATATATAATAGCAAACCTACTTTTTTGTGTAAACTTTAATCCAACGAATGAGATTAGTTCCACTTTTCCCTCTAACGGTTTAAAATTATTAATGATCTCAACAATTGCAAATTATTAATCGTGTCTTTTCGTCGTACCCCCATATTTAAAAAATCACACCTCTTAATTTTTGCATCTCTTTGTTATACTTCCATGTTTCAAAAATCACATCTATTTATTTTTACACATTTTTTATTTCACACCTCTATGTTTACACTTTTTTGTTGTACCTCCATGTTTCAAAGATCACATCTATTAATTTTTACACCTTTTTATTTGACACCTCTATGTTTTACACCTCTTTGTTTATTATATAGAAACTTTCCTGGACAACATAAACAAGTTTCGAAAAACTGTTTACTGAGTATTTTCAAAACTTACAAGTTAATAAGTAAAACTAAAGAATTGTTTATTGAAGTGTTTTTTTAATTTTTTAAATATATAATAGCAAACCCACTTTTTTGTGTCAACTTTAATCCAATGGATGAGATTAGTTCCACTTTTCCATCTAACGGTTTAAAATTATTAATGATCCCAACAATTGCATATTATTAATCGTGTCTTTTCATCGTGTCCCCATCTTTCAAAAATCACACCTCTTAAGTTTTGCATCTCTTTGTTGTACCTCCATGTTTCAAAAATCACATTTATTTATTTTTACACCTTTTTTATTTCATACTTCTATGTAATCTCTTTGTTGTACCTCAGTGTTTCAAAGATCACATCTATTAATTTTTACACATTTTTATTTCACACCTTTATGTTTTTTGTTACTTTTTGTTTATATAAAGTTGCAATGTTTTGATCAAATAAATGTTTTGTTTCGTTTTTTACTTAAAATGTAAAATTAATAATGTTAATCATTTCAAGTTTTTACTTTCCCGTGCGGCAACGCACGGACCGACATCCTAGTATTATTAACATCAAAAATAACATATAGCCAACATACTATAAAGTTTGGAATGTACTCGAGTTTGATATTGATTGAGTTATGCTTTTAGTAATCATGGTTTTAGAAATAATTAACTAGAAAGAAAACTAAGGTAAGTTTAGGTTTAAAAGATTCGTTGATGGTCGGATTTGAAATTGATTTTATCCGAAATTTGTGTGATTATGAGAAATTATCGGATTTGTGTTTCTAAAAGAGGCATACTTGTAAAAAGAATCTAGTTGTTGTCCGATCGTAATTTAACAATGGCTCTTTTCACGTAACAATAATAAGGAGAATCAAATATGACACGTGTCGTTCTGATAAGTGGTGGGAGTGTAAGATGTACGGCTGTAACTTGGTGACTGAGAACTTACCATTTACAATAATTTTTTTTCTTTTTTGTCATATGAAATTTTTATTATTAGAACCAAGGTTAGAGCATTATTAATGGAGCAACATGATCACGTTTCTTTAATAAAAAGAAAAATATATATTTATTATATTTTTATTAATAATAGCCATTTAAAAGCTGACACATATCTATTTGAGAAGAGTAACGTTGTTTTCCATAGTATCTTCAGACCATCTTTAACCGAGAACGATGAATCGTTTCTCACAACAACTAAAACAAACAATTTTATTACATATTTTTCTTTTTGATTTATTTTTTAATACTAATACCAATAAGAAAATGATACATGTTTATTTTCACATAAGTAACGTTGCTTATATTGTTCCACCAAGTAATGCTTCTTACTCTTTTTTATTCTCTTTTTTAAAAAATATTTGTTTAATAAGAGCATCAATGTGAGTAACCACCACTAATCATGCCCTCAGTACCGTTTCTCTCCCTTGTTTCTTCTTTTTCATTAATATACTAGTATTGGACCCGTACTTCGTACGGGAAAAACATAATTTTAAAGATTGAGATGTAATTAAAATTAAACAGAAAATATCCACACTAAAGATATATACTATAAATGTACATTTTTCTTATTGTTTTTAGATACAAACACTTCCCAAACTATAAATATTTGAGATGCAAAGTTGCAAACTATATTAGGTTATTCAAGAACATATGTAAAGTTGCTCATAGATGCAAACGCTTCTCAAACTATATTGGGTTATTTACCTTGTCATCCACCACTATTAAATCAAGTCCATCCACATTTTTCTCCAGTTTATTGTGATTCAGTAGTCTTCTCAAATTGAAACAGGTGACAAACTGAAAAAATGACATCAGAATTAATAGATCAACAAACATTCTGATAATAAAAACAAACACTAAAAAATCAACGAAGAGAAAGACAAAATCTAGAAAACTAACTACCAGATCTTCCAAATGAATAGATAAATTCAAAATTAATGAGTTCAAAAGAAAATGAATGAATATAAACAAAGTTTAAGTATTCACCCTCCTGAGAATTGTAACTAAAGAAAAAAAAGTGGAGAGGAAAAACAGAGAAAATCGTAATAAGTAGAAAAATGTATGGAAGATACAAAATTTGGTGTTAAATAGAAGATTAATTCAGTTATTAAATCTTTATCGTGGAGGTGTTAGTGGGATTAATATTAGGGATATAATTTTTTCAGTTTTTGTTTATGATGAAGAAAATGATAATTAAAAGTATTTTTTTTAAAAAAAATTGTACTTTTTTTGTTCTTTTCACGATCTCCTGTTTTTTTTTTTCTTTTATACATATTTTCTTTTAATTAAAAAAATAAAATAGAAAAATTATGTGGCCTGATTTAACTGGTCCAAAGAAATTCTATATATGGGTTCGTAAATAAAAAAGAAAAACTTATTAAGAGTTCAAAGAATTTTTAATTTTATTTTTTGGGATCAAATTGGTTATGATTTTTTTCCCGAAAAACATGTTACGTTTTGTGTTTTCTGAAATGTTTTCCTTTTCCTAATTGTGTCTAATTATTTTTGGTTTTGTTTTTTTAAGTTAAAAAGGCAAAATATTCTAATGTGGCTTAATATTATTGGTCAGGTGACTTGTGAATTATAATATAAAGGATATATTTGTAAAGAACTTTTTGAATTAATACCCCTCAGTAAAGATAAGATGACCTTACAATGTTCAAAAGAGAGAAACACAAATCGGCAGACGAAATTTAAGTTCCCGGAATTAAGGCCAAAGGAAAAATAAATATTCTCCCCAAACTATATAAGCGTAAAACAAGGGAAACTAGAATAATACAAATACAAAACCGAAAATTTAAACCCAAATTGCAAGAGATACAGGTAAATAAACTTTGCCTATTTACAACAACTTACGCTAAAAATAAACTTTGCCAACTAACGCTATTCGGGATAGGTAATAGGAGGTGTGAACTCATGAAAAGAGAACATACAAGATGTAAACTTTGCCAATCTATGAGCCTTCGAGTTTACCATATTTTCGACTAGCTATATGTTCTAAATTGTTTCCTAGAATCAAAATATGAGTTTAACAATAAAATAAAAAAAAAGAAGAAGAAGATGTAGTCATATTGTCTTTTCTCTATTTCATAGTGTTTTTATTTCCTTATCTTTGGAGAGAATTGCAGGCGATGTCGAATCTGGGAACATAGTGCATGCATGATAACAGACATTATCTATTGACGATTCCAATCTCACGTCGTCTCTATTGGTAGCTCCACTGGCTAATGGCTATCAAAACTTCTTTTTTAATATCTGTGACAGTATTTTTACAATTTAATAAAGTGTGGAGATATTTCTACATTCAATAAAACAATATTATCTTGAAGATGCATATATATGCATACTTTAAATTTTTGTCGCCTTTATGAGTTTTATCATCTAAACACTGGAACGCGCTTCTTCTTTGAAGAGACTTTACACATGGTCTCTACTTTGTGTTCAACAATATTAATGTTGTCTCGGTGTTCAAAGATAGTAACTGAGTATATAAAAGTCACAAGTCAAGTAGTACACTCATTAGTTAGTGATCCTAGTATGTGGTAATAATATACAAATGAAACTTAACTTACGGTCTTTCCCCTTTAATTACTCTACGATATACCAAATTTTATAAAATCAATCATAGATTTAGTTATAATTTTTTTTTAGCGTAAATGCATAATTTAATATTTATTTATATTATTATATAGGTTGATAATATTTGAATCTAAATTATTTGAATGTTTTGGATTATTGAATAACATGAAATATTTGTTTATATCATTGACTTACTGTCCACTTTTGTGTAACCTTGCATTGTTCAATTTTTTTTTTTTTTTTGACAACAAGTTCAATCTTTTGTTAATTCGTATTTACTGTAAACAAAGAGAAACAAGAAAAACGGAATTAGTATTGGTTCAACCAAAAAACGCAGAGTACAAATACAAATCTTAAAAACATAGTTCAATAGAGTACTAATATGTTAATTGAATTTTTAAAGAAGAAAGGTTAACACTAATGATTTTTCTGTTAGCAACCCCCAAATTAATTTAAAAGAAAAAAATCAAACGACTTTAGGTTTTTAAATTCAACAAAAAAATTGAACAAATTAAAGCAGTGTGGTTTGAAAATGCAGAAACCGACAAAAAGCATAGAGTGAAAAAGAAAGCGCGTGAAAAAAAATGGTAAGACCAAAAGTTTTAGCAAAATCCCCCCTTTTATCGTAATTCCCTTTTTTTATTTTCTTCTTTTCTTCTTCTTCATAAGTTCACTCTCTCTCGCTCTCTCTCTCTCACAACCATGTTCCTGTAACGGACCTCACATCTTCTTCATCAGTTCATCCTCCTTTGATCTAACTCTTATTCTCTCAGCTTGCTTTGCTTATTCCACCTCAACAATTGCCTACAACTTCAACAAACTCCTGAGAAGTACCCGATCTATTTTTTATTTGGACGTTTAATACTTCGTCTTTTTTGGTTGGAAGAAAAATACTTCATTATATTATAGTTGGTCTAAAAATACATCATATTTTAATTTCTTGGTGAATTCGAATTCGCAACCCATGAGACGTTAACGGACGTTACAGGGTCGTTAATGGATTAAATGTTAATCTTACTATATATATACATTCACTATGAAGAATACTCTGACTTAGTTTTCGTGGTTTGGTGGCTAGACGCCATATCTTTTAACCCAAAAAATTCAGGTTCGATGCTTGGGATAACCGGTTTTTTTTTTTTTTTTTTTTTTTTTTTTTTTAATTTTGTGGCTCTCGGTTCTCTGATTCCTCTTCAAACCGACAAATGAAGCCTTCTTCACTGATTTGGTTCATTTAAAATTATTTGTGACATTGTTCTCTGCAAATAATTGGGATTGTTTGCTCCTCTGTTAAGTTTCTTAAGAATAACTGAATCATCCATCACCAAAAAACCAAATATAAATTCAAGATCCAACAGAAATCAAACAAAAATCAGAGAGATCGAGAAAACGAATAAACAAAAGGATATGATCAGCAGGAGCAACGATAGCCATGATAGGTAATTCGACAAAGGGAGATTTGATAGGTCCTTCTCGGATCAAAGGGGGATGCGGCCAAAAAGAGAAAAGAGAGAGAAGAAGAAGAAGAATAAACCCTAAACGAAATCAAAACCAACCCAGATCTAATTTCATTGTGAGGCTTTCTCTCTTCAATACCCAAAACTTTAGATTCAACACTAGCAAATCTCCTCAGTGAAAAAGAAAAGAATAGAAAATTAGGGTTTTGGTTTCTGCAATCCGGTTTGATACGGTTGACAGAAAACCGAATCATCTCAAAATGGAAAAAAAAAAACCCGGTAGCCCCTGGCTTCGAACCTATAATGTGTGTGGTATGAGTTATGACATAAGGCGATTTTACCACCTGACCACGATAATTATCAGAGTATTCTCTTCGTATTGAATGTATATATAGTCAGATTAAAATTTAACTCCATTAACGACTCGTAACGTCCGTTAACGTCCCATGGGTTGCGGATTCGAATTCACCAAGAAATTAAAATACGATGTGTATTTTTATACCAACTATAATTAAATGAAGTATTTTTCTTCCAACCAAAAAGACAAGGTATTAAACGTCCAAATAAAAAATAGATCGGTTATTTTTCGGCTTTTTCCCCTCTACTTTGTGTTCAACAATATTAATGTTGTCTCGGTGTTCAAAGATAGTAACTGAGTATATAAAAGTCACAAGTCAAGTAGTACACTCATTAGTTAGTGATCCTAGTATGTGGTAATAATATACAAATGAAACTTAACTTACGGTCTTTCCCCTTTAATTACTCTACGATATACCAAATTTTATAAAATCAATCATAGATTTAGTTATAATTTTTTTAGCGTAAATGCATAATTTAATATTTATTTATATTATTATATAGGTTGATAATATTTGAATCTAAATTATTTGAATGTTTTGGATTATTGAATAACATGAAATATTTGTTTATATCATTGACTTACTGTCCACTTTTGTGTAACCTTGCATTGTTCAATTTTTTTTTTTTTTTTGACAACAAGTTCAATCTTTTGTTAATTCGTATTTACTGTAAACAAAGAGAAACAAGAAAAACGGAATTAGTATTGGTTCAACCAAAAAAACGCAGAGTACAAATACAAATCTTAAAAACATAGTTCAATAGAGTACTAATATGTTAATTGAATTTTTTAAAGAAGAAAGGTTAACACTAATGATTTTTCTGTTAGCAACCTCCAAATTAATTTAAAAGAAAAAAATCAAACGACTTTAGGTTTTTAAATTCAACAAAAAAATTGAACAAATTAAAGCAGTGTGGTTTGAAAATGCAGAAACCGACAAAAAGCATAGAGTGAAAAAGAAAGCGCGTGAAAAAAAATGGTAAGACCAAAAGTTTTAGCAAAATCCCCCCTTTTATCGTAATTCCCTTTTTTTATTTTCTTCTTTTCTTCTTCTTCATAAGTTCACTCTCTCTCTCTCTCTCTCTCACAACCATGTTCTGTAACGGACCTCACATCTTCTTCATCAGTTCATCCTCCTTTGATCTAACTCTTATTCTCTCAGCTTGCTTTGCTTATTCCACCTCAACAATTGCCTACAACTTCAACAAACTCCTGAGAAGTACCCGATCTATTTTTATTTGGACGTTTAATACTTCGTCTTTTTGGTTGGAAGAAAAATACTTCATTATATTATAGTTGGTCTAAAAATACATCATATTTTAATTTCTTGGTGAATTCGAATTCGCAACCCATGAGACGTTAACGGACGTTACAGGGTCGTTAATGGATTAAATGTTAATCTTACTATATATATACATTCACTATGAAGAATACTCTGACTTAGTTTTCGTGGTTTGGTGGCTAGACGCCATATCTTTTAACCCAAAAAATTCAGGTTCGATGCTTGGGATAACCGGTTTTTTTTTTTTTTTTTTTTTTTTTTTTTTTAATTTTGTGGCTCTCGGTTCTCTGATTCCTCTTCAAACCGACAAATGAAGCCTTCTTCACTGATTTGGTTCATTTAAAATTATTTGTGACATTGTTCTCTGCAAATAATTGGGATTGTTTGCTCCTCTGTTAAGTTTCTTAAGAATAACTGAATCATCCATCACCAAAAAAACCAAATATAAATTCAAGATCCAACAGAAATCAAACAAAAATCAGAGAGATCGAGAAAACGAATAAACAAAAGGATATGATCAGCAGGAGCAACGATAGCCATGATAGGTAATTCGACAAAGGGAGATTTGATAGGTCCTTCTCGGATCAAAGGGGGATGCGGCCAAAAAGAGAAAAGAGAGAGAAGAAGAAGAAGAATAAACCCTAAACGAAATCAAAACCAACCCAGATCTAATTTCATTGTGAGGCTTTCTCTCTTCAATACCCAAAACTTTAGATTCAACACTAGCAAATCTCCTCAGTGAAAAAGAAAAGAATAGAAAATTAGGGTTTTGGTTTCTGCAATCCGGTTTGATACGGTTGACAGAAAACCGAATCATCTCAAAATGGAAAAAAAAAACAAACCCGGTAGCCCCTGGCTTCGAACCTATAATGTGTGTGGTATGAGTTATGACATAAGGCGATTTTACCACCTGACCACGATAATTATCAGAGTATTCTCTTCGTATTGAATGTATATATAGTCAGATTAAAATTTAACTCCATTAACGACTCTGTAACGTCCGTTAACGTCCCATGGGTTGCGGATTCGAATTCACCAAGAAATTAAAATACGATGTGTATTTTTATACCAACTATAATTAAATGAAGTATTTTTCTTCCAACCAAAAAAGACAAGGTATTAAACGTCCAAATAAAAAATAGATCGGTTATTTTTCGGCTTTTTCCCCTCTACTTTGTGTTCAACAATATTAATGTTGTCTCGGTGTTCAAAGATAGTAACTGAGTATATAAAAGTCACAAGTCAAGTAGTACACTCATTAGTTAGTGATCCTAGTATGTGGTAATAATATACAAATGAAACTTAACTTACGGTCTTTCCCCTTTAATTACTCTACGATATACCAAATTTTATAAAATCAATCATAGATTTAGTTATAATTTTTTTAGCGTAAATGCATAATTTAATATTTATTTATATTATTATATAGGTTGATAATATTTGAATCTAAATTATTTGAATGTTTTGGATTATTGAATAACATGAAATATTTGTTTATATCATTGACTTACTGTCCACTTTTGTGTAACCTTGCATTGTTCAATTTTTTTTTTTTTTTTTTTTGACAACAAGTTCAATCTTTTGTTAATTCGTATTTACTGTAAACAAAGAGAAACAAGAAAAACGGAATTAGTATTGGTTCAACCAAAAACGCAGAGTACAAATACAAATCTTAAAAACATAGTTCAATAGAGTACTAATATGTTAATTGAATTTTTTAAAGAAGAAAGGTTAACACTAATGATTTTTCTGTTAGCAACCTCCAAATTAATTTAAAAGAAAAAAATCAAACGACTTTAGGTTTTTAAATTCAACAAAAAAATTGAACAAATTAAAGCAGTGTGGTTTGAAAATGCAGAAACCGACAAAAAGCATAGAGTGAAAAAGAAAGCGCGTGAAAAAAAATGGTAAGACCAAAAGTTTTAGCAAAATCCCCCCTTTTATCGTAATTCCCTTTTTTTATTTTCTTCTTTTCTTCTTCTTCATAAGTTCACTCTCTCTCGCTCTCTCTCTCTCACAACCATGTTCCTGTAACGGACCTCACATCTTCTTCATCAGTTCATCCTCCTTTGATCTAACTCTTATTCTCTCAGCTTGCTTTGCTTATTCCACCTCAACAATTGCCTACAACTTCAACAAACTCCTGAGAAGTACCCGATCTATTTTTTATTTGGACGTTTAATACTTCGTCTTTTTTGGTTGGAAGAAAAATACTTCATTATATTATAGTTGGTCTAAAAATACATCATATTTTAATTTCTTGGTGAATTCGAATTCGCAACCCATGAGACGTTAACGGACGTTACAGGGTCGTTAATGGATTAAATGTTAATCTTACTATATATATACATTCACTATGAAGAATACTCTGACTTAGTTTTCGTGGTTTGGTGGCTAGACGCCATATCTTTTAACCCAAAAATTCAGGTTCGATGCTTGGGATAACCGGTTTTTTTTTTTTTTTTTTTTTTTTTTTAATTTTGTGGCTCTCGGTTCTCTGATTCCTCTTCAAACCGACAAATGAAGCCTTCTTCACTGATTTGGTTCATTTAAAATTATTTGTGACATTGTTCTCTGCAAATAATTGGGATTGTTTGCTCCTCTGTTAAGTTTCTTAAGAATAACTGAATCATCCATCACCAAAAAAACCAAATATAAATTCAAGATCCAACAGAAATCAAACAAAAATCAGAGAGATCGAGAAAACGAATAAACAAAAGGATATGATCAGCAGGAGCAACGATAGCCATGATAGGTAATTCGACAAAGGGAGATTTGATAGGTCCTTCTCGGATCAAAGGGGATGCGGCCAAAAAGAGAAAAGAGAGAGAAGAAGAAGAAGAATAAACCCTAAACGAAATCAAAACCAACCCAGATCTAATTTCATTGTGAGGCTTTCTCTCTTCAATACCCAAAACTTTAGATTCAACACTAGCAAATCTCCTCAGTGAAAAAGAAAAGAATAGAAAATTAGGGTTTTGGTTTCTGCAATCCGGTTTGATACGGTTGACAGAAAACCGAATCATCTCAAAATGGAAAAAAAAAACAAACCCGGTAGCCCCTGGCTTCGAACCTATAATGTGTGTGGTATGAGTTATGACATAAGGCGATTTTACCACCTGACCACGATAATTATCAGAGTATTCTCTTCGTATTGAATGTATATATAGTCAGATTAAAATTTAACTCCATTAACGACTCTGTAACGTCCGTTAACGTCCCATGGGTTGCGGATTCGAATTCACCAAGAAATTAAAATACGATGTGTATTTTTATACCAACTATAATTAAATGAAGTATTTTTCTTCCAACCAAAAAAGACAAGGTATTAAACGTCCAAATAAAAAATAGATCGGTTATTTTTCGGCTTTTTTCCCCTCTACTTTGTGTTCAACAATATTAATGTTGTCTCGGTGTTCAAAGATAGTAACTGAGTATATAAAAGTCACAAGTCAAGTAGTACACTCATTAGTTAGTGATCCTAGTATGTGGTAATAATATACAAATGAAACTTAACTTACGGTCTTTCCCCTTTAATTACTCTACGATATACCAAATTTTATAAAATCAATCATAGATTTAGTTATAATTTTTTTAGCGTAAATGCATAATTTAATATTTATTTATATTATTATATAGGTTGATAATATTTGAATCTAAATTATTTGAATGTTTTGGATTATTGAATAACATGAAATATTTGTTTATATCATTGACTTACTGTCCACTTTTGTGTAACCTTGCATTGTTCAATTTTTTTTTTTTTTTTTGACAACAAGTTCAATCTTTTGTTAATTCGTATTTACTGTAAACAAAGAGAAACAAGAAAAACGGAATTAGTATTGGTTCAACCAAAAAAACGCAGAGTACAAATACAAATCTTAAAAACATAGTTCAATAGAGTACTAATATGTTAATTGAATTTTTTAAAGAAGAAAGGTTAACACTAATGATTTTTCTGTTAGCAACCTCCAAATTAATTTAAAAGAAAAAAATCAAACGACTTTAGGTTTTTAAATTCAACAAAAAAATTGAACAAATTAAAGCAGTGTGGTTTGAAAATGCAGAAACCGACAAAAAGCATAGAGTGAAAAAGAAAGCGCGTGAAAAAAAATGGTAAGACCAAAAGTTTTAGCAAAATCCCCCCTTTTATCGTAATTCCCTTTTTTTATTTTCTTCTTTTCTTCTTCTTCATAAGTTCACTCTCTCTCGCTCTCTCTCTCTCACAACCATGTTCCTGTAACGGACCTCACATCTTCTTCATCAGTTCATCCTCCTTTGATCTAACTCTTATTCTCTCAGCTTGCTTTGCTTATTCCACCTCAACAATTGCCTACAACTTCAACAAACTCCTGAGAAGTACCCGATCTATTTTTATTTGGACGTTTAATACTTCGTCTTTTTGGTTGGAAGAAAAATACTTCATTATATTATAGTTGGTCTAAAAATACATCATATTTTAATTTCTTGGTGAATTCGAATTCGCAACCCATGAGACGTTAACGGACGTTACAGGGTCGTTAATGGATTAAATGTTAATCTTACTATATATATACATTCACTATGAAGAATACTCTGACTTAGTTTTCGTGGTTTGGTGGCTAGACGCCATATCTTTTAACCCAAAAATTCAGGTTCGATGCTTGGGATAACCGGTTTTTTTTTTTTTTTTTTTTTTTTTTTAATTTTGTGGCTCTCGGTTCTCTGATTCCTCTTCAAACCGACAAATGAAGCCTTCTTCACTGATTTGGTTCATTTAAAATTATTTGTGACATTGTTCTCTGCAAATAATTGGGATTGTTTGCTCCTCTGTTAAGTTTCTTAAGAATAACTGAATCATCCATCACCAAAAAACCAAATATAAATTCAAGATCCAACAGAAATCAAACAAAAATCAGAGAGATCGAGAAAACGAATAAACAAAAGGATATGATCAGCAGGAGCAACGATAGCCATGATAGGTAATTCGACAAAGGGAGATTTGATAGGTCCTTCTCGGATCAAAGGGGATGCGGCCAAAAAGAGAAAAGAGAGAGAAGAAGAAGAAGAATAAACCCTAAACGAAATCAAAACCAACCCAGATCTAATTTCATTGTGAGGCTTTCTCTCTTCAATACCCAAAACTTTAGATTCAACACTAGCAAATCTCCTCAGTGAAAAAGAAAAGAATAGAAAATTAGGGTTTTGGTTTCTGCAATCCGGTTTGATACGGTTGACAGAAAACCGAATCATCTCAAAATGGAAAAAAAAACAAACCCGGTAGCCCCTGGCTTCGAACCTATAATGTGTGTGGTATGAGTTATGACATAAGGCGATTTTACCACCTGACCACGATAATTATCAGAGTATTCTCTTCGTATTGAATGTATATATAGTCAGATTAAAATTTAACTCCATTAACGACTCTGTAACGTCCGTTAACGTCCCATGGGTTGCGGATTCGAATTCACCAAGAAATTAAAATACGATGTGTATTTTTATACCAACTATAATTAAATGAAGTATTTTTCTTCCAACCAAAAAAGACAAGGTATTAAACGTCCAAATAAAAAATAGATCGGTTATTTTTCGGCTTTTTTCCCCTCTACTTTGTGTTCAACAATATTAATGTTGTCTCGGTGTTCAAAGATAGTAACTGAGTATATAAAAGTCACAAGTCAAGTAGTACACTCATTAGTTAGTGATCCTAGTATGTGGTAATAATATACAAATGAAACTTAACTTACGGTCTTTCCCCTTTAATTACTCTACGATATACCAAATTTTATAAAATCAATCATAGATTTAGTTATAATTTTTTTTTAGCGTAAATGCATAATTTAATATTTATTTATATTATTATATAGGTTGATAATATTTGAATCTAAATTATTTGAATGTTTTGGATTATTGAATAACATGAAATATTTGTTTATATCATTGACTTACTGTCCACTTTTGTGTAACCTTGCATTGTTCAATTTTTTTTTTTTTTTTTTTGACAACAAGTTCAATCTTTTGTTAATTCGTATTTACTGTAAACAAAGAGAAACAAGAAAAACGGAATTAGTATTGGTTCAACCAAAAAAACGCAGAGTACAAATACAAATCTTAAAAACATAGTTCAATAGAGTACTAATATGTTAATTGAATTTTTTAAAGAAGAAAGGTTAACACTAATGATTTTTCTGTTAGCAACCTCCAAATTAATTTAAAAGAAAAAAATCAAACGACTTTAGGTTTTTAAATTCAACAAAAAAATTGAACAAATTAAAGCAGTGTGGTTTGAAAATGCAGAAACCGACAAAAAGCATAGAGTGAAAAAGAAAGCGCGTGAAAAAAAATGGTAAGACCAAAAGTTTTAGCAAAATCCCCCCTTTTATCGTAATTCCCTTTTTTTATTTTCTTCTTTTCTTCTTCTTCATAAGTTCACTCTCTCTCGCTCTCTCTCTCTCACAACCATGTTCCTGTAACGGACCTCACATCTTCTTCATCAGTTCATCCTCCTTTGATCTAACTCTTATTCTCTCAGCTTGCTTTGCTTATTCCACCTCAACAATTGCCTACAACTTCAAACTCCTGAGATCTGAAAACATCTTGTTTTCCATCGTCTCTGCTTCATCTGGTACTTTGCTTTTTTCACTCTATTTGTTACTTCTTCTTAGTTTGATAATTCGAAAATTCAAAAATGTGACAAAACTCATTCTTAACAGATCTGATTTTTGTATTTTCTTGACTCGTCTCAGATTTGATCGGAATTTTGGAAATCAAAAAATGGGTAAAACCGCCGGAAACAGAGACTGGACTCAGATCTACGCCATCTACGGAATCGAGCAATGGCAGACACTCGTCTTCCTTCTCTTCCATGCTTTCTTCTTCTCTCTTCTCTCTGTTCTCTTCCTCATCTACTTCGACCAGATTTGCTTCTTCCTCGATTCCTTCTTCCTCTCCGGCGCTTCCAGGTTAGCCGCCGGTTTCACTGGCGCTGTCACCGCTCTCTCCGCCGTCTGTCTCCTCTTCGCCGCCGCTAATTTCGTCTACTCCGATGTTCCGCTTCAGTACGAGATGGCTCAACGCATGGTCAGCTCCGTCGGTGACTGGTCTTGTGTCAAAACTGCTCTCGATCTCGGATGTGGACGTGGTATTCTCCTCAATGCCGTCGCTACGCAGCTTAAGAAAACCGGTAGCTCCGGTCGGGTCGTCGGGTTAGACCGCTCTAAACGCACTACTCTCTCAACTCTCCGTACTGCTAAACTCGAAGGTAACAACAAACAAACTTTTTCCCCTAAATCGATTTTGTGAAATTGAATTTGAGATTGATTCGAAAAAATTCGCGTAGGTGTTCAAGAGTATGTGACTTGCCGTGAAGGAGATGTGAGGACGTTACCGTTTGGGGATAATTACTTCGACGTGGTGGTGTCTTCTGTGTTCGTTCACACGGTTGGGAAAGAGCACGGTCAGAAATCTGTGGAAGCGGCGGCGGAGAGGATGAGAGTTCTCGGTGAGATTGTTAGGGTTGTTAAGCCTGGTGGTTTATGTGTGGTTTGGGATCTTTTACACGTGCCTGAGTACGTTAGGCGTTTACATGAGCTGAAGATGGAAGATATCCGAGTCTCTGAGCGAGTCACGGCGTTTATGGCTGGAAGCCACATCGTGTCTTTCAGGAAACCTAGTGAACTCGTCGCCGGGCCCCGTGAAGTCCGCCTTGATTGGAGATGTTGACGTGGCGTACTAAAACGGCAGCGTTGTGTGTCGGGTTCGTTATATAGAAAACGGCACGTAGTACAAGTCTGGAGGTTTGAAAACTATAATTGTGATATATTTTATTAATTACGAATGTAAATCATCAAAAACGTATGTTGTGGGCGTCTGGGGAGGCGAAGCGGAACCAGATGCTTGAATTGATGATGAAGAGGCAAAAACGCTGCGGTTGCGTTTATATAGTCTTGTATTTATAGAAAAAGCTTTAGCATATTATTAACTCTGAATCAGTGAATCTTTTAGATGTGTGTGATTAAAGAGATGAACCTATTTTACTGTTGCGTTAGCGTTTTCAAACGCTGGTTACAAAACAGACGTCGTGTAGGTGGGAGAGAAGTAGCAAAAGAAACCATTAAAACTGTGTAAACGAAAAAGATAAAATAAATAAATTCGATCTTCGTTTGAGTGAATATCAAGAATGTCGTCTATGTAGATTTATCGTTGAGGCATTCAATGACCAGTCATTGTCACATCACGTCAATGTAATATCTGTCCCCCTTATTTATTATTTTAATCTACTTGGGCCACGTTTGGGCCAAGCCTTTAAAAAAGCTACTATTAAATTCTAAACTTTTTTCTGTAGAACGAACACACACACACGGCAAAGCGTGCACAAGCGAATTCTCAAAACGTTGAGTTATTACACAAGAAGCAATGCCGTCTGCACTCTGCAAAGAAAAACACCACGCCGTTTTACAACACTTCACAAGAAGCCACGTGTATCCATTCATATAGATCCACGTAATCAAATCGAAGATGAGGCGCGCCAAGATCGCTCTCCTTCTCTCTCTAATCCTTTTTTTGTCTCTGTAACTTGTAAAAGCTTTTCACTCACAACATCAATGGCTTCTCCTTTGTCTTCTTCCACCATCGGCTCTCACCGGATTTTATTTCTCCACCCTTCACCTCTCAACCGCAGATCACTATTCGTAAAACCCAAATTACCCTTTAATCGAACCAATTCTGGAGATTTCCGCATGCGTTTGCTTTCTACAGCCAGTAAGATTGGTAACACTAAGGTCAGGTTTAAAAATATAGTCACATTAGGGTTTACTTGTTATTGTTCATCTTTAGGCACAAGACTCGATTTTTTAGGGTTTTAGTGATAAAAATTCGTCTACTGAAAGCTTGTTTTCAGCAGTGCAGGAACTTATACATTCTTACGATTCTTCAATTGATTCAAAGTTGAACCCTTTTGAAGCTGGAACTAAGAATCTCGAGAAACTGGTTGCAACGATTTTGATATTTGTTCAAGTTTGGTCTCCAATGCCTTTGCTTGGTGGTCTAGACTCTGCTTACATTTCACCTGCAGAGGCAGTTCTCTATTCTCCGGACACGAAAGTTCCAAGAACTGGTGAACTTGCTCTAAGAAAGGCTATTCCTGCTAATCCAAGCATGAAGACTATACAGGCTTGTCACATTGTCTTTGAGTTATTTAGTTTTGGTAATTAGTGATTACTCATTGTGTTATATAATACTATATTTCCGTTGCTTAGGCTTCATTGGAAGATATATCATATCTTCTGAGAATTCCGCAAAGAAAGCCTTATGGTACCATGGAGAGCAATGTTAAAAAAGCTCTGAAGGTAATTATTAATTACTGTTGTTATTTGTCTATAAAGACTCTTTGATTGGTTGACACTGAAGTTACAGACTTAGTTCTTGATTTGTATTATGTTTGCAAGAATAGTTGGAAGCACAAGATTGAATTCTTTGACGAAATTGTTTCAGGTGGCTATAGATGATAAGGATAAGATATTAGCTAGTATACCAGCAGACTTGAAAGACAAGGGCTCAGAACTCTATGCAACTATGATTGACGGCAAGGTACGTGGGAATTTAATCGACTGTATTCTCAAGTTGATGGACTGTTATCCCTGTAGCAATTTCATAGAAGATGATCTGGTTTTGTATAATGAAAAGTTTTCTTACTTTGCAGCTAACTGCATTAGGCGGTTTTATATTCTAAATTCATTTGGTGTTATAAGCGGTATATAAACCTTATAATCTTTTGTTTGATAGGGTGGACTTCAGTCACTTATAACATTTATTAAGAAACAAGATCCTGATAAAGTGTCCCTTGGCCTGGCAGCATCACTAGATACTGTTGCGGAATTGGAATTATTACAGGTACATGCAATTGTTCTGGCCTACCTCATCTCTTCTGGGTAGGTTGAAAAACACATAAGCACAAGATTTAGTTGCTGATGTTAAAAAATTTTGTTGCAGGCATCTGGATTGTCATTTTTACTTCCTCAACAATACTTAAACTATCCCAAGTGAGTCCCATTTTTAGTTAAACTCCTCTTGCTAGCTGCAAATAAAACAGATATTCTGTGGAACTATAGGTTAGCAGGTAGAGGAACTGTGGAAATGACAATTGAGAAAGTTGATGGTTCGACATTTTCAGCTGAAGCTGGGGGTGATCAAAGAAAAAGTGCTACAATCCAGGTATCAAAGTTTACTGTTTTCAAAGAAAAAGTGCTGTTCTTATATTTTACTCCACAATCTCTTTAGCTGTTCGTTCACCAGACGCTGCTTGGCTTATATTATGGATTCAGATCGTTATAGATGGATATTCAGCACCCCTCACAGCAGGGAATTTCGCAAAACTGGTAAGGTAGTTTACTCTAACTTCAACCTTTTGTTAGCTACAAATCTTAAACCTAAGAGACTATACTCTTACATCTTGAAATCATGTGGCACAAACTGTTTGCTTCTCGGAATGTTCAGGTAACTAGCGGTGCATATGATGGAGTCAAACTCAATACGGTGAACCAAGCGGTTATCACAGAGGATGGGAGTGGTAAGGTGGAGAGTGTTAGTGTTCCATTGGAAGTAATGCCTTCTGGACAGTTCGAACCTCTCTACAGAACCCCATTGAGTGTTCAGGTATAACAAAACTTCTTCTACTCTCAAATAGAAACCGGAAAAGCTGACTTTGTTTTTTTTGCATTTTGACTTTGGAAGGATGGGGAGTTACCAGTTCTTCCTTTATCGGTTTATGGAGCTGTTGCAATGGCGCACAGCGACAACTCAGAGGACTACTCTTCTCCTTACCAATTCTTCTTCTACCTATACGATAAAAGAAACGTATGCATCACTCCACAACTTCCTTAGCTTGATCTCATTTTTGATGCCAAAGGAGCTTCCTTCTGATCTTGTTTTTTTTTTAATTTGCAGTCTGGCTTAGGAGGTTTATCCTTTGACGAAGGGCAGTTCTCAGTCTTCGGGTATTGGTTTTAAAACGTTCCTTACTCTGAAATTGCAGAACTTGCAAGTTGCACTTGAATTGATGGTTTTGTTGTTTGCTCCAAAATTCTACAGATACACAACAGCAGGAAGAGATATTCTTGGGCAGATCAAGACAGGAGATGTAATCAAATCTGCAAAACTAATCGAAGGCCAAGATCGCCTTATTTTGCCTGCTCAAAACAACAACTCATCCACTTGATTCTTCCTTCCTTCTTTGTATCCAAAAATGTTCTAACACTTACAACAGAGTGCTAAGTTTCAAATCTCTGCAGTTGGGTCTGAATCTTATTTGATTTCCAATATTACAAGAAAAGAAAAAAAAGAAAAGCCTTTGAAGTTTATTTACATTCAAACAAAACAAAAAAGTTCTCAGTTTTATGATCAAACAGAAGACATTTTACAGAGCCGGCTAGGTGTTGGTTGGAAGTTCAACCACCGGAGATTCATCCGCCGGATCGGAGGCGTTAGAGCTCTCCTTAACACTTCTTTGCTACCGTCACTGGCCTTCCTCATAAGCCTCTCATCGCTTGGCACCACAAACCCGTGTCGCGCACACTTAGTCGAGCCAGGCCTTCCAGAGCACGTGCAAGCTACTCGAACCCTCAGACCTGAGCCATGATGACTCCTCCTTCTGACCCTGTCTGTCTCGGATCTTCCAGGCATCTCTACGCCTTCTCCTGATGGGATCCTCCTTCTCACAACCTGCATAAGTTACTATTGTTCTCTCTTTCTTACATAGAGTTATGCAAGAAACGTTTCTTTATAAATGAGATGTGTGTGTGAGAGAGAGAGAGTCAATGAGTCTTTCTTTCTTTATATTAATGTGGAGCTAGAGAACAGCACCATTGACCTGGTTACATGTTTTTTTTTTTTTGTAATGGAGAGGTTGGTCTACTTTTCAAGTTCCGAATGCTCCCAATTTGTCAAAGTTTGAATGTTTGACTAATTCCATTTCACCAACAAGTCAACGACGCATCTTTTGAAGAACAAAGTGAGAAACTTCAATGCCTTACCAAATGAAACATTACAGTATTAAGTACTTTTTTGCCAAACTCTTTCTACTACTTGTAATATACTGATTCTTTTAACAGCTTTACAAACACAATGTCCAAATCTTTTTATAATAGGATGGATCCATTCTTGATTCTACTGTAGAGCTTAGAGTCTTAAGACCATATTGGGAATAGTTAGTAACTTAGTGAGGTCCATATTCAACTTTAAATAATTGGTATTGTCATTATATCATATTGGTATTTTTTTTGTCAATGGGCTTTTGCATAATTTGGCTATTTGGAGCTCCTCTAATTTTGTTTCCCTTTATACCATTGTGTGTGGGACATTAGTTTAACTTTAAGCTAAAATGGAATGTACTTTGTAATTCAAGCTGTAATCCTAAATAATTTTGCGCCAAAATAGAAAACAAACAAGTTTTGTTGTATTATCCCATGAACAATTCTTCGATCCTTCTGAAACAATAAGAAGATGAAACTGTTCGTCCATGACATTATAAAAAATATCATTTGCAAATTTTAAATCAAGACTAATTTCAACATTATAAATATAAAACAAAACATCAATTCATATAACATTAACATGATTAGCAAACAGGTAGAAGGCGGATCCCATCAGGAGTCATCATTTAGATTGTACGTCCATGACTGCATCATGTAATGATGACTCACACAAAATAACTGAATTTGTGAACTAAAGTGTTTATTATCCTTCTACAAATAATAAATATCTTTAAGAAAAAAAAATATATAGTTTGGAGGGTTTCTAAAAATTCACTCCTATCGTAATCAAAAGGATCGTCATGTAGTCCAAATAGAGAGTTGAAGACAGCGTTGGTTCATATTCCCCGATCCGTCTATATTTCACCTCTTCATTATCTCTCCACCAACCAACCCTTATTTTACCTTCATTAATATTTCATCTCTTCATTATCTATTTTTCTTTATCTAAAATCCACAAAATAAAAGTATCGATCATCACCCAATTTATTACATATACACACACACACATACACCTTCTGTTTGTATGGGGCAAACTAACATCATGATGTGTTTATGAGGTAAACCAATTGCAGTAGTAATAATAGATTGATGCCGCTTTGGTGCTCTTTATCTTTCATGTTTGTTGTGGAACTAAATTTGAGTTGGATGTTCTAAAAGAGATATTGACTTCTTGGAGTGAAGATGTTTTTTTTTTGTGTGGAAAAGTTTTAGGATCTTATTGTACAATCCATTAAAACAAAACCTATTGACTGGTTTTCATATTAACAATCTCTCCACAAAATGTAACGGTTGTTTTGCTTTTCTATACATGTAGGATGTAGCTGTCGTCGATCTTCGTTGTGCATGCATTTTCCTTGCCTCTTACTTTCCCCCTTTTTCTTCATCTTTAATAAGCTTTTTATTTATTTTGCTAACTCTACAAATAGTTCAAGGAATCGTATGAGCTAGCTAGAGAAGATTAGGATGTGAAAAATATGGCACGTGTAATCTGAAATGAAATAAATACAATATGTTTTCCAAAATTAAGTGCTATTGATATATAAGAAAAATTGAAAGGTGGTTTGTACTTATTATCCAGAAAAGGAATGTAATTAAAGGCGTCTTTAATTTTTTGGTTTAAAGATAATGATTCCTTTTGCTGATGTAGAAGCATATGGTCCATTGCTGCTGGCCATTTTTTTTTTTAACGTACCACACACACACAGTATGCTTTTATGCAATATATCTTTTGATTCTATTTTTCTTCTACACCCAGTTCTGAAAGACTAGCTCTATAGCAAGAACATATAGTATGATATCGTAGTGTTTATAGTTTCTTTTAAAACAACTTTAAAGCATGACGACATAAAGTTTAATCAAACTATTTCCTTAAAGTATTACATTTATTTTGGTGTGCTTGTAATTGTATTGTTAACGGAATATATTTGGGGGATGTCTAATCAAAAATCTAAGTTAACTGAGCAGACTGACAGAAGAAAGAAAAAAAAAAAAAAAAAAAAGTAAGGTTGTGAGCGGATATAGAAAAGAAAAATTGTGAGCAGAAAATGACACCCACACCTGAACATATCTGGAAACTCTTTAAATTAAAGTAGGAGGTTATTTGTTCATATCATATAATTAATTATGATCAGTGACAAAATTACTACAGGTTGAGGTAAGATATTTATACAGTATAGTAGATTCAATTGCTTTTATTTACGTTCTTTTTTAGACGTTATAAAATCGTTTTTCTTATCTTTGAATTACTATTCTACTAACAAAACTGTAAACTAGTACAAGATTATAACATATATATGAAGCTGTGGATAAAAAGAGGAGATTATGTAACATATAAAACAACGCAAAATTTTATGTTTAAGATAATCATATAATCTGTTCTTCTTCTTCTTTATTTCTCGTTATTCCAGTTGCGAGTTTGTTTGGCTTTTGCTCCCAACAAGATTTGACGATACAAAAATAGTTTCTTACTCTATATATTGAGGATTGGTTTGGTATGAATTTAATGATACAAAACAAACAAAAAATATGATATAAAATAAGAAGATAACTAAATCACAATCAACGTGAGATGGCCCTCGTATGTATATAAAAACATTAATATCATAATATATTATATTTATAGCTTTACATGCAATTATTGAAATTTCTTATCTACACAACTTACGTAGTTGAAGCTTATCATTACTTTGAATCAGTTCAGCATGTTCAGGGTGTTTCTAAAGAAGATTGGTTTTCACGATCTTTTTAAAGTCTATGTAAATGTATTTTTTTAATGTTTACACATGCAGTGGCAACTGCGTCATTATATGAGAAGTGGCATATAAAATTAGGAAAAGGCAAGTCATGGGCTAGAAATAAGAGATGAGTCTAAATAATAAGAGTTATTTACAAAAAGAGCACCGACAACAAACAAATCTTCGGATTTAGGTACTGTGGGTACTTTTCTTCGCATCTAGGTACTCCTCACCTGTGCAAAGACGTCGCTGTCCCTAAGCTTCTTACACTAAGTCTCCCACCTTAACTGACTTCCGTAACCGTACAGTGACGCTCGATTTCGTTACGTTAACTAAAAAAAAATTATTAACTACACGCTTAATCTACACCGCTCATTCAATTATGTTGTTATCCCCATTTCTCAACTCTTCCTCTTCCATCTCCACTCGACCTCGCGATTTCGATGGTGACAACGAGGAGCAGATCCCGGTTACCGGCGTTAAAAATCAACAATTCCCCAATAATAAAACCCTCCACATCTCGACTACATGCCCTGCTGACAGTTTCAGCTACTCGAAGAAGTTCTTCCACCCGTCATCGGAGACGATTCCATGTTTGTAATCCGCTATGTCAGCCGGATCTCTGCTCCGCTGACACGGCCCGTCGCTTTTGCCCTCCACTCGCTGATGTAATCCTTCCTACTCTTTCTCTCTTCCCCCATCCTCTTCAACTTTCTCAATAGTTACAAACCAAAAATTCCGGTGACCAACACCAACAGCGTAGGAGTCATCGATTTGGAGAATATATATAGCAGCTTTAGCGGTTTGATAAACCAGCGTCCAAGCCACATCGACACACGATTGGTAGCGATTCAGGAATTGGGATCTGGGTTATGAAGACTAGAGATTAAGTCAATAAACCGCTTGAAAGAGGTTTGATATCGATGCTCTGATTTTTTTTGGTAATTTGACGGAAAGGCTTCTCAAAGATCTCGAAGATCTTGTTCGCAATTAGCTAGGGTTTTGCCACGCCTCCATAGATCAACCTGTTTCGGTTTTCCTATAGTAGTTATATCTCCTTGTATATATATACTTAGAGTTTGGATAGTTAAACTTTTTTTAGGTTTTGCTAGAATTGCTAGCTAAAAGGGGAATGTAAGAGATATATGAATGGATGATTCTTATTGAGTATAGAGAGGAGTATTTATACAGAGTTTACTACAATAAGTACAATATACTTATTAACATAACTAGAGATACGTATATGATATTGACAGAGACTAATTGATCTAATGAAGATAATGTTTGATCTAATCATGAATATGATTGATCTACTATAGGGAATTATGTTGTTTTCTTGATTGTGATTAGTTCATAGGCAAAAAAAAAATAGAAGATAGTTTGATGATTGTCAGTGCTTGTGATATGTTGTAAGTGCTTATTGCTTGGATTTTGAGACATGTTTTGCTTGGATTTGAGATGTGTTATTAAAGTTTTTTTTTTCATGCTCTGTATTTTCTAATTTATGTTTGTTAATTTGCTTTTCTTTTTAAGTTTATGGATTTATAATGATTGAAGGTTGTAGAAGATGAGGATGATGACTCTAATGCAGAATCCACTGAGGTTTGTACTTATCAAATCAAAGAAAGATGAGGCTTGTTTCTTCAGACTCTAGCCAATGTGAGTTCTTTTTTGTAGCAATCGTACAGCTATTTAAATCTGTTAGGTCGTTTCCTTGTTTTATTATAAGAGTCTCAAGTACTAAGATGACATATTCTTTTATTTTTATAGCTTAGGTGCGGTTAAGATGTGTTTGGATACAGAGGAAACATCTACGATTCAGAGCTTGTCCTAAGGAAGGAGCCATTCACATGATGTGTAACTATGGCAGAGGCCGTGGGAAGGTGCTTGCTTAGGAGCTTGACAATGAAGAAATAGAGAGGAAGCTGATTAGTTTTTGAAAGAGATGGTGAGATTGCTAAGTACTTGAAACCCATATTTGGGTTCCTTATTTACGATCGATTAAGGTTTAGTTTTTTTCTTTCAATTTTTTTAATGTATAACCTACTGTATATTAATCGGTTTGGGTTTATACGTCCTGATTAGGGTTCTCCATTATCTATTAGGGTTTAGTATTACTTTTTTTAATCTTCGTTATATTAGGTTCACCTTACATTAATGGTTTGAGTTCATATGATGTAATTTTTTAATTTTATTAAAATTTATTGTCATGAAGTTGGTATTTGTTGCTAACAGAGTTGACGTCATTTAGTTAGATTCTAATTACACGGTCTTTTTCGTTGGGGGGTAAATAAGTCTGCTACAGTGACTTTTTCACTTTTATTAATCCCTCTCACTGTCCGATGCCTAAATCCGAAGTTTCATTTCTCGAAGTACCTGTTTTGATAATAAGCTCAAATAATAATCCACTTGGAGGAGTTCCTGTTTTGAAAAATATACAAAATCCTTTTTATTATTACTCTCGGATGTTTCTCTATCACCACGGTTTTAGTAAAACTGAAGACTAAATTGGTCAGATATTTTTAAAGTATTTTAGGTTAAATCGAGAAAATAGTGACTAATAGTCGTTTAATCCACTCCATACAATGGCTTAGTGCCCATTTTTGTTCAAAAGAAGTGCTTTAGGCTTTAGAATATTTGATAGTTTATTATTGATACGATCCATCGACTATCTTCATCAGTCATCTCATACGTACATAGAAAATATCTTCCAAAGTTTTATAAGCAAAATCTCAATCCAAAAACATCACCGATATATAGCATATGCGAAGAAAACACACAGTTTACACAACTATTTTTTTTTTTTTTCTTTCTTAAATCATCTCCTTTACAAGAAAATACAATCTCAAAATATCACTGAGAGAACTATATGCATCTATACAATCTATATATATATATATATAAACATCTAAAATATATAATTTATACATTTAATAATAAAAACAGTAATCGTTTTCTTGAGAATAAAAATCCTATGTTTCTTACATATGTTGCCTCGGTACTTCTCCGCCTCTCTACCTCTAACCCCTATGACCAATTTTAAATTAACCCCAAAACATATACACAAATCTCAAATTTATATAAAATTTAAATAACCCCCACCAATCGGAAAAAATTTCATCACACCGGCGGCTAAAACACACATATTTTGATTTAAGAAGAAGGGTACCAGTTTAGACCGGGTAACTGGTACGGCGTCGTTCTGAATAAACCATCTCCTAACACACCACCACCTTGTTGTTGCATCATTGGTGGAGTCTCTTCCATCATCGAAGAAGACATGTTCGAACAATCTCCACCACCGTGAAACCGCTTGCTAGGAGATGCGTCCTGCTCCTCCTCCGCTACAGGCCAATACGGCACAGGAAGAGCTCGTTTCTGATTCGCCATCATCATCATTGGGACTGACGACGAAGCATGGTTCAAACCAACGACGTCAACGTTATTATTGTCATGATGATCCAATGAGTCGGTACCCACGTTGTTGTTGATCATGCCACCAACGTCGTATAAACTTGTATTACCGTCGGAGAACATACCGTAACCACCACCGGAGAATCTCCCAGGGCAGAAGTTCATCGATCTTGAGACATTATGGTGATGGTGGTGGAGTCCAGTAGCAGCAGCCGCCATTGACAAGGACGGAGGAATCTTCCTGAAAATGTAATCAATCATATCGTGATCCTTATCGTTATCCACATGTCGACCTGCGTTGTTCTTCTTGTAGATTCTACATAACACCCAATCATCAAGCTACACACAAGAAAACAAAATCAAGAAAACTCAAGATCAAGAAAATTCAAGATCAAGATTATTTTGAAACATGCATATAGTTAAAGATGATCATATAATACTCTGAGTGAGTTTTTCTTGTTGCCGAAGTCACAACCAGGAGGTCGATTGTTGAGTTTGTTCTCGATGAGACGATACTCATGCATGATCCAATCACTTTTAACGCCTTTTGGTGGTTTACCACTATAGAAGACGAGTGCCTTCTTCACACCGACTTTTTGGTTACCGTCGGAAGCAAGAACCGGTTTATCTGTACCGGTTGCTTTCCAGTATCCTGAGGTGGCGGCTCTGTTTGGTCGTGCTCCGTTTGGATACTTCCGATCTCTAGGACTGAAGAAGTACCATTCTTGCTCTCCAAACGACGCTTTAGCTATATAACCATTAGAACAAAACAAAAAAAAAAAAACAAAACAGTTAGATCATACGTCATCCATCACAACACAGAGATGATGATCTCAAGAAAAAAAAAAAACAAGAAAATAAAAAAGAACTAACCGATTCAAAGGAATCGAATGATGAAAAAAAAAAAAAAAAAAGAGTTGATGATGATGATGATGGTTGAGGGTGTGTACAGTACGTACCAGGAAGCTCCCATGGATCGAATTTATAGAGATCGACCTCGGCGATGATAGCGACAGGTAAAGGAGCGGAAGCAGCTTTGCGTTTGAGGTAGTGAACCACAAGCTCTTCGTCGGTTGGATGAAACCGGAAACCTGGAGGAAGGTTAGGTTGTGGTGGTGGAGGAGGACCACCGGAAGAATCGGTGCTCTCCATTGTAAAACAAATCTAGCACAGTGATCTGAGGTTTTGGTTGGAGAAGAAGCTCATATTACTACTACTCTCTGAGATTTTATACTCTCTTTTTTTTTTACCAAAAAATAAAAATTGCTTAGAGATTCTTTTGTTTTTTTTTTTTTGTTGGGGTTGGGGGAAGGGAGTGCTGAAAAATGCTTCACAGAGTCGGCGTTATCATTCTTTTAAATGGGCTGTAGAAAATGCCAATTTTGTGTGGGTTTTAATCCTCTGTTCTTTCTTACATATTTATATATACACCCCCCGGAGATTTACGTAAATTTACAAAACCATACTCTATATGTTTTTATAGAATAATAAGTTACTACTCTACTCTCACCATGATGTAATATAAACGACATAATGTTATATTTTGTAGTATGGTAACTTTTCTTGGAATTTATTTATAAATATTAAACAGACTAAATTTTGGATATAATGGTTGGCGAATAAAAGAAACTATAGAAGAACTCGATTTTCAGAAAATGCTCTCAAGTGGTCAATATGTGATCAGTTCTTTCTATGTTTTTTTTTTTAAGATGAAATTATATATTGTCAAAAATGTTATTGTCAATACCACACAATTTTTCAAAACATAACACGTCATTTCTACATTTTTTTCGCTCTGTGTAAAACTAGCTATTTGCACCTGATAATTAAACCCTATGAAAAGCGTTATTAAAAATAACAGAACTTGTCTTAAAAAAAGAAACTTACAGAAAAAAGATTCAAGCATTACTAATCTCTGTTTATTTACGTCAACATTACCATATATACTTTTAGTTACTGAAATAGTGTAGAATCATATATTTGATGTTAATCAGTAAAATACTTCAGTTATAATTAATTGTAAAAGCTAAAAAAAAAAGTCCCAAATTTCAGCCGAGTTTAGTGTGTTTTGGTTGCACTAAAGGATCTAAATGGGGCGACAATGCGACACATATACAAAGCCTGACTAATCATGTCGAGTCTGTGTAATTACCAAGTTAACCAAATTGCATGAGGGTTAATTAGTCATTATTTCTTTTTTTTCTTCTGCGTTAATGACTTTTTAATTTTATGTATAGCCTCGCGACACAGACGAACTACGACAAACCAAGATGAGGCTGAGATTAACGTCAGAAAACGATATCTCTTTGCAAAAGAGAAAATATAAATTGTTAAGATATATATCGCTTTCGTCGCCATTAGTCGATGACAAAATTACAGTAACACATTAAAAAAAAAAATATCAAATACTCGATATATCTTTACTATAATACATAATTAAGACGAAATCAACAAAAGAAATATTAAAACACTGAAGAATCTTTCTAAAAACTTTAACTCGAATGCTCTCTGTAATAAGATTTTATTACTATTGTGTAGTTTTTTAATATTTCCAATGAGTAATAGACACGTGTGATTCCTAGTGGCCAATGTATTCACACGTGGCAAACTGAGATGTAGGACCCACGTAATCGCCACAGAAGGTAACAAATTGATGACGTGGAAATGAATGGCCTGGTGGGTGGGTGTTGAAAAAAAAAAAAAAAAAAAAAAAAGGTTTTTACGTTTCAGATGTCATACCTCACGCTTTTGTTATTGAGATAATCGCACCACCAGACATTTTATTTATACTATAGGAATGGAAACAAACAAACAAAATCAAAACCCATTTCATGTGATTTTTTAATAAGTTTCGATCACTTTTTTGTTAATTTATTTACTTTCTTTTTTTCCAACGTCATAAGATATGATTATAACCATGCATATTTTCTCGTCCACTTAAAATTATATTTTGTAATGATGTATTCAGATTCCTAGGAGTGGTTTTTATTTTTATGACTTTTTTTAAGTTTTGACTTCCTATACCATGATGTGATATTTCCTTATCTCTATCGTAGCTTTCTCTTTTATCTTAAAACAAACTTGTATTCAATTCACACTATTCATAAACCAAATTACAAATCTGTTTTCCCAGGTTTTTTTTGTCTTTACAGCACTTTATTTTCTTTTGCAAAACAAAGAAGAATAAAAAAATAACAGTGAAGAAAAAGAAAGAAGCGAGAAATGTGGACCATATTATATACACACGTTGTACCAACTCAAAATAAATGTTTGCCTCTAATTAGTCAATTTAACTACATCATTTCTTAGTCACATCCATCAGATCAAAGAGACATCCTTCTATTTGCTTTGCATTCACAAAGATTTCTAGTGCTTTACATGCTTGCACACCACTTCTTTTTTTTTTTTGCTTACGTTCAGAATCTCAACAACAACACACACACACACATAAATATATATATATATATATATATATATTTATATATATTTATAACAAAACCTAATAGTTTTACAATTTTTCTTACCAAAATTAATATGTACTTGAAAGTATATGTAAGGGGACCCTATTTGGAAGTGTTATATTCAACAGAACGTGGTTGCTGGATACTGGGCTTTATCCCGTATGTCAAAATTCAAATTGTCAATGTTATGGTTTAGTTTGAAAAATTAACGTATAACAATCTTTGATTGATAAAGATACCAGATACATAACGATGTTCTCGTGCAATCACATACAAACTGAAAAAAGAAAGAAAAAAAAAAAAAGAACTTGAATATATGTAATATGCATAGATTTGGAATTGTTAAAATATTTTATTTAATTTTCAATAAGCAGGAGTTTTCTTAAGTTAAAAATATTCATAATTTATCAATGTTATATAGTTATGTAAGCTAAATAAATATCGAGTCCAATTGGTAACGCACATAAAATTGTATTAAAAAATTATAAATTAGAATTCAAAACTGTTACGAAACAATATAAAACTGTAAAGAAAACGTGACAAAAAAAATTATATAAAAAGCTGATAGTAACGCTTTTAATAACGTTTTTGGTATCGCTTTTGTTATTGCTAACGTACTGTCAAAGCGATACATCCAATGCCAAAAAGGTACATAGTTAGTTACTGTTAGTATTGGGTTTTGCCGATATAAGGTCCGCGAGGAAAGCCCATTAAATGGTGATTCGTAAGGATTTATTGTGGGCCTGCAAAGGGCCCATGAGACGAAGCTTGATCAGGAGGGACACCGAGTCAAACAATGGAGAAATCTCAGGATGAGTTGAGGAAATTGTGGAAGAACGAGAAGAGATCGCCGGAGGAGATCCAGGGGTTCACGTTAGGATTTACTAGCATAAATACCTTGTGATAGGTTGTTAAGAGACATGTGATAACTTTCCAACAAAAAGATTAATAAAAATCCAATTTGTCATTTCCTTTATCGTTCTTGTTGATTTCTACCGAAAGTCTGATCATAAATCTCTCGTATCATAGTTATCCAATTAAATTCATAAGATTGTGGTTTTTAGCATCTACAGTTACCAATCAAACCTACAGTCAATACAAGATAACAATATGATTCTGCGCCAAAACAAACGAATCAAATAAAAAGAACTATCATTTGGACTAGAGGCAATAGAAATCTCAAATGGCAAAGTACGAACACTACTAGCTAGTACATTAAAGATACGCACCAATAGCCTAATTACCAACTAGTTTTAAAGTTGAAACACTTAAAATTTAACAATTTCGATAATCTGGATTGTAATAATTATAAATGTACTCCAGCTAAAACACATTAATAAGTGGGATACCAGGGCAATTCAAACATTTAAATATTTAATATATTGACAATTATGCATATTATATAACAAAAACATGACATGTATTGTATATTGTACATATATATGTTCGCAAGGTTGGTAAATTTCACTCTACTACAAGTATTTAATAATAGTAAACCTAACTTCAAGCTTTTTATTGTATTTAAAACTTTCCTCATAAAAAAATCTTTATGGAGAAAAAACGACCTACTTTCAAATAATTCACTGTGTGAACTTTTGTAACAATAGCTTTCATCATGTGATACAACACTTTTATTCTATTTAGAAAAATATCTATGCCAAATTAAACGTCATATATATCGTACACACGGTCTTATATATGTAACGTGACAGGCCAAACATCGGACGATTGTCAAACATTAATATTACAATATTTTTCCTAGCTTAAAGAAAAAAAATATTGTGCTATAACTGTTAGATCCAAGCAACTTTGTAACTATAAAGGTACCTACATTAAATTCATACGATTGATTTATATATATATATCTGGCGGTTCTAGCTAGTAATGAGGTCGACATGTTCTATATATGCGACGTCTTGGTGCTATGTGCTATCTTAACCGAGCCAGTCAATACTATGTCCTCTTAATTCGATCGAGAAGTTATTTAAATTAATGTAATTTAGATGCAAAAATTAGGTTGCTAGTTAGTGATCACCCAATTTAATTAGTTTTAAGACACATGTCTTTGAGAAACTAACTTGGATGATTTAACTGTTTTATTTTTCAACGAGTTTAATGTCTTATCCTTTTTTCCAAAAGAATATGCTTTCTTCGAACTAATATGGGTCTTTTCCCGGATATAACGAATTCATCAGCAGTGAACATATTATACCTTTTTGGGTTGATATGTCTTTCAAATGGTGGAAATATTATATGAGGTTTCGAGACTTCCTTTATATATCTTACAAAGTATTTGGTCTGGAAATGATCTTATAAATACATAATGTATACTTATATTAGTCAAATCTCCAAGAGTTGAGAATAATATTAACGACAACACATGATTCTTATGACATCAAGCAAAGCTACAATTTTCTTTTATTATTTCTTATATACAAAACAGATTTCAGAAAAGCTCTTTTTGCATGACCCTTTTATTTTTTGTAATGCGTGCTCATGTATTTTTTTTTTTTTTTTTTTTTTTTTTTTGTGCTCCTGTATTTGTTTCACGAAGAAAATGCTGTTAGTTCTGTTTTTCAATTGATATAAATAAGTATAATATACATATTAATACACACATAGTTATGTGTGTACACACTAGTAAAAACTGGGTATATAGTTACGATATATGGCCACAGAAAATTTTTGTAGCAAAAGTTACTCACAAAAACTAACTAATGGAGACTAAATTTTAGTTTGTTTTTTTCGTATCAAATCAGTGAGTATTTGTCGCAAGATAAATACGAGTAGCTACAGATCAACTGTGTAGCTAATTTATGACAAATTTTGTGACGAACGATTTGTAGGAACTAACAGGAATAACAGTTTGTGGTTAATATATTATTAAAAAAAAGGAAATTGTTTGCTATGAATTGGCCGTAACAAAAATGATGTTTGTGCTCAAATGTGATGTACGCTATTAAAATTGGATTACTTGTATCTACTTGATGCCATGTTTTGTTTTATAGTTATAATAATTGATCTACAAAAAAAAAATGATAAGTTAATAATTAGAACTTGTTTGTGCTCACCTATGAGGTACGCTATTAAAAGGATAAGCTAATCTTCTTAAGAACATAGCAAAATTACATCCGATCTAACTTCATAATATAAGTATTAGTACAAACACATAAGTCCATATGTGGCAAAATGCATATCAACTTAAGAACAACTAAGTCATTAGTATACTGATATTAATACAAACAGAACACAATGACATAGACATTACATATTTATTTGCCATTAGAATTAACCAAACGAGCGACCACATTGTTTGTTTTGGAAAATTGAGATAGTATCACTTAGAAAAAAAACACTTAGAAAAAAAACATACTAATATCGTTTGTTTTAGAGACACAAAGTCACAAAAAAGAAAAAAAAATAGACTGACAAAAAAAATATATAAAAGAACAGATACCTTCTATCTCTCCTCTTCGCTAATCTACTCCTCCGCCGCTGCTGAATCGTCTCCCCCACCCTTCTCCCCCTCAGTGGCTCAGCCACCTCATCCATCTCCCATTCCTCTGACTCAACTCACCCAAAAGACGAGAAGGTCCCAGATTCTGGAAGTAAAGTTAACGGCGAAACCGTGAAAAAGTAAGTTTTTTTTTGGTGTTTTCTTAGATCTGTTTTTTGAGACAGTGGATGTTTAACTTTGATGTTGTTCAGATTACTGCTAGTTATTTGTGAAGGTTTCATTAGTCGTTTGCAAATTCACTAAGAAATTGATCCAAAACCCCTTTATATTTCTCCGTGAACCGTCGCTCCGTCGTCTTCCGTTAATTAGAGTGACCTAGATTAGATTTCGATTTTGGGGGAAAAATCCGTTTGATGATTATTCTTCTTTCTTCTCCTTACATGTTACGCTGCGACCAGGTGAGAATTGGAATCACGATTTCAAAATTCAGTTCTAATAGATCTCTGATTTCGTTTTTTTTTCAGTGAAATTGGAGAGGTGGAATTTTTTTTACAGAAAACACGTGAAGATGGGATAATTAACATCAGAAGTGAGCTTTCACTTATGGAGCTCGAAGTTCAGGTCTGTATTTCTACTTTTGATTTTTCAATGTCACACGACTCACTATCTCATTGCCTTAAGCTAATTTGGTTGAGTTGTTATTTTTCCATATCTACTGCTATTCAAATATATATATTTTTGTTGGCTATAAAATTGGAAAGTATCTAATTTCAGATTTGTGTATGCACAAGCACATATATCTTATTGTTGGTCGTTATTCTCTTTACAGGTCTCGACAAGCAAATATAGCTCTGGTTCTGATGGATTCGTCTAAAAGGTATACATTTTTCTTAGTACATGTTTTCAGAATATCATAAATTGCTTTTGTATTATATGAAGAGAAATACAAAAGTGGCTTTGTACAAGGTAGAGGCGGACACAGAGGAAGGGGAATACAAAAGGCCCAAATGACCATTGATGTCTTACTAGCACAAGAATCCAGGAGATTGATGCCAGTAAGTGGTGCTATGTGGTATGTATTTATGTCTCTCTCTTGCTTCCCACCCCGATTGACTGTTTGATTATATGTGACTTGGTTCTTCTATCTATAGTAGTAGTAAAACCGAATGAGTTGTCTTCAATAAAGCGTCGTTGTTGTCTGCAAGAAGTGACTGGCTTTGTTGTCTGCAGTAACAGACAACGAAGTCTTCTTAACACTGTTTAAGTTGTTTCTATTAAATCATATTTTCGATTACATTGGTGTTTGTAAGAAGAGATATTGACTTGTATATTTTTATGGTAGGTTGTACCTTCTCATAATGGGAGGATCTTCGGTCCATCCCACAACTGTGCCTAATGAGTCTGATGTGCAAGAAGACAATGGCGATGCGGATGCGGATGCGGAGCTTGTGGGAGGTGCCCTCTTCTGATACACTTGATACTCCACCTTTCTTTACTCAATCTACCTATTTAGTACTCTTTATGTTCGATCCTGGTTAAAAACTCTGTTTTTTTTTTTCCTGAATGTTCTAAACTAAGGTTTAATCGAAGCTTTTGTAATTTATAATCACAATCTACCTAGTTTTCCAATAATATTTGCAGGTATTTATGTTTCCCGCCTTATTTGTAGCAAATAGAAGCTACTAGCACCATTGTAGCAAATAGAAGCTACTCTGTTACCAATATTCGTAGCAACTATAAGGTAATCGTTACGCTGCATTCGAAGATAATTGCTACTAATCTCCCACAATTATAGCGTAGTAGTTGGTAACAATTTTTATGACAAATGACTCTGTAGCTAACTGTCCTAAATCCAAAGCTAATAGTTACGTATATTTCAGACACCATCTGTAACAAAATACCTACAAGTAAATGTAACAATTTGTAGTAAATAGCTATGTTTACATTTGTATCTAAATTGTAGCAAGTTGTTACAATCTGCTATGAAGAAAAAATTTGCTACGACCAAATAATTACTAAATTTTTTTGTCACAATTCTGTAACAAACAAATTTTAGCTACGAAAAACATCTCATAACTACAATTATTTTTGTAACAATGCAGAACATTTTTACTAGTGACATGTGTTATACGTAGTATCCAAAAACGAAGAGTTAACATATGAGATTAATATAAGTAACTATAAGTTTATAACACTACTTTTTGACAAAAATAATAATTTTAATACTACTTCGAGAATTAAGTATGTGCTTACGATTTAGAAGATCAAATTTTTCATCATCCCGCCACGCACTGTTCAAGTGAAGTAGTCACTGATCATTCCAAAATTCCAACACGGTCCAGATGTTTTTTCTGATATATATGTAAAAAGATGTGTGCGTACATACATCTCTCTAAATTTTCCTAAAGTATATCCATAACTGAAATACGACGTCGTCGTTTTTAACTCAATTCTCGTAACAAATTCAAAATACATGGTTTTTTTCTTAGTTAGACTCATTGTTTTAAATTAGTTTGTATTTAATTATATTAAATCTTTATAAGAAAACTAATAATATAAATCAATTTCAAAGCACAAGATTTTGAACATTTTGTTATTTTTAAGTTCACTTTCTACATTATATATTATATATAATTATTTTTATCCTAGTTTTTCTACCGAAAGTTTTGGAGAATTAGTCATGTGTAATGCGTACAACTTGACGTATAATATACGCAAGTATTTTTAAGAGATATGATCTAGAGATATTAATTAATGGCCATGATTAATTATGCCTGATGTAAGATCGATCAATCAAGTAGATTAAGACATGATTCTGCTGAGACTTTGCTTTATTTTTTCTTTCTTATCCTTGTCTTTAAGCTTAAAATGGAAAGTGATTAAGGACCTCCTCAATTGTCTGCTTTGTTATATATACTTCATGACCTTCTCGACGCACTGGAAGGTCAGACAAACAATGGCAGAATCACCAGCAAAAAAAAGTTGTCTAGGTTAAATGTATTTTATTGTAAATGTCACTGTTAGAAATAGATACTATAAGATCTTGCATTATAATTCCATGTTTATTGTAAATGTCACTGTTAGAAATAGATACTATAAGATCTTGCATTATAATTCCATGTGTGAGATTATTTAGGGTTGATTGGTTTAGTCTGAAATCGTCCCGGTTGCATGCATTTGACACCCAATTGCGATTGGCCAATTACATTAACCGGTTTGTAGTTATTCATAACAGTTATGAATTCTTCTTCGATCAAAGAAAAAAAAAAACTTATCTCGAGTCCAATCTCCTATTGTGCGCGGTAACGGACAAATATTTGTCTTTGACAAACTTCTCTTGAATATTAATTCCTTTTTATCAATATCTCTTGAATATTGATTCAAACATTCTAAAATTTATCCTCTTATATCAAATATTTTAAACCAAACTCTTGACAATGTATATATTAAAAACTATGCATGAACAAATTTTTCAATACTCTTCATTTAGCTATATTCTATGATAAAATGAAAGTTAAAATTTCAATTTATAGGTTATCTTAATTTTACATTTACATTCTAAATACATAAACTATATATTAACTATATGTATTTTGGCAACTTTTATCTTAAAGTATGCTTTATAAAAATCTTAAATTGTATGTTAATGTTGCTATTTGATCTGTCAACATGTTAGAAGTATAACTCATAAAAAAATTGCCTTTTTTTTTTTTTGACTATCCGTTTTTGCCAACTCTCACATCCAGAAGACTAGAACTGATATGTTTAAATCAATCAAAGCTTCAAGTGGAGTGGAATCGTTTTATTTAGAGTGATTCGATTAAATTTTGAACAAATATTTATTCACACTAGGTTAGATCCGCGTTACGTGATATGCTCAAATTGTAATACCCTAATGGTACTAACAGCCTTGCAGTTGTAATATTCTAGGGGTCAAATCCACAGAGACTCAAGTTCACACAATAAACTTATTATTCTTTTAATTATGCTAAATCAAAAATATTAAATTAAAAGCAATGCAGAAAACAGAATTAAAAAGTGTTGTAAATTCAAAGGATCAAAGAGTTAAGCCTAGGGAAATTCTCAGGAATTTATAGGATATTAAATCAATCAAATAATTAGGATTCAAACAATTCAAATTCAGATCTAGAACTCTAAACACAGTTGTAAAATCATTCAGTTCTCACTGCAATTATATTCTAAATTTAATACCAGGAAATCCAAATCTCTTTGCTAAAATTCTAGGTAATAAATCAGCTTTTAAAAACAAGTTTAGATTGTTCACAAAATTATTAAATCAAATCTCTTTGCAAGAAATAACTTTGCTCATCAAAAGGTTTTATCAGGAAAATCAATTATATTCTCATATCAATTTATTTTCCTAAAGTATTAATTCTAGGTGATCAATCAAGAATTAAAATGAAGAACAACCTAAGATGAAGATCTAGCAAGATAATGAATCCTAAAATTATCAGATCTAATAAAGCATAAAAACCCTATGAAAAACCCTAAACCTAACAAGCAAACTACTCAGACATGTTTAATGAAGAACAAGACATCTTTTCTGAATAATAAGCAATGGTATTAAGAAAATAAGAAGGGAGTTCAAGAATCTTCTCTCTACAGATGAAATCAGATCTGTCTCTCCCAAAAAGCTCTCAATCAAAAGGTGGCTAGAAAATTGCTAGAAAATAACTTAGGTCTAAACAATGACCATAAAAATCCTATTTATACTCTAAAACACGTCTTGGGTCTTAATTGCAAATAAGGAAGACTTGGGCAAATTTTGTAAATCTTCTAAAGCTTGTGGGACGACTTCCGTTTGACTTTATGGCATCTGCATCGATCGATGCTAATGTTGCATCGGTCGATGCACACTCTTTATCTCGTCTCCAAACTTCGTTGATCAGCCTTCATTGCTTTGATTATGCTCCAAATCATCCTTTTTTAGCTCATTTGTGTTTCATCCGTGCCACTGAGTACCTAATCCTATAAAGACTCAAAAACAACCTAGAAAACAAATCAAAAGACTCAAAAAGCACACTTATACCATGGTTAAAAACTACAAAAACCATGATATATCAACTCCCCCAGACTTAGCCTTTGCTTGCCCTCAAGCAAAACAGAAACTTCATCTGTGAAAGAGGTTTGAAAACACAGGAACTCATTTTCTTTTTAAAGCAATGCCAACGATCATCCAAACCTTAATCCACATGCTTAGCAGATAAATCCAAATCGAACCACCATGTACTTCTCCGTTGACTTTCATAGCATCTCAAACTCAAACCAAATTCCAACACTTCCTCCATTAAGCCTTCATTGGTGGGTCTCATCAATTTGATCAATATCAAGAACCTTCTAGACTCATTCCCGTACAATACCATAACAAGCAAGACTTATCTTTCACCACATGTGGTACTCTTTCTCTCCCCAGACTTATTCTATTTATTCTTTCCTTAAAGCTTTGCTTTGTTTTTTCTTTTTCTTTTTCTCAAAGTTGTAGGCGAATAATGGGGTCATCGGTAATTTACCTACCCCTCACTTCCAAGCTTTGTGTGATCATTTGACTTAAGAGTAGAATAATGAGGTCACAGGTAATTTACCTACCTCTCTAAACTGATCAAAATCATCTCATCTTTTATTCTCTTTTTTTTTTTTTTTTAAAACAAAGCTTTCAGGAAAAATATTTTAAATTTAAATAAGGGAGAGGAGTACCAAATCTTTTCTTTTCTAAAATCTTACTTGTCAGGTATGAACAAGGAGTCAAGCTCTATGAAAATCAATCTCCTTGATGAGTAAAAAAGAAAAGTACAGAAATTACCTCAAGCTTTTATGGATTCTGTTGAAAATTCGGATGTTTCTGGTTCACTGGTCAGCCATTGGATTTTTCATTAGTCGGATTTGTGGATTCAATCTGCAGCATTAATCAACCAAGGCAGTACACTAAAAAGAAAAATCATAGTTCCCAACAAAAATTTTGACTCAATAAAACAAAATTTTTTTTTAAAGGGAAAAACAAAAACGTAGTTAGTAACTGTCTCCCCCAGACTTAAACAACATTGTTCCCACTGTTATCAAGCCTAAGATTGACTAAGAAAGAAAATTCAATTTGAAAAAGTAGTAAACAAATGAACCAGTTTCGTGTTACCAACTGTTAACCTCTGTGTCGACCGATGCATAATTTGCATCGATCGATGCAGGACCAAATCGTGCGAGAGTCCGACGTATCCTGTTAGTTGCATGTTAGTTGTGTTTCTCTCATGGACGTCAGCACTGTTAAGAATCACTCAAACACAATATTAAACGCAACATGATAGATAATGGTTCATAATGCAATACAAGTTCAATCTGAAACAAATGACAAACTGACTCAAGAAAACATAAAAATGACTCAAAGTGAAAAAGAAAAAGGATAAAAGAAACCGTAAACAGAAGTAAGATCATCCCTCAGAACCAGCATCATCATCAGCATCGCTACCACTAGCTCCAGCAAGGGGAGGAGAACGAGAGCGGGATCTGCGCCTAGTGGGACGGAAGCAAGCAAATCGAGAAATCGCGTTCCAGAAGGTACGCATGGCAGATGTCTGATACTCCTGGTAGTCTCCCTGGCTCATAGTACGAGGGTCCTGTGGTGGCTCAGGAAAATCAGGAAACTCAAAGGCAGCTGTGCAAGATGAAGAACCAATCTCAAAACCCCCAGCAGGGTGATCATCAGCAGCAGCAGCACTCTCATGACGGGAAGGTGATGGTATAACAAAATCAGTGGCAGGAGGAAGAAAGCGCAACAGCTCGGCATCCTCTCCAAAAGTGGTGAGGTCTGGTCGCGGCAACCTGATCAGATGAAAACCAGTAGAATCACAAAAACGCCATAGCATCTTCCTCTTCATCCAAGTAGAGCTCCTCAAATGCTTCTCATCAATAACACTCCTCTCAGTACTAACAGAGACAGAATCAGTAGCAATACGCAGTCTCTGAAATATATGAGTAAGCAGACTCCCAACAAACTCTTTCTTCCCACGCCCAAAAGCCTTGACCTTCAGAGAGATCAAATGATCAGCAAACACTGCACCATAGTTAACCCTCTCAGGATCAACCCATCTATCATCCTCAGCCATCAAATCATAAATCCCATATGCTAACAAGTGCAAATCACTCACTCTCATCTTCCCAGCCTCCATTTTACACAAAATAGTGTTGGCTATGGCTCTAAGAACGTACCTGATCACTGGATGCCTCACATCAGTCATAGTAGAACGTCGGGAATCATAATCACCAGTACCAAAGTAAGACCAAAGATGCGAGACATCTACAAACTCTGCGGGAAGTGAAACTTCCTCTGGCTCTCTTCTAAAACCGTAAATGTCACAAAGATCAGGTAAAGAAATCTCATACCGAACTCCTCTAATGAAGAAAGACAGCCTTCCTTCACTAGCTTTCGGGACCTGCTTGTTTTGGTACAGAAGGCGGACTGAGACCATGAATTGCCGGACCAGCTCCGGATACAAGTCATAATGGTGAGTGCACATGGTTCCAAGTCCAATCTTCTCCAGAATCCTCAATACCTCATCATGAATCCCAAGCCTCTGCATAGTTACATGATCAACAAATCGAGTCGGCAGAATCTCAACCTTAAGCCAAGCATTGTAGAAAATTGTCTCATATTCTCCCCAAACATCAAGTAGCGGTCTGTTGATGTACTCAGTCTTCCTAACCTCTTCAAGTGGACGTCCTGGCCAATCATGCTGTGGTAGAATCCTTTGTCTTTCTCTTTTTGGCCATGGTTCTTGACAATTAGCTTGAAATGGTGCATCAAGAGCTGGAAGTGGTTGGATTTCTCTCAGTGGAACCGGAGGAGGACACGCCGGCGGTGGGAGGTTGGTCTGGCGCGGCGGAGCGTCGCCGGAATTGCCGCGGCGAGCTCTCTTATTTCGTGGGCCGGACGACATTGCTATGAATCGCAAAAAGGATGGAGGGATCGAGTAGAGGAGACAAATCCGAGTAGATAGAGCCTTGAATCGTCGAATTTGGTGAAGAAACGAGGGAGATATGGTCAATCGAAGTTTGAGTTCGTCCGGTTTTGTTTTCAGACGGAAGTGGCGAAGAAGACGAAGTGAAAAATCTTAAGTCGCGATTTTATGTTTAGTTGCATCGATCGATGCAGAGGTTGCATCGGTCGATGCAAGTGTTGGTCGATGCAACTGGGCTTCGGTCCGGCCCACTACCAATTCAATTATTTCAAACTCATCAGCCCGTTAAACCCTCTGATCCATTAACTTATCGAGCTTTGCATCGACCGATGCACCAGATGTGTCGATCTATGCAGAGCCACTCCTGTTGTGTTTTAACGATTTCTGCATCACTTAAAACTCAAAACTAAAAATTAATATGTTAGTAAATCCTAAAAATAAAAACAAAATTCAAAATAATTAAATCCTACCAGTGGGTTGCCTCCCACTCAGCGCTTATTTTAAGTCATTAGCTTGACTTGGCAGCGGTTTAGGCAGAAGGTGCATCATCCAAACGCACAATGTGTCCGTCTGGGATCCTGGCTTCAGCCCAATAGTGTTTCACCCTCTGTCCATTGACAGTAAATGATATGCTCAAATTTACCCTAGAGCTAATCTCTCAAATTAAGAGGTCAATTGTAGTATTTAGGGATCGAATCCACAGAGACTCTAGAATCACACAATAGATTTAATAATCTTTTAATTATGCTAAACATAAATATTTTAATTAAATTGCAAGATTAAACAGAAAATAAAAGAGTTGTAAAATTAATAGGAATAAACGCTAGGCCTAGGAAATTCTCAGGAAATCATGAAAAATCAGATCAATTAATTAAACAAGCTGGATTCAATAATTAAGCACCGTTCTTGAACTCTAAACACAATTATAAAATAAATCAGTTCTCACTGCAAATATTATCTAAATTTAAAACCAGAAAATCCAAATCTCTTTGCAAAATTCTAGGTAATAAATCAGCTTTAAAATCAGGTTAAATAAGTTCACAAAATCACTAATTCAAATCTCTTTGCAAAAAGTAATTTTGCTCACCAAAGGTTTTATCAAAAAAATCAATTATATTCTCATATCAATTAATAATCCTAAGATCTAAATCCAGATGACTAATCAAAGATCTAGCATTAAGAACAACCTATGGTGAAGAACAAGAAAGATAATGAATCCTAAATAATAACAGATCTAATAATCCATGAAATCCATAATGAGAAACCTTAAACTTAACTAGCAGATCTACTCAAACATAATCAATGAAACACAAAACATCTTCTGAATAAATTGCATTAAGAAAGAGATTAAAGAAGAAGTAAAGGAGTTCTGAATCTTCTCTGAAGGAGTCTTGATTCTTCTCTCCAAAAGCTCTCTAAAAATCTCTCAGGGTTTTGCTCTCAAAAATTACAGGGAAAAATAAAGCTTAGGTCTAAACAATGACCCTAAAAATCCTATTTATACTCCTAAAAACGTCCAGGGACTAATGATGCAAATATGGAAAACTTTGGGGCAGATTTGTAAATCTTCAAAACTTGTGGGAAAACTTCCAATTTCGACTTTGGCTGTGCATCGACCGATGCTAATGCTGTGTCGATCGATGCACTCTTCTAAATTCGATTCCCAACTGCCTCAATGCTTGATTAAGCTCCAAATCTTCATATTTAGCTCCATTA